>CM023451.1:37777329-38377329 GCA_013339765.2 Haemaphysalis longicornis
TTACCAGAGATAAAACTAAGTGTGTAACGTTCATTTCTCATAATGATTTAACCCCATATAAGTACTCTATTTGCTATACCCGTATAGAGCCAGTCCTCTCGTTTAAGTATCTCGGCATTTTGCTTAGTTAAAAAAAAACCTTGAACACTCACATAGAAGACTTTACTGGTAAAGCTTTAAAAAAACAGGGCGTTCTAAAACGACGTTTACACCTTGAAAACTCTGAAGCAGCCTACATACACATAAGCAGCACACATACAGTTACTTATCCGGCCTTCGTTAGAGTACATTTTATTATATGGCACCCGCACCAGGAATATGTGAGTACAGAATAAAGCGGGTCGGTTTATTCTTTCGTCTTATTCCGCTATAGCTGGTATTCAATGGCGTGGAATGCATGCTGGCAACCAAGTGTGCGCGGCCATATCTGTGGCCAAGCGTCTGTTGCTAGGCGACGTTGTGCGCACGGCCCGCAGATCAGGCACCCCTCTTCTCTACTGCGCCGTCACTGGTTACGTCGGGCTCCGCGGGATGGCGGTACTTGTCCATGCTGCAGCACAACTGTGAAACACATGATGGCACGTTACAAACTCTACCTCAGCGAACGCAAAGTACTGCCTCGAGTTCAATGTGAGTGCGATTAATAACATCTCTGTTGACGCCACCGTCTAGAACATCTCTGTTGACACCGCCGTTTAGAATCGGATTCGAATCGGGAGCAGATGACGCACGCCGGTGTCTTTATCTTCGGCGTGCGGGTGCAGTGGTCCAAGCCACGCCGTGTCCGTGGCGCATCGGTCATGTCTGTGGCCGTTTCCAGTGTTGCCAAGCGAAGAAATTGACCGCTAAACTTTTCAACGAATACCGCTTATAACAGTGTTTCGACAACTAAAGCGTTCCTCAAACTTCCGCCTCTCGCAGCTCGAAAGAAATACTCTCGGTTATCATTTTTTAGGCTTTTCATCATTACCATCAAGCAGTCGTGTTCACCCAGCTACTTATGTATCAGCCCGCATCGATCATGCGCATAACATCAGGCCCATATTCGGCAAAACAAACAAATCCTGAAATTCGCCATTACCGCTTAGTATTGCCAAGTGGAATATGTTGCATGCCAGTGTGGCAAACCTAACCGAGCAGTCCTCGTTCCAGAAGGCTCTAATGTTAGCGTTTTTAGAAAGTGAACATCCGCTCTAGTTGTGTATCATATTATTCTAGTTTTTTTACAACATTTTACCCTGTAAATATTGCACATGTGTAAGTTTTATGCAATTTCTCGTTGGACGTGCAATCCCCCCTACGTAATGGCTTCTTGGCCCTTAGGGTATATCAATAAAAAAATCTATATTTCACATATTATGAATTATGCCGAACTATTTTCGGCCGCTCAGAATTCTATACACCGAGTTTGGATATGGTAATATGCTTTAGTCTTCCATGGCTGCTGCAGTTCCTCCAATCTCCCACTGTTTCAACCACCGTGGTTGGTCTGTGAAAGGCAATTTTCCGTTTCTTCAGTCCGGGCGCGCCGTCTTTAAATGGCTTCCTCCGCCAGCCACTTTATTCGTCCATGGAAGGATCATCATTACCCATATTCGTTATTTTTCTACAGGCCCATGACGGCATGAATGTGTTGCTGCCCCGAGTCTTTTCCTCAACCGGGTTAAAAGATTGCATGCTTTCATTTCCGTGTCCCAATAAATATATTTCACATCGGCTCCGGAATTCTATACACCAAGAATGCTTTAGTCTTGGTTCCTCCAATCTCCCACTTTGATGCCTTTTCGAGCCAACGTCCCAGACACCAGCCCCGTCCCAGACACCAGGTCTGGTCTTGTCGAGAAGCGCCCTTACTACGATTTTGTGCTGCGGCCGAAAGATCACCCGTAGCCTCAGCACAAGCCGTACCTGCCTCCTCAGCCTCGTCCCGAAAGTTAACTTTTTCATTGTATCAATGCTCACAGCATTCAGAACCTTCTCCAGCACATCTGGACGCGTCTTGAGAAAATCTCCGTACTGTCGCTTGTGGACACACACACACACGTACTGTGTGTGTGTGTGTCGCAATTCTTAATACCCAAGTCCCAGTGTCCTCTTTCACGGATTCGTAGGTGATGAAGCACGTTTCGTAGGTGAAGCACGTTTGGGTCGTGTCGACGTTCCTACCAATGCAGCAGGTGATCGAAGTAGTCCCCGTAATCCACCTTGCCACGAACGAACATATCGAAGAACTCACTGAACATGCCTTCGGCAAAGTGATACCATTGGAAGCCTTTGGCGTGGTAGTAGTATGATACGCAGCAGTCGTACGGGTTCTTAGTCACGTAGATGTACTTGGCATTGGCAAAGTGAGGCGCTTTGTCAGGCGGTAGGTGCGTGATGATAGGGGTGGATGATCCGGAGCTTCGGGTGCCTTCCGCCCTGGCGAACTCTAGGAATGCGTCCTTCCTCTGGCGCTCTGGCGTGCTGGTACTCAGCGTGCCACTTGACAAATGTTGAGTACGATGTGATGAAGCCATGTAGTGCCGCACTTGGGATAGCTGACGATGAAGACGTCGCCTTCCAGGGGTTCGTAGGACAGGGCAGAGCGAACGTTTCCCGCAGAGAAGACCGTGTTCAAGTAGATTCCTCGGACCACATGATGAGTTCTTTCGAACGCTGACCGGGCCCTCGAGATCTGCAAAAGTCGAAGCACGATTTTGTGATTTAGAAAACTGTGCCAGCGAATGGCATAGAATGTTACCGTTGCCTACCTCCAAGCAGAAACAGAAAGAAAATCCCCATCATCGGCACTCTTTCCTCTTTCTCCCCACATTTTTTTATGCCTTACGTGTAAACCATAGGGCAAGAGTCTTGTAGGTTTTGCTATAACACCAGAATTTCTCTTTCTACTTTTAATTACCAAAGCTTTGAGCAGCTTAGTGCTTATTGGAAGGCGAAATTGTTATTAAGAGGGGACAATGTGTGGGTGGTCAAAACGGTATCTGTCGTTTACGTAAAGAAAGAAGGGAGGGTTTCGATGTCCTGTCTATTGTGGGGAATATGTACAAAGTACACATATGGTCTTATATCCGAGAACAAAAGACCGCATGCGTAACTATATAACGATATGACTACAGGATACCATTCCTAATTTCGCTTAGGAAACCTGGAACACCTGGAACACGTGTTCCACGTGCAACACGACGTCTTCTGGTACACGCTTCACACGAACCAAACACGATCTTCAACAACACTGAAGAGAGGGGAAGAGTGAAGATGCGTTGCTCGCTCTGCCTTGCGGTGACAGATAACTAATCTTGCCCATCTCGCGGTGACAAAATTGTATCCCAGATGCTCTCCCACCTCGATATTTCTAACAGCGGCGCTGTTCTTGGCTGGGCTTGACCACAGCCTGTCGTTGTATCGTTTACGCTCCCTCCGTAGTTCCCAGCAATGCGTGTTGTGTTTACAGGTAAAGTCGACTTTTGAAGATCGGCGGAAGCTTGGTGTTTCCAAGCTGGCCTTCTCACACAGCCTGTTGCGCAACGAGGCATAGAAATCTCAGTCGGGAGTATGATTAAAGAAAACCACTTTAACTCCTGTGTTATTATATGTATCCAAAAACCAATTCTAAGAAAATTTGCTGATAAGACGACTATACCGATATGCCACATTTCATTTACTTATCGTAATTAGGTAGTGAAGTTGTAAACGTTGGAGAATTAGTTTGTTGTCATTATAACGAAATCTCCGGACAGATTGCTATTTGAAAAAATAAAACGGTTGTAACTGCGGCTCGGCGCTGGTTCAGTAGATATCAATCACAATCGGTGGAACGAGTTTTAATAGTTTTTCGAAAACATGGAATTGGCTGTGAGCTAAGAGTGAACACACCAAAACAAAATGCGAACGGAAGCGAGAAATAATTTTTTTGTGAATGTGCGATGAGACTTCACCTAGCAGACGTTCTGAAACAATTAAAGAAGGGGAAACAGGAGAAGTGACCTGCGTAGTCATGGGTTTGCCAAAAACTTAGAAAATGAAAGCCGCTATTCTACACCAGCTAAAAACCAAAGCACCGCTCAAGGCCAGCAACGAAAAACCATCTGTGAAGCATGCTGCTGTGCGCCTTCCCATTACCCAACTGAAGTAGTGGGCTGAAGCGGCCACCTACGGAAATGATCTCGCTCATCCTTCTTGGCATTGCCTCGTAAAGCAAAAGCACAAACTCGTGGTTTGCGAGAAGGCTTTCCCATTCTTCCCGAATGGCGGTCCAGAGCGCGTCCGCTGTGGCCCCTGACAAGTGGCGTCTGGACAGGCGCGACTTCATGAGCCCCCACACATTCTTCGATGGGATTCACATCCTCACCGTTAGGAGGCCACTGCAGAGTGCGTAAGCCGAGATCCTCCAGCAGGTTGGTCACTGGACGTGCCATGTGCCCGGGGCTTTTTTCGTGCTAAAAATAAAGCACCACGTCGGGGAAAGGCCTTTCGAGCACGTATGTGAGCATAGTTTCTTGCAGTGGCGCACTGTAGCAGGGCGCCGTGAAGCTCCCCTCAATGCGGACAAGAGGCCCTAGCCCGCCCCGGCTGATGGCTTCCCACACAGAGACTGCACAGTGGCTGCTTGAAAGGAGACTGTGTATATAGTCCGGGTGGCACCTGCAAATTTAGAAGAGACTG
Organism: Haemaphysalis longicornis; assembly: GCA_013339765.2. Taxonomy (NCBI): domain Eukaryota; kingdom Metazoa; phylum Arthropoda; class Arachnida; order Ixodida; family Ixodidae; genus Haemaphysalis; species Haemaphysalis longicornis. The sequence goes on from CM023451.1 coordinate 37,781,995, forward strand.
GATTTACAGCTAAAAACATTTAAAAAGAAACAAATATAGCGAACCATGAATAAAAGGGTACGGCACGCCTTGTATGTTATTTCATGCAGACAGCCGGAAAAGCATGCATTCGATATGATGCTAACATGAAATTATTTATTCCAAATTACCTCGCACCATGAGTACTTAGATATAAACTGGCATTACCAAAAAGCCTTCAGGGAAAGGGTTTTTAAACTCCTGTGGAACTGTGAAGCCGGGAGAGCTTTCGCCATTTCCAAACAAGGATGCGGACATGAGAAAGTGAGAGCAGCGGCTACCTCAAATTCAAGGGCCTCCATACCAGCCGCTGCTGATCCCAGCGAGTACAAAAGGTGGGAGACAGTGCCCCACTCTCTTCGCTCCACTGTGCAAATTCCAGCCGCTGCTGGCATTGTCGCCAGTCAGGAAAGGCTTTTGTGCAGCCACACAGTTCGAAAGCCCGGCTTCCTTCAAACGCCGGCGTTTTGTCGACTTGGACACTTCCAGAGAGAACTCGTCACGGATTTCACTCGCATTGAGAAAGGGGTCTGCACTGCCGCAACGATGAGTTTATCCTCGATATGTTTTGTGACCCTTGATCGGCCAGGCCTCCGCAAGCCTTCCTTCATCGCAAAAGGCAGGAATTATTCGGCTCATTGCGGTTTTCGACGGTCCCGTCCGTTGGCGCATGACTCGCAGCGGCAGCCCGTCCACGAGAAGTCTCGTTATTGGATTTAGATCTTCAACCGGAACACGTGGTGGCTTTTTGATATACTGAGCCCCTTTGTCCTGCCCACCACACTGAAATACGTTTTTCGGGGAAGCGGCGGCCAATCGTAAGCTCGAGCGCATAACAAGAAATACCGTCACTGCTGCATCCGTGCCCCACATTTGAAAACAAGATGATCACTATGCAGATGCATGTTCCTGTTATTGCGGGGCCTTTGGCGGCCAATCTTTTCTAGTTTTTGTTATTTTTTTCTTCAGTGCTTTACTGGGCGCTAGTCCTCCGCGAAAGAATGATCTTGACAGCCGTTTCTACAAACAGGACACAGGGAAACGAATGCCCATCAGTCTTGACAGCCGGTCGGCTGCAATGTAAAATCTGGTCGCGATATTTCAGAGCAGTATGCTCGAGTCTAGATGGCATAATAATTATGTCGCGTTTTACGTGGTATATGGGAAGTAACATGGCCACGGGGCTGCAGAGATCGCCAATGGAACGTTAAAAAAATTACCCGCGTATTCACCCGCTTCAGAAAATATTGTTTGAAAGACGACTGCAGCAAAACGTCCGTGTGAACGAGACTTCGGCGCACGTTAAAGAACCCCAGGCGGTCAAAACTAATTCGGAGCCCTCCACTATGGCGCGCCTCATCGCCTGCGTTGCGTCGACGCGTTAAACCCTACAGTGAATGAATCAATCAAAGACGACTGCCTCCTGCAACCCCTGCAATGCAACACTATCTCCTCTCCCCCCTAGCACCCGTCTCGTTCTTTTCTTTCACCTCTGCTTTACTGAATGCAATCAACGTTTGCTCAGTTAAATTAGGTTTCCGTTCACAGGTAGCACTCACAATTTGTTTGGGAGCGCGCTAGACTATTTCTTTTTTCATTTTTGCAGCTGGGTGAAGCTTAAGCAGATCATATTTTTTGTTTTAATTCCTGCTATTGTCTCACATTTTCGAAACATTATTTAACGCGACAATTTTTATTTGCTGTCGTAAACACTAACCCAGCGTGTTTACTCGCCACAGAAAAAAAACTCATGCTTCTCGTTACGTTGTGAACCTGTATGAGCGATGGGAGAAGCTGAAGGAGTTTGGAAGGGTTTGTGTATTTTTACTTTGCTTTTAAGAATTTTTAAACTGTTCTTGGCGGTGTAGTTCAATTTATTGTCGCGCAGGCAGACCGACATTTTCGCGTCTAGATAGCGGAAAAAAGGAATACAGTATTTAAAACTTTTAACCTAAGATAGCAGCCCCATTGCAATGTATCCTTTGTCAGAGAAGCGCAGAGCTTCACCCTCGCCCACGGCCTCTGAGCGTGCGCGAGCAAGACGGGCTGAGCAAAGAAAGTGACCCCTGGCGCCAAGCGCTGAATGCGACCAGCGTTGCCGCTTGAAGCGTAGGAAAAGACAGGCTAGCGAGCGTGGCTGGATGCGCACACGCACATCACTGTCTCGACACCAGAAGTGCAACTTCAGATGTCGCGGCGATGCATTTTGCCAGGCGCTCGCGTGCCCCGACCTATTTTGATGCCGATTGTACGTTCCTTTGTGACCTGCAAGGCAAGGAAGTGGCAGCTTCGGCATACACTTGCGTCGATTTGGCTGCAAAGCCGGACGTAAAGATGGCCGTAAAGGTAGATGGAGGGGAGCTTCGCACCGATTTCTCGATAGCGGCGACCTCTCCAGGGGCCGATATAACGCATATAACTGGCAGAAGAAGCTAAGGCAAACGGGGGAAAAAAACAATAAATGAAAAGATTTGTGTTTCGTTTTATTTACCTGAGTATGGCCTGGCGCATTCAAACTACGTATGCAAATTCCCTGTGTAGCGTAAAATTACATAGTTACGCAACGTAAATATACGTAAACAACTGCCTAACATTCTATATTGGCACCCCCATATCTATATTGGCACCTCCATCACCTGAATCATACGAACTTAATAATGTCCGAACGAAACAAAGCTGAATGGTTCATTTTATTGTCATGCTCTCGACACCAATGTGCAACTTCAGTGAAAAAACTCCTTAACCTTCCGTCCATCTATTCGAGCAGAAAGTTTTCCAGGCTGTTTTGTACCACAACGCCCACTCGTTTGCACGCATTCACATTCGTCTCACCATTCAGGTCTCATGTCGCCTTGATCTTGCGCGTAAGTTCAATCCGAAATTCGTCAGAACAAACACTTTTCGAAATTCCTTTCTACTTTTCAGGCTCACCGAACAAAAATTTTTACCTTCCCATTTAGCCAACTTAACAGAGACGTCATATTTTCAAACTACCATTTTACTTTCATTGAAAATTCGATTTCCGATGTCTATTTAAGTATCACCATTTCTTGCGCGAGCATTTTAGCTGGTTCTGTGGGCCCTGCATTTCCCATGGTACGTTTTTCTCAAATTTGTCCTTCCGACTGTTCATGCGGTTTATTTATCTCCACATACGTGTTGCTTAAATTTGCCTTTTTGTGTTTAAACCAATCCCCATTCTAAGGGGCCCAGGCTCTTAGCCTGGGCGCATGCAGCTTTTGCCTGCAAACACGCAGGAACTTTTTTTTTATCAAAAATAAAAGAGAAATGAAATCCTCCGCTGTGTTTACACAGACAGCCGCTATTTTCGAAATAATTTTGCATGGAATGGAACTCCACGAAGTGGTCAGACGGGAAATGGTACAGGTTGGGACTGTTGCATTGTGTTGTTGAACAACTCGGCAACTGGCAATCAACACAACTGAATACGTCACAGATTCACAGATGGAGAACGAGTGATACAACTTCGGACTAAAACGGCAACCAACATGCTCCAACAAACAAAAGGTGCTCTGAACTTGTCCCAACTAAGAACCAGCTCGCCCTAATCTGGAAGCGCACGGAGTGCCGTCTACTAAAATAACAAGGCGATAGTCCAGGACCTCTAACTTCACTGCAGTAGCGTAGTAATAAATTTTAAATGGTCAAATTTCAGGCAAAACCGTCATCAGGGAACGAGAAGATCGATTATTACGAGTACAGGACAACTCGGCGGATTGTAATTGATACGTTAGCCTTGTGCCCGCGCGAAGTAGAAGCTATGTTCAAAAATTAATTTCGTGTGCCACAATCCTTCCCCAACCTTGCTCAAAGGGAAAGGCGGGCAGTGGGCACTCATGACTCGGCAACAGATTCCTGCAGGTATTTGTGGATGTTGAATTTTGTCTACAGGCTTAATGGGTGACGGCCCGCATTGAGTGCGTACGTGTACGATTCACAAATGCACACGGCCGCCATAACGGGGAAAATGCTCTTGGAGGGCCCCACAGGCTCTCATGATAAAACGCCGTGAAAAATCAGCCAGGTAAACGTCGGCGCTTAGCAGCCAAGTCTTACGGGGCTAAACGCTATGCGTGTCTAGCTCCTCTATTGTGCAACGTATTGCTCGTTTTCATGCCGTATGTCTGAACAGGTGGCGGCCATCCGTTCCCCATGCCACTCAATAACCCCCTATCGCTCAGAGTAAAAAAGGGGAGACGAAAATCCATCAGGTGTTATTGCTGCACGAATAGGAGAGGAGGTCGCTCGATCAAGAAGGAGTACGTTGGTGCGCATGCGTATTTTCTTCAGAACAAAGCAGCTGGTCGGCGGTACAGTGCGCACAATAGTGATGGCTGCCGAACATTTAGGCAGGCTTGAAAACTTATGCGCGCCTAAATCTCGCATGGCGGAAGTTTCTAGAAAACACTGAGCTCTGAGCGTGCTTTTTCGTTTACCGTAATACAGAAATGGGGGATTGATTGTTCTTGAAAGATACTTTAATGTGGCGTCACTTCCGAAGACGGTTTCCAGCGATGTATTAGAAGTTAGGGATTTTCGGTGTTTTAAGCATCAAAGCTGTATCTGGGCTACGCGGGGCGGTTTCGTGGCGGAATGCAAAATATCAATCCCTGGAATCTGCAAAATCTTTGCAAACTATCAATCCTTGCGGAATGCAATCCTTAACACCCTTTAAAGTCTCGACACAGGGGGCATTTTCATTTTTAGCCTCCATCAGAAAAACGGCCGTGGCACCGACCAAACTGGCGTCCCTTTGCTCCTTAGCGCATCTCCTCAGCTACTCCGTCACCGTGACTTGGTTTTGCACTTGAAGCTAAAGAACACCAACCTTGGCGAATTTTTTATACCTCCCCTTCTACACCTGAGTTACGGCCGCCTATTTTCGTTGCGCTTTTTAGTGCCAAAGTTCTCCCACCAGCGCCACCTCATGGGTGAGCGTACTTTCGCACTTGGGAGGGGTGGTCGCCCGATTGCAATTTGCACTGGCGTCCCTCGCTGAATATGTGTCCCGCGAAGGAAATATTGTACGGGTGCACCGAGAAAAGCATGGAAGGGCTGGAATACAGGGAAAAGAGTTTCACCTAACTGGGCCCACAGCAGTTGCTCGGGCTATCAAAACAGCAGTCGGGCGATCAAAACAAAATAGCGATATGTGCCGATAAGTTGGCGATACATGTACTCTACCTGGCGAACACCAGAAATATTGCTGCCCGTAAGGCCGTTACAAAATCCGTTCATCACGCGAACTTTATGCCCTAATAGAAGATAACCTCGGGAGTCTAGTGTCCATGATAAAAATACATGTAACTTTTGCGTCATTACCTAAGTTAAAAGCAGCTTAAACTTTATAGCCATTCGAATGGAGTTTTAGGCGTGTTTATGTAAAATTATAAGTGCTGTGTCCTCGCAGGGGATTGGCCAAGGAGCTGGAAATGGGTAATTAATATTGTCATGAAGCCAAAGACAACGCAGTTGTCTTCAAGGAAAACAAGTATATTGGAGCGAACTTGTGCTCCCCTAACAACTCAAAGAATACAGAGGCGGCGAAGCGGCAGTCAACAAAGTGACGTGTGAGGGCGAGCTCCGGCGATTCGAATGCCCGGGCGTCTGCTCTTCAGGCTTTTTATCTTTCGGCGCGCGTGGTTCTTGAACCGTCGATTCACATCTAGAACATTGTAGATCCAATAAGATTATTCTGGGCTGTTCACGTTAGATCGGAATGCTCTCCCTATCAGAACAGATAACACATGCGGCACAGAAAGAAAGAATGGAACACGCGGTTCCCTTGGCACAGGATAACACAGACCGGCGCAGCCGGGCGATAAAAGCAAAAACACAAATAAACCAATGCATGGTTCGCGGCATTACCCCCCCTCTAAGAGTGCATCGACCCGATGCTAACATAAGCGACAGTCCGAACAAATAAAAATAAAAGTTCGTCATCGTCCGTAGAAAGGTTTTAAGCGAACCACGTGGACGACTTCGGGCCGCGTGTGTCGTCGTGATGTGCCGGAGTCACCATCGGGGATCACTTCGTAGGTAAGTTGGCCAACACGTCGTAGAACCTTGTAGGGTCCGAAATACCGCCGCAGAAGTTTCTCACTCAGTCCGCGTCGTCGGATGGGAGTCCAAACCCACACACGATCCCCTGGGTGGTACTCGGCGGCTCGGCGTCCGAGGTTGTAGCGTCCGGCATCCACCAGCTGCTGGTCCGTTATACGAACTCGAGCGAGCTGGCGGGACTCCTCCGCACGCTGAAGGCATCCTTGGACGTCGGCGTTCAGGTCGCCGTCTTCTACGTGCGGCAGCATGACGTCAAGCATTGTAGTCGGCCGTCTTCCGGAGACGAGCTCGAACGGTGTCATCTGCGTGGTTTCTTGGATAGCCGTGTTGTACGCAAACGTGACATACGGGAGCACTTCGTCCCAGGTCTTATGTTCAACGTCGACGTACATGGACAGCATATCCGCAATCGTCTTGTTCAAACGTTCCGTTAGCCCGTTCGTTTGGGGGTGGTAAGATTCCTTGCATGAGCTCAGCATAAAGGCCGTTCCGCGGTCCGTGATGAGGAATTCAGGGGCTCCATGTTGCAGCACAACTTGTCTTATGAAAAAATTGGCGACTTCTTGTGCAGTCCCCCTCGGAAGAGCGGCGGTCTCCGCATAGCGCGTCATGTAGTCTGTCGCTACGACAATCCACTTGTTCTCGGATCGGGATGTAGAGAACGGGCCAAGAAGGTCAATTTCAATCTCTTGGAAGGGCCGCGATGGGATGGCGATCGGCTGCAGAAGTACGGCGGGTCTCGTCGGTGGCGTCTTTCGTCGCTGGCAGTCACGGCAGCTCCGGACGTAGTGGGTGACGTCAGAGGTAAGGCGGGGCCAGTAGTACCTCGCCTTGATTTTTTCAATAGTGCGGGCTGTGCCGAGATGTCCAGAAGACGGGTCGTCGTGGCACGTTTCCAAAATTTCGTCACGAAGGTCCGCGGGGATGACAAGCAGGTAATTCCTTCTCGTTCCGGGGCTGAAATTTTTCTCCACGAGGACGGCGTTTTTGAGGCTGAATGCTGTTAAGGTTCGTTTGAAGGCCCTAGGCACGGTGACATTGCGTCCTTCCAGGTAGTCGATCATGACGCGTAACTCTGGGTCGGCACGCTGTTGGGCGGCTAGATCGCTCTCCGTCACAACTCCGAAGAACGCGCTGTCGGCATCGGAGTCTTGAGGTGGTGGATCGACGGGGGCACGGGACAGACAGTCGGCGTCGGAGTGTTTCCTGCAGGATTTATGGACAATTGTAACGTCGAATTCCTGCAGCCGCAAGCTCCATCGCCCAAGGCGGCCAGAGGGTTCCTTCAAATTGGCGAGCCAACACGACGCATGGTGGTCTATCACAACCTTGAACGGTCTACCATACACGTATTGGCGAAATTTTGAAATGGCCCAAATGATAGCCAGGCACTCTTCCTCCGAGGCAGAGTAGTTTTAAATGCAGAGCATTTCTTAGCCTCGCCTCTTCCTGCGTCGGACGGCGTCCACAGCTCCGCGTCCGCAGCAGGTGCGCCTCTCCTCCTTCCCTCCTCTCTCTCAACAGCAGCTGGCGCGCGCATGCGTCGTAGTCAGCCCGTTCGCTTCGTCGCGGTCTCGGCGTAAAGGGTCAGACACATGTCCGTCTTTGCAGCCGGTTTTCGGCGTCGGTAAACGTTCCGGAAACCGCTCCCCACCGCCGTTTGGTGTAATTGGAGACACATGGTGCGCGGACGCCGTCGACGCGTCGGGCCGCTTAGCTCCGCCCCGTTCCGTCGTGCGTGCATGCAGCCTTTGGCAGCCCGCACAAGGGTCGCATTGACGCTTGACGGAGTTCTCCTGGGTGCCCCGCGATGCTCTTGATTTCCTCTCCTAGGAGATTGTTGCTTTAAGTAATTTGGGCCAATTATATTCATTAATAGCGTAAATGGATATAACTGGCCAAGCGGAGTTTTGAAAACTTAAAATGTACTACAAACATAGAAAAAAAGAATCACAACAGCGAAAATACTAAAAATATGTCTTACATGTGCTCGAAAACGAAGACGTAACTTAAAAAGCCAACAAAAGAACGTTCGAATTACAAAAAAAAACTGAGTAGACGAGGCAGTTGTGTAACGCCCTGCAGTTCCACAAAAATGCGTACCTGGCGGAAGTAACACAGCTAATCGTTGTAATAGCGTAATAAAGGTAAATGGTCAAACAGAATCTCCCTCCCCCCCTCTCCCCCCCAAATACACAGCATAACAATTTCGCTAAAATAGGGACGAAATTTAAAAAAATGCATCTTTACATATATTCCGAAAAACGAAGACTCAACTAAAAAGCCCGGAAAATAACGACGGAAACACGAATAAATAATCGCGCAAACGGACGTAACCAGCCCTACGCCTGTTATCTGCGGAAAAACACACTATTGGTCAAGTGAATGTGCTTAATCAATATAATGGTGCAATTTAGATCATTGGCGAAAAGAAACAAAGTAAAAAATCAGAATAAAATAACCAAACGTATTAGGCTACTCATAGCCAAATCTCGCAAAAAAAAACTCAATGAATACTAGTGGCGTAAGAATGCTACGCATCATTGATAATTATCTGGATTTCTACAAATGCTTTTCTCATTCAACGTGGCAAGAATACGGTTTCGGTGGTTGTTCTTTTCACATGAACTTTAATAAAGCCACCGCATCAACCACGATATAGGAAGCCTTCACTGACTACACGGAGAAAAAAAAACACTGCAATGCCGACACTTCTCAGAGATGTTGCTCTTAATTTTACTGTATGCAGCGTGGTCTTTTGCAGTTACAAGGCAAGCGAAAGCGATACGCAGTTGTTTTTTGATCCCATATATTTGCTTCTGCTCGTACCAGAGATATCAGCAGATCGTTTTCGGCGATGCGGTCCGCCCTTGAGCTGCTCATGGCTGCGGCGCAGGAGAAAGCCACCTCGCGAAATCCAGAAGCGGAGGACACACCGAATACAGGCTCCACTTTGAAACCCGCGCGAAACGTCATGAATGACGCTTCCGCGCCTCGTGCTGTTATTGGCTGACGCCCCCTGCCAGTTAATTGCCCACACGTTTGACGCATGGCAGCGGCGGAAAATATCTAGCAGGTTTGACGCATGCGGAGAGCCGGTTTTGGGTGCCGGGCGGGGGCCGTTCCGGCTACCGGAACGGAGAATCGCGTGCACAGACGCGTCCCTCTCCGCCCATGTGTCCCCCGCTTAACAGGTGCGTGATAGCAGCGCGGTTGGGCGTGGAAGGGCGCGCGCTGCTTGCGAATGCGCTCTCCCCCCCGTACTGCTCTCCCTCTACTGCGCGCGCTGCAAATATAAAGCGGCTAGCGGTCGCTCGTGCTTCAGTCACTGCGTTGCTCCTTCCTTCCTTGGTTGACGCTCGCTCCACCCTAACGCGACTTTACTCTCCTCTCCCTACCCCAAACCAACACCAACGCAACTACGACCCAACTACCCACCCTAACGCGACTTTACGCGGCGTTAACGACCCCCAATGCTCTGCATTTACTCGTGTTCCCCTCGCGAGAAGGCGCGGGAATTTTTTTTCTCCTCCTTCGACAGACCACGACTGGCATAGGCTAAAACCTTTTCGCAACCGCTTTGCTTTTGGACGAGGATGGCACCCGAACCTATATCGCAGGCGTCCGTGTGCATTTCTGTTTCGGCGCTTTCGTCGAAATGAGCGAGCACGGGCGGGCTTGGCAGGCGTTTTTGCAGCTCGCAGAATCCCTTTTCTTGGTCGTTTTTCCAGCTAAAAGGCGTGTTATCTTTCGTCAACGGTGTGAGTGGTTCTGCAATGCGCGCGACGTTTGCGACGAAGCGCCGGTAGTACGCGCACAGTCCGAGAAATCTTCGCACACCATTCTTGTCTTTCGGCCTTGGGAAGTTCGCAATGGCTGAAGTTTTTGCCGGGTTAGGTAGGACTCCCGCGGCGTTGACGACGTGGCCCAAGAACTTGAGTTCCTCGTACGCGAAACGGCACTTTTCAGGCTTCAGCGTTAACCGCGACGTGCGAATGGCCTCGAGTACAGACTCCAATTTTGCAAGGTGTTCGTCGAACGTCCGGGCGAATACCACAACGTCGTCGAGGTATACGAGGCAAGTGCGCCACTTCAGGCCAGCTAGCACAGTGTCCATGACTCTTTGAAACGTTGCTGGCGCAGTGCACAGCCCACAAGGCATCACCTTGAACTCGTATAGGCCGTCCGGGGTTATAAATGCAGTCTTATCTCGGTCTCTCTCGTCCACTTCAATTTGCCAGTAGCCGGTCTTCAGATCCAGCGATGAGAAGTACTTGGCATGGCAGAGGTGGTCGAGGGCGTCGTCGATTCGTCTCAGGGGGTACACGTCCTTTTTGGTTTTTTTGTTCAGTCGCCGATAGTCAACGCAGAACCTTAATGTGCCGTCTTTTTTCTTTACGAGTACGACGGGCGCAGCCCAGGGGCTTTTCGATGGCTTTATAATGTCGTGGCTGAGCACGTCGTCGACTTAAGTGCGGATGGCTTCCCGCTCGTGTGAAGAGACGCGGTACGGTGACTCGGGTAGGTCGGGCTCCATCTTCGGTTATTTTAAGTGCGAAGCACTTCTTAGTCGGGCCTACTCCTGCTTCCACCGCCGTCCTCCGTCCGCAGCCTAGCTCGGACGGAGGAAAAAAACAGCATCCGGCGCCAGGTTTCGGATCCTAGGACTTTGCGGGCCGCAGCGCGACGCTCTACACCGACCTAAGCCACGGACGCGACTTTTTTTTTTTTAAACAAAACCAGGTTTATTTACATCATAAATATGTACAGGGCAAGGCACAGGGCAAATATGTACTGGGCAAGACACACTACTATACATGCTGCTGCCTTTGTTACATTGTTGAATGCCACTTTCCGTGACTGGCGTGTTACCTTGTTCAATAGAAATCACACGCATACACTATAGAGAATCACATTTACGGGTAAAAAAGGAAAAAAGGGGGAGTTGTGTTTCGTTGGCAGCCTAGCCTGTTGCTGCTTCATATCCACTTAAAGCGTTCCAGCTCCTTTGTTTTAAAAGCTACCGTCGCACGGCAGCAGCGCGCAAGGGCTTGTCCTAGTTCTGAGTCTGAGTCGGGTGCCACGAGCGCGCTGACGGTCCACTCCATCTTGTGGACGAAATGCCTCCACGCTGGCTTCGGGGTGGGGGTACACTCCACCGCATCCACTCGCGCACGCCACAGTGCGTGTAGGCCAAGGGTAATGACGCATTCGCACAGCTCCGAGTGTTCTATCGGTACGTCCAGGTAACGGAGACCTGCCCAGTCAATGTCCCAGTGGACGCCCAGAAAACACTGCACCTCGTCCCAGAAATAACGTGCAGTGTTGCATTCTAGGAACACGTGCTCCGCCGTCTCCAACCTCCCGCACAGGAAGCAGCCCGCACCGCGCGGCAGAAAGAAGCCACGTTCTTCCTGTCGTGATCCCACCGGTAGCACCCCGAAGTGGAAACGGCAGAAAAAGTTTTTCGTCCCAGTCGGAATCGGCAGGCACATGATTCGCTTTAGTACGCCCCGCTTAGCCGCCTCGACTGGTGGCTGTCGGTACAGGGGTGGGGGAAGGAGCTTTGCGAGAAGGTCGCGGTATAGCCGGCGGGGCTTAACTGCTAGGAGGTAGTCCCATGAAAACTGCTGTTCCAGTAGGGTGATGGCGCCAGCGATTTCTCTATAGAAAGGGGCGGCTCGCGCGCCATGGTGCAGTTGGACAGTTGTGACCTGCCACTTTGATATGTGGGCAGAGCCGATTGACTGGAGTGCTCCACGGAGAAAAGGGTCGGACTGGTCTCGGAAATATATAAAACGTTGGACTGTCAGCTTAATCTCCACGTGGACCAGACCTAGGCCGCCGGCATCTAGTCCCCAAAAGAGATTTGTGCGTCTCATAGGCTCGTACGAGGAGCGCCAGACGAAGACCGCCCACTGTCGGTGCAACTTGTTCACCGATTTCTTGTCGATGGAGGTGACTCGCGCCGAGTATAGGGTAGCCGGGTACACTACGACGTTGCAGATGTGTGCTCTGGCGACCAAGGCGATGTGGCGTGTTCTCCATGGTTGCAACTTGGCCTCCGCTGCCGTTAGCCTAGGTCGCCATCTCGCTGCGTTGGCTTCCCCTAGGGCCACGTTCACGCCCAGGTAGCGGTGTTTTGAATCCTTCCAGCGAGCGCCGCAGAAGCTGGGGGGCTTGAGTTCCCATTCACCCAGCCAGTACCCCTCCGATTTGGAGAGGTTTAGCTCCGCTCCAGAGAAGTGGCAGAAGCGACGTGCGAGCTCCGCGACCTCGCTCACCTGGGTTCGTGATGTGCAGACGACGGCGATGTCGTCCGCGTATGCTAGCACGCGGAGTTCTTCATTCCCGAGGACCAGTCTCCTGATCGAATTGGAAGTAGCGATCATTCGACAGAGCGGTTCCAGATAGAGCGCGAACAAGACAGGAGACATTGGACATCCCTGGCGGACCGACCTGCTGACCTCTATGGGTGGTCCGAGTGCTCCCCCCAACATCACACTTGTTGTGATGTCTGCGTAACACGTTTCTAGCCATTTCATCATTGTTTCCCCTATCCCGCAGTGCTGAAGTAGAGCGAAGAGAAATGTCCGATCGACTTGATCGAAGGCCTTTCGAAGATCCAGTTGCAGTACCGCAATAGGTATCACGCCCATCTCTGCAGCCTCGCAGGCGGTCCTCATCCGATGTAAATTGGTGTTGATTGAGCGACCTTTGAACCCGCAGGTTTGATGTTCACCCACCACGCCTCGGAGGGCCATCTCGAGGCGTCGAGCTAGGATCCTAGCGAGTATCTTATAGTCGGTCGATAGGAGTGTGATTGGGCGGAAGTCGGTTACGGCCGGTAAAGCTTTGGAGCTGGTCTCTTTGGGGATCAGAACGAGGTGGCTTTGCCGCATGGAGGGAAGGAGCCGACCTTCCTGCCTGCATTTATCAAAAACGGTCACTAGAATGGGGCCCAATTCTTTTCGAAACGCCCGATAGAATTCGGCGATGATGCCGTCCGGACCTGGAGACTTGTTCTTAGGGAGTTTTTTGATTTCGCGGTCTACCTCCCACGCGGTTATAGGCGCGTTGATTAGGTCTTTTGCGTCGTCCGGCACTGAGGGTAAGGAAGAGAGTACCTCGGTGGGCACGCCGTCTGGCGTCGGTCTAGACCGGAAAAGGTCTTTAAAATAGTCGCAAAAGGCTGCCGCCACTTCCTTCTGCCCCTGCGCGACTCCGCCACCGTGGCTGACCTCGTTGATCTTTTTGCGGGCGATGCGCTCGCGCTCGAAAGCTCGGAAGATCTTGGACGGCTGCGCCTCGTACTCGACCCTCTGCTCGCGGCTGCGGACAAGGGCGCCCCAGTATCGCCGCTCTAGCTCACTCCGGAGCTCTTCTTTAGTTAGGCGGATGTCTTCTCGGAACTCTCCCGGCCGTTCTTCGTCCGCCTCGATGAGGCCACGGATGGTCTCCATAAGGCGCCGCTCGTTGGCTCTCTGTTCGGCCGCCTCACGCCTACCTATCTCCAGGCTACTTCCTTAACGTGCTTCTTGAAACTTTTCCCACGCGACCATCATCATTCTAAGTTGTCTTCCAAGATCTTCAAGGCCTCCCTTACCCCTTCGGTGAAATCAGGGGGTCGATGCACTTCGCGTTCATTATCCAGCGACTGCTGGACTTCGTTGTGAGCGCGCCTGGCCCATTGATATTGAGCAGGGCACCAGCCCATGGTCGGCGAAGGCGATCGGTATGACATTGTAGCTAGCTACCCGCTGTAGCAAGTCGCCGCTAACCGTAAAAAGCGATCCAGCCGTGCTGGGACGCGCCACGCCAACGCGTGTAGTGGGGTGCACCCCAGTCGCGATCACGTGTCACGTCAGTTAGGTTGCTTTCGCGTAGTACAGATGACAGTGTGCGAGCCGCGACGTCGGCGTTGCCACGGTTCCCCCGCCCTGTCGCTGGCGGTTAGTACGCAGTTAAAAATCTCCCCCAAGAACGACATTTCCCGCCACGTTTAGGATTGGGCGAAGGGTAGAAAAAAATGCCTGCCGAGCTTTTGGGTTCATTGGGGGCATACACACAAACGAAACGTGTGATCTCACCGCCCAAGATGGCGTCAACGAGTGAGAATCGGCCATCTCCCCCCAGTTCGCAGTCGATAATGCTACAGGATTCTGATTTCGAATAAGAATGCCGTACCGCCGGCACGACTTTGCGTTCGTGTGTTGAAAACACCAAAAGTCATGTCCAAAGCAGCGCACGAAATTTTTGGCGTCATCAGCAGTTGAAATTTTGTTTCTTGAAGAAGGGCCACATCGACTCTTTGGTCATTCAAGCCACGGGCGCGACGCTGATATCATTGTTAGTAACGCGCCTTATATCTTTAACGCATTCAAACTACGTCGTCAGCGGCGTGCGTTGGCGACTCAGCGGCGTTATAGCGGCTTGATAACTGCGTGGTGTACACGTGATACTACAAACCCGCTAGTTTCTGCATTCTCTCACGTGACTGCGCCTCCTCTCCTTTAACCTCCGGTCGGCGCTTCGCAGCTGCGGTGCGCTGCGGTGCGGTGCGCTTCCTCCTCTTCCCTGGGCCCCCCGCTCCCCCCCGCCGCGGTCCCTTCTTTTCGAGGGAGAGGGGGCCACGTTCCCTGGTGGAAACAAGAACCACAGGCCGCTGGACCTTGCGTGCGCTCTCATCCAGCGGCCGTGCAAGAACCAGCGCGCGCGCGGACCCCGCCGGTGGTCCCAGTTGACAGCCCCCGGCGGCGGCGGCGCGCGCTTTGCTTCGTCCATTCTCCCGCCACAAGATTTCCGCATAGGGACAAACGAGGCGTGTTAAGCCGAACGTGATCACGAGGGGGTGTTAATGTAACTAACGGGCAAAATGCCACCAAACTTCAACAAACTCCCCCTCATAGCATCACCCCGTGCTTCGCACTTCCTCATACTCTCCTTCGGGGAATGCGGGGGAATTTTTTCGCTAGGGGTGTCTGACGTAATTTTGAACTCGACGAAAAACACGCGCTGTAGTGACGCAGCAAATCAAATAATCTGTCCCGATGTTCTTGCGGCAGCGCCGGGTTCATGTCGAAAGGATGCGGCAGAGTGGAAGCACCTGCGCGTGCGCATTCAAGTTGGCGACCCGCGAATCACTTGACTTGCTTCTTCCGTTTTCATCGAGGAATGCAATTGCAGCCCCTTGTTTAGATGCTGGTACTCCTCGGTGAAATTGGTGACTAAAACGTTGGATTTGCATTGCTTAAAGCGCGTAATGCCTCTTGCGACGGAGACACCGCGGTTGAGAAGCAACCTTTGGTGACTGTCTATGATAGCGTCGACGTCAGGAGCAGCATCCTTACAGTATACGGCGATCATCAAGCTTGCGAGGGGTGGCAGGGTGACGTGATCGTCGGCGATCCTTACAGCAGCACGGTGATCGGGGTTCGGCTGCAGCGTCGTGGAGTCATCGGAGGAAGAAGTTATTGACTTGATCTGCAGATCAATTATTGCGCCGTTGTCCGTCGAAAAGTACATTCCGAGAATTACGTCCCGGGAGCAGTTAGGCCAAATAACGAACTCAGCAGGCTACGTGGTGCCGCCTATGGTGATGCATGATGTCCACGTTCCACGTGGCGTTACGAGATGGTCTCTCCTGTTGTGGGTATATGCGGACCGTCCCATGCTGTCGTAACTTTCTTCAGCTTCGACGCGAATGAGCCGCTCATTACCGAGTAGTCGGCTCCCGTGTCGATGAGGGCGACTAGGTCAAAGCCGTCGATGGAACAACTGGACGTCGGACTGCAGCAGGTAGGTCATTCCAGTCTCGGGATGTGCGTATGAAAAATGATTGTTGGAATGTATCAGTTTGGGCACGTTCCGGATAGACTGCATTGGTGTGACTAGTACGGGAAATACGGTGGGCTAGTTGGATGTACTGATTTCTAAGTTGTTGCGAGTGGAAGAATTTGTGGTAAAGACCCAGTCGAGCTATTTTGCGGCGAGATTGAAGTGTAGGAAGGTTAAGTTCTGCTTTTAACGCTGAAACGCTTGAATAGTGAAAGTAATCAGACAAAATAAATCGAGTGGCTCGATTTTGGACAGATTCGAGGGTGTTGATCAAAGGTTTGGTAAGCATCGAAGATAGCGTTTGAATATTCTCATTTAGGCCGCACGAAAGTTACGTATGCAAGTAATTTTATTGAGGGAGGGGTTAGGCCAAGATTACGGCGCAGGTAGCCAAGAGCACGGTTAGCCGAGTTCGTTATGTGGTTAATGTGACAGGACCAGTTTAAGTCGTGGGATATATGGACACCTAAGTATTTAACCGATCCAGCAGAACCAATAGCAATATTGTTAATAGTATACTTAGGCTGCACAAAATTGCGGCGGCGGTGGAAAGAGACGTGCACAGTTTTTTGGATATTTAAAGACATCAGCCACTTATTGCACCAATCCTGCACGCGAAATAAGTCTTCTTGTAATGCGGATATGTCACAGCTACTACTTATAAAGCGATAAATGACGCAGTCGTCAGCGAAAAGACGGACGTTCGACGTAAGATTTAGGGGGCGATCATTTATATATATGACAAAAAGAAGCGGCCATAGGACGGTTCCTTGTGGAACACCGGAGAGCACGTGCGTGAGTGATGATGTATGCGAATTGGCGTGGACAAATTGCTGGCGGTCACTTAGAAATGCGCTTATCCAATTCAAAACTAATGGGTCAAAATTAAGCCGAGACAATTTTAGCAGTAGGAGATTATGTGAGACTTTATCGAATGCTTTTTTCAAAATCAATAAAGATTGCATCAGTTGGAATGTTGCGGTCTAGCCATGAATGTACGTCATGAAGGAACATGGCAAGGTGAGTGTCGCATGAAGTGATCTTTACGGAAACCATGCTGATTAGGATTGAAGAAATTTACGGAATTCAAAAATTTGGCAATGTGCGAATACAATATATGCTCCATGATTTTAGAACAGACACTGGTAATTGAAATCGGACGGTAATTATTAAGGCTCAAACGATTTCCCTTTTTAAATACTGGGATGACCTTACCGATGCGCCAGTCATAGGGAATCGATCCTGTGTTCAGGGACTGTTGAAAAATGAGTGAGAGAACAAGCTGCTCATGTGTTTGGTGTTTTTTAGCTCTTTAGCATTTATACCATCAATACCAACAGATGATGAATTTTTCAGTGAGTCAATTACTTTGACTATGCCTTGTGGTTCAAACATAATACTCAGCATGGGGGGGTTATCGTAAGAAGGGACAGTGTGAAGGTCATTCAAGGTTCACGCGTAAAAACTAGTCTTAAGTGCAAGGAGGACACCAGTCTTGAGTGCACCAGTCTTAAAACCCCAGTCTTAAGGACACCCGCTTAAGACACCAGTCTTAAGTGCAAGGGACCGTAAAAAATAGAAAAAGGCACCTCGAAGGCAGGTTCATTCGTCCTATTCATGCTCGGATGAACGCGTGCAGCGAGCCTTGGGCGCCATCGGAGCTCCTGGCGAACAGTGAAACGTCCTCGCAAAGTCGCCCAGCTCCTTAAGCGGTGCGCTGGTTGGCCCCACTGCACTCGGAGACCCTACATCCGGGCAGCGGTAGAACGTGGTGTGAGGATGTAGAAGAGCTGGCCGTGAGAGAGGTGCCACAGGCTCCATGTAAGCTTGGATATACGCCACTCTGGTTCACTCAGTGCTCTGGCAATGGACGCCAAGCCGAGTGCATCGGCAGCCAAGGCACGGCTTTCATGCCTTCGCTCGTTTATTCGGTTTCCGGTTTTCCTTCCTTGGTCATAGGTCGTGTAATTCGAAACGAAGCAGTCCAGCAGGCGTTCAATATTGGCAACCGTCTTGGACCCCCAAGTGTCGTCGCTGAGCACCAGGTACCAAAGGCTTTCTGCCATGAGGCGGCCAAGGACGGTCATGCTGACTAAGTCCGACCGGAATGACGTGCCTGTTACTGAGCGTGTGTAGAGTTCCGGTGAAAGGTACAGCAACTGTGGGCTTCTGAAATACACTGCAGATTTGTAGGGTGTGAACTGGATTCCAACGTCTGCAATTTGTTTTTGCGTAGCAGCAAAGGTATAGGCACGCGCTTGCAATAAATCCGAAGCAAAACGGCCTGTCGGCACAGGGACTTCAACAGGAGATTCTCAGACTCCGAAGGAGTGAGAAGAGAAATGCCCCTCAAGAAGGTTTCGAGTCTTGAATGGTCCTCCGGTGCGAAGAGAGTACTGGATCGGCAGTCCTCGTAAACAGTACGTCTGATGCAGTGAATATGGCTGTCGCCTTCACTTCAATGTTGGGGGGTATAAGGAGCTGAACTATTAATAAATCTCTGAGTTCTTGGATAAAATTAAGGCTTTTTTCGCAGCTTTGGAACACAAGTGAAGAAGTCATGCTAGGCTTTACATCAAACTGGATTTGGCCGCTTTCGACACTTTTTCCAAAGAAGAATAACCGCCTTTAGTGCATCTAGAGCTTCATTCGGTGGGGCGAGAAAATGTCGTGAATTGCTCTGATTCCACTCAATCCGACTGTCAGCAGTTTGGTAGCATTGGTTACTTGGTATCCGAACATTTGGAAGCCATCTTTCAGCTCATTAACGCTCCAGACATCGTTGAAGAAAATGTCTTGGAATGATTGGATGTCGTTGAGCTGTATGTTTCCGGTTGGATAACGGGTGCAAAGTCGCTGCTTAATTTGAATTGCTCCTTCCTCAGTCGCCTTCATGCTGAGTATGTTTCTAAGGGCGAGAGCGGCACCTTTGAGAGCCAGTTCTGACAACGGATTTGAGCTGCACCAGAGATGGACTGGAAAATGCAGAATGGCATACGACTTGTAGAAAATGTTCAATTACAGATGAAAGGTTGAATTGACGAGACATGGTGATACAGTACGCCATGGCGTTTCTGGTGTTTGGCGTCAAGAGAAGCTGGCGCATTGTTCGGCGATACTCACGGCCAGGTCCGTAAAGAACTGTTCATGGTGTGAAAGGGTTTTCCAGGCATGACTTGTGGTAGGCGTTAAGGAAGAGGCCCGGCGTTGCTCATATGCGTACCCTCCGGTGGCACTCCCGTCACAACAACCTTATTCCACCACCTCATGCTGAACTCCGAGGACCCACGAGTGCGGTTTTTGCACACGTACGCGAAGAAGTCATTTGCAAGGATCCACGCGTTCGTTCACATATCGATACATTTCTTCGGCTTCTTCATGACAGCAAAACGGAGGGGTCAGGTGGGGGGTTACTGGTGAAATCGCGGTGACTTCGCTGTTTGCTGATGTAGACGCCGAATCCCACGATGGCTGCGAAGAGGGCTGTAACAACACCATGGCACATGCAGTGCAGATCTTTGCCCCAGCGTGCACCATCGGTTTTGTAAGAATGTCTTTAAATGCCGTAAATATGAATTACCTAGTTGGCTGGATAGGCGCGTCTGCGTTGCCAGCCATTTCTTTCGAAGTGCGAGGAGTGAGACAGGCGATGTCAGCGTTGGCGGCCCATTTCCTTCAGCAGGTCTGAGGTGATGGGACTGGTGAGCCTGCGTTGGCAGCCATAGCGTCTTTCTTCTTCGTCGTTCGTCTACTGTCTAGGCTGGCCCCCAATAAAAATATAACATTTAGTGCCATTCATGCTCATGCCATTACAAATTTATTTTCGTAGCTCTGGAGTCAACGGTGATAAGTATTGAGCAGGCATTGCAAGTGCTTGAATGTACTTTGTATAATAATGCCGTTTCATGTCGAGCGTTATCACTGGCCGACTATTTATTATTGAGTCCCAAGCATTTATGTCTCAATTGGAAAGTGACCTGGGATAGCCCGGCTAGGCACGAGAGGGTTGCGAAAATTTCTTTTTGGCTGTTAAAAAACCCTTAATGGCTTTGAAGATGACAGCCTGGCTATGCTTAATAACAACTTTGTTTGCTGATACTTCATATTTTTACAGTAAAGCTGTAATGGCTAGGATCCAAGCAGACCGTCTCCGGTCCCAGAGCGATTGTAGACAGGAATCGCTAGCGAGCGTAGCGCCATGTTGCGGAGCCCACTCAAATCCCCGGAATCGTAAAACTGCGCTGCCACACCCCGGGGCATGAAAAAACTTGTACAAATTAAAAAGGTCCTAGGGCCTTCATAGAGCATCCGCCGTGATTACCATACCCACGCTGTAATAAATTTCTACCCACGACTCCTGTGTGTTTTGTAGCGTAAGCTACACTGGCCGAGGTTGAACAGTTTCGCGTGTGCCGTGAAGGGTCATTCTGCGCAAGCGCGAGGGGCATTGAATTGAATTGGATTCGATTAGATTGGCTTGGATTGGCTTGCATGCCATGCATTGGATTGGATTGGATTTAAAGTGGATTGTGTTGGATTGTGTTGCGTCATAGCCGCGGCAGACGCACTGGCGCCGGCGCGTGCCCAGGTGTGCGCATCAATTGCGCAGTAGCTAGCCAAGTCTGACGCTGCGTCGGAGTCGCTTGATACCCGTTAAACATGGCTCGTGAAAAGCCGTGGCTGAGCATGCGCGAGGAGCAGTGACTGGACAGTACTGGACTTTTAGTTAATAACCAGGAACAATGCGCAATCGCAAATTCCAAACAAACGTGTTTGCTTCGTGCACCCATTGGACTACGACCCAGTCAAAACTCAAAGTTGAGGCTCTGCACCGGAGCTTGCTGGCCATTCCTCTTCACGGGGTGGAGGGGCTCTGAATTTTTGTGTATTTTCTTCGCTTTGGTTTAGTTGTTTTTGCGCGAACTACACAACTAACTCTTACTGCTACAGCCTGTACTCGTACTTCTCTTCTTATTACGGCGCGAAATTACTTCAGAAAGCAGACTGGCACACCTCAAGCTTCACTGGAATCATTGTGTTGTGAGCTGTTGCTGATCACATTCTCTACGTCGTACCATTACGTTCAAGTGGCTGGCGCAATAAACTGCTGCTCAAAGTTTACGTTTTCAAGCTGACCAGTTTTGTGAATTTTGGTAAAAGAGGAACATTAGCCTTTTCAAACGTCGGCACTGCTGGAAAATCCCCCAGGTATCTAGTTGCCATACAGAAAGGAATAACAACAACGGACAACTGTTGTTCTAGGCTGCTAATGTGCGGTGATTGCGCTGTTGGTAGAGCCCCGGGGCTACTACTGCATAGACGTTGTCTGAAATTCTGTTTGACTGCGCGCGCATTGTTAGGGATGGGCGGAGAGTTAATTTGAGGATCGAATCGAATTCGAAGCGAATAAGGACTTTGCCAAATAATTTTGTGTGGGCTAGTTCTAATGGTACACATCACAAATTACAAAACAAAAGAGCAAATTGTGACCTGACTAAAAATTAGAATTCACCCTAGAGATATCATTTTGAGAAACGATTACCAGTCTCAGTATTATTCCCACATCACATGCCCAACTTTGATATACGGTATTTTTAACTTTCCGTGAAGAATCGTAGTTGCTCTAAATGCTTTGGGAGAAGTAGCTTCGCCGGCGCCTCAGAACATTTTCGGCTGTCGAGAAAAGCCTTTGAGACCTCGCCTGCCTGGCAAGAATTTAAAGCTACTTTCGTGCGCCTTGGCTAGCGCTGGGAGAGCCGGCTCATCTGGGGCTAGCACCAGCTCATCTGCTACAGATGAAAGGTGTGGTTTTTGCCCACCTTTCGAGTGCGACAAATACCTCCGTATTGAGGGCCAACTTATATGGCCATTGCCGGAACAGGTGCCCCTTTTTAGTTCAGGTAAACCTCATTGCTAGGTTCCTCAGAAAGCACCTTGCAAACGATGCTGCCTCATCGCTTTCAGATGTGCTTACGGGGAACCACTTCTAAGAAATGAACAAGAGGTATACAGTCAAACCAGGTTACTGCGAACTGGAACCTGAGCACAATTAGTTCGATATAGTTCGATATAGGCGAACCCGCCTATAACAAGTTTATTGTACGATTTTTTAATACGCGGGAATCCCCCTTACATCCCCGCATGGAGAAAACGAACAAAATAAAGTATGTCGTTATCATACACAAAACAATCTATTTCTTGCAAATAAAACAACCACTTTCCACGCCTTAACGCTTTAACCGCCTACTTCCAAAACAAAGCGGTGATTCTTGTTTTCCCTTTCGTTTCTGCAGCGTCAACTAGCCACAGCATTCTTTACTCGAGACATTGTTTGCACAGTTCGAGTCCGTGTCCTTTAATATCAAATGGGGCTGTTGCACTTGGCGTTTTCCAATCGTATTGATTAACTTATAGCAGGGATTCTCACGCGAAGGTGAGGTGGGGGGGCGTAATTTTCCATTTTCACCATGCAAGCACATGCAGTACACGTATGCTCAGGTACGGTCTTTATTGCAGACGAGACTGAGTGCCTTGTGGTCCGTAAAGTGCACAGTTAGGGGTTCGAGAGAGTGCAAGCGGTACACGCGGACGACCGTCGGACTGAGACCGTCGCGGCTGTGCCGCTTTATATTCACAGCGCCCGAAGTAGAGGAGAGCACGGGAGAGAGAGATACTGCACATGCGCAGCGCGCGCCGCGCCGAGCGCAGCGCCGCCACACGGCGCCTAGCAACGGAGTGAGGGCGCGCTGGCGCCAACCCGCCAGCTGTTTGGGAGAGAGTGTTTCACTATTGGAGGAGGAGAGGAGGAGAGGCGCAGCGGTGCGGACAACGCCGGACAGACGCAGGAAGGACAGAGGGGCGAGCATGAGATGCGTTGCATCTAATAAAAGCGTGAAGCTTGTGGGGCTGACTTGGTTGGTTTTGTAGTCAAGGAAGTGAGAAAAAATTTTGCATCTTGTTTTTTTTTGTTGCGATAAGTAGCTAGTGACCTACTTATAACCTGTAGAAAACCGCATTTGCTTCATCGTGCAACGGTTGTTTAATTAGAGGCATTTTAAATGCGGCCAGTCGCAGTTTCGGTTTCAGCGAGTGCCGCGAAACGATGGATTTTGTGGATTTTGTGGGAACAAAGCTGACCACATGACCGTCGGAGGATATCACAGAGCAGAGCCACCGTAGCGCTGTCGAAAACGCATAGACGGCAGTTTTCTGCGAATGCCCCCACGTACTGATCTCGTGAGGTCGCCTAATTAACTTTCGAGGCGCTTTTTCAAGAAAGTGCTACGAGTTGTGCCGCGCCTCCGCCAGATGGCGCCACGGGTCCCGCGACCGAGAGAAGACGCAGTGAAACATTCCCCCTCGCGAGGGGGCCATGATCAAATACAGAGCATTTCCGGGGGCGCACGACGTTAAGTAGTTTGCGTTACGTTATGTTGTTGCACTTGTGGCAACTTGTGACGAAGAGAGCGCTCGTCAGCAGTAATTTGAATGAGTCAACAGATATAAGGCGCGTTCGTAGCGTCCCATTCTGTGTCGGCTTTGTGGCGCAGTAGGTACAGCACCATGTACATTGCGTTCCGCCCGCAGGGTCGAGGGATCGAAACCGGCGCCGGATAGTATTTTTTTTATATAGTAGGGAGGGGTGCGGTGCGGACTACGGACGTCAACGCGGGTGACATCGTGAGTTACTGAAATGCTCTGCATTTAAAAATATTGGCGGAGTACATCGACTGCCGAAAGTACTTCATGAAGCGTCCGACGGCTTTCACTCGCGACATCCTCTGCCTCACCGATGCTTTTTCATCAGCATTACGACGGTGCTGCTGACGGTACCCGCGTCCGGAGGGGCTTACAGTGACGGCAACGTCGTCGTCGACACTCAGCAAATCTTCGACGGACACTCCTTTAGGCACAGCATCGGGAAGGTTGGCGAGGAGCCGTCTTGGTCTGGACTGACTGACTGGGCAGGGTTCCTTCGTGAGTTCCTGCGCGTCGGAAAACAGTTGCGGAAAGTTTTGGGCGTCATGCCACTCCATACGAGGCGTAATGTCACTCCATACGATGCGTAATGTCTCAGTCAAGGCCTGTGCTCAGTAGGTCGCGGCGAATCATCTCAATCGCCGATCCGAATCCTTGCATTTTGGCGGGCCATTCTAGGCACGCCGAGTTTGATATATCAGATGTGAAGTTCGTTATAACAATTTTTGTTCGATAAATAGCATATTTCGCTCTATCCGGGTTCTTTATAGTCGGGTTTGACCTGTAATAGGAAAGTGTTGGGTAATGGTCTGCGCACACTTCAGTCGGTACTTGGTCACGGGGCTGCGATATTTTCACAGCTGCACCAATTGTTTCCACTATGTTGCCATAAGTTGTCTAGATCAGACCCGCAATGTTCAGGTCATATTGGGCAGCAAAGTTTGGTTAGGCTGTTATTATTGTACAATTTCCACCTAAGAGCCACGCTAAAAAGGAATATTAGAGCCAGTAGCATCCGCAGTCGTTAGTCAACCAAAGGCAAGTTAGAAGCTGCCTTTTGAACAGCGTTCCGCTAATTCCCTGTCGAATCGGCAGGAGAAGTGCGACAGCTTGGTGCTGGTGTGTAGGCTGCGGTGTCGTTTCAATGCCGCCTTTGAAAGGAAAGTCTGATGGCCGTCGAGAGTTTGTCGAACATCTAGGCAAGGCAACAACTAGGCACTGGATAGAGAAATGTCTGCGTCGGCGCGGTAGTGGGTGGCTCCCTGCTGTGTCAGCTGTTGCGGAGTGTAAAACCGATCCAGGATTTTCTGCGCAGCAAAGTTCACGGCAGTCACGCTGGGCATCATCATCACCAGCGTATCTACGCCCCCTGCAGGGCAAAGGCCTGTCCCATTATCTCCAATTGCCCCGGTCCTGTGCTAACTGCGAGCAATTTATCCTCGCAAACGTCTTGATCTCATCTGCCCATCTAACGTTCTGCCGTCCTCTGGCACGCTTGCCTTCTCTAGGGATCCACTGTGTTACCCTTAATGACCAATGGTTATCTTGCCTTCGCATTACATGCCCTCCCACGTACATTTCCTTCTTAATTTCTACTAATATGTCCTTAACACGCGTTCGTTCCTTGATCCTTTCCGCTATCTTCTTGTCCCTTAATGTTGCAACTATCATCTTCCGTTCCATTGCTCGCTCAGTTGTCCTCAATTTAAGTTGAACCCTCTCATTGAGCGTCGAAGTTTCTGCCCCGTAGGTGAAGTACCGGTAAGATGTAGCTGTCATACACTTTTTTTCAGGGACAATGGTAGGCTGCCATTCATTATCTGAGCATGCCTGCTGAATGTAACTCAACCCCATTCTTATCCTTCTAATTATTTATGCCTTATGGTTGGGATCTGGGGTCAGAACGTAGTCTAAGTAGATATATTAGGTTACCACTTCTACTGCCTCGCCACCTTTCTTAAACCGCTGTACTCTCCCGAGATTATTGATCATTACATTATTTTTCTCTAAATTAATTTCCTGGCCCACTGTCCTACTCTGTTGGTGGAATGCAGTAAGCATGCTTTGCAATTCGTCCCCCGAGTTATTTAGCGAGGCAACGTGATCAGCCAATCTCAGGTTACTGAGGCATCCTCCATTAACCCTTACTCCCACCAGTTCCCAATCTAATGTTCTGAATACTTCTTGTAACCATGCTGTGAATAACATTGGAGAGGTTGTGTCTCCTTGTCTGACGCCCTTCCTACAGGTATTTAATGCTCTCCTTACGGAGGATAATGGTAGCTGGGGACCCATTGTAAATATCCTCTAGTTTTTTTACTTAATGCTCGTCTACACCCTGGTTTCGTAATGTCTGAATGACTGCTGAGGTTTTGACCGAGTAAAATGCTTCCTCATAATCTATGAAGGCTATATATAGGGGTTCAGTGTACTCCGCGCAATTCTCTATCACCTGATTGATCGTGTGAATATGGTCCATTGTTGAATAGCCTTTACGAAACCCTGCTTGTTCTTTAGGTTGACTGAAATCTAACGTGCGCAATTCTGTTAGCGATTACCTTGGTAAGTGCCCTTCTAGACGACTGACAGTAAGCTGATAGGCCTGTAATTTTTCAAGCCCTTCTTGTCACCTTTCTTTCCGATTAGGATGATGTTCGCGTTCTTCCAAGAATCAGGTACACTAGCGGTCATTAGGCATTGCGTGTGGAGGTTCGCCATTTTTCTAGTACAATTGTCCAGCCACCCCTTCACGAGGTCTGCTGTTATGTGATCTTCCAACCAGGTGCTTTGCCCCTTTTCATTTCTTTCAAAAGCCTTCCTTACTTCTTCTGTCGTTACGGGTGGGATGTCTATCCTCTTCCGGACTAATTTGTCGTCGGGCATTATCCTAGATGTCCTGGCTACAGTACAGATTCCATTAGAACTCCTCGGCTACTATGACTATATTACCCTATTTGTGATGACATTGCCTTGTCTTTAAGTGAGTACATGCTGATTTTCGGCATACGTTTGGAGAACCCTTCTTCTTTTTCATGTACGTGAAAAACGTTACTGCAAGTGCTTTCCATTCCGATAATCACTGACATAGTTGCGCTGCCGTTCCCGAGTATTTTGTGTTAACGCATTTATGAACTGGCTTCGTACTTTATTGACTTAGTGCTTCTCGCCGGTGACGTGAAAACCAACCCCTGACTCGAAAGGGAAGAGCGTTTAGAAAAGTTGGAGCTGAATTGCTAGCGACATTAATTAATTTAAAAGATGGACACGCTTCAAATGATAAACCACTAAAAATTCCAGAATTTCTGAACAACGAAAATCTCGAGATGTGTTGAACAGGATGCCAAAACTGCAGGTATTGCAGGTATCTCTCTCGAACTGAAGGTAGGGGAGCCGAAAAACTGTTCAGGCAGGTGCAACCCCATAATATACGGAGTACGATAAAACCAAAATGAGGATAATTCCACCTGGAAGTAACTGTTAATGAAATGGTCTTTAAAGACAAGCTCGACATTGGTCCTGTAAGTATTGAAAGAATACATAGGCTAGTAAGTATGCTGCAAACAAACCAAGGCCGGTAATTCTTAAAGGGGACACTGCAACATTCTTCGTGCAGTGCAAGTAAACCTGCGCGACGTATTAGATTGGACTTCTAGGAACACCCGAGTCAAATACTACACGTGCACGTCAAGCGGTAAGCCGCGCAAATAGCCGTGAAAGACGCGGAAAAACCACCGCGCTCTCTTCATTCTCCTCATTATGCACCCCTGGAATGGCCTCTACGACGTCAATCCGGCCATGGCTGTCCTGGCCTGTCCTGGCTGTCCTATTGGCTGTCACTGGTCAACTTCGCGGCTAGATTTCTGGCATTTCCTGTGACGATCAGCCGTCGTCGGCACTGTGTATGAACCTCTTCTATGTCTGAACCTGTCCGCATGCTCTTGGTGTTTCGTTAGTTTTGAGTGCGCGCGGAGTTTGAGTGATGAACTAAAATATTCCACTTTCAACGAGCCCACTCGACAACAAACGTTTACTGCTCCAATAACGCACTACCAGCCTGAGCGCTTGCTTGCGAGCAGGCCACCAAGCCTGCTTTTTGTTGCATCAGACGGGAAATGAATTCGTCAAGGTTGCGGGGAAAAAGGACGAAACTCCCCGGCCTGTGACATAACGAAGGCCACGGAACAGAACGCTGCGCGCCGCCCCCCTCTCCCGGGAGAGAGCGCGCAGCTTTCGTCGCGTTGTGCGCGGTTGAGTTGAGAGGGAACATTTATGCGCGATTTTTCATCACGCGTAGTTTCGGTGATAGTGAACGAATTTTCATAATTCTTGCGGGAGGAGATTCCTGGGATAATAGACGTTACCCCAAAACACATTCCGAGTAGTCGATGGTAAGTGTTGCAGGGTTCCTTTAAACCCATGGACTTTCTTGAGAAAACTCCGGTGTTGAAAAATTGCGACATGTTAAAAGGATGAGATGTATCGTTTAGTGTAGAATTTTCGGTGCGTGTACCAGATATATTAAAAAAGTTGTGGAACTGTGCAAAGACAAAAAAGGAGTGTGGGAACAAAGTCATTAGCGTGTGCAAATTCATTAGCGCAAAGTCATCATCGCAAAGTCAGTAGCGTCTCATTAGCGTATGATTAGCCCCGGACGAACAACGTCTGGGAATAGTGGTATGAAGAAAAATGACAATGCTGTCTTACGCACTGATTCGAGTGCTTCTTGTGTTGAAAAAAAAAAGGCGCAAGGTAAGGAAATGGACTACGCCCATGGCGTCCGCAACCAACCTGGCCAGAAAGTGGTCATCCTAGATGTAATGCAAGAAGCATTCCGAATAAACCAGATGTAGTTGAAATCGTCGCTCCTTGCCTGAAAACAAAGAGCTTTTAGGAACAAGAGAAACCTGGCTCACGCATGATGGCATGGATTTTGAAAATAACACCGCCTGCCCATGCTACCTTACGAAAAGATAGACAAACACGAGGAGGAGGCGTGGTCATCCTTAATAACGAAAAGATACTTTTCACTGTTATGCCTGAAGGATGCGATGTAGAGGCAATATTCTGCAAACCGATGTTTGGTTCATGCACTGTTCTGGTAGGGGTGTTTTGGGCGAAGCACCAGCTTTGAGGCAGATAGCTTGCTAAGGTCTTAACGGCTACATGCGACACTAGTGTGGGTCGGACATGGTTATCTTGTTGGAAGCTTTCACACCGACCCGGCCGCCTATTCTCCTAGAAACACTGCAATTGCACTGCGCATGCTCCCAAATACTTTTGCACATAACGTTGTCTTGTACCCTTAGGGCGGATCATGAAGGAACCGACACCTGTGAAAGGAACATACTCGACCTTGTTTTTACAAGCATCCACTTCCAAACCGCATGACTCGGAAACAGAAATATTGACTGGTATATCAGACCACGTACCACCCCCATTCAACGAGGAAAGATAATTCGGTATCACAGACCGTAGTGCTGTTTTCGCTAACGCTGACGGTACAACTATATTGATTATCTTTCATTCCACTTAGAGTCGTTCGTGAATGCGTCAGTTCAAACGTCCACTGCCTCCACCAACATCAAAGACACTGTGGCAATCATTCAAAAACTTACACTGCATTGCATACACAACTACGTTCCAGTAAAGACAAAACGTACGAATAAGAGTAACCGATGCATAACACAAGATATCGTTCATGCTAAACGGAGGGTTACAAGACCTATGAAATTGCTGACGAACAAACTCAATATTCCTAGAAATGTTCTTTGTAGGGCCATTGCTGACATGAAATCGAAGATTAAGAGGGCCAAATGTCACTATTTTCACAAAAACGTCCTTCCGAGCTTCATTATAAACTCACCCAGAAAATTTAAAGATTACCTTAATCCTAAAAAAAACGTACCACCAAACCATCCACAGAACGAAACCGCACAACAGCTGAATCCCTTGAGTACATACTTTGCATCTGTTTTCACTATCGATGACGGTAACCTATCTTATCATGATTCCTGCGATGAAAATCAACGTGAACCAGTCACTGTAATTGAAGCAGGCGTACTAAACCTGCTGCTAAGCCTTGTGGCAGTTCCACTGAATATCCTCCAGAGATGTAATACTGACTCGTGTAGTGTTGATGCAACAATAGCGTTCAGTATATTAGTGCAGTATAGCTGCAGTTGTAGGGAGCCCTTTTTGTTTGCTGGTTTGCATCGTGCAGAATTTACTTCATCTACAGTAAAGCCCGCTTATATCGAGCACGGATATATCAAATTATTGCCAATATCGAACCCTTGTATAATAATGTAAAAATTACATGCATATAAAAACTTTTATATCGAACGCCATTTTGCAAACTCTCCCGCGCGGGATTTTTCGCTCTCCTTAGGCATGCGGCAGGCTTTCCCGCAATACATTGGCGCGCAGTGGTGGCGCGGCTGTCGCTTACGACTCCCGCACGAGCTCGGGCGCGTCCAAACTGGCCGTGGCAGAGTGGACTAGCTCCACGCATGCATGCCGTTGGAGCCGAAAAGCGTCACTATTGGGCGCTGCGGGCTGCGGTGTCACCGAATTTCAAAGTCCGCGCCACGCGCTGCCCGCACTTCCTCGGTTCGCTGGGTCACCGTTATTCGCTTGTATCCATGCTTGCCTCCGATCTGTCGAAAACGCCGAGGACTCCGTAGAGCTTCTGAACACGAGCCAAGCTGTCGCTGCCATGGCCCTGCTACGGCGATACTGCAGTGCCATTGAGGGCAGCGGACGTGTGCTTGTCGACTGTTTAGATACCGTCGAGCAAGCAGTCACCAGCAACGCGTTGTGCTCCTAGAAGCAGGATACACTCACGCAGTTCTTCCGCCCCAAAAATTAATGTTTTCTTTCCGAGACAGTGTCGTATCAATAGTGAACTGCAGGGTGGTAAGAGCTCAGCGTTAGGTCGTTACTCCATCGGCAAGATTGCTCTCATAATAGATTTTTTTGCTTCATTTTCTATATCGAATTTTTGCTATATCGAGCTATTTTACAATCCTCGCGCTGTTCGATATAAGCGGTATTTAATGTATAGGGGAGATGGGCCGTCTTCCGTTTTGTGGGGAGAATCTTTGTTGTAGAAAAATCATTCACGCCAATGACGTAAGAGTCATTGTCAATCTCGACTGCCATGGTAGCTTTTTCAGCGTCGTCCTTACTAACAACCTGAAGTACCTTCAAAGCGACCGGCTCATCACTATATCACTATCCCAGTCTGAATCTAATATTGCTGCATTCTTGGGGGAGCAGCCTGCAATAGCCTGGGCGGCCACGGCGGCCGAATTTTTAATGGAGGCGAAAAGCAATAACGCCCCTGTGTACGAGATGTCGGCGCACTTTAAAGATCCCCAGGTGGTCAAAAGTAATCCGGAGCCCTCCACTACGTTGCGTCGGCGCGTTAAACCCCATAATAAATCAAATGAAAATTACCAGAGATAAAACTAGTGTAAACGTTCACTTCTCATAATGATTTAACCCCAATAAGTACTCTATTTGCTATACCCGTATAGAGCCAGTCCTCTCGTTTAAGTACCTCGGCATTTTGCTTAGTTAAAAAAAACCTTGAACACTCACATAGAAGACTTTACTGGTAAAGCTTTAAAAAAACAGGGCGTTCTAAAACGACGTTTACACCTTGAAAACTCTGAAGCAGCATACATACACATAAGCAGCACACATACAGTTACTTATCCGGCCTTCGTTAGAGTACATTTTATTATATGGCACCCGCACCAGGAATATGTGAGTACAGAATAAAGCGGGTCGGTTTATTCTTTCGTCTTATTCCGCTATAGCTGGTATTCAATGGCGTGGAATGCATGCTGGCAACCAAGTGTGCGCGGCCATATCTGTGGCCAAGCGTCTGTTGCTAGGCGACGTTGTGCGCACGGCCCGCAGATCAGGCACCCCTCTTCTCTACTGCGCCGTCACTGGTTACGTCGGGCTCCGCGGGATGGCGATACTTGTCCATGCTAAGCACAACTGTGAAACACATGGCAACGTTACAAACTCTACCTCAGCGAACGCAAAGTACTGCCTCGAGTTCAATGTGAGTGCGATTAATAACATCTCTGTTGACGACACCGTCTAGAACATCTCTGTTGACACCGCCGCTTAGAATCGGATTCGAACGGAGCAGATGACGGACGCCGGTGTCTATATCTTCGGCGTGCGGGTGCAGTGGTCCAAGCCACGCCATGTCCGTGGCGCATCGGTCATGTCTGTGGCCGTTTCCAGTGTTGCCAAGCGAAGAAATTGACCGCTAAACTTTTCAACGAATACCGCTTATAACAGTGTTTCGACAACTAAAGCGTTCCTCAAACTTCCGCCTCTCGCAGCTCGAAAGAAATACTCTCGGTTATCATTTTTTAGGCTTTTCATCATTACCATCAAGCAGTCGTGTTCACCCAGCTACTTATGTATCAGCCCGCATCGATCATGCGCATAACATCAGGCCCATATTCGGCAAAACAAACAAATCCTGAAATTCGCCATTACCGCTTAGTATTGCCAAGTGGAATATGTTGCATGCCAGTGTGGCAAACCTAACCGAGCAGTCCTCGTTCCAGCTAGAAGGCTCTAATGTTAGCGTTTT
The DNA here is from genome assembly GCA_013339765.2 of Haemaphysalis longicornis. Lineage (NCBI taxonomy): Eukaryota > Metazoa > Arthropoda > Arachnida > Ixodida > Ixodidae > Haemaphysalis > Haemaphysalis longicornis. The sequence goes on from CM023451.1 coordinate 37,814,036, forward strand.
TAGAAAGTGAACATCCGCTCTAGTTGTGTAATCATATTATTCTAGTTTTTTACAACATTTTACCCTGTAAATATTGCACATGTGTAAGTTTTATGCAATTTCTCGTTGGACGTGCAATCCCCCCTACGTAATGGCTTCTTGGCCCTTAGGGTATATCAATAAAAAAATCTATATTTCACATACTATGAATTATGCCGAACTATTTTCGGCCGCTCAGAATTCTATACACCGAGTTTGGATATGGTAATATGCTTTAGTCTTCCATGGCTGCTGCAGCTGTTTCAACCATGAAAGGCAATCATAAAAGCCACTTTATTCGTCCATGGAAGGTCGTTATTTTTCTACAGGCCCATGACGGCGCTGCCCCGAGTCTTTTCCTCAACCCGTGCTTTCATTTCCGTGATCGGCTCCGGCAAGAATTGGTTCCTCCAATCTCCCATGATGCCTTTTCGAGCCAACGTCCCAGACACCAGCCCCGTGGTCTGGTCTTGTCGAGAAGCGCCCTTACTACGATTTTGTGCTGCGGCCGAAAGATCACCCGTAGCCTCAGCACAAGCCCTACCTGCCTCCTCAGCCTCGTCCCGAAAGTTAACTTTTTCATTGTATCAATGCTCACAGCATTCAGAACCTTCTCCAGCACATCTGGACGCGTCTTGAGAAAATCTCCGTACTGTCGCTTGTGGACACACACACACACGTACTGTGTGTGTGTGTCGCAATTCTTAATATCCAAGTCCCAGTGTCCTCTTTCACGGATTCGTAGGTGATGAAGCACGTTTCGTAGGTGAAGCACGTTTGGGTCGTGTCGACGTTCCTACCAATGCAGCAGGTGATCGAAGTAGTCCCCGCAATCCATCTTGCCACGAACGAACATATCGAAGAACTCACTGAACATGCCTTCGGCAAAGTTATACCATCGGAAGCCTTTGGCGTGGTAGTAGTATAATACGCAGCAGTCGTGCGGGTTCTTAGTCACGTAGATGTACTTAGAATTGGCAAAGTGAGGCGTTTTGTGAGGCGGTAGGTGCGTGATGATAGGGGTGGAAGATCCGGAGCTTCGGGTGCCTTCCTCCCCGGCGAACTCTAGGAATGCGTCCTTCCTCTGGCGCCCTAGCGTGCTGGTACTCAGCGTGCCACTTGACAAATGTTGAGTACGATGTGATGAAGCCATGTAGTGCCGCAATTGGGATAGCTGACGATGAAGCTGTCGCCTTCCAGGGGTTCGTAGGACCGGGCAGAGCGAACGTTCCTCCCGCAGATAAGACGGTGTTCAAGTAGATTCCTCGGACCACATGATGAGTTCTTTCGAACGCTGACCGGGCCCTCGAGATCTGCAAAAGTCGAAGCACGATTTTGTGATTTAAAAAACTGTGTCAGCGAATGGCATAGAATGTTACCGTTACCTACCTCCAAGCAAACAGAAAAAAAGAAAATCCCCATCATCGGCACTCTTTCCTCTTTTCTCCCCCACATTTTCTTATATGCCTTACGTGTAAACCATAGGGCAAGAGTTCTTGTAGGTTTTGCTATAACACCATAATTCCTTTTCTACTTTTAATTACCAAAGCTTTGAGCAGCTTAGTGCTTATTTGAAGGCGAAATTGTTATTAAGAGGGGACAATGTGTGGGTGGTCAAAACGGTATCTGTCGTTTACGTAAAGAAAGAAGGGAGGGTTTCGATGTCCTGTCTATTGTGAGGAATATGTACAAAGTACACATATGGTCTTATATCCGAGAACAAAAGACCGCATGCGTAACTATATAACGATATGACTACAGGATACCATTCCTAATTTCGCTTAGGAAACCTGGAACACCTGGAACACTCATGTTCCAGGAGCAGATGACGCACCTAGTGAAACACGTGTGAACACGTCTTCTGGTACACGCTTCAACAACCGAAAAAGAGGGTGAAGATGCGTTGCTTGCTCTGCCTTGCGGTGACAGATAACTAATCTTGCCCATCTCGCGGTGACAAAATTGTATCCCAGATGCTCTCCCACCTCGATATTTCTAACAGCGGCGCTGTTCTTGGGCTGGGCTTGACCACAGCCTGTCGTATCGTTTACGCTCCCTCCGTAGTTCCCAGCAATGCGTGTGTGTTTACAGGTAAAGTCGACTTTATGAAGATCGGCGGAAGCTTGGTGTTTCTAAGCTGGCCTTCTCACGCAGCCTGTTGCGCAACGAGGTATAGAAATCTCAGGCGGGAGTATGATTAAAGAAAAGGATTTTAACTCATGTGTTATTATATGTATCTAAAAACCAATTCTATGATAAATTGCTGATAAGACCACTAAACCAATATGCCAAATTTCATTACTTGTCGTAATTAGGTAGTGAAGTTGTAAACGTTGAAGAATTAACGAAATCTACGGACAGAGTTTGCTATTTGAACAAATGGTTGTAACTGCGGCTCGGCGCTGGTTCAGTAGATATCAATCACAATCGGTGGAACGAGTTTTAATAGTTTTTCGTAAAACATGGAATTAGTTCTGAACTAAGAATAAGCACACCAAAACAAAATGCGAACGGAAGCGAGAAATAATTTTTTTGTGAATGTGTGATGACACTTCAGCTAGCAGACGTTCTGAAACAATTAAAGAAGGGGAAACAGGAGAAGTGACCTGTGTGGTCGTAGGTTTGCCAAAAACTTAGAAAGTGAAAGCCGCTATTCTACACCAGCTAAAAACCAAAGCACCGCTCAAGGCCAGCAACGAAAAAGCATCTGTGAAGCATGCTGCTGTGCGCCTTCCCATTACCCAACTGAAGTAGTGGCTGAAGCGGCCACCTACGGAAATGATCTCGCTCATCCTTCATGGTATTCCCTCGTAAAGCAAAAGCACAAACTCGTGGTTTGCGAGAAGGCTTTCCCATTTTTCCCGAATGGCGGTCCAGAGCGCGTCCGCTGTGGCCCCTGACAAGTGACGTCTGGACAGGCACGACTTCATGAGCCCCCACACATTCTTGGTGGGATTCACATCCTCACCGTTAGGAGGCCACTGCAGAGTGCGTAAGCCGAGATCCTCCAGCACGTTGGTCACCGGACTTGCCATGTGCCAGGGGCTTTTTTCGTGCTGAAAAATAAAGCACCCGTCGGGGAAAGGCCTTTCGAGCACGTAGGTGATCATAGTTTCTTGCAGTGGCGCCCTGTAGCAGGGCGCCGTGAAGCTCCTCTCAGTGCGGACAAGAGGCCCTAGCCCGCCCCGGCTGATGGCTTCCCACACAGAGACTGCACAGTGGCTGCTTGAAAGGAGACTGTGTATACAGTCCGGGCGGCACCTGCAAATTTAGAAGAGACTGCATTTACAGCTAAAAACATTTAAAAAGAAACAAATATATCGAACCATGAATAAAAGGGTACGACACGCCTTGTATGTTATTTCATGCAGACAGACGGAAAAGCATGCATTAGATATGATACTAACATGAAATTATTTTTTCCAAATTACCTCGCACCATGAGTACTTAGCTATAAACTGGTATTACCAAAAAGCCTTCACGGAAAGGATTTCTAACACTCCTGTGGAACTGTGAAGCCGAGAGAGCTTTCGCCATTTACAAACAAGCAAGCGATGCGGACATGATAAAGTGAGAGCAGCGGTTACCTCAAATTCAAGGGCCTCCATACCAGCCGCTGCTGATCCCACCGAGTACAAAAGGTGGATTCGTCAAAAAACAATGACAGTGCCCCATTCTTCTTGGCTCCAATGCTCGTGCTGCTGTGCAAATTCCAGCCGCTGCTGGCGTTGTGGCCAGTCAGGAAAGGCTTTTGTGCAGCCACACAGTTCGAAAGCCCGGCTTCCTTCAAACGCCGGCGTTTTGTAGACTTGGACGACTTCCAGAGAGAACTCGCCACGGATTTCACTCGCGTTGAGAAGGGGGTCTGCGACAACTGCCGCAACGATGAGTTTGTCCTCGATATGTTTTGTCACCCTTGGTCGACCAGGCCTCCGCAAGCCTTCCTTCATCGCGAAAGGCACGAATTATTCGGCTCACTGCGGTTTCGATCGTCCCGTCTGGTTGCACCTGACTCGCTGCGGCTGCTCCTCCACGAGAAGTCTCGTTATTAGATTTCGATCTTCAACCGGAACACGTGGTGGCTTTTTGATATACTGAGCCCCCTTGTCCTGCCCACCGCACTGAAATACGTTTTTCGGGGAAGCGGCGGTAAAATCGTAAGCTCGAGCGCATAACAAGAATACCGTCACTGCTGCATCCGTGCCCCACATTTAAAACAAGATGATCACTATGCAGATGCATGCTCATGTTATTGCGGGCCTTTGGCGCCAATCTATACTAGTTTTTGTTATTTTTTTCTTCAGTGCTTTACTGGGCGCTAGTCCTGATATGTTGCCGCGAAAGAATGATCTTAACAGCCGGTCGGCTGAAATGTAAAATCTGGTCGCGATATTTAAGAGCAGTATGCTCGAGTTTAGATGGCATAATTATTATGTCGCGTTTACGTGGTATATGGGAAGTAACATGGCCACGGGGCTGCAGAGATCGCCAATGAAATGTTAAAAAAATTACCCGCGTATTCACCCGCTTTAGAAATAATTGTTTGAAAGACGACTGCAGCAAAAATGTCCGTGTGAACGAGACTTCGGCGCACGTTAAAGAACCCCAGGCAGTAAAAACTAATTCGTAGCCCTTTACTATGGCGCGCCTCATCACCATGCGTTGCGTCGACGCAGTTAAATCCTACAATAAATGAATGAATCAAAGAGGACTGCCTCCTGCAACCCCTGAAATGTAACACTATCTTCTCTACCCCCTAGCACCCCGTCTGGTTCTTTTCTTTCACCTCTCCTTTACTGAATGCAATCAACGTTTGCTCAGTTAAATCAGGTTTCCGCCCCTTCGCAGGTAGCACTCACAATTTGTTTCGAGCGCTGCTAGTATTTTCTTTTCTTATTTCTTCAGCTGGGTTTAAGTTTAAGTAGATCATATTTTTTGTTTCAAATTCCTGTTTTGTCTAACAATTTCGAAACGTTATTTACCGCGGCGATTTTTATTTCCGGTCGTAAAACACTGATTGATTGTAGGGTTTAACTCGCGACGCAACGCAGGCGATGAGGCGCGCCGTCAGTGGAGGGCTCCGGATTAATTTCGACCACCTGGGGGTCTTTATCGTGCGCCGAAATCTCGTACACACGGGCGTTTTTGTTGCTTTTCGCCCTCCACCAGAAAAGCGGCCGCCGCGGCCGGGAATCGAACCGCGACCTCGGTCGTAAACACTAACCCAGCGTGTTTACTCACCACAGAAAAAAAAAACTCTGGCTTCTTTTATGTTGTGAACCTGTATAAGCCATGGAAGAAGCTGAAGTAGTTTGCAATGGTTTGTGTATCTTTACTTTGCTTTTAAGAATTTTTAAACTGTTCTTGGCGGGGTGGTAGTTCAATTTCTTGTCGCGCAGGCAGACCGACATTTTCGCGTCTAGATAGCGGAAAAAAGGAATACAGTATTTAAAAATTTTAACCTAAGATAGCAGCCCCATTGCAATGCATCCTTTGTCAGAGAAGCGCAGAGCTTCACCCTTGCCCACGGCCTCTGAAGCGTGCGCGAGCAAACGGGCTGAGCAAGAAAGTGACCCCTGGCGCGAAGCGCTGAATGTGACCAGCGTTGCCGCTTAAAGCGAAGGAAAAGACAGGCTAGCGAGCGTGGCTGGACGCGCACGCGCACATCACTGTCTCGACACCATAAGTGCAACGTCAGATGTCGCGGCGATGCATTTTGCACGCGCTCACGTGCCCCTACCTATTTTGAAGCCGGGTGTACGTTCCTTTGCGACCTGCAAGGCAAGGAAGTGGCAGCTGCGGCATACACTTGCGTCGATTTGGCTGTAAAGCTGGACGTAAAGATGGCCGTACTTAAAGGTTAGATGGAGGGGAGCTTCGCACCGATTTCTCGATAGCGGCGACCTCTCCAGGGGCCGATATAACCCATTGAAGTGGCAAGAAGAAGCTAAGGCAAACGGGGGAATACTAAGGCAACTGGGGAAAAAACAATAAATGAGAAGATTTGATGATGATGATGATGATGATGATGGTTGGTTGTTTATGGCGCAAGGCCAACTGGGGCAAAGAGCGCCAAAACAATAGTCATATATGAGGGGTGTGAAACCTTAAAAACTACGTAAAGTCAGCAAAAACAAAAGTGAAATTACAAAACGACAATGAGCATGGCTGGTGTATAGGGCCAGATTTCATGATGCGTGATAGCAAATGAGGTTTAAAATTTGACGTCTAACAAATACTCAAACACACGTTTCACAGAAACAATGGCTTCGTCACCTAGACGATGTTTTGTTTTTTGTTTTTTGTTTTATTTACCTGAGTATTTCCTGGCGCATTCAAACTACGTATGTAAATTCCCCTGTGTAGCGTGAAATTACATAGTTGCGCAACGTAAATATACGTAAAAACTGCTTAACATTCTATATTGGCACCCCCATATCTATATTGGCACCCCCATCACCTGAATCATACGAACTTAATAAAGTCCGAACGAAATAAAGCTGAATGGTTCATTTTATTGTCATGCTCTCGACACCAATGTGCATCTTCAGTGAAGAAACTCTTTAACCTTCCGTCCATCTCCTCGCGCAGAAAGTTTTCCAGGCTGTTTGTACCACAACACCCACTCGTTTGCACGCATTCACATTTGTCTCACCATTCAGGTCTCATGTCGCCTTGATCTTGCGCGTAAGTTCAATCCGAAATTCGTCAGAACAAACACTTTTCGAAATTCCTTTCTACTTTTCAGGCTCACCGAACAAAACTTTTTACCTTCCCACTAAGCCAACTTAACAGAGACGTCATATTTTCAAACTACTATTTTACTTTCATTGAAAATTCGATTTCCGATGTCTATTTAAGTATCACCATTTCTTGCGCGAGCATTTTAGCTGGTTCTGTGGGCCCTGCATTTCCCATGGTACGTTTTTCTCAAATTTGTCCTTCCGACTGTTCATGCGGTTTATTTATCTCCACATACGTGTTGCTTAAATTTGCCTTTTTGTGTTTAAACCAATCCCCATTCTAAGGGGCCCAGGCTCTTAGCCTGGGCGCATGCAGCTTTTGCCTGCAAACAGGCAGAAACTTTTTTTTATCAAAAATAAAAGAGAAATGAAATTCTCCGCTGTGTTTGCACAGACAGCCGCTATTTTCGAAATAATTTTGCATGGAATGAACTACCACGAAGTGGATTCAGACGGGAAACAGGTTGGGAATAACTTGTACCAGCGAATCTCAACTCCGGCATCTGGCAACAACAGGTAGTATAGGGCTGAATATGGTCACAGATTCACAGATGGAGAACGAGTGATACAACTTCGGACTAAAACGGCAACCAACATGCTCCAACAAACAAAAGGTGCTCTGAACTTGTCCCAACTAAGAACCAGCTCGCCCTAATCTGGAAGCGCACGGAGTGCCGTCTACTAAAATAACAAGGCGATAGTCCAGGACCTCTAACTTCACTGCAGTAGCGTAGTAATAAATTTTAAATGGTCAAATTTCAGGCAAAACCGTCATCAGGGAACGAGAAGATCGATTATTACGAGTACAGGACAACTCGGCGGATTGTAATTGATACGTTAGCCTTGTGCCCCGCGCGAAGTAGAAGCTATGTTCAAAAATTCATTTCGTGTGCCACAATCCTTCCCCAACCTTGCTCAAAGGGAAAGGCGGGCAGTGGGCACTCATGACTCGGCAACAGATTCCTGCAGGTATTTGTGGATGTTGAAGTTTTGTCTACAGGCTTAATGGGTGACGGCCCGCATTGAGTGCGTACGTGTACGATTCACAAATGCACACGGCCGCCATAACGGGGAAAATGCTCTTGGAGGGCCCCACAGGCTCTCATGATAAAACGCCGTGAAAAATCAGCCAGGTAAACGTCGGCGCTTAGCAGCCGAAGTCTTACGGGGCTAAACGCTATGCGTGTCTAGCTCCTCTATTGTGCAACGTATTGCTCGTTTTTCATGCCGTATGTCTGAACAGGTGGCGGCCATCCGTTCCCCATGCCATTCAATAACCCCCTATCGCTCAGAGTAAAAAAGGGGAGACGAAAATCCATCAGGTGTTATTGCTAGCACGAATAGGAGAGGAGGTCGCTCGATCAAGAAGGAGTACGTTGGTGCGCATGCGTATTTTCTTCAGAACAAAGCAGCTGGTCGGCGGTACAGTGGCGCACAATAGTGATGGCTGCCGAACATTTAGGCAGGCTTGAAAACTTATGCGCGGCTAAATCTCGCATGGCGGAAGTTTCTAGAAAACACTGAGCTCTGAGCGTGCTTTTTCGTTTACCGTAATACAGAAATGGGGGATTGATTGTTCTTGAAAGATACTTTAATGTGGCGTCACTTCCGAAGACGGTTTCCAGCGATGTATTAGAAGTTAGGGATTTTCGGTGTTTTAAGCATCAAAGCTGTATCTGGGCTAACGCGGGGCGGTTTCGTGGCGGAATGCAAAATATCAATCCCTGGAATCTGCAAAATCTTTGCAAACTATCAATCCTTGCGGAATGCAATCCTTAACACCCTTTAAAGTCTCGACACAGGGGGCATTTTCATTTTTAGCCTCCATCAGAAAAACGGCCGTGGCACCGACCAAACTGGCGTCCCTTTGCTCCTTAGCGCATCTCCTCAGCTACTCCGTCACCGTGACTTGGTTTTGCACTTGAAGCTAAAGCACACCAACCTTGGCGAATTTTTTATACCTCCCCTTCTACACCTGAGTTACGGCCCGCCTATTTTCGTTGCGCTTTTTAGTGCCAAAGTTCTCCCACCAGCGCCACCCTCATGGGTAAGCGTACTTTCGCACTTGGGAGGGGTGGTCGCCCGATTGCAATTTGCACTGGCGTCCCTCGCTGAATATGTGTCCCGCGAAGGAAATATTGTACGGGTGCACCGAGAAAAGCATGGAAGGGCTGGAATACAGGAAAAGAGTTTCACCTAACTGGGCCCACAGCAGTTGCTCGGGCTATCAAAACAGCAGTCGGGCGATCAAAACAAAATAGCGATATGTGCCGATAAGTTGGCGATACATGTACTCTACCTGGCGAACACCACAAATATTGCTGCCCGTAAGGCCGTTACAAAATCCGTTCATCACGCGAACCTAATGCCCTAATAAAAGATAACCTCGGGAGTCTAGTGTCCATGATAAAATACATGTAACTTTTGCGTCATTACCTAAGTTAAAAGCAGCTTAAACTTTATAGCCATTCGAATGGAGTTTTAGGCGTGTTTATGTAAAATTATAAGTGCTGTGTCCTCGCAGGGGATTGGCCAAGGAGCTGGAAATGGGTAATTAATATTGTCATGAAGCCAAAGACAACGCAGTTGTCTTCAAGGAAAACAAGTATATTGGAGCGAACTTGTGCTCCCCTAACAACTCAAAGAATACAGAGGCGGCGAAGCGGCAGTCAACAAAGTGACGTGTGAGGGCGAGCTCCGGCGATTCGAATGCCCGGGCGTCTGCTCTTCAGGCTTTTTATCTTTCGGCGCGCGTGGTTCTTGAACCGTCGATTCACATCTAGAACATTGTAGATCCAATAAGATTATTCTGGGCTGTTCACGTTAGATCGGAATGCTCTCCCTATCAGAACAGATAACACATGCGGCACAGAAAGAAAGAATGGAACACGCGGTTCCCTTGGCACAGAGATAACACAGACCGGCGCAGCCGGGCGATAAAAGCAAAAACACAAATAAACCCAATGCATGGTTCGCGGCATTACCCCCCCCCTCTAAGAGTGCATCGACCCGATGCTAACATAAGCGACAGTTCGAACAAATAAAAATAAAAGTTCGTCATCGTCCGTAGAAAGGTTTTAAGCGAACCACTGTGGACGACTTCGGGCCGCGTGTGTCGTCGTGATGTGCCGGAGTCACCATCGGGGATCACTTCGTAGGTAAGTTGGCCAACACGTCGTAGAACCTTGTAGGGTCCGAAATACCGCCGCAGAAGTTTCTCACTCAGTCCGCGTCGTCGGATGGGAGTCCAAACCCACACACGATCCCCTGGGTGGTACTCGGCGGCTCGGCGTCCGAGGTTGTAGCGTCCGGCATCCACCAGCTGCTGGTCCGTTATACGAACTCGAGCGAGTTGGCGGGACTCCTCCGCACGCTGAAGGCATCCTTGGACGTCGGCGTTCAGGTCGCCGTCTTCTACGTGCGGCAGCATGACGTCAAGCATTGTAGTCGGCCATCTTCCGGAGACGAGCTCGAACGGTGTCATCTGCGTGGTTTCTTGGATAGCCGTGTTGTACGCAAACGTGACATACGGGAGCACTTCGTCCCAGGTCTTATGTTCAACGTCTACGTACATGGACAGCATATCCGCAATCTTCTTGTTCAAACGTTCCGTTAGCCCGTTCGTTTGGGGGTGGTATACCGTCGTTCTTCGGTGATCCGTGTTGCTGTAACGTAAGATTCCTTGCATGAGCTCAGCATAAAGGCCGTTCCGCGGTCCGTGATGAGGAATTCAGGGGCTCCATGTTGCAGCACAACTTGTCTTATGAAAAAATTGGCGACTTCTTGTGCAGTCCCCCTCGGAAGAGCGGCGGTCTCCGCATAGCGCGTCATGTAGTCTGTCGCTACGACAATCCACTTGTTCTCGGATCGGGATGTAGAGAACGGGCCAAGAAGGTCAATTTCAATCTCTTGGAAGGGCCGCGATGGGATGGCGATCGGCTGCAGAAGTACGGCGGGTCTCGTCGGTGGCGTCTTTCGTCGCTGGCAGTCACGGCAGCTCCGGACGTAGTGGGTGACATCAGAGGTAAGGCGGGGCCAGTAGTACCTCGCCTTGATTTTTTTAATAGTGCGGGCTGTGCCGAGATGTCCAGAAGACGGGTCGTCGTGGCACGTTTCCAAAATTTTCGTCACGAAGGTCCGCGGGGATGACAAGCAGGTAATTCCTTCTCGTTCCGGGCGCTGAAATTTTTCTCCACGAGGACGGCGTTTTTGAGGCTGAATGCTGTTAAGGTTCGTTTGAAGGCCCTAGGCACGGTGACATTGCGTCCTTCCAAATAGTCGATCATGACGCGTAACTCTGGGTCGGCACACTGTTGGGCGGCTAGATCGCTCTCCGTCACAACTCCGAAGAACGCGCTGTCGGCATCGGAGTCTTGAGGTGGTGGATCGACGGGGGCACGGGACAGACAGTCGGCGTCGGAGTGTTTCCTGCAGGATTTATGGACAATTGTAACGTCGAATTCCTGCAGCCGCAAGCTCCATCGCCCAAGCCGGCCAGAGGGTTCCTTCAAATTGGCGAGCCAACACGACGCATGGTGGTCTATCACAACCTTGAACGGTCTACCATACACGTATGGCGAAATTTTGAAATGGCCCAAATGATAGCCAGGCACTCTTCCTCCGAGGCAGAGTAGTTTTAAATGCAGAGCATTTCTTAGCCTCGCCTCTTCCTGCGTCGGACGGCGTCCACAGCTCCGCGTCCGCAGCAGGTGCGCCTCTCCTGCTTCCCTCCTCTCCCTCAACAGCAGCTGGCGCGCGCATGCGTCGTAGTCAGCCCGTTCGCTTCGTCGCGGTCTCGGCGTAAAGGGCCAGACACATGTCCGTCTTTGCAGCCGGTTTTCGGCGTCGGTAAACGTTCCGGAAACCGCTCCCCACCGCCGTTTGGTGTAATTGGAGACACATGGTGCGCGGACGCCGTCGACGCGTCGGGCCCGCTTAGCTCCGCCCCGTTCCGTCGTGCGTGCATGCAGCCTTTGGCAGCCCGCACAAGGGTCGCATTGACGCTTGACGGAGTTCTCCTGGGTGCCCCGCGATGCTCTTGAATTCCTCTCCTAGGAGATTGTTGCTTTAAGTAATTGGGGCCAATTATATTCATTAATAGCGTAAATGGATATAACTGGCCAAGCGGAGTTTTGAAAACTTAAAATGTACTACAAACATAGAAAAAAGGAATCACAACAGCGAAAATACTAAAAATATGTCTTACATGTGCTCGAAAACGAAGATGTAACTTAAAAGCCAACAAAAGAACGTTCGAATTACAAAAAAAAACTGAGTAGACGAGGCAGTTTGTGTAACGCCCTGCAGTTCCACAAAAATGCGTACCTGGCGGAAGTAAACACAGCTAATCGTTGTAATAGCGTAATAAAGGTAAATGGTCAAACAGAATCTCCCTCCCCCCCTCTCCCCCCCCAAATACACAGCATAACAATTTCGCTAAAATAGGGACGAAATTTAAAAAAATGCATCTTTACATATATTCCGAAAAACGAAGACTCAACTAAAAGCCCGGAAAATAACGACGGAGGAAACACGAATAAATAATCGCGCAAACGGACTCGTAACCAGCCCTACGCCTGTTATCTGCGGAAAAAACACACTATTGGTCAAGTGAATGTGCTTAATCAATATAATGGTGCAATTTAGATCATTGGCGAAAAGAAACAAAGTAAAAATCAGAATAAAATAACCAAACGTATTAGGCTACTCATAGCCAAATCTCGCAAAAAAAAACTCAATGAATACTAGTGGCGTAAGAATGCTACGCATCATTGATAATTATCTGGATTTCTACAAATGCTTTTCTCATTCAACGTGGCAAGAATACGGTTTCGGTGGTTGTTCTTTTCACATGAACTTTAATAAAGCCACCGCATCAATCACGATAAAGGAAGCCTTCACTGACTACACGGAGAAAAAAAAAACACTGCAATGCCGACACTTCTCAGAGATGTTGCTCTTAATTTTACTGTATGCAGCGTGGTCTTTTGCAGTTACAAGGCAAGCGAAAGCGATACGCAGTTGTTTTTTGATCTCATATATTTGCTTCTGCTCGTACCAGAGATATCAGCAGATCGTTTTCGGCGATGCAATCCGCCCTTGAGCTGCTCATGGCTGCGGCGCAGGAGAAAGCCACCTCGCGAAATCCAGAAGCGGAGGACACACCGAATTCCAGGCTCCACTTTGAAACCCGCGCGAAACGTCATGAATGACGCTTCCGCGCCTCGTGCTGTTATTGGCTGACGCCCCCTGCCAGTTAATTGCCCACACGTTTGACGCGTGGCAGCGGCGGAAAATATCTAGCAGGTTTGACGCATGCGGAGAGCCGGTTTTGGGTGCCGGGCGGGGGCCGTTCCGGCTACCGGAACGGAGAATCGCGTGCACAGACGCGTCCCTCTCCGCCCATGTGTCCCCCGCTTAACAGGTGCGTGATAGCAGCGCGGTTGGGCGTGGAAGGGCGCGCGCTGCTTGCGAATGCGCTCTCCCCCCGTACTGCTCTCCTTCTATCTCTGCGCGCGCTGCAAATATAAAGCGGCTAGCGGTCGCTCGTGCTTCAGTCACTTGCGTTGCTCCTTCCTTCCTTGGTTGACGCTCGCTCCACCCTAACGCGACTTTACTCTCCTCTCCCTACCCCAAACCAACACCAACGCAACTACGACCCCAACTACCCACCCTAACGCGACTTTACGCGGCGTTAACGAGCCCCAATGCTCTGCATTTACTCGTGTTCCCCTCGCGAGAAGGCGCGGGAATTTTTTTTTCCTCCTCCTTCGACAGACCACGACTGGCATAGGCTAAAACCTTTTCGCAACCGCTTTGCTTTTGGACGAGGATGGCACCCGAACCTATATCGCAGGCGTCCGTGTGCATTCTGTTTCGGCGCTTTCGTCGAAATGAGCGAGCACGGGCGGGCTTGGCAGGGCGTTTTTGCAGCTCGCAGAATCCCTTTTCTTGGTCGTTTTTCCAGCTAAAAGGCGTGTTATCTTTGTCAACGGGTGTGAGTGGTTCTGCAATGCGCGCGACGTTTGCGACGAAGCGCCGGTAGGTAGTACGCGCACAGTCCGAGAAATCTTCGCCACCATTCTTGTCTTTCGGCCTTGGGAAGTTCGCAATGGCTGAAGTTTTTGCCGGGTTAGGTAGGACTCCGCGCGGCGTTTGACGACGTGGCCCAAAGAACTTGAGTTCCTCGTACGCGAAACGGCACTTTTCAGGTCTTCAGCGTTAACCGCGACGTGCGAATGGCCCTCGAGTACAGACTCCAATTTTGCAAGGTGTTCGTCGAACGTCCGGGCGAATACCACAACGTCGTCGAGGTATACGAGGCAAGTGCGCCACTTCAGGCCAGCTAGCACAGTGTCCATGACTCTTTGAAACGTTGCTGGCGCAGTGCACAGCCCACAAGGCATCACCTTGAACTCGTATAGGCCGTCCGGGGTTATAAATGCAGTCTTATCTCGGTCTCTCTCGTCCACTTCAATTTGCCAGTAGCCGGTCTTCAGATCCAGCGATGAGAAGTACTCTGGCAATGGCAGAGGTGGTCGAGGGCGTCGTTCGATTCGTCTCAGGGGGTACACGTCCTTTTTGGTTTTTTTGTTCAGTCGCCGATAGTCAACGCAGAACCTTAATGTGCCGTCTTTTTTCTTTACGAGTACGACTGGCGCAGCCCAGGGGCTTTTCGATGCCTTTATAATGTCGTGGCTGAGCACGTCGTCGACTTAAGTGCGGATGGCTTCCCGCTCGTATGAAGAGACGCGGTACGGTGACTCGGGTAGGTCGGGCTCCATCTTCGGTTATTTTAAGTGCGAAGCACTTCTTAGTCGGGCCTACCCTGCTTCCACCGCCCGTCCTCCGTCCGCCAGCCTAGCTCGGACGGAGGAAAAAAACAGCATCCGGCGCCAGGTTTCGATCCGAGGACTTTGCGGCCGCAGCGCGACGCTCTACCGACTAAGCCACGGACGCGACTTTTTTTTTTTAAACAAAACCAGGTTTATTTACATCATAAATATGTACAGGGCAAGGCACAGGGCAAATATGTACTGGGCAAGACACACTACTATACATGCTGCTGCCTTTGTTACATTGTTGATGCCACTTTCCGGACTGGCGTGTTACGCTGTTCAATAGAAAATCACACTCATACACTATAGAGATCACATTTACGGGTAAAAAGGAAAAAGGGGGAGTTGTGTTTCGTTGCAGCCTAGCCTGTTGCTGGCTTCATATCCACTTAAAGCGTTCCAGCTCCTTTGTTTTAAAAGCTACCGTCGCACGGCAAGCAGCGCGCAAGGGGCTTGTCCTAGTTCTGAGTCTGAGTCGGGTGCCACGAGCGCGCTGACGGTCCACTCCATCTTGTGGACGAAATGCCTCCACGCTGGCTTCGGGGTGGGGGTACACTCCACCGCATCCACTCGCGCACGCCACAGTGCGTGTAGGCCAAGGGTAATGACGCATTCGCACAGCTCCGAGTGTTCTATCGGTACGTCCAGGTAACGGAGACCTGCCCAGTCAATGTCCCAGTGGACGCCCAGAAAACACTGCAGCCTCGTCCCAGAAATACGTGCAGTGTTGCATTCTAGGAACACATGCTCCGCCGTCTCCAACCCTCCCGCACAGGAAGCAGCCGCACCGCGCGGCAGAAAGAAGCCACGGTCTTCCTGTCGTGATCCCCACCGGTAGCACCCGAAGTGGAAACGGCAGAAAAAGTTTTTCGTCCCAGTCGGAATCGGCAGGCACATGATTCGCTTTAGTACGCCCCGCTTAGCCGCCTCGACTGGTGGCTGTCGGTACAGGGGTGGGGGAAGGAGCTTTGCGAGAAGGTCGCGGTATAGCCGGCGGGGCTTAACTGCTAGGAGGTAGTCCCATGAAAACTGCTGTTCCAGTAGGGTGATGGCGCCAGCGATTTCACTATAGAAAGGGGCGGCTCGCGCGCCATGGTGCAGTTGGACAGTTGTGACCTGCCACTTTGATATGTGGGCAGAGCCGATTGACTGGAGTGCTCCACGGAGAAAAGGGTCGGACTGGTCTCGGAAATATATAAAACGTTGGACTGTCAGCTTAATCATCCACGTGGACCAGACCTAGGCCGCCGGCATCTAGTCCCCAAAAGAGATTTGTGCGTCTCATAGGCTCGTACGAGGAGCGCCAGACGAAGACCGCCCGTTGTTGGTGCAACTTGTTCACCGATTTCTTGTCGATGGAGGTGACTCGCGCCGAGTATAGGGTAGCTGGGTACACTACGACGTTGCAGATGTGTGCTCTGGCGACCAAGGCGATGTGGCGTGTTCTCCATGGTTGCAACTCGGCCTCCGCTGCCGTTAGCCTAGGTCGCCATCTCGCTGCGTTGGCTTCCCCTAGGGCCCACGTTCACGCCCAGGTAGCGGTGTTTGAATCCTTCCAGCGAGCGCCGCAGAAGCTGGGGGGCTTGAGTTCCCATTCACCCAGCCAGTACCCCTCCGATTTGGAGAGGTTTAGCTCCGCTCCAGAGAAGTGGCAGAAGCGACGTGCGAGCTCCGCGACCTCGCCTCACCTGGGTTCGTGATGTGCAGACGACGGCGATGTCGTCCGCGTATGCTAGCACGCGGAGTTCTTCATTCTACCGAGGACCAGTCTCCTGATCGAATTGGAAGTAGCGATCATCGACAGAGCGGTTCCAGATAGAGCGCGAACAAGACAGGAGACATTGGACATCCCTGGGCGGACCGACCTGCTGACCTCTATGGGTGGTTCCGAGTGCCTCCCCCCAACATCACACTTGTTGTGATGTCTGCGGTAACACGTTTCTAGCCATTTCATCATTGTTTCCCCTATCCCGCAGTGCTGAAGTAGAGCGAAGAGAAATGTCCTGATCGACTTGATCGAAGGCCTTTCGAAGATCCAGTTGCAGTACCGCAATAGGCATCACGCCCATCTCTGCAGGCCTCGCAGGCGGTCCTCATCCGATGTAAATTGGTTGTTGATTGAGCGACCTTTGAATCCCCGCAGGTTTGATGTTCCCCCACCACGCCTCGGAGGGCCATCTCGAGGCGTCGAGCTAGGATCCTAGCGAGTATCTTATAGTCGGTCGATAGGAGTGTGATTGGGCGGAAGTCGGTTACGGCCGGTAAAGCTTGGAGCTGGTCTCTTTGGGGATCAGAACGAGGTGGCTTTGCCGCACTGAGGAGGAAGGAGCCGACCTTCCTGCCTGCATTTATCAAAACGGGTCACTAGAATGGGGCCCAATTCTTTTCGAAACGCCCGATAGAATTCGGCGATGATGCCCTCCGGACCTGGAGACTTGTTCTTAGGGAGTTTTTTTGATTCGCGGTCTACCTCCCACGCGGTTATAGGCGCGTTGATTAGGTCTTTTGCGTCGTCCGGCACTGAGGGTAAGGAAGAGAGTACCTCGGTGGGCACGCCGTCTGGCGTCGGTCTAGACCGGAAAAGGTCTTTAAAATAGTCGCAAAAGGCTGCCGCCACTTCCTTCTGCCCCTGCGCGACTCGCCACCGTGGCTGACCTCGTTGATCTTTTTGCGGGCGATGCGCTCGCGCTCGAAAGCTCGGAAGATCTTGGACGGCTGCGCCTCGTACTCGACCCCTCTGCTCGCGGCTGCGGACAAGGGCGCCCCAGTATCGCCGCTCTAGGCTCACTCCGGAGCTCTTCTTTAGTTAGGCGGATGTCTTCTCAGGAACTCTCCCGGCCGTTCTTCGTCCGCCTCGATGAGGCCACGGAGGGTCTCCATAAGGCGCCGCTCGTTGGCTCTCTGTTCGGCCGCCTCACGCCTACCTATGTCCATGGCTACTTCCTTAACCGTTGCTTTTTGAAAACTTCCCACGCGACATCATCATCTAAGTTGCTTTCCAAGATCTTCAAGGCCCTCCCCTTACCCTACGGTGAAATCAGGGTGTTCGATGCACTTCGCGTTCATTATCCAGCGACGGCTGGACTTCGTTGTGTGAGCGCGCCTGGCCCAGTGATATTGAGGCAGGACACCAGCCCATGGTCCGGAGAAGGCGATCGGTATATGACATTGTAGCTAGCTACCCGCTGTAGGCAAGTCGCCGCGCTAACGTAAAAGCGATCCAGCCGGGCCTGGGGACGCGCCACGCCACCGCGTGTATGTTGGGTGCACCCCAGTCGCGATCACGTGTCACGTCAGTTAGGTCGCTTTCGCGTAGTACAGATGACAGTGTTGCGAGCCGCGACGTCGGCGTTGCCACGGTTCCCCGCCCTGTCGCTGGCGGTTAGTACGCAGTTAAAATCCTCCCCCAAGAACGACATTTCCGCCACGTTTAGGATTGGGCTAAGGGTAGAAAAAAATGCCTGCCGAGCTTTGGGTTCATTGGGGGCATACAGCACAATACGAAACGTGTGATCTCAACCGCCTAGATGGCGTCAACGAGTGAGATCGGCCATCTCCCCCCAGTTCGCAGTCGATAATGCTACAGGATTCTGATTTCCTCCGAATAAGAATTGCCGTACCCCGCCGGCACGACTTTGCGTTCGTGTGTGAAAACGACCAAAAGTCATGTCCAAAGCAAGCGCACGAATTTTTGGCGTCATCAGCAGTTGAAATTTTTGTTTCTTGAAGAAGGGCCACATCGACTCTTTGGTCATTCACATAGGTCGGCGTACTCACTCGTGAAGTACACTCATTTGTACTCATTTGTACTCAAACTCACGAGTGGAGTACGATGATGAGTTGATCACACACCCAGAAAAAAACAGTGAGTACGATGAGGAGTGAGTACAGGAGGGTAAGTCCACTTACTCGTGAGTACAGTACTCATGAGTACACTACTCATGAGTGTGAGTACTCATGAGTACAGTATTCATGAGTATGAGTACTCCGAGTTTGAGTATAATGAGTATGAGTACTCATGAGTACACAGTACTCATGAGTACCACAGTACTCATGAATACACCAGTACTCATGAGTACAACACACACGCACGTTGGGACTGGGCCATTCTAGCTCAGTCACCACTGTTCGATTCACTTCAGTTTATTTCCTTAAAGACCCCACAGGGGGTGTTACATAAGGGGCGCGTTGTACAGCATAGATACAAAAGCCACAGGTTAACAATACAGATGCTTAGATGTTGCGACGTTGCCCCTGCTCAGTCCGCCATCGACGCGGCCGCAGAGGAGAGCGATGAAGTTGTCGAGCCGGACGGTTGAATTTTAAGCTGCATTCATATACAATATATACAAAAGGTAGCAAGAGCGTTACATGGCTCGCACAAAGGCACTTCTCAACTCAGTGCCTCCGATGAAATGCCGCCGCACAGCCGCTGCTTCAGGGCTGGTTTTATACCCCCGGGGTTCCGCCGCAGCCGCGTGCAGTTCGAATCTTTCCAATCAGGACTATCACTGGCCGCAGTTTGAATCCGGCGAATGCAGGCGAAGTGATTGCGTCAGCCGAGCCACGAATGGGAAAGGGGAGGCGACTCAGCGGCGCCGTCTCCAGAGTCTACTCGTCGCTGCGTGTCTTTTGCGGGCCGGTCGTCCCAAGCATGATTTGGTGCGGCCGTCTCGATGGGAAAAGGAGAGTAGACTCGGCGGCGCCGTGTGCCGCCAGTTGCGGCACGTCTGCCGCGGGCTGGCTGACCGAGGCGCGAATTGGGCCCACCGTCGGCGCGTCGCCTGGTGCAGCAAATTTGTGTCGGCCGCTCTGGTTAACCGCACACACACACATAGCAAAATTAGTGAGTAAGATCAGACCCGTGTGGGTTTTGGCCTAGCTGTTAACGGAAATAGACACAACGACGCGTAGCGCCCGTCCTGTCCCTTTTTCGCGGCGGGACCTTCCCTCTTTGGTTTTTCGCGCGCTAGCCGGTTTTCGTCTTTCTGTTATCTCTTACTTGCGGGCGATGGCGGCGGCGGTGCGAGGGGTACGGTTGCGCAATGTTCGCAGAATTCGGAACAGCGGCGGCCAGCGTCTCTTTCCAGATGGTTTTTAAAGACGATAGTCTTTCTTTGGCCACTTGAGCGCGACAAATGTTGGCCTGTCAGTCCTGTCTGTCTGTGTGTCCGTCATAAAGATAATTCATTATTGCAACTAATATCACGCCCCGCTGTACACATGGGAGCTACTGGGGTCGGCCGTGTTAAGTAGCTTCACGTACATAATGCAGCCCTCTCTACACTGGCCAACTGCCCCCGCCATTCAGCCGCGAACCAAAACGCGAGTGCGTACGTCCCGTTTCGCTCTCTCCCGTGTACGTGCCTTCGCGCCAGTGGGAAGCCCTACGACAATGCACCGTGTAAACGTTTTTCTTCTCGGGCTCCTTGTCCTGATGTATATGTAATCTTAGTATTTCTAATTAGTTTAAACATTTTATTTTTTTCTGTTCAGCCTTTCATTCGAGCCACGACGTAGCTAAGATGTTGCAGTCGACGGGGATCATGATTTAAGGCCACGGGAGGACGAACGGACGAACAACCTGGACGGACCGCACCACGACTACGAGAGTGCAGCACGCAGACATGGGGCACCGGATGCACTCCACGCTAGCGGTGGTCGACACAGTGCTGACTTCAACGGAACGCTACGTCCTAAGCTCTACGAAGAAACATCAGTTCGTGAGCGCACTACGATTACGAGGGCTACCCTGCTCTGGCCGTAAGGACGACATCATCTTGCGTCTTCTAGAGGACAACGAAGAACGTCGCCATCTCTCCAAACGAACGAATGTGCCAACGCTACTTCAGGCTGCCTCCGACAACAAACGGCAGATGACCCTGCAAGCGGCGCTGTTTGAGAGCAGAAGGCTGCGTGAATGAACGAGAAAGTTTTCTGAGGCAACTGGCGAGAGTCGGCCGCACGTTTTACCCCGGTACCTGGACTGCACGAGATCCGAGCACAGGCAGAATGCACGACGGCACGCACTATGAACGAGACGACGCATGCAAAATTGTGATTGCGTGCTCACCGGACCTTTCCCAGGTAGTCGCGACGATACGGAGACGCATCGAAGGTCAGTGCATTTCTGGCGAGATCACGAACACACGTTGCTCTGCTACATCGCCCACGAGCTACATCGCCCACGCGCAGGTCATTCCAGCAACGAGCAACGAGACGCGCAACGTACGCAGCGCGCACGAGCCAGAAGGCACCACGTTCCTGGCACCCGCTCTTCCGCTACAGACGTACACGAACGGAACGCTGAGAACACGGAACGCAACGGAGCCGGTACGTACAATTTTCCGCACGTGCTGTCCCGGCGCGGGTCCACGCAAACCAACGACATCGCATCCGGATTGCTGGATATGGCCACGACAAGCGAGCAAGACGCACGGCACCCGAAATGCATCATACGTGGCGAACGTACGCACCTCAATTATAGGGGACATTCATAGATAAAACGAGACGCACAGCGCACGAAACACACCAGAAGTGACGAACGACATCCAACTTGAACCATAGGAGCTGACCACGGAGAACGAAATGCACAACGCACGGAACGCCACCAAGCCAGCACACACGAGGAAACTGCTTGTTCGCGACATCCTCCGCTCCCACTGCAGGTGCTATCCGGACTTGGCCAGCGAATGTTACAACCGCAGAAATCATCTGGCCACAAGCAACAAAAGACCCAACGCCACGCGGTTCAACCCTACCGGAAAGTACGAGCTCTCCGACACCCCGCTGCTCCCGCCCGAGTCCAGAGGACGAAACGACATGACACTCGTGCAAGTAGGGTCCGTCAACGAGCAATGACACGGCCAGCGCATGCGGCATGTCCGAGCCAGAATTAACAAGATCACCGGCACCCGCGCTCCGATCGAGACTCGCACGACAAACACCATTTCGTACAAGAGGACGAACCGCGAGCAAGCGGACTCGCGATAAACGGAGCCTGCTTGTATGGGAGAGATAGCGATTATAGCATTCTCGAAACAACGGGCAAAAGATGAGGTCTTGAGCGAACGACGCGGACACGGCAACAACGGCAACGAATGAACCCGATCCAGACGAAGCATCGAATGCCCCCTGACGATAAATCACGCTTGCGACGGCCGAGGAATGTGGGACCGAACGGACGGCACGACTACTACGCCCGCTTTCCCCACCACAACGGTTTCACTTCCGAAACAACCACGGCGACTGCGAGCACGGAGCCGCAACGACTTTGACCGATCAGCCATGCCACCCTACGAAAACGCCCCGTTACCACACACTAAACGAAAAGCCAAACGGCTCCCGCACCATACGCAACGCACGCGTCAATTCAAGCGACGTCCTCAACGCGCCGAACTATGCGATCCCTACACAGCGCAGCTCGCCACCGGACAAACCAGACGTCTACGCCCCCACATGCATCAAGCACGCGACGAGCTACACGAACACAATCGCCGACGGAAGCGGCGCAACCAACGCAACGCCGCAAACACTGTCAAGTTCAGGTCTGACGAAGTGAATCCCACGGCACACACACAATAAAATCAAGCAGATTGAAGTTCACCGAACTCAACGAGACGAACACCCTCTTAACGAAGTTTCTCTAGTATCTGGAACAACAAAAAACAAACGCCAGCATCGAGCATCTGTGAACAAGCGGACAGTGATCTGGATACGAACGGACGTCAATCTACGCGAACGCTTCATTGTGCCTGGGGGCAGGCGCATTTCGGATTCAGAGCACGATTAGGATACGTATCAGCGCGCCCGGAAACGAAAACGGACGACAAAAGCTGCCTGCCACCCGAAGACACGCAGAAAAACGCAGTTTACGGCCACGGCCTCACCGACAAGCCCCGAGCTCCCCCTGAGCCCGACCCGGCCTTGAGAACAAGACTGAGACGCCAGGCGCAACGCGAGTGCTTACGTTCCGTTTCGCTTTCTCACATGTACAGTGTACTTGCCTTCGGACAGTAAGTCGCCCAACGACAGTTCAACCGCGTCAGACGTTTTCTTCCTCTGTCCTGATTATATGTAACCTGCGTTTTTCTAATCAATTAAACAATTTTTTTTTCTACTTAGTCTTTCATTCGAGCTACGACCTAGCTACAGTGCAGATATGTTGATTATTCGTGAGTAATACAATTGATTACTCATGAGTACTGATTGAGTACTCATGAGTGCAGAATGAGTATTCGCATGAGTGCAGAATGAGTGTACTCGTGAGGGCAGAATGAGTAGTACTCATAGTAGTACTCATGAGCAGTAGTACTCATTGATTACTCATGAGTACAGAGTGAGTACTCTATGAGTACAGGTTCAGTACTCATGAGTACAGATTGAGTACGAATACTCGTGAGGACAAATGAGTTTGAGTACAGTGAGTCCGATTACAATGAGTATTTGATGAGTGAGTACGAGTGATTTTGTGAACAGACGAACTTTTTGAGTCTGAGTTTGATTGAGTACAGCGTAAATAAAAAAAAATGTGATTGAGTTTGAGTGAGTTCTTTCTGTTTTGCCGACCTATGGTCATTCAAGCCACGGACGCGACGCTGATATCATTGTTAGTAACGCGCCTTATATCTTTAACGCATTCAAACTACGTCGTCAGCGGCGTGCGTTGGCGACTCAGCGGCGTTATAGCGGCTTGATAACTGCGTGGTGTACACGTGATACTACAAACCCGCTAGTTCTGCATTCTCTCACGTGACTGCGCCTCCTCTCCTTTAACTCCGGTCGGCGCTTCGCAGCTGCGGTGCGCTGCGGTGCGGTGCGCTCCTCCTCTTCCCTGGCCCCCCGCTCCCCCCCGCCGCGGTCCCTTCTTTCGAGGGAGAGGGGGCCACGTTCCCTGGTGAAACAAGAACCACGGCCGCTGGACCTTGCGTGCGCTCTCATCCAGCGGCCGTGCAAGAACCAGCGCGCGCGCGGACCCCGCCGGTGGTCCCAGTTGACAGCCCCCGGCGGCGGCGGCGCGCGCTTTGCTTCGTCCATTCTCCCGCCACCCAAGATTTCCGCAGAGGGACAAACGAGGCGTGTTAAGCCGAACGTGATCACGAGGGGGTGTTAATGTAACTAACGGGCAAAATGCCACCAAACTTCAACAAACTCCCCCTCATAGCATCACCCCGTGCTTCGCACTTCCTCATACTCCCCTTCGGGGAAATGCGGGGGAATTTTTTCGCTAGGGGTGTCTGACGTAATTTTGAACTCGACGAAAAACACGCGCTGTAGTGACGCAGCAAATCAAATAATCTGTCCCGATGTTCTTGCGGCAGCGCCGGGTTCATGTCCAAAGGATGCGGCAGAGTGGAAGCACCTGCGCGTGCGCATTCAAAGTTGGCGACCGCGATCACTTGACTTGCTTCTTCCGTTTCATCGAGGAATGCAATTGCAGCGCCCTTGTTTAGATGCTGGTACTCCTCGGTGAAATTGGTGACTAAAACGTTGGATTTGCATTGCTTAAAGCGCGTAATGCCTCTTGCGACGGAGACACCGCGGTTGAGAAGCAACCTTTGGTGACTGTCTATGATAGCGTCGACGTCAGGAGCAGCATCCTTACAGTATAGGGCGATCATCAAGCTTGCGAGGGGTGGCAGGGTGACGTGATCGTCGGCGATCCTTACAGTAGCACGGTGATCGGGGTTCGGCTGCAGCGTCGTGGAGTCATCGGAGGAAGAAGTTATTGACTTGATCTGCAGATCAATTATTGCGCCGTTGTCCGTCGAAAAGTACATTCCGAGAATTACGTCCCGGGAGCAGTTAGGCCAAATAACGAACTCAGCAGGCTACGTGGTGCCGCCTATGGGTGATGCATGATGTCCACGTTCCACGTGGCGTTACGAGATGGTCTCTCCTGTTGTGGGTATATGCGGACCGTCCCATGCTGTCGTAACTTTCTTCAGCTTCGACGCGAATGAGCCGCTCATTACCGAGTAGTCGGCTCCCGTGTCGATGAGGGCGACTAGGTCAAAGCCGTCGATGGACAACTGGACGTCGGACTGCAGCAGGTAGGTCATTCCAGTCTCGGGATGTGCGTATGAAAAATGATTGTTGGAATGTATCAGTTTGGGCACGTTCCGGATAGACTGCATTGGTGTGACTAGTACGGGAAATACGGTGGGCTAGTTGGATGTACTGATTTCTAAGTTGTTGCGAGTGGAAGAATTTGTGGTAAAGACCCAGTCGAGCTATTTTGCGGCGAGATTGAAGTGTAGGAAGGTTAAGTTCTGCTTTTAACGCTGAAACGCTTGAATAGTGAAAGTAATCAGACAAAATAAATCGAGTGGCTCGATTTTGGACAGATTCGAGGGTGTTGATCAAAAGGTTTGGTAAGCATCGAAGATAGCGTTTGCATATTCTAATTTAGGCCGCACGAAAGTTACGTATGCAAGTAATTTTATTGAGGGAGGGGTTAGGCCAAGATTACGGCGCAGGTAGCCAAGAGCACGGTTAGCCGAGTTCGTTATGTGGTTAATGTGACAGGACCAGTTTAAGTCGTGGGATATATGGACACCTAAGTATTTAACCGATCCAGCAGAACCAATAGTAATATTGTTAATAGTATACTTAGGCTGCACAAAATTGCGGCGGCGGTGGAAAGAGACGTGCACAGTTTTTTGGATATTTAAAGACATCAGCCACTTATTGCACCAATCCTGCACGCGAAATAAGTCTTCTTGTAATGCGGATATGTCACAGCTACTACTTATAAAGCGATAAATGACGCAGTCGTCAGCGAAAAGACGGACGTTCGACGTAAGATTTAGGGGGCGATCATTTATATATATGACAAAAAGAAGCGGCCATAGGACGGTTCCTTGTGGAACACCGGAGAGCACGTGCGTGAGTGATGATGTATGCGAATTGGCGTGGACAAATTGCTGGCGGTCACTTAGAAATGCGCTTATCCAATTCAAAACTAATGGGTCAAAATTAAGCCGAGACAATTTTAGCAGTAGGAGATTATGTGAGGCTTTATCAAATGCTTTTTCAAAATCAATAAAGATTGCATCAGTTGGAATGTTGCGGTCTAGCCATGAATGTACGTCATGAAGGAACATGGCAAGGTGAGTGTCGCATGAATGATCTTTACGGAAACCATGCTGATTAGGATTGAAGAAATTGACGGAATTCAAAAATTTGGCAATGTGCGAATACAATATATGCTCCATGATTTTAGAACAGACACTGGTAATTGAAATCGGACGGTAATTATTAAGGCTCAAACGATTTCCCTTTTTAAATACTGGGATGACCTTACCGATGCGCCAGTCATAGGGAATCAATCCTGTGTTCAGGGACTGTTGAAAAATGAGTGAGAGAAACAAGCTGCTCATGTGTTTGGTGTTTTTTAGCTCTTTAGCATTTATACCATCAATACCAACAGATGATGAATTTTTCAGTGAGTCAATTACTTTGACTATGCCTTGTGGTTCAAACATAATACTCAGCATGGGGGGGTTATCGTAAGAAGGGACAGTGGGAAGGTCATTCAAGGGTTCACGCGTAAAAACTAGTCTTAAGTGCAAGGAGGACACCAGTCTTAAGTGCACCAGTCTTAAAACCCCAGTCTTAAGGACACCCGTCTTAAGACACCAGTCTTAAGTGCAAGGGACCGTAAAAAATAGAAAAAGGCACCTCGAAGGCAGGTTCATTCGTCCTATTTCTGCTCGGATGAACGCGTGAAGCGAGCCTTGGGTGCCATCGGAGCTCCTGGCGAACAGTGAAACGTCCTCGCAAAGTCGCCCAGCTCCTTAAGCGGTGCGCTGGTTGACCCCACTGCACTCGGAGACCCCACATCCGGTCAGCGGTAGAACGTGGTGAGGATGTAGAAGAGCTGGCCGTGAGAGAGGTGCCACAGGCTCCATGTAAGCTTGGATATACGCCACTCTGGTTCACTCAGTGCTCTGGCAATGGACGCCAAGCCGAGTGCATCGGCAGCCAAGGCACGGCTTTCATGCCTTCGCTCGTTTATTCGGTTTCCGGTTTTCCTTCCTTGGTCATAGGTCGTGTAATTCGAAACGAAGCAGTCCAGCAGGCGTTCAATATTGGCAACCGTCTTGGACCCCCAAGTGTCGTCGCTGAGCACCAGGTACCAGAGGCTTTCTGCCATGAGGCGGCCAAGGACGGTCATGCTGACTAAGTCCGACCGGAATGACGTGCCTGTTACTGAGCGTGTGTAGAGTTCCGGTGAAAGGTACAGCAACTGTGGGCTTCTGAAATACACTGCAGATTTGTAGGGTGTGAACTGGATTCCAACGTCTGCAATTTGTTTTTGCGTAGCAGCAAAGGTATAGGCACGCGCTTGCAATAAATCCGAAGCAAAACGGCCTGTCGGCACAGGGACTTCAACAGGAGATTTCTCAGACTCCGAAGGAGTGAGAAGAGAAATGCCCCTCAAGAAGGTTTCGAGTCTTGAATGGTCCTCCGGTGCGAAGAGAGTACTGGATCGGCAGTCCTCGTAAACAGTACGTCTGATTGCAGTGAATATGGCTGTCGCCTTCACTTCAATGTTGGGGGGTATAAGGAGCTGAACTATTAATAAATCTCTGAGTTCTTGGATAAAATTAAGGCTTTTTTCGCAGCTTTGGAACACAAGTGAAGAAGTCATGCTAGGCTTTACATCAAACTGGATTTGGCCGCTTTCGACACTTTTCCAAAGAAGAATAACCGCCTTTAGTGCATCTAGAGCTTCATTCGGTGGGGCCGAGAAAATGTCGTGAATTGCTCTGATTCCACTCAATCCGACTGTCAGCAGTTTGGTAGCATTGGTTACTTGGTATCCGAACATTTGGAAGCCATCTTTCAGCTCATTAACGCTCCAGACATCGTTGAAGAAAATGTCTTGGAAAGATTGGATGTCGTTGAACTGTATGTTTCCGGTTGGATAACGGGTGCAAAGTCGCTGCTTAATTTGAATTGCTCCTTCCTCAGTCGCCTTCATGCTGAGTATGTTTCTAAGGGCGAGAGCGGCACCTTTGAGAGCCAGTTCTGACAACGGATTTGAGCTGCACCAGAGATGGACTGGAAAATGCAGAATGGCAGACGGCTGGTAGAAAAATGTTTCAATTACAGATGAAAGGTTGAATTGACGAGACATGGTGATGCAGTACGCCATGGCGTTTCTGGTGTTTGGCGTCAAGAGAAGCTGGCGCATTGTTTCGGCGATACTCACGGCCAGGTCCGTAAAGAACTGTTCATGGTGTGAAAGGGTTTCCAGGCATGACTTGTGGTAGGCGTTAAGGAAGAGCCCGGCGTTGCTCATATGCGTACCCTCCGGTGGCACTCCCGTCACAACAACCTTATTCCACCACCTCATGCTGAACTCCGAGGACCCACGAGTGCGGTTTGTGCACACGTACGCGAAGAAGTCTTTGCAAGGATCCACGCGTTCGTTCACATATCGATACATTTCTTCGGCTTCTTCATGACAGCAAAACGGGGTACTGGTGAAATCGCGGTTACTTCGCTGTTTGCTGATGTAGACGCCGAATCCCACGATGGCTGCGAAGAGGGCTGTAACAAACACCATGGCACATGCAGTGCAGATCTGGCCCCAGCGTGCACCATCGGTTGTAAGAATGTCTTTAAATGCCGTAAATATTGAATTCCTAGTTGGCGGGATAGGCGCGTCTGCGTTGCCAGCCATTTCTTTCGAAGTGCGAGGAGGTGAGACAGTCGAGTCAGCGTTGGCGGCCATTCCTTTCGCAGTCTGAGGTGATGGGACTGGTGAGCCTGCGTTGGCAGCCATAGCGTCTTTCTTCTTCGTCGTCGTCACTGTCTAGGCTGGCCCACAATAAAAATATAACATTTAGTGCCATTCATGCTCATGCCATTACAAATTTATTTTCGTAGCTCTGGAGTCAACGGTGATAAGTATTGAAGCAGGCATTGCAAGTGCTTGAATGTACTTTGGTATAATAATGCCGTTTCATGTCGAGCGTTATCACTGGCCGACTATTTATTATTGAGTCCCAAGCATTTATGTCTCAATGGAAAGTGACCTGGGATAGCCCCGGCTAGGCACGAGGGTTGCGAAAATTTCTTTTGGCTGTTAAAAAACCTTAATGGCTTTGAAGATGACAGCCTGGCTATGCTTAATAACAACTTTGTTTGCTGATACTTCATATTTTACAGTAAAGCTGTAAATGGCTAGGATCCAGCAGACCGTCTCCGGTCCCAGAGCGATGTAGACAGGAATCGCTAGCGAGCGTAGCGCCACGGTTGCGGAGCCCACTCAATCCGGGAATCGTAAAACTGCGCGCCACACCCCCGGGGCATGGAAAAACTTATACAAAATTAAAAAGATCCTAGGGCCTTCATAGTGCATCCGCCGTGATTACCATACCCACGCTGTAATAAATTTCTACCCACGACTCCTGTGTGTTTTGTAGCGTAAGCTACACTGGCCGAGGTTGAACAGTTTCGCGTGTGCCGTGAAGGGTCATTCTGCGCAAGCGCGAGGGGCATTGAATTGAATTGGATTCGATTAGATTGGCTTGGATTGGCTTGCATTGCCATGGATTGGATTGGATTGGATTAAGTGGATTGTGTTGGATTGTGTTGCGTCATATACCGCGGGGCAGACGCACTGGCGCCGGCGCGTGCCAGGTGTGCGCATCAATTGCGCAGTAGCCAAGTCTGACGCTGCGTTGGAGTCGCTTGATAGCCGTTAAATATGGCTCGTGAAAGCCGTGCTGAGCATGCACGAGGAGCAGTGACTGGACAGTACTGGACTTTTAGTTAATAACCAGGAACAATGCGCAATCGCAAATTCCAAACAAACGTGTTTTGCTTCGTGCACCCCTTGGACTACGACCCAGTCAAACCTCAAGTTGAGGCTCGGCACCGGAGCTTTGCTGGCCATTCCTCTTCACGGGGTGGAAGGGCTCTGAATTTTTGTGTATTTCTTCGCTTTGGTTTAGTTGTGTTTGCGCGAACTACACAACTAACTCTACTGCTACAGCCTGTACTCGTACTTCTCTTCTTATTACGGCGCGAATTACTTCAGAAAGCAGACTGGCACACCTCAAAGCTTCACTGGAATCATTGTGTTGTGAGCTGTTGCTGATCACATTCTCTACGTCGTACCATTACGTTCAAGTGGCTGGCGCAATAAACTGCTGCACAAAGTTTATGTTTTAAGCTGACAGTTTTGTGAATGTTGTAAAAGAGGAACATTAGCCTTTCAAAACTCCGAACTGCTGGAAAATCCCCCAGGTATCTAGTGTCATACAGAAAGGAATAACAACAACGACAACTGTTGTTCTAGGCTGCTAATGTGCGGTGATTGCGCTGTTGGTAGAGCCCCGGGCTACTACTGCATAGACGTTGTCTGAAATTCTGTTTGACCGCGCGCGCATTGTTAGGGATGGGCGGAGAGTCAATTTGAGGATCGAATCGAATTCGAAGCGAATAGTGACTTTGCCAAATAATTTTGTATGGGCTAGTTCTAAGGGTATACATCACAAATTACAAATAAAAAAAGAGCAAATTGTGACTTGACTAAAAATTAGAATTCACCGAGAGATATCATTTTGAGAAACGATTAACAGTCTCAGTATTTATTCCCAAATCACATGTCCAACTTTGATATACGGTATTTTTAACTTTCCGTGAAGGAATCGTAGTTGCTCGAAATGCTTTGGGAGAAGTAGCTTTCGCCGGCGCCTCAGAACATTTTCGGCGGTCGAGAAAAGCCTTTGAGACCTCGCCTGCCTGGCAAGAATTTAAAGCTACTTTCGTGCCGCCTTGGCTAGCGCTGGGAAGAGGCGGCTCATCTGGGGCTAGCACCAGCTCATCTGCTACAGATGAAAGTGTGGTTTTTGCCCACCTTTCAGTGCGACAAATACCTCGGTATTGAGGGCCAACTTATATGGCCATTGCCGGAACAGGTGCCCTTTTTAGTTCAGTAAACCTCGTTGCTAGGTTCCTCAGAAACCACCTTGCAAACGATGCTGCCTCATCGCTTTCAGATGTGCTTACGGGGAACCACTTCTAAGAAATGAACGAGAGGTATACAGTCAAACCAGGTTACTGCGGACTGGAACCTGCGCCACAATTAGTTCGATATAGTTTCGATATAGGCGAACCCGCCTATAACAAGTGTATTGTTACGATTTTTAATACGCGGGAATCCCCTTACCATCCCCGCATGGAGAAACGAACAAAATAAAGTATGTCGTTATCATACACAAAACAATCTATTTATTGCAAATAAAACCACTTTCCGCCTTAACGCTTTAACCGCCTACTTCCAAAACAAAGCGGTGATTCTTGTTTTCCCTATCGTTTCTGCACCGTCAACTAGCACAGCATTCTTTACTCGAGACATTGTTTGCACCAGTTCGAGTCCGTGTCCTTTAATATCAAAATGGGGTGTTGCATTGGCGTTTTCCATCATATTGATTACACTTATAGCAGGGATTCTCACGCGAAGGTGAGGTGGGCGTAATTTTCCATTTCACCATGCAATGCACATCAGTACACGTATGCTCAGGTACGGTCTTTATTGCAGACGAGAATGAGTGCCTTGTGGTCCGTAAAGTGCACAGTTAGGGGTTCGAGAAGAGTGCAAGCGTAACGCGGACGACCGTCGACCGAGACCGTCGAGGCGTGCCGCTTTATATTCACAGCGCCCGAAGTAGAGAAGAGCGCGGAGAGAGAGAGTACTGCACATGCGCAGCGCGCACCGCTGCGAGCGCAGCGCCGCCCACCGGCGCCTAGCAACGGAGTGAGAGCGCTCTGCGCCAACCCGCAGCTGTTTGGGAGAGAGTGTTCGCTATCGGAGAGAGGAGAGGAGGAGAGGCGCAGCGGTGCGGACAACGCCGGACAGACGAAGGAAGGACAGAGGGGCGAGCATGAGATGCGTTGCATCTAATAAAAGCGTGAAGCTTGTGGCTGACTTGGTTGGTTTTGTAGTCAAGGAATTGAGAAAAAATTTTGCATCTTGTTTTTTTTTGTTGCGATAAGTAGCTAGTGACCTACTTATAACTGTAGAAACCGCATTTGCTTCAGCAGTGCAACGGTCGTTTAATTAGAGGCATTTTAAATTGCGGCCAGTCGCAGTTTCGTTTTCAGCGAGTGCCGCGAAAACGATGGAATTTTGTGGATTTTGTGTGAACAAGCTGACCACGTGACCGTCGAGGGATATCACAGAGCAGAGGCCGCCGTAGCACTGTCGAATCCGCATAGACGGCAGTTTCTGCGAATGCCCCACGTACTGATCTCGTGAGGCGCTTAATTAACTTTCGAGGCGCTTTTTCAAAGAAAGTGCTACGAGTTTGTGCCGCGCCTCCGACCAGATGGCCGCCACTGGGTCCCGCGACCGAGAGAAGACGCAGTGAAACATCCCCCTCGCGAGGGGCACGATCAAATGCAGAGCATTTCCGGGGGCGCACGACGTTAAGTAGTTTACGTTACGTTAATGTTGTTGCACTTGTGGCAACTGGTGATGAAGAGAGCGCTCGTCAGCAGTAATTTGAATGAGTAAACTATATAAGGGCGCGTTTGTAGCGTCCCATTCTGTGTCGGCTTTGTGGCGCAGTAGGTACAGCACCATGTACGTTGCGTTCCGCCCGCAGGGTCGAGGGATTGAAACCGGGGCGCCGGATAGTATTTTTTTTATATAGTAGGGAGGGGTGTCGGTGCGGACTACGGACGTCAACGCGGGTGACATCGTGGGTACTGAAATGCTCTGCATTTAAAAATATTGGCGGAGTACATTCGACTGCCGAAAGTACTTCATGAAGCGTTCCGACGGCTTTCACTCGCGACATCCTCTGCCTCACCGATGCTTTTCATCAGAATTACGACGGTGCTGCTGACGGTACCCGCGTCCAAGGGGCTTACAATGACGGCAACGTCGTCGTCGTCACTCAGCAAATCTTCGACGGACACTCCTTTAGGCACAGCATCGGAAGGTTGGCGAGGAGCCGTCTTGGTCCTGGACTGACTGACTGGGCGGGTTCCTTCGTGAGTTCCGCGCGTCGGAAACAGTTGCGGAAAGTTTTCGGGCGTCATGCCACCCATACGAGGCGTAATGTCACTCCATACGATGCGTAATGTCTCAGTCAAGGCCTTTGCTCAGTAGTCGCGGCGAATCAACATCTCAATCGCCGCTCCGAAGCCTTGCATTTTGGCGGCCATTCTAGGCACGCCGAGTTTGATATATCAGATGTGAAGTTCGTTATAACAATTTTTGTTCGATAAATAGCATATTTCGCTCTATCCGGGTTCTTTATAGTCGGGTTTGACTGTAATAGGGAAAGTGTTGGGTAATGGTTGCGCAAACTTCAGTCGGTACTTGGTCACGGGCTGCAATATTTCACAGCTGCACCAATTGTTTCCACTATGTTGCCATAAGTTGTCTAGATCAGACCCGCAATGTTCAGGCCATATTGGGCAGCAAAGTTTGGTTAGGCTGTTTATTATTGCACAATTTCCACCTAAGAGCTCCGCTAAAAAGGAATATTAGAGCCAGTAGTATCCGCAGTCGTAGTCAACCAAAGGCAAGTTAGAAGCTGCCTTTTTGAACAGCGTTCCGCTAATTCCCTGTCGAATCGGCAGGAGAAGTGCGCCAGCTTGGTGCTGGTGTGTAGGCTGCGGTGTCGTTTCAATGCCGCCTTTGAAAAGAAAGTCAGGGAGCACCATCTTATCAGCGCCCTGTACCACCAATGGTATAGTACTCCCTCGCTAACTTGAAGTCACAAAATCCGCCAAAATTCTTGAAATAATGAAGTTTTGAATTGAGCGAAATGCCAAACATCTCCGCCGCGGTGGCAGGGATTTTAAATTTGACGTTTCCGATGGCGTTCGGCGCGGAGTGGGAGCTAAGCCTTCGCACGAATACCTTATCAGCTGCCTGTAGCGGAGTTAGCTCTGTGTCCTATGCGTCAACATTTCGTGATATCCCTGGTCTACCGAAAAAAAACGTTTGGCGATAAAGGTGGGAAAATACATAGCACATATATGGAAGGGCGGTAAATGCACGGAGAGAAAATTTTTTGGCCTAACCGTTATGTCGATATGTCCAGATATGCGTGCTCGAGTTAACGAGGGTTTACTGTGTACAATTTCAAGTAGTTTCTAGAGAAATTTCAATATTTTGAGAATTTAGAGCCCCGAAGATTTCTAGTGCGTCCGAAAGCGGAAATAATATAGGTTACTGACGTGTTTAAAGCAGAATGAAGACAGTTCAATACGTACCGCGATTCTGTGTTGTACCTGAGCTTGCTCTTCGCTGGATTTCGGGAGCGATGCCATGTGTGGGTCCGTTGGCTAAAAATAAATCAGGTCAGATGATTGAGAGGTATACTGATGCGTTTAGCAAATGGGGAAATATTCTTAGTTCTTTGTGAATGGAACATGCACATTGCCTACAGTGGTGCACTGCCGCTGGTAAAAACAGCGTGGCGACAGCACCAAGTTCCAAGGTAACGCTTATTGGGTTAGCGCTGTTATTTGTTGCCGAACGAGTCAGAATACGTTGTTCAAGGTA
Source organism: Haemaphysalis longicornis (assembly GCA_013339765.2). NCBI lineage: Eukaryota > Metazoa > Arthropoda > Arachnida > Ixodida > Ixodidae > Haemaphysalis > Haemaphysalis longicornis. The sequence continues at coordinate 37,848,178 of CM023451.1, forward strand.
CGTGCATGCAAGATTTAATCAACTAGGCTTGTCGTTAAATATATAGATCCTTCCTGTTGAAGGAGTGGCAAGTAAAGTACGCGGAATAGGCTGCGTCACCGGAAGTTGTATTGCTGCACATTTTGCTATTCACGAAACACATTCTGAGTAGCAGCAAAGGAAATAATAAATGGAAGCATTGCCCACACTTTTTCAAAAAACGCTGGTGCAATAAAACATCGGGGAATTAAGAAGGCAGGCACTTCTGCACTGTCGCCGGGTGTGCTTTACTGTAGCCGGATGTGCTTTGAATGAACACGTAATGAACGCCACGAGTGGGACCCTAAAATATGCTAAGCGCTCAAATAACACGAGTTGCGTAGCTAATTGAAAAAAAACCTCTCCGCGTGATGTTTTCACTGTATGCCCTTACACTTCCCTCGCCGTTACCACCGAACGCTGTGTTTTAAGGGCTTCCAGGCAAGAGATGCTTTTCAGTACTACACGTACTACTATATTACTACATCTAGTTTTGTTGTCTACTTTATGTGTTTCTAAGTAGGGTAATATTATCTGAATAAGGTACCAACGAGCCCAGTTTTTTGCCCTTTTGGAAGACATGGTGGCCGTTGCAAGGTTAGCATGTAACACATTGATAGTGATGAGAAGCCAGTTCGTAGATTGGAATTTTGATTGAGTAGAATGGCTGGCAACTTAGGGTGGATGACAAACACGAGAAGCTCAACACAGTAATAAAAAAGCGACGAAGTTTTCGGAGGCATACGCGGTGGACGTGATCGCTATCGTCACAGTTACTTCCGATAATCCCTTCATCAATCTATATGATTGTCGGCCATTAACAAGCGCCTGACAGAACAAGACGCAAACATTTTCCATTCCTTCCCTAAGAAAGTTGGGAGAAACTGAAAGCGAAAAGTACGTCCACCTTCCGCTGACAGTGCGTTTAATCGATCGTCAACCTCCAAAGGCCCGAATCGCAAGCGAAGAACGAGCCCATGAGACTATTTTTAGCGCACTAAATAACGTATCTACGACCGGTCGAAGTGTATACGGAATACGCCGATTAGGAGATAAACGTATAAACTATCGCACTCCTTCTTCATGGTCGGTGCGTGTGTTGTCTTATCGAGAACCGTTAAGTTTTAGCGATTTTCAAGTAAACGTTTCGACAAAATTAAAGCCCGGTTTCACGCACGCGCCGGTGAGCCCAGAGATCATATCAGATGTGTTTGGTCGACCAAGCGGTTTATGGGGAAATGCATAACCTTGTTGACAGAACGCCATGGGTCCCACTAAGAGCGCTTCATCTTTAAAACACCCCATGCTTGGCGCATGCGTGCTTTATTTCGTCCGAATCTTCAGGTAAGCAAATAAACCACCAGCGGTTATCGATAACATTCAAGAGGCAGCGCAACTATCGCATTTTGTCTAACGGGAAGGCATCAGTTTAGCAGATCTCTGGCTTTTCAGATATGTGTAGCACTGAAGATAACTGCCGGCTACTTCAGTAAACAAAGATATTTGGAGAACGGGGGCATCCAGCAAGTAGTTTTCTGTGTGCAGAGGCAAAACAGCAGAATATGGTCAGCGTAGCTGAACGCAGCCCAGACAGTGCACGAAGCAAAACACGTTTGTGTGTAGTTTGCAATTGAGTATATATCTTAAGTGATTAGCTGAACGAAACTTCATATTTATATAGCTTTATTCTGGGGTACCAACGTTAGGCTGTCCGTTTCCCTTTATTACAAGCATACGTATTGGAAGCAGACGAAAGTTACACAATATTTTTAACAGCCAGAGCTGTGCAGGCACAGCTTTTCCCGTATGTCAAACCAAAAATCCTCGAGTCCAAAAAAAAACTGTGGTTACGGATCCTCCGGGAGTCGAAACAGCAACCTAGCCACTGGGCAACCCCAAGTGCCCGAGGGGTGCGGGGATAGAAGCGGCGGGAAGCTATAACATGTGCAGCCGATTCGAGAGAAAATAGCGACACTTCCTGTGGTCGGTATCGATCCTGGGACCCTCTCGTTATAAAACAGGAGTCTACCTGATTGAGCTACGATCGCATGCCGGGAGCCCAGCATTCCCTTTCGGTCCGTAGAGCTCGCGTCGGCTTTCTACTTGGCCACGGGTTCTAGCCCGTGCTAACGCTGTCCACTTTGGGAGTTACGTGAAAGTCTGCGAACGAAGCGGCCCGGCCCTGCCACCCGTGGAAAAGTTTCAGTGGCAACTTCGGAAATAAATGTGAGGTGTAACAGCCGGGTCTCCGATGAAAGGAGAGGGGCCGGCAGCTCTGCGGTTCCTCCAGCCTTGCAACACTGGGGCACGCTGCACCATTTTTGGGGGGCAAGTAAACGAAACTCGCCGTAACCATATATCTTAGCGCCTGATTTTTGCGGAATTTCTTTCGCGATACGTTCGACAAAACAGGAGTCACAGCCGCTATTTGTAGCCATACCCCTTTCGACCCGCCTCGATGTCTCCGTGGCTCAGCGTTGTGCGCCTGAGCATGAGGACGCGGGTTCAATTTCCTCCCACTGCGGCCGATTTTCTGATGGAGGCGAAAAGCAAAAACGGCCGTGTGTACGACATCTTGGCACACGTTAAAGGACCACCCCGGTTGTCAAAATTATTCCGGAGCCACCCACTTCGGCGCGCCTCATCGCCTTTGTTGCTTCGGTGCGTTAACCCCTACCATTAATCAAATCAATAATACTCCCTTCTTTAACTTTTCGTTCTACACAGATTTTTCCGTAAACGCTGTATCGGGAAAACGAGACATACACAGCTTCGCTGTAAAATGCGTGTTGATTCCCTAAGCAGAAGACATTTGTGGGCTGACAAGACAGCAAGGGCTGAAGGCATGGTTTCCAATAGCGAACTTGCCAAATACCTGTTGCTATTTCGCGTGTACCAAATAGTAGCAGGTAACTGTCATATTCATAATAGGAAAATTTGTGCAGACAAATAACACCATTATCGTCAAAGCTACACCAGTATTTTGAGAAGGTTACATTGTCCACATTAAGTGGAAACATAGGATTTTCTCTTGATTCCAGGTGGTGTTGCCTCAAGCTCAACCACCACCAAACAGAAGGCAAGGCGAATCGGCCCATTCGCAAAAACAGGCCGTTTCAGCCAGCTCTTTGTTGTTTTCTACTGCGGAGAGGGCTAAAAGAGTTTATGGAGACGCCCTCACAGTAGGCCCTACGCACATTATTCCAAATCCCCCCGTAGTTATATGGAAGTAAAAACTGACGTGCAGTGTGAGAGCTAGGCCATCTTGCCCTACAAATATTGTCCCTACGCCTCATCACCGCACCCGGCTTTTGCTATGCGGGGCGCAAAAAGAACCTTACTGCGAGTATTTTGAACGTGACCCAAGTCATTTCCGTGATATCTTGCACTTGAACTACTTATAAATTCCTGCAGCGACGACAAAACACTTGTCAGAAAAAGAAGACGATGTTAAGCGAGGAGCGCTATCTCATTTGAAAACGCGCGCGCGCGTTAACTTCTGGGTCCGTTGCTTCACCTAACTGACACACTACATGATCTATTGCCCTTCTTAAAATGTATGCGAGTGTACACATGCCTGTCTTTGTTCCCCTCCTTTTCTTCCCTGACACAGAAGACGCCACCTGCGTAGCGTCACTCAGGCTTGGCTACGATAAGAAGGCAGCGCCATTGCCACGATGACGGCGTAATTTATGAGTAGCATTCATTTCCGATCACCCCCTCTGCCGAAAATAAGGAATGCCCTGCATTTACACAGAGAATGCATAATTGGAAGAGCTAACACAATTAACGGTTCCAATAACGTAAATGGAAGTAATTGCTCAAAGGTACTATACAAAACAAAAAATTAAAAAGAGAAAACTGGTAAGTATGAACAAATAAAATCAAAATATGCATATTTTACACCCCCCCCCCCAAAAAAAAGCAAGAAGCCAGAGAAGAATGACGGAAATAGCAGTAAAATACACCGAAACGGATCAGTAGCGTAACGACATATTTCGAGAAAAAATGCATAACTGGCGAAATTAGCACAGTAATAGTTACAATGGGGTTGATGGAGATAATTCGCCTGATAAATTAAAACAAAACAGAATCTGAGAAATTAAAAAATACGCTTAATATACATCGACCCGACAAAAAGAAGACAAAGTTAGAAGTTAATGAAAACGACTAGATAAACACGAATGTATTAAAAGCTCAGCTAGTTGGGCTGGATTTGTGGTTCACAGCGGAAAAGACGAGAAATAGGGAAGGAGACAATACGAGCCCTCATGTTTAGTCTCGTGGCCTGTGTTTTGTCTTTTGCGCAGTGAACCACGAATGTAGAAACACGAACCAATAATGATATCGCAAGCTTCGATACATATTAGCAACTTTTTACTGCTATACATCGCATTTGGACCAATTTCTCAGCTTTCTTTTCTTTGTCCTTTGGCGCGAACTACTCGGCCGGCTTGTTTTCTGGTACAGCGCCAACGCCTCCCATTCTTCGCTTTCATTTCTTCCTATTACGGCACACATTACGCCAGCAAGCAGACTGGAACACGCCAGTGCTTCCTTAGTGTCAGGGAAGGCCTCACAAGCCGGTGGAAAGGACAGAAACATAATACGTTGAAGAGCAGGAATGAAGTGCTCAATCTAGATGCGGAGAACTACGCCATAAGCCTAACGAAACAAAACTGGAATGCACTGTGTGATCATATTCGAGGAACATTAAACGTGTCAAAAACACAGAACCTCTTAAATGCCCCAATAGGTCCGAACGGGACGACAACGGCCACACAAGACACCCTTAACAAGCTTATACTTCTAAGACAAGGGTCAGAAAAAGATGTTATCAAGCGATCAGCTGACAATTACATCTGTAGAGATCCTCCAGAAGATTAGCCCAAATACGAAGGTGAGCCGAACGAGGAGCTAGACAGACCGATAAACAATGAACAATTCGGAGCGGAGCGAACACTCATGAAAAATACGGAAGCTGGTTGACCGGACTCTATTACATCTCCACACGTATTCAACCTCGACAACAACACGAACGCCCAATCGAACTAGCCACTAAAGCTAGAACACCTGAGACTGATATTGTTTACCTCGTGTCGAAAGGGTAATAAACACGAGGCTCACTAGATTCATTATGAAAAATTGTCTATTGGCAAACACGCAATTTGGATCGGCCACACATGTCCACCGAAAACATACTGATGTGGGTGTACAGAGATCTCCCGGAGAAGCCAATTAGGGTCCAGGCCACGTGTGTCCTAGCTCTCGACTTCACTGAATCATTCGATAATGTGGTGCACAGCAGTATACTCAAGGCGATAGCGGGCATAGGATAAGGGAAGAAGACTTACCGGTACATCAGAAGCTTTCTTATCATGCGACAAGCTACTATATCCCTGGGAAACATCAAATCGGAGCCGATAACTCTAGGTTTCAGAGCTACTCCACAAGGAGCGCTTCTCTCGCCTCTTCTCTTCATCTTTGCAAGAGAGATGTCCCGAACAGATTTGGCCGAACAGTGAGTGACGCCGAAGGGGAGAAGAGCTTGCCTGGGGCTGCTGATGTCGTTGGTGCCTATCCTGGAAGCAGGGGTTTGCAATGCGCCTCGGAGAGGTCTGTTCTACTAATCTCAGAAAACCCCAGAAAATAAACAAGCCAAAACATCGAAGTTCACAACCAATGGCGAGCTAGTCCATTGCCCAAGTATCAAAATCTTAGGACAACCCTTTGCACAAGGCATAGAAGATGGGGCTACACTCAAGAAACTCGGGACAGTTACAGAACAAGTTATCAGAATGATCAGAAGAATCAGGAATAGACGCCACGACTTGGTGAACGTAAGCCTACACGGCTAGTACAAGCTATTGTAGTAGCGCGTATCATCTACCGGACGAGTACCTCGGAATGACAGAGGGAGAGGTAGAAAAACTAAACAGTCAAATTAGAAATGCATTCAAAACTGCCCTTGCGATTCCGAAATCGACCTCTACCATCATCCAAAAGGGTAATATGTTGGGCTAGTTGGTAGGGAGATACAAATGAAGGTACAGCGCACATTTAATGCACATTTTATTTGGTTCGTACATTACACAAATCTCTCAAATAACGCTCCAAAAATGGCTAATCCGCCAGCAGAAGAATAGTTTTTACACGCGCGAGCGGAGACGTTTACGCGAAGAAGACGATGCCAACGTTTATAATACTTTACAAAATGGACTATAGTGAAGAGAGTAAATTCTAGGCACTATTGTTGGGCGACACGCCCGCACGGCTGGAATTAATCTGGCAAACAACACCCCACTGTTGCCCGCGCCTCGCCTGCTAATAGAAGTACATTCCTATTTTCAGTGACTCTAGTTTGTGTACACCGGCACAGCGCCCCTTGTCTGTGCCCCTCTTCGTTCTCTTCTTCCTCAGGCGGCTATTGCGCTGGCACTAGCTCACCGGCCGACCCCTGCAATCATAATTTCAGATTCGAAAACGGCCATCAAAAACTTCGCCAAAGGGACTATTTCCCCTCAGGCACTCAAAATTCTCGTACAAAATCCTCCTAACACCGAAGTGGAATTGATCTGGACTTCTGCCCATACAGGGTTGGGGGGTAACGAGGCGGTCAACCAAGCAGCTCGAGAGCTCACGACCCGAGCAGGACCAAGCCTCGTCCCCTACATGGAGCCCGATCAGCCCGAGACAGTTTACTAGGCTATCAAGAAATCACCGCACACTACCGCCTCTCCCGCCGAATGTATCCGCCCGCACATCGGGATCTTACTAATGCCGAAGAACGCCTGTGGCGCCTGCTACAGACGAACACGCTGCCATGTCGCTCCATACTGCACCATATTCATCCGAATTTATATCTGTCACCTAATTGCCCTGCCTGTGGTGCGAAGGACACAGTCGCCCATCTCATATGGGCATGCTCTGAAGACCCCTTTCCTTGATCCCCTCAGAAGAGCTCTGGGAGGAGAAGGCGCTGGGCAGCTCGGACTTGCAGACCCAGAAGAGTCTCGCGGAAAGAGCTGCCGTGGTCACCGGCAGGCTGCGGCTGTCGGTCACCGAACGCACTTAACCGGGCTTTTGAATAAAGTGTTTTCTCTCTCTCTCTCTCTCTCTCTCTCCTCATCGCTGTTCGTTCGTTACATATGTACCGACAAGTCCAAACTGGCACTCTTTTCAAGGGCGACTTTGGCGCTGCGCCGCCCTGATGCGATTTTTCGATGCGAAGCACCTCATGGTCGGGGCTATGTCCCTCCCTTGTTATTGCGCCGTCCACACCCCCACTGCGCATGCTCGGCTTGCTGAACGCCCGGTGGTGTCTTATCCTCTAATGGCTCCTGGAGCAACAGTGTTGCCGGTGTCTTCCTGGGCCGGCACGAGATGAGCACGCTTCCCCTTAAGGGCTCCTGGAGCGACAATGTTGCCGGTGTCTTCCTGCACCGGCACGAGACGAGCACGCTTCACGCGCCTTCGACGTTTCATCCTCGGCGGCGGCGGCGTGAGTCGGCGAGTGTAGGCGGGCCGTGATTGAAAGCAGCCCGCAACCACCCGGGGAGCGTGCATCGACCTCATCTTCAGCAACTTTAGCGTACATCCACTACATCAGCCCTTGACTTTACATTTCACAGACGTTTCTTCAGGCTGCTGCCTTCATCGTCTTTGATGGCGTAACATACCCTTTTCCTTGAAGGCGACTGTCCCGGTAGAGACCGCAGTAGCATGATGAGCTCGGTGAAGGTGAAAGATGTGATGAGAATATACAGTGAAGCTCTTGCCACCACAGATGTAAGGGATGGGTTCAGGGAGCAATGTCCAGCAGTGGCACGTCGTCAAAGCAACGACGAAATGGTGAGGGTCGGACCACAGGGCTGGGGACATGGCGTCGTCGTCTCGTTAGATGTCGTCGGATCTTGGCGGCTTGGTATCGGCTCGTCACGGGCTGGGGACACGGGGCAGGGGGACGTCGTCGAGTGCTTGAAGCGGCGGGGCTGGGCTGCCCGACGCGGTTCACGCACCCTCGATGATTCCACCGATGCCGATGAGGTTCGAAGCTGGGGCCAGGATCCGCACTCTCCACCAAATGTAACGTGGTGACAGAACCAATGACTCGAACGATGGTTGATGGATGAGGAACGATATATTTACAGAATAATTCAGTGCGGCCGTAACAGCGCGCGCTGGGACCCAGCCACTTCTTCGTCGTCCTCGTCGTCTTCTGTGATGAGCCATGGCAGCATGGGGCATTGGCCGCCTAGGTGTCCCGTGAAAATATTTTTAATCAATGAGTTCCTTGTACGGCGCAGGTTACTCCAGCAAGCAGACTGGCACACGCAATAGCGTCGCTAGTGTCAGGGCTGCGTATTTCCAAAAGCTTTGCTCCTCAGCGCCCGCATGTGGCATGTGTGATGTCCCTTCGCGCGCTATTCTATTGAGCTCCTGCTGAAAATACTTAAGAAAAAATTACACCATCTTCCCGTAGGGGAACCCTGAGTAGTATGCAAAGCAGCCATGGGGTCGATTCAAGTGGCCATTGGTTTTCAGTTCGTCGTTTTCGTTAGGTTGAGGTACGTAGCTACCGTCATATTTACAGTTGGGTTTCCATGGTAACTACCACACTTTTCACTTACCGGAACTACGAAATGGGAAATTGCGTTGAGCCCATGGCTGTTTCGCATACTACTCAGGGTTCCCCTACGGGAAGATGGTGTAATTTTATTAGATGCGATGGGGCTATGTCCCTCTCTTGTCGTTGCGCCGTCCACACCCCCACTGCGCATGCTCGGATTGCTGAACGCCCGGTGGTGTCTTACCCTTTAATGGCTCCTGGAGCGACAGTGTTACCGGTGTCTTCCTGGGCCGGCACGAGATGAGCCAAGCATGCACAGTGGGGGTGTGGACGGTGCCACAACAAGGGAGGGACATAGCCCCGACCATGATATGCTTGAGCAACAGTGTTGCCGGTGTGTTCCCCGGCCGGCACGAGACGAGCACGCTTCCCCTTAAAGGGCTCCTGGAGCGGCAGTGTTGCCGGTGTCTTCCTGGGCCGGTGGATCGACGGACGACGGTAGACAGAGCCGAGAGCAAGAGATGCTTTGCATCTAAAAATGCGAATGCCGGATAGACACGCCGATCCTTTTGTTTCTTCTAGATCACCTTCTGCCAAATGATCAGTAATCATGATCACGTCTATGACCAAAATGATTCTCGCCCTGACTGGTATACCCTCCCTATTAGATGCGAAGCATCTCATGGTCGGGGCTATGTCCCTCCCTTGTTGTTGGTGTGCCGTCCACACCCCCACTGCGCGTGCACGGCTTGCTGAATGCCCGGTGGTGTCTTACCCATTAATGGCTCTTGGAGCGATAGTGTTGCCGGTGTCTTCCTGGGCCGGCACGAGACGAGCACGCTTTCTCTTTAAAGGAGCCATGAAGAGAAAATACAACTTTGTTTAATTTTAAAGAACTAGAATTCAGTATCTCACTCAGCTCCATTACAAGCCACAAAAGATGTTTTTTAACGAAAAAAAGCAAGAAGTATTTAAAATCTTTCAAATTTTGCGCCACAGCGACGTGTTATGAGCAAGAATGACGTCATACGGGCCAACAATAAAACATAATTTTCAGTACGCTAACTGCGCGTTAGCATTCAAGTAATGCGGTCAAATGGAACTAGAGGCCCCATTACAGGCGTCCAGTCATGTGTCGTCGCGACAGGTCAGCTAGGCTGCCGCCAATCGCACAAACAAAGTTCCGTGACGTCATAGAAAAGTTGCGGGAAATTGGCTAGGGGGTCGCGACTGCTTCACACTTTTTCTTCAATATCTCCGTTATTTTTTCGAAGATTGCGATGATATTGGTATCATTGTTATCGGGGCTAAGCAGTCTTTCTAATAAACCCAACTTTTATTTTGTCTTCATGGCTCCTTTAAGGGCTCTTGGAGCGACAGTTTTGCCGGTGTCTTTCTGGGCCGGCACGAGACGAGCAAGCTTCACGCGCCTTCGACGTTTTATCTTCGTCGGCGGCAGCATACGACGGCAAGTCTCGGCGGGCTGTGATTACAAGCAGCCCACAACCATCCGGGGAACGTGCATCGACCTCATGTTGAGAACTTTAGGGTTCATCCGCTAGAACAGCCCTTGAGGATACCTTTCACAGGCCATAAGGCGGTCATAATCAAAGCGGAACGCCAACCATAGCTCGACGTCACCTATGTTGAACATGATGATGATAATGTCTAAATAAAGACAAACTCATACCACGTACAACGTCTTTCTCTCTCTTTAATGCCTCTGCACACTAATACCCACCCCCTCCAATAAAATTACACCATGTTCTCGTAAGATGCTTATGGTCGATCCTGTTCCCTCCCCTGTTGTTGCGCCGTCCACACCTCCACTGCGCATGCGCTTCTCTCCTCCAGTCTCCTTTTCACATCCGCATAACCAGGTGTGTACAAGCGCTGCGCGCTACTCCACTGCGCATGCGCGTCTCTCCTCCATTCTCCTCCACACCTTACCAACGCGTCTCCTTACTCTAACACCACACCCAAACTCTACTCACACTACTGACTTCAACTCTACTTACACACCAACCAACCCCCACTGCTGCTTCGCATCCTCCTCAGGGTTCCGTCTACGGGAAGATGGTGAAATGTTTTTTGTTCACTTTTGCCCCAGTTTTAAACCAAGTGTACTTAGTTCTTCATTGTCTTTAGTTTTGTTTTTCATCTTGTAATCAAGATGAAAAACATTTGTATGCGTACATAGTAGTAAATATGTGTTGTAAATATGTTTTCCTACAGTGACATGTAGTGCAATAAATACCATGTGGAAAACAGAAAAAGGGCTTTGTGGCCTGCAGGTCGATTTCTAGGAAATGGCCCTGACAGTCTGGGTTCGAGCCCTAGCGTGTATGGGTTTTATTTTCTTATTGTTGTCTTTTTCTAAGCTAAATTCTACTTGTTGTTTTTATCAATAATGGTGATTTGGTAAGTTTTCTGTCGCTTTGGGTTAGTGGTGCGGCCTATTACCATGTTTAATTAACGTTCTGCATCGCGCGAACAGACATGTCACGTGGGACGCTGTGCAGCGAAGCATTTGAAAATACGCGTCAGTATTCTGAGCGATTGGTGTGTGTTTGTTCTACTCACGGGCACATCAAGTTACCGTCTTCATCGGCACGCGCTATTCTACAACTTTTGCATTTTCTATTCGTACATTTCTGAAGTTTTGTGAATGGGGCGCATTTTTCCTAAAACATCTGGCTCCTGGAGAAATTCCGAGTGTCACGTTCCACAAAGATAGGAAAAACAACGGCAACAACTTTTGTTCAACACTGGCAAACCTGCGGAGATTCCACAGATGGACAATAAAAAATGATAGCAGAGCTGGTCGAGCATCGGGCACTACTGTTCAGATCTGTGTTCCAATCCCGTGAGATCACATATGTTTTTCGTGTAATATCTACAGTTGCGGCCATACTCTTGACCAGACAACTCCGACAACAACACAACTACACATCAACGAAAACGACGCTTTTTCGCTGAATGGGGCACTCAAGGCTCAGAAGAAAGCTGATTACTGTCGTCAACGCGTGGGTTAGTCGACACTTTCTGTAATACCCTTCAGATTGCGCCAGAGAAGATACGCATCACCTAGGTTATTTCAGTGAATCCTACCCATTCGCAGTAATTATTCGCATGTGCAACTCGTACTCCCGTCTCCAGCATACAGGGACTGTTTCTGTGGGCATCGGTATCATACACGCACAAGACAGCCAGCCAACCATGTTTTTTTAGGCGAATGCCCACAATATCGAGAGCTGCATTTAGAGAAAAAGATGGCGCAGAAAGCTGCCCATCGGAGCAATCTGAACTTAGATGACAGAGAATATCTAATTTAAATACACTTACCTCTGCAGGGAGCTTCAAACCGTCCGTCAATATTAATTACAACGTTCCCACAAATAATGCAGTGCCTACACAATACCAGTGTAGCAAATTAGCAAACTTTATTTATGCGGTACTGATCCCAGAAGACTACATGCGCAACCAATGTGAAACAACACATTCGCTAAAACACCAAGAATGTTATTAAACGCTGTCCCTGCGGTATTCTGGCAGACAGATAGGTCATTGAAAGGTACCGGGCAATAGTAAATCGTTTGAGGCATTTGCTGGCTCCAAGATGCGAGGAACATAACGCTATTTCTCTAAACCTCGGGCTCGCCACCTTACATACGTAGTTTTTCAAACCTCAACTGGGAAAGATATTTCAACACTGAAACCCCGATACAGACACCACCAATAAGTGAAAGGGACGGTAAAACAATAAAAAAAGGCACTTCAAAGGCAGGTTCATTCGTCCTGTTTATGTGCAAATGAACGCGTACAGCGATTCTTGGGTGCCATCGGAGCTCGAGGCGAACAGTGAAACGTCTTCGCAAAGTCATCCAGCTGCCTTAGTGGTGCGTTGGTTGGGCGCACTGCACTCGGAGACCCCACGTCCGGGCAGCGGTAGAATGTGGTGAGAATATAGAAGAGCTGGCCGTGAGAGAGGTGCCACAGGCTCCATGCAGGCTTGGATGTGCGCCATTCGGGTCCACTCAGTGCTCTAGGAATGGACGCCAAGCCGAGTGCGTCGGCAGCCGCGGCACGGCGTAGATGCCTTCGCTGGTTTATTCGGATTCCGATTTTTTTCTCTTGATCTTGGGTCGTGTAATTCGAAACAAAGCAGTCCAGCAGGCGTTCAAGATTGGCAACTGTCTTTGACCCCCAAGTGTCGTTGCTGAGCACCAGGTACCAGAGGCTCTCTGCCATGAGTCGGCCAAGGACGGTCATGCTGACTAACTCTGATCTAAATGACGTGCCTGTTACTGAGCGTGTGTAGAGTTCCGGTGGAAGGTACAGCAATTGTGGGCTTCTGAAATACACTGCAGGTTTGTAGGACGTAATCGAGGTTCCAAGGTCTGCAATACGTTTTTGCGAAACAGCAAAGGTATAGGCACGCCCTCGCAATAAGTCCGAAGCAAAACGGCCGGTCGGCACAGGGACTTCAACAGGAGCTTTCCCAGACTCCGAAGGAGTGAGAAGAGAAATGCCCCTCAAGAAGGTTTCGAGTCTTGGACGGTCCTCCGGTGCGAAGAGAGTACTGGATCGGCAGTGCTCGTAAACAGCACCTCTGATTGCAGTGAATATGGCTGTCGCCTTCACTTCAATGCTGGGGTGTATAAGGAGTTCAACTATTAATAGATATCTGAGTCCTTCGATATGAGCAAGGCTTTTTTCGCAGCTTTGGAACACAAGTGAAGAAGTCATGCCAGGCTTTATATTAAACTGGATTTGGCCGCTTTCGACGCTTTTCCAAAGAAGAATAACCGCCTTTAGTGCATCTACAGTTTCATTCGGTGGTGCCGAGAAAATGTCGTGAATTGCTCTGATTCCACTCAATCCGATTGTCTGCAGTGGGGTAGTATTGGTTACTTGGTATCCGAATATTTGGAAGCCATCTTTCAGCTCATTAAAGCTCCAGACATCGTTGAAGAAAATGTCTTGGAAAGATTGGATGTCGTTGAACTGTATGTTTCCGCTTGGATAACGGGTGCAAAGTCGCTGCCTAATTTGAATTGCTCCTTCCTCAGTCGCGCTCATGTTGAGTGTGTTTCTAAGGGCGAGAGCTGCACTTTTGAGGGCCAGTTCTGACAACGGATTTGAGCTGCACCACAGAAGCGCTGGAAAATTCAGAACGGCAGACGACTCGTAGAACGCTGCTTCAATTACAGATGAAAGTTTGTATTGATGAGACATGGTAATGCAGTACGCCATGGCGTTTCTGGTGTTTGGCGTCAAGAGAAGCTGGCGCATTGTTTCGGCGATACTCACGGCCAGGTCCGTAAAGAACTGTTCATGGTGTGAAAGGGTTTCCAGGCATGACTTGTGGTACGCGTTAAGGAAGAGTCCAGCGTTGCGCATCTGCGTACCCTCTGGCGGCACTCCCGTCACAACAACCTTGTTCCACCACCTCATGCTGAACTCCGAGGATCCACGAGTGCGGTTTGTGCACACGTACGCGAAGAAGTCTTTGCAAGGATCCACGCTGTCGTTCAGGTATCGATACATTTCTTCGGCTTCTTCAGGACAGCAAAACGGGGTACCCGTGACTTCGCCGTGAGTTCGCTGCTCGCTGATGTAGACGCCGAATCCTACGATGGCTGCGAGGAGGGCTATAACAAACACGATGGCACAGACAGCGGAGATCTGGCCACAGCCAGCACCACTGGCTGTCAAAATGTCTTTAAGTGCCGTAATTTTCAAATTCCTAGATGGCGGGATAGGCGTGTCTGCGTTGGCAGCCATTCCTTTCGAAGTCAGAGGAGGTGGGACCAGTGAGCCTGCGTTGGCAGCCATGGCGTCCATCTTCTTCGTCGTCGTTATTGTCTAGGCTGGCTCGCAATAAAAATAAAACATTTAGTGCCATTCATGATCAGGCTATTACAAATTCTGTTTGGGTAGCTCGGGAATAAACGGTGATGAGTATTGAAGCAGACAAGTGTTTCAATGTGCTTTGATATAATAATACTTTATTCATTTCGAGATTTATCGCTGGCCGACGCTCTATAAATATTGCACAAGCCTTTATGTCTCAATTGAAAGTGACCTTGTTCAGCCCGGGCTCGGGACGAGGGTTGGGAAAATTTCTTTGGGCTCTTAAATAAGCTTCACTGCTTTGAAAACGAAAGTGTGGCGATACTTAAAAACTTTGTTTACTGCTGTGTCATATTTCCGTTTATGTCTCCCTTTCGTTTAGTTGTCTTCAGGCGCGAACTGCATGACTGACTACTTTTCTGCTAGAGCATGTACGCACACTTTTATTCTTATTAGGGTGCGAATTACGTTAGAAAGCAGACTAGCACACTTCACAGCTTCAATTGAATCATTGTTTTGTGAGCTGTTGGTGTTCACTTTCTCTACGCACGTACCATTAGGTTCAACTGGCAGGCGCGGTACACTACTGAACAACTTTTACGTTTTAAGGAGATAGTTTTGTGAATTTCGTAAAGCAGGTACACTAGCGCCTCAAAACTCCCAACTTCTGGAAAATCCCCCACGCATGTGGTGACATGCAGAAAGGAACAACAATGACAACTGTTTTTCTAGTCTGCCAATGCCGGGAATAGCACGGTTTGTAAAGCCCCGGGCTGCGCATTTCCAAACAATTCGCTGCACAGAGAACCCACGTGACATGTCTGTTCGCGCTATGGAGAACGAAAATTTATCGTGGTTATTGGCGGCACCGCAAGCCTAAAGCGACCTAAAACATGCCAAACCACCATTATTAACAAAAACTACGCGTAGATTTCAGTTTTAAAAAATAAATACAGAAAAAAATATGCAATGAAAAAACTAAAAGATTGACCTGCTGGGGCTCGAACCCAAGCCGTCAGAGCGAGCACTTATTTCTCTACATCGAGGTTACAGGACCAGAACGGTTGGTTCGTTTTAGCCGGCGCTCAAAAGAATAGCGCACGCGCTGACATCACACAGGTCAAGTGGGTGCTCTGTGCAGCGAAGCGTTTGGAAAGACGCCCCGTGCTTGTATTGCATAGACGTGGCCTGAAATTCTATTTGACGGCACGTGTTTGGTAGAGTCGTGCGAATAGTGAGTTTGCGGATCGAAGCGAATTCGAAGCGAAAAGTGACTTGCGAAATAATTTTGAATCGACTAGTTGGAATGGTGCACATCACAAATTACGAAGATAAAAAAGAGCAAATCTTGACCCGACTAAAAATTAGAACTTCCGTAGGCACAGCATTTCGAAAAAAAAAAACGATTATCAGTCGAGTATTTATTCACAAATAACACGCACAACTTTATATACTGTATTTCTAAGTTTTCGTGAAAAAACTGTAGTTGCTCCACATGCTACGGGAGATGCAGCTCCCGCCGGCGCCTGACATTTTCTGCTGTCGAGAACAGCCTCTCACATCTCGCCTGCCTGGCAGGAATTGAAAGCTACTTTCCTGCCGCCCTGGCTAGCCTACGAACAGCGGGCTTCCATGATACCTCAATCACTCCGGAGGGTTTTGAGATAGTGGGAGCAAAGCGGCACCCAAGTAGACTAAAACTTGTCGAAGAACACTGTCGCGTGCACCCTGCTGCCGTACGGTAGAAATCACGGAAGAAAAAACGTCTTACAGAGTGTCAGCCTAAGGATTCTCCATGTCTGGGCCAGGAGATGTGTGGGCATGATCTTCTGGAGCTGGCACCAGCTGATATGTTACACTCTGAAAGAGCGGTTTTTTGCCCACCTTTGCGTGCAACAAATATCTTCGCATCGAGGGCGAACTTGCATGACCATTGCAGGAACAGGTGCCTTTTGTAGTTCAGGAAACCGCGTTGCTAGGCTCCGCAGACGGCACCTTGCAAACGATGCTGTTTCATCACGTGCACATGTGCTGACGCGGAACCACGTGTGAGAAATGAACAAGAGATATAATTGGGAAAGTGTTGGCTAACAGGCTGCGCACAGCTTAGTCGCTCCTTAGTCACGGGGCTGCAATATTTTCACAGCTGCAGCAGTTAATTTCCACTCTGTGTCCCCCAGGTTGTCTAGATGAGACTCGGAAAGTTCTATTGATATTGGGCAGCAAAGTTCGGCCAGCGTGATTACTATTGCACAATTTCCACCTGAACGCTCCGCTGAAAAGGAGTATTATAGCCAGTAGTAGCCGCGGTCATAGTCAATCAAAGGCATGTTACAGGCCACCATTTTAAGCAGTGTCCGCTAATTTGTTAACGAACCGGCAGTACACGTGCGCCAGCTTGGTTCCGCTATGTAGGAAGCGGTGTCGTTTCAATGCCGCCTTTGAAAGGAAAGTCTGATGGCGGTCGAGAGTTCGTCGAACGTCTAGGCATGGCAACAACTAGGCGCTGAATACAAAAAAAACTGGCCGCGTATCTGCTCCTTTCGTGGCAAATGTCGGCAAAAGACGATAGTCTTTGTCGAAATTTGCCAATTAAATGCCTCCCTCGCTTGCCCGCTAACCTCTCATGTTGTTCATCTTTTGTTGCGCTCCTTCCAAGGGAAACACGCTAAAGGTTTGCTCAAGCCTATTTAAATTTACCACGTTCTACTGCTCCTGGCCAGGTGCTTCGTTGCCAGCGCTGCCGTACGGCGGAGATGCGCGTGAATTGAGGCGCCCTACGTCAATGTTTATAGTACCGCGTTTCCCTAGTCCACGTGCGTTCCAAGCAGAATGTGGAACCTATCTAGTTGAACCTTTCGTAAGTGTTGCCACTTGATTTCTTAAAGTGCCGCCACAAGCTATATGGCGCGGGCGACAGCAGGCGACGGCGGAGTGAATTTTTTTTCTGCAGTTTATGAAGTATTTTATCTCAACAAATCAAACATATATGATTTTTTATAAAGGAACGCTGCAAATATCACTTCTGTATTAATTTCTTGTCTTATATTTGCGTAATGTCTTGTTGTTCTTCAACAATGTTGACAAGTATGAACATTACACCGGACTTAGACGGGCACATTTTGCAGTGACTATATAAGACTATTGCGCGACTTGTTTTACTTTGGCCGGGTGGCTGAATCGAGTCACTGACAGACAGAGGGACAGACAGACAGACATACAGACAGACCAAAATTTCTGGGTTTAAGTAGCCCAAGAAAGACTATCGTCTTTAAAATGTCGGCGTCGGTTCGGTCTTCCGACAAGCCAGGGATGACATCTCGGAAGGTTTTACCTGAAAGCATCGCGTCTGGCTGCCTATTGTGCAGCGCCGAATAATACCAAAAAATCGAATTGCTGCATTCGGGTCGAAGCGAATAACGAATAGAAAGCCATTCGATTGAACATTCGACAACACCGAATATTTGCCTATACCTATTTTTATTAATTTTGCATGCTCACAAACCACCTGAAAAAGCAAGCCCGGTATTATGGAGGGTTGACCTCTTCGGCTTCTTTAAAGAAGTTTCAGTATCTGCTGCGAAAGAAGCGGCCATTTGTAATAGCGAGGGTGTTTAGCGAATCTTTATAGTTTGGTGTCCGCAGTTAAACATACAAAGAAAATGCCGAGCGCACATGAGAGCGTGCCCCCCAAAAAACCAGCAAAGTGCCGAGCGCTCGCGTGTGCGTGCCTCGCGGCGACCGCCAAGCGTCTCCGGTGCACGCCTGTCAAGCCAAGCACACCGACTTAGGGAGATTGGCCAAGATCGCCCCCAAAAAAGCTTCAGCGTTCGCCGTAATTGTGGAAACGCTTGCTGGAAACGAGAAGACATGTCACAGCGTATGCCACTCCAAGGTGATGTTAAATGATCATCACTTCCAAAAAACAAAGGAAGCTCACAGTTATAGCAAAAATGACGGCGCAGATATTATACCGGCAGGAAGAGGCAAATCAGCTGAAATCGTCGACTTAAACATCCATGATTGTCGTGGAGGTTGCGTACAGCTTCGCTACAATCCATTCTTAGTCGTTAGTGTGAGCTGTCATCATTTTTTGACAGCGACAATAATAACGCGCGTCAATCCACACTTTGAAGGTGCTTGGAAAGCGAAGTTGTAAACGACACTCTCAACGATTAGCCATCGGACGTCACTTGCGTTCACACACATGGCGCACAAAGTGTGAAACCAGTCACAAGTAAATGCACTTAACCCTTTATTGGTAACCTGAACGGAAACATTTTTTTATCCCCGCACGGGGCACCTTGAGCAATCTTGGTGACGGTACTGGCGATACCGCGGACCCCGAGCCCCCATACTCTTGCTGTAATCTACCGTGGCTACGAGTTTTAAGGTGAAGGGCATAAACCACAAACAGTGGCCGTTGGAGCCCAGGTCAAGCTCCGGCGGATCGGCTCCCTGTCTGTTTACCAGGCAGGGAGCTCCTGGACCTCTCTCGGTATCAGGGTAACCCGAGCGAAGGAAGTACCCCCGTCGCCTGCTTTTATACATGCTGTATGGTTTTTTTCTAAATTTCCCAAACCCAATGATCGGCCCCCGAAAAGGGGCCGCACCGAAGTATCCTATCCCGCCCCTTCCGACCATGACAACCCCAAACCCTGACAATGTACCCACCTTTCTTCGTAATTGAATCTCTTAAAGAAACCAGGCCTATTGCTTCACAGTCCGTGTTCCTGATTTCGAAGTTCTTAGAAAGTATATAGGAGAATCTTACAAAGCTAAGAAGCAAAGAACCGGCGAGATCTTGGTAGAGGTACACAATCAACAGCAGGCCACGAAACTCCTGAAGCAGACACGAATTGCCAATCTCGACGTCAAGGTCACGCCCCCACCACAGCCTCAACAGCTCCCAGGGCGTGATCTCGGAGCCAGATCTAGCAAACGAACAGAGGCCGATCTACTGGAAGGTCTGAAAAGTCAAGGTGTGACGGCTGACAGGCGCATCACCATAAGAAGAGACCATAAGGTAATACCCACAAAACATATCATCCTCACATTTAATCGTTCTCTCCTTCCAGACCACATCAATGCTGGTTCATCCGGTGCTCCGTCCGAGCGTGCATCCCGAACCCGCGGCGCTGTTTCAAAGTGCCAGCGGTTCGGGCATGGTACTAACTCCTGTCGGGGTCAAGTAACCTGTGCCAAGTGCGCCCAACATGACCATCCCACAGATAATTGTAGTTCACAACAACTCCTCTGCATTAACTGTCAGGGCCCACATGCGGCGTACTCCAGAAATTGCGAGAAGGTCCCGCTAGAAAAGAAAATAGTAAACATCAAGGTTACAGAGAACATCACCTTCCCAGAGGCGCAAAGAGGTTCACCTCTTTCCCCCTGGGGAGGTACGCCGACGCTGCTCGCCGGGGGGCGGAGCGGCGTCTGGTTTTGGCAGGGACCCAGTACCGCGAGTCGGACTTGGTCCCGCCCGCCCCCCTCCCCCCAGGGTTGCCAGGGCAGTCCAACCAGCCTCTGCACCGCTCGCTCACCCAGCAGCGGCTGTGGTGGAAACAACGTCTGTTGGGGATGCCGCTGCATCCACTGCTTCCTCTCCACCGGCCCAAAGCACACGCAAGGGCACGGAGGAGATGGAGGCAGTCGCAGCGACCTCCTCACTCGCCTCACTGTCTCTGCCATCTGTGGTGCTCCCCAAGCCTTCGCACTGGCAGCGCAGGCAAAGAACACCCAAAAGGGTACCACGTCAAGGGGGCCCAGCCCGCTGGGCACCCCCTTGCCTTCAGATGACGACATGGACTGTCGAGCCCTTCCGGCTTTCATCGCAATAAAGGAACGGGCTGCGACGTCCAGGTCAGTAGAGAAGGTAAAAAAACCCTTCCAAGAGTCCAAGCCCCGAAAGACCCTACATAAATAGTAACACTCTTGTAGTTCTGAACACATAATAATGGGAAGAGAAAATATTGTTCAATGGAACTGCAGAGGCCTTCTGAATAATCTTGACGATGTGTATGAGATTCTGCATGCCAATCAGCCAAGTTTAATGTGTGTCCAGGAAACACATCTGAATTCCAAACACACAAATTTCTTGAATAGTTACCTGGTATACAGGAAAGACAGGGACGGCTGCACACACTCTTCTGGCGGTGTGTACATAATCACCCGAAATCCTTAGCATGCCACCCTATCACCTTGAACACCATCCTTGAGGCTGTAGCCATCCGCACAATAATATTTAATAGGTTTGATAACTGGTATGCTCCATATACATTCCTCCTGATGTTGCACTTACGAGCTCTGACTTCGAGGCGCTGGTTGACCAGCTGCCCGAACCATACATCCTTACAGGACGACCTTAATGGTCACAACTCTCTTTGGGGCTCTTCTCGAAGGGATGCCCGAGGTCGCCTGATAGAGAAATTCCTTACATCTTCAGGAGCATGCCTTTTCAACAATAAACAGCCTCCAAAACCATAACATAGGTCACAACACATACTGATATCTTGACTTGGGTATTCGTTCTGCAATTCTATTGCCATGTCTCGAGTGGGGTGTGGGCACGGTAGTGACCATTTCCCCACTTCGTTAACGTATATAGGTACAGGCCCAGCAGTGCATCTTCCCGCGAAACGTTTAATGAAGCAAGAGCTAACTGGAATACATTTACAGAGACATCCAAAGCTACCACCACAATCCATATGACACCTACACGTTGAAGAAGCTACCCAACTCCTCACGGCGCACATCCTCGACGCCGCCGAAAAGTCCATTCCCACGCCACTGGTGCCCCACAGCAACCAGCGAAGGCTGTGGTGGAATGAGGACTGTAGGGGCACGAGAGGCCCAGAACAAGGCGTGGGGTATCATCCGTCGGTACCCCACGTCGGGAAACCTGCTCTTGTTCAAACGGCCCACGGCATACGGAAAACGTGTGCGCCGTGAGGCAAAAAGAGATAGTTGGCGCTCATTCATAACGTCTATATACTAATACACAGACACACGCAAGGTATGGACACGTATACGCAAACTCAAAGGACAACAGACACACAGCCTGCCCCTGGTCAGTACAACAGGGGACACACTGGAAGACCAGGCTGACACACTCGCACAACACTTCCAACACGTGTCCAGTTCAGCACACTACACAAACACTTTCATGAAACACAAACAAACGGCCGAAAAGAAGCCTATAACTTGATAACAATAGGTCAACATCTTCTTATAACTCAGAGTTTTCACTGCATGAGCTGAGGGCTGCTTTGAGCACGTGTAAACCCTCAGCTCCAGGCCCAGACATCACATACACAATGATTACAACACCTACACGCAGACACACTTGAAGCACTTCTAAATCTACATATAAAATATGGCTTTCGGGGCACATCCCACACTCTTGGAGGGAGGACATAGTAGTGGCTTTCTTGAAGGAGGGAACGGACCCGTCGTCCCCTTCAAGTTACCGTCCTATAGCCTTGACGAGCTGCCTGTGCAAGCTTCTTGAGAAGATGATAAATCCCAGGCTCATGTAATTCCGTGAGTGCAACGGTCTTCTTGAGAGCTGCCAGGCAGGCTTCAGGGAGGGGCTATCCACAAATGATCAACTCGTAGGTCTTGAATCGTATATTAAGGAAGCCTTCGTGCATAAACAGTATTGCGCAACTTCTGTTTTTCGACCTGGAGAAGGCCTACGACACCGCTTGGCGCTACGGGATCCTTAGGTACCTCAAGTCATTCGGTGTCTCGGGTAACATGTTAAACACCCTTGTTATTTACCTGCGGAAAGAACATTTTGAGTAAGAGTTGATTGTGCACTCTCAAAGGTTTACGTGCAAGAAAATGGCGTACCGAAAGGTGGCGTGTTGAGCTGTACCCTCTTCATAGGTCAGATGAACTCCCCTAGAAAGGCACTGCCACCTACAATCTCTTATTCATGTATGTAGATGACGTGCAGATATCTTTTAAATCATGTATATGTCAATATGCGAACGTCAAGTCCAGCTCGGCGTCAAAAAACTTGCCGGCTGCGCATACAGGAATGGTTTTAAATTGAATCCTGTAAAAAGCTCTTGCGTTGTGTTCTCCGGGAAGCGGGGGTGCATATGGACCCAGACATTACTCTTAATGGCGTGTCGCTTCCTGTGAACAAGGAGCACAAGTTTTAGGTGTGGTGTTTGACCACAAACTCACATTCCTCCCACTATAAAAAACTTAAGCATAATGTATGAAAGCAATAAATATCCTTAAGGTACTTCCCACCAATCCTATGGGGCTGACAAAGAACTCCTACTACGTGTCTATACTGCTTTGGTTAGTTCTCGTTTAGACTATGGCAGTGTGGTATATGGATCGGCGACTAAAACAGCGTTGCGAATGCTTGACCCAATGTTGCACTTGGGGCTACAGCTTGCGTCGGGTGCTTTTCGCACTAGCCTTGTCGAGAGTCTGTATGTCGAGTGTAATAAGTGGAGCCTCGAGA
The DNA here is from genome assembly GCA_013339765.2 of Haemaphysalis longicornis. Taxonomy (NCBI): domain Eukaryota; kingdom Metazoa; phylum Arthropoda; class Arachnida; order Ixodida; family Ixodidae; genus Haemaphysalis; species Haemaphysalis longicornis. The sequence goes on from CM023451.1 coordinate 37,871,109, forward strand.
ACCAACGGACGTACATAGACTTACTTTATGCTTTTAAGATCTCATCGCTGAATTAACATCCTTTTTATCCTGTCTTTAACAACACATCCACATCTGTGCTGTTTGTAAATCGCCCATCCGTTCCTCTGCCCTTTTCACTTCGAGTGAGAGAGCGAGCCTCGGATCTCAGCGCTTCGTTTTTAGATGTGTACAGGTCACCCTTTTTAAACATTTTACCGCCTTGGCAAGTTCGGCCTGTGTCCTGTGATCTTTCTTTTAAAAAGCTTGACAAAAATCGGGTACCGCGAGCTGCAATACTGCAGCACTTTCTGTCTCCGCAAGTTTAAATACCCATTTGCAGAATTCTACAGTGACGCTTCTAAAACCTTCACTATGGTCTCCTGCGCTGCTCATGGTCCGAATTTCAATGCAGCCAGAACCATGAGCGTGCACACAACAATTTTTTCAGCAGAAGCGTATGGAATTTTACTGATTGTACGACACATACTTGAAAATCAAATTCCGAAGTCTATCATCTACACAGATTCCTTGAGTGTTGTTCGCGCACTGTCATCGCATAAGCCCCCCAAAAAACCATATAGTTAATCTTGTATTCAACACCATCATGTCTGTGTATGCGCAAAAGCATGAACTGCTCCTCTGCTGGGTCCCAGGTCACGCTGGGATTGCTGGGAACGAGTTGGCAGACGAGAAGGCCGCTGCTACTGCACTCAGGAACACTGTAGACATTACAACGACACCCTATACAGACGTCAAGCCACACATAAGACAACACCTTGCGCAGAACCATGGCAAACACACTGGAATGAACAGACAGACAACAAACTACATGTAATAAATCCACACTTGGGACGGTACACATCTGAATCGCACAACAGACATGGAATTCGCCTTGGGTAGGCTGCCGATAGGGCACACCCATGCAACGCACTCGTATCTGTTGCGGGATCTTCTAGACCCCAGTGCAGCAGGTGCGGAGAGGCCGTGTCCGTGGTGCACATACTAATCACATGCAAGGAACTTCACACAACACGACACAAACACTTCAGAGAACTCTACAGACAACATATTTCCCTACATCCATCGTTGTTTCTAGGTGACGATGCCATGGTTTCCGTGAAACGTGTATTTGAGTATTTGTCAGACGTCAAGTGTTTAAACCTCATTTTCTACCACGCATAATCAAATCTGGCCCTATACACCAGCCATCACCATTATCTTTAATTGATTCTACTATGTTCGGTTTACACGTTTTTACCTACCTTTTGGGGTAACCACTTCGCTTCATTAAATAACCTCTTCTCTGGCGCTCTTTGCCCTCGTTGGCCTTGCGCCATTAAACACTATCATCATCATCAAACATTTTTTTATAAAATAAAGGAAGCTCAAACGTGATGAGTTAGATGATTTAACTTCTCCTTCGTCTCTGCCGACGCCGACGGAGGCGACAAGATTGGCGGCAGAGAAGGAGGAGAAGTGAGATGCCATGCGTTCGTGGGAGCTTCCTTTAATTTTTCTGACCCCTACGCACCCGCAGGCCGCGCTCAAGGAGTGCCGACCTGAGGAGTCGTGGGTGGGGCAAGGGCCGCTTGACGTGCAGCGGGCGGAGCGTACAGGGGCGCCAGAGCTCGCTTGACACTATCACATAGCTTTCCCGGAAAATGCCGGGGCTACACCGGAGACGTGCTGGGGTGAGCGTGCCTCTTGTCTCTTCAGTCTCCGCGTGGGCTCGTAGCTCAATCGGCCAGACAATGGGCTCTCATTCCGTTTCTCTATTAGTTCCAGGTTCGATTCATAGTGGTTCCAAGAACTTTTATTTGTACGCGGGAGATAGCTGTTGCCACCAACGGTCGCGAAAGAAACGTTGGGGGGTAAAGGTACAATCTTCACGTTTTTTTTAAATAACAACGGCGCTCTGTCGCAGAATAGTTAAGGCACATGAGGGTTCCCCTTTAAAAATCATACAAACGCCCTCTTTTGGCACATATTTGAAAGGGCACGGCAGCACTGTCGGCATTCGGGTGGGTAACCCTTTCGTCTTCATGCAGCTAATCGTTGCCTTGCTGCTGATAGCAGCAGGGAGCAACGCAGAACGCCAGCCAACAGTGGTGACGGTCATGGTGGTCGCCAGAAAGTAGCCCCATCATGAACTCCGCGCGGCAGATCTCGTATAGCAAGTGGAACCGTCACAACCGCCCGTCGAAGGAGACATTCTGCTTCGGCGCGGAAGTGGTGGTGCCCTGGTGGTGTCGGCTGCGCGAAGTGTAGAAGCGCTCCAGGATCCTCTGTGCAGCAAAGTTTGTTGGTTGGTTAGAGCCATAACGAGAATGGCACGTACCAACTCCGGGGGAAAGGTCAAGTCTGATTGTGGTTTGTTTGTTTCAGAAGTTTATGAATTAGTTTCAAACTGAGGGAAAATAGCAGTGGGATAATACGCGGTACAGTTTTGCTAAAAATTTTAAAAAAACAAAAAAATTCAATACTGCTGTAACAGTAAGTGCCTCTCCCTTTGTAACCTCTTCAAACTTCAGAGCAGCCGGGCCCAGGACAGGGGAGCCGGCGGCCGGTGTGGCCAGTACTGGGCAGCGCGAAGTGAAACGAGCCTGCAGTCCTACAGCCAACTGATCAGGAAGGTTTAAGGCTGTTGGCGTGTGTATGAAGCAGTGTGTCGAACCGAAAGAATTACCGGTTCGGTTACGGTTCTGGTTCAGGCGAAATCATTTCGTTCCGGTTCAGTTCCGGTTCGACAAAATGGCGTACCGGTTCGCGAACCGGTTCGATGAGTTGAATTATCACTGAAGAGGGAAAAAAACATGTAGTAGTTTAAAACAGCAGTCAAATCAAATACAAACAAAAATTCAAAATGCTGCTGTTCCCCAAGGGCAGTGGCGCAATTGCAAAGCAAACTTTGAACCATACGAGATATTAGAAAAAGAGATGAAGTGGCTAGGATTTGCCACCTACTTTCTCACCCATACTTTATGTTGTCCTAGCGACTATTCATAAAGCCACCGCCAGGAGATATGACGGTGGATGTATTTTCTGCCCTATCCTTTTTTGTTGAATTCGCAATCGTCGCTATGGAATCGGCCATCACGCTAACCTTGAAGCCTTAAATTTAGTCCTGCGTACTGGCGCGTTCAAATACCAGCGCTTAATACCAATGGCGCACATTTTTTATAGTTGTACTAGAAATAGCCACAAGCTTAACCTTGCACCTTTTCGACCAAACACTAATCTATTTCAGTACAGCTTTTTCCCCTTAACAATTGAAAAATGGAACTTACTACCAAAGAAAGTTAGGGCATTGCTTTAGAAAAAAGTTTGTGTAATTTAAATTGATTGTGTTGCGTGAATCTTTGTATAATTCAATCTTTCCTGTACTTGTTGTTACCTGCTGTGTCTCATTTTCGGGAAACATGCGTGAGTTCTATTGAGTTGTCGATTTTGTCTGAATTGATCTGTGCAGAATAGTGTTATTTCACTCCATGTACATACCAACTCCTGCGATAGCCATATGTGTCTGCAAAATGTAAAAATAAATAATAAATAAATAAATAAATAAATATAAATAAATAAATTAATTAATTAAACATAAATCCTACAAGAGGTACATAAATACCACCAATGAATTGGAATATTTGGTCGGTCTGAATAATTTGTTCGCTGTCACCTTATCGAATGTGTTAGCCACACTTGTGTTAAAAGTAAGCTTTAGTTAACGTTCATTCACTGCATTGTTGCTCTTACCACTGCAATTCCTTTTGCGATAGCCATACCGGATGTGTGCATTGCAATCAGTATGTCATCGTACCACCTGACCCCCGGCCATCGTTCCGTTTGCTACATTGCGCAATATTATAACAGATTATGCTGTTACAAACTGAAAGGGAAATTTGACGCGCGGAGCATGAGATGGGACTTTTTTGTGTAGACGCTCTTTATTTCGTCCACAGCAGTACTCCCCTCCGGAACGAGTAGGAGTAGAAGTAATGTAGGAGTTGGGCAGTCAGCAGAAGTGTACCTTCGAAAAAAAGCAGATCTGAAAGAGGCAAAACTGCAGAACAAGCAGGAAAGAGGATTGCTGGGCGAATGGGACAGTGTGAGGAACCGGCTGCCTCTCTGCACGTGTCATCTGCTTTACTATTGTTTCTCCTTCCAAGACAAGGTCGAGGGCTGCAGTTTATTGCCAAGGGATTAAGTGCGCACCTTAACAGTTTTCCCTGATATATCTGCTGTTATTTGTATCTGTAAAAAACGGAACTTGTTCACTATCCCCAAAAACTGACCACGGAACTTCACTGCTTTCGCATTGATGACACATTTGGTTGTGAAAGGCAGGGCAAAGAAATGTATAGAGCAATATCCACAATTTGGTGCTCTTTTTACTTATTCGGTTTTACTTCCTTTTTGCTTAATATTTTAAAACAACGTGATTCGCCTTTAATTTTTGTTGTTTTCCGTATAAACACATTTTTTTAAAAAGCTGGCGCATTTGACGCCCTAGTGCTATATCTCTGCTCCGAGGCGCAGCTTATGTTGCAGGCTGGCAGACTTATTTTAACCAGCTGGTGATATTAAACGTGGATCAAAATGTTGATGTACCGACGTTCTCGATATCCATCTACTTCAGAAAAACGGTCGTGGGGAAGGGAGATTGAGGCCACTTGTGGTCGGCAGCAACCGGCTTAGCCACCGAGCAGCTCATTAGGTCACACTTGTCAAGTACTAACAATTTGCAGTTGTCGGACCTTTTAAACAAAATATGAAATGCAAAAAGTTTGCACACATCGGGTGTGGGCTTTCGCTGTCGGAGTGGAGCACTCCTGCAGCCTGATTGCTCCAATAAAGTCACAGCTAGGAAAGGGCAAAGTCATTTTATACCCCCTGAAAGCTGCCGAGAATGACATTTCGTTTGGTCAGCTTGAACTACGCTCGCGCTTCCAGCAGCAGCAGACAATTGCTACATTGGTGCTCATTCATTTAACCTGTTGTTACAAAGAGCGTGATAGTGTTCAATTGTCTGGAGGGGAAAGTGCGCGACCGGGTACGAAGTTGGTGGCACGTGAAAGAAAAAAGGCCTGAATTGCATTGACTGTGCAACAGCGGAAACGGAGGGTCGAACCGTTTCGGCATGAGTCCGTAACCACGATTTCTTTTTTCGGTTCAGTTCCGGGTCAGGTTCAGCGGGCTCAAACAATAACTGTTCGGGTACGGGTTCAGTTCCGGCAAAAATACCGGTTCAGTTCCGGTTTGGGGTCGGTTTGGTTCTGGTACGACACCCTGGTATGAAGGAATCAAGGTTTGGTGAAACATGGCTGCTTTTTCCTAATTCTCAAGAGCATGAAGAGAGCACGCTTATTACAAATTTTGGAGAGGAAAGAGAAGCAACTTGTGTTATATATCTCTTTTGCTTGTGAAACAGACCGTTTAAACATAGCGGGAAAACACTTAAAAGTTCTCCAATTTTCGGGACACTGGTTAAACTGTAATTTTTTTCCACGCTGCTTTTCTTCGGTGGAAATCCCTCGTACATTCCTCATTCCACCAAGGACTCTTTGAGCTCCCTTGAACGGAAGAAATCGTAAATTTAGCTGGAGTGGAGGAATCCTAATTTATTGAGGCTAGCTCCTTGGCACGAGCGTTCTTTTCTTGAGTGAGTATCGAAGCTATAGGTGAACGCAATAAATTTCCATACCGATTCATTATTACAAAGGAGTGCTCCCTACGGGTAACGTGTTTCCTTGCGCGGATATCAAAACCCACGGGAATGTGGTCACTAGATGTTGCACAGTCTGCCGTAGACCACGCAACAACAAGACCCAGCTTCGCATAAGTCAAGTTGGATACCGACTTACTTTTGCCGCGCAGGCATGTAGCCACTCTCGAGTTCTGACAGGCGAAAGAGTGGTAGCTAATCCATTCCCATAATCGCCTCCCGCAAGCATCAGTATGATATCCCCATTCCACATGATGAGAAATGAAATCTCCTGCGAATACGGCATGATTTTTACAAGCCGCCAAAGCTACATCGAGTGAACCTGTCGATATCACCCCATGTGGAAATTATGGATTTACAAGGGAAAATAAAACATTCCCTGGCAATTCAAAGTCAACTGCAAGAATTTCACTCTCAGATAAGAGATCAACGAAGGACATGTGTGCACTATGGCAGAATTTTAGCGATAATAAAATCAACAATCCTCCAGCTCTACCTTGCCTTTTCAAACGAAACGAACGTAAATTTGGAATAAAAAATGATTTCTGAGGAGAAAGCCAAGTTTCTTGAATTAGGATAACGTCAGGGTGGTATTCAGCCCCAAGCCAATTAAGATCGAGAGAAACAGAGAAAACAGAGCGGCAATTCCATTGGTGTGCTCGTATACTTGCCATAGTTAGCCAAGCTGTGCCAATGAAATAGCCTGTTGTATTATGTCATGCGGCTGATTGGTAGACTGCCCGAACTTTTTGGATTTTTAATATTCTTTGGTTTGGAAGCTTTACTGGCCTCCTCATCAGTGGGGGAGAGCCTCCGCTTTTGTGAAAGGAACAAAATCAAACATACTCGACTTGGTTTTTACAAGCATCCAGTCCAACCCCACGACTCGAAAACAGAAATGTTGACCGTATATCAGACCACAAACTAATTTTATGTACCACCCCTATTGAAAGAGGCAAAAACATTTCGGTATCACACACCATATTGGCTGATTTCACTAACGCTGATGATACAACCATAATTGATTACCTTTCCTTCCATTTAGAGTCGTTCGCGTATGCTTCAAATCAACCCTCTACCTACACAGAAACACTGTGCTAATCATTCAAAAACATTGCCCTACATTGCATTCACAACTACATACCTGTAAAGACAAAACGAACGAATAAGAATAACCCATGGATGACACGAGATTTCCTCCATGCAAAACGGAGATTTAAAAGACTTATGAAATTGCTGAAGAACAAACCCACTCTTCGTAGAAATGTTCTTTGCACTGCGATTGTTGACATGAAATCGAAGATTAAGACGGCGAATGTCCATATTTGAAAAAACGTCCCCTTCCGAACTTCATTAAGAACTCACCCAGAAAATTTAAAGATTACCTTAAAAAAAACGTACCACTAAACCATCCACCGGACGAAACAGCACAACAGCTGAATCTTTGAATACATACTTTACATCTGTTTTCACTATCGATGACGGTAATCTATCTTATCATGAATCCTGCGATGAAAATCAACGTGAACCAGTCACTGTAATTGAAGCAGGCGTACTGAACCTATTGCTAAGCCTTGTGGCAGTTCCACTGAAGAACCTAGAGAGATGCAATACTGACTCGTGTGCTGTTGACGCAACAATGGCTTCCAGTATATCAGTGCAGTATAGGTGCAGTTGTAGGGAACCGTTTTTTTGCTCGTTTGCATCGTGCAGCATTTGCTTCATCTATGGAATGATACACCTGTTCTGCGTTGTAGGGCAAATATTTGTTGTTCACGTTCACGTCCATGACGTCCATCACGTCCATCATTCACGTCCATGACGTAAGATCCGCTGTCAATGTCGACTGCCGTGGTAGCTTTTGCGGATTCGTCCTTACTAACAACCTGAAGTACACCTTCGAAGAGACCGGCTTATTACTATCCCAGTCTGAATTTTATACTGCAGTATTCTTGGGAGAGCAGCCTGAAATAGCTTGGGGGGCCACGGCGGCCGCTTTTCTGATGGAGGCGAGAAGGAAAAACGCCCGTGTGTACGATATTTTGGCGCACTTTGACAATCCCCAGGTGGCCAAAAGTTAATCAAGGGCGCTCCACTAAGGCGCGCCTTATCGCCTGCGTTGTGTCGGCGCATTAATTAAACCCTATCATGTTACGGGATGAGTTACAATGTGAGGTTCAAAGCTGTTACAATAAGCCTGGTGGTCAATCACAACAACCTGAAGTGAGCATCCTAACTCTGTCGCCAAAAGTCTGATTATGTGGGTCAGCCTGACAAGAACCTCAGTAAGCGGAGCGACCGCTTGCAGTATTACCTGCGGGACGGACTTTTCAATTAGGGGGGGTCGCGCTTCTCAAAACGCAGCATTCGCAGCGGAACTTGCTTTGTGAACTGCTGCGGCATAACCCTGGGAACGACTTTTGAATAGAACTAAATCTTTAAACCCAGATAACCGACTTTTTTATTGTCCTTAATAGGGCAAATTCATTGTACCTAGCCGGGCAGTTGGAATAGGTTGCTTCATGGGTTCCTTTACGGAGACAGCAGAACTCGATGCCTGATGGGAAGGATTGCGCACCATGACTGTCTTTGCCCTTTCCCCAACCGGGGATTTCACTTGTATCCTTGAAAGGTGTGGCCAAATCTCCAACACTTCGGGTATTGCAACGGCCGGATTCCAAAGGGTGTATCCCTGTGCACCAGAGGCCATGTATCACCTGCAAATTTTGGTCCTGCAAATGTCATGATGACTGACACGGCAGGGATTCGCCTGCCATTAGATTTCGTTTTTTCCTTTCACAGCGCGAATTACGTCTACAAGCAGGCGTACATGCGACACAGCTGCCATGGAGTCACGGTTCAGCGGAGCTGTAGGGCACCTTTTCCTCGTAACGTACAATCGCGTTCAAGTGTTACGCGGATCGCACTTTCTGCGACTTTCAGGTTTAGATATCATAGTTTTTTAATTTTCCTGAAGCGGGCACACTGCCCTTAAAACTCCTGATGTTTGGACAGTCTCCCAATGTGTATGTGCCGCGAAGTAACGACGACAGTCCTTTGTTCTACGCCCGAAACATCCGTAGCTAGTACATTTGGTCAAGCACTGGGCAACTACTGTGTAGACCTGGATTTCCATCCCGTGGAATCATACTGATGTTTTTAAAGCGATAATTTGTATGCCTCTTTTGATGGCGAATTTCTGCGAATACGTACTGCAGCCAAGCTAAGTTTCTCTGACGGCGATGATGTTCGTGCCTGAAGTGAAGAACAGTTGAAACGCGAAGCTTTATTTATTCGAAAGCCAATGTCTTCAAACTCCAAAGTTCAATTCCAAAATCTATATTGTTAGCGCCAAGAACGCACTGCAGGAAAGCCAACGTATACAATGGGTGTCCTCAAAGTCACATCGAGCACCTGGTACCCTGGTCATTCCTCTGGTCAGTTGACAGTTGCGCTCTGCCCCTCAGATCGCGCAAACCGAACGCGACAAGCAAGTCCACTGACTCAATCGCGCGGATCTGCAGTAATCATCCGCATCTGCAAGGCGTACGTCTATTTCTTGCATGCATGAACTGTTTCTTTTGGCACCGCCATTATGCACGCACCAGCATACAGCCAGCGCGCCTTGCTCGCTCGCCCCATACCAAGCGGCAACGGTCACGTCTGCGGCGAATGCCCACAGCATCAAAGCTGCCTTTACAGAAACCGATGGCGCAGAAAGCTGTACGTCGAAGCAATCTTAACCTTGATGAAAGCAAAGGAATATCCAATTTCAATACACTTAAGCCGGCATAAACTTCAAACCAACCACCGATATTAGTACGTTCACACAAATACTTCAGTATCTACGCAGTAGATGTCTATCAAATGAGCGAACATTTCTAGCAATGCGGTGATTACGCCTGAACTACATGTGCAACCAAACTGAAACAACGCCTTCTTGAAAATGTCCCGGTGGTCTTATAACCTACAGGCCGGTAATTCAAAAGTACCGCACACAACAGTCATTCGCTTGAATCTATTACCTACTTTAAGTGGGCCGCCACATAACGATTATTCTCGCACCCAGGTGTAGAAAACTGACAAAGTTTTGTGAACCTCACTTCGGAAAGATTAATATTTCACACCTGAAACCCCGATACTGACACCAGCCATAAGTATAAGGGCCGGCGAAAGAACAGAAAATTGAAACTTCGTCGAAAGGCGCATTCATTTGTCCACGTGATGGACGGATGAACGCGTGCAGGAATCATTGGGCGCCATTGAAGCTCCTGGAAAACAGTGCAACATCCTCGTATGGGGACCGAGTTCTTTTAGCGGCTGCGTTGGGTGAGCGCACTGCACTCGGAGACAACTTCTCCGGGCGGCGGTAGGACATGGGGAGGATGAATAGGAAAGCTGGCCGTTAGAGAGGTGCTACAGGCTCCATGCAAGCTTGGATGTGTGCCAGTCTCGTCGGCTCAGTGCTCGGAAGGTGGACGTTAAGCCGAGTGCATCGACAGCCACAGGGTGTGAGTACATTCGCTCGTCGTCCATCAGTATTGGATTTTGGGTTAAACTGCCCTGGCCATGTGTCATGTAGCAGGAAACGAAGCAGCCTAGCAGGCGATTGATATTGGTTGCTGTATTGGAGCCCGAAGGGTTGTCGCTCAGCACCAGGTATCATAGAGTTTCATACTAATATATACTAGAGGGAAATCTGGCGCGGCATTCGCGGGCCGCCGTGGGCAGAGCCATTGCAGCTAGCTACGTTCCTCGCCACCTTGGCTTGTGAGCCACATGGCTTCTTTTTCGTCTTGAAGCCAAAATAAATAAAAGTGGGTAACATTGTTTTTTGTTCATCTTGCATGAAGCTTCTAAATAATACCTGACAAATGCATCTTTCTGTAGCTCCAATTTTATAATAATAAAAAAAATTCCGTTAACCTTCTGCTGTAATATTGTTGCAGTTTTGCAGCCAGAGGCAACTTTTCAGCCTGTTCGTGAGCCATGCCAAGGACAAGTGGAACGTGCCTGCCCGGTACATGACGGAACGCTTGCTGAAGCGCGGCTCCCCTAGACAGTGGCGCCAGATTTCCCTCTAGCGGATATTAGTATGAAACTCTATGCCAGGTACCAAGGGCTCTGTGGCATCCCAGAAACGACGTCCCTTGCCACCCTTGCCAAAGGTGATTTACCGGCCAAAATCAGGTATGAAGTTTTCCACTTTTCGTGAAGAGGAAATTTCCGCAAGCCTAGCGCAAGCACGTCGCATGAATTGCCCAGAATTCTGCAAGAAAGTTATTAGTCAGACTCAGTGGTATCAAAACCGCACCGTAACAAGCACGGACCGGGAATACCTGACCATCGCACTATCTGAAATGCACGCTTAGAAGAAGCGTGCAAAAAATCGTCCACACTCACTCTTGCTAAGGGCGAAAATCTTTAGAGTGTACCGCAGAAGACCAACAACATATGCCCTCTAAAGCCGCAATACTGAAGGCACTGAACTGCTTCAAGTTTTTCCTGTCCACATCCCGAAAGTGGGGCAAAATGTGTGCGGGAGTTTTATGAGGCGACGGCTACTTGGGGTAGTGGCCGGTCTAGTGCCACTGCAGGAAATTTCTGGCTGTGAACGTACGGTATTTCCAAACCAGTTATGACTAGACGATAGCGGGATACATCACGCCTGGTAAAGGCAACTGCGGCACACATTTCGGGTGAAATTAGCGACCCGATGGTACTGAAGTGCTTTTGAATGGCAAGAAGAGCTTTCTGCAGTTTGGCTCGTATCTTTCTGCGGTTTCTTCCAAGAGGCCAAACACTACTGTCATCAGCATATAGAAATATGTTGACACCCTGCAACAGCACTTTGGTTATGCGGATGAGGGGGATGCTAACCATGAGGGGACTTTAAACGCCGCGTTAGGGAGGCTTCGTGTGATCTCATGCCAACTTGTGTCGCCTTCATTGGTGGTCATTTAGAAATGCCTAGTCTGTAATTAGTCACATATCTATGTGTGCATGTGCCCTGCAGCCCTAGAAATGTCACTTCTCTTGCAACAGCTTCATGAGCACCGTTGTCAAAAGCAGTCTTGATGTCAAAGAAAACTACTACTTTGGTATCTTTGGCAGCCTTTTGCCGGTGAATGACCCTCATTAAATAAATGATATTGTGATGTTGCTTCTACCTTTCCTGAACCCCTGACATCTCTGGGGACGCACTTCCCAGTTGTCGGTATCCCAGATGACTCGCTGTAGCACAATTTTCTCCATTACCTTTCCCATGTAGCTTAGAGCAGTAAGAGTTAAGTTAATGTCTGTTGGCGATTTTCCGGATTTGCGTACTGCTACCAGGTAAGCAACTTCCCAGGTCACCTCTACGTGACCTGCGTGCCACGAATTGTCGTAGAAGGTAAGCAGCTGCCGGTGGGCGTTACTGCCGAGATGTCGCAAAGCTAAGTAACACCATCGGTGGTTGGTGATGATGATAAATTTTTTTTTCAGTATTCATCAATGGTTTTTTTAACCCTTGCAAGGAGTCGGCCAGTATGCCTTGGGACGTGGCGACTGCCTGAGCGTTATCGGTGGTCTTCTGTTGAGCTTCTAGTTCTGAGCTGAGCATCAGAGACTCCAAGTGCCTATGGTGTGTATTCCGACTGATATCTGTGTGCACGCACATATCATGTCGATCATGCTTGCCAGGCTTTCGCAATGCTTGCATTCAGGTTCAAATTGGCTGGGTAGAGTTTCCTAAACAGCAGCGTATTTGGTTAGGTTCCAACGTGTAATTTTACCCAGATTACTTCTCTCTTTTTGCTTTGTTTGCGATCCGCGTCTGGGTAAGCCTTCCTTGGTAATGTATACTATTGTGTCGTTTGTCGGTTTGCGAGCATCCTGTCTTTTTAATGCGATATGTGCTCTGTGGAAGGGATGCCTGAGCCTGCCCGGAAAGTGCGTTCCCTGGCGAGCTCGCTTGCACCTCTATTACCCCAGAGACTCTGATGTGCGGGGGTCCAGATTAGTAAAACCTCGTGGTCCATTGGTTTTTTTTTCCGAGGATTCTGAGCGCCTGAGCTGATATTCGTCCTCTGGTATAAGTGCTTTTAAGTCGTTTTTGGACTCGCAGATATCCCTTTGGTATGTTAGGACGTAGTTATTTTATATTTCGATAGTATACCCGATGGCATAAAACACTTCATTACAGGTATAACCCGTTCCATCAGGCGAGGGGGAAACGTACTGTCTCACTCAGCGGCCGCGGCGCGTGGGCCGCCGTTTCCTCTCTCTAGAGTGTGCGAGCCAACCATGGCGTGCCTGACGCCGCAGCTTCTTTGCCTTGACTACGCTTTTTAGGCATCACGTAAGTGGGTTTGCCACTTATTTACTTGATATTTTGAGGAGATGTTGCTAATACGTGAGCCAGACTGGCTGCTTGTTCGTTGCGCACGTTAAAACACACAGTATTTTTGGCAATTTTCTTCTGCTGAAAACCTGGCGATTTTCACAGTGACTACTACGCCCCTATGTTGTCTCTTTCCCCAGCCAATCTGACAGGAAGGGGGGCTACTGAAGAGGATTCCACCTCCTTCTTCCCCCATCCGCGACTCAGGCAAAACAAAGTTGTTCACTCGCTCACTCCATCCAAGAGTTCGGTATATTGGCCAAGTGTGGTGTCTCTTTGTCAGCAACATCAAACTAAGGAACGCAAAAGCGAATGCTTGTCTGGCCGCCGAACAGCGGACGCCTAATAAGTCCTTATATACACCGCGGTGCAGGCGCCTTTTTGTTTTTATTTATTATTTGCACGGCTAAATTGTGCTGCAGAGCATCTTGAAATTCTAGAGAGAGGAAGTTATGTTCATAGTTTGCGGCAGTGGTGGCTGGGGGTGATTATTGATATATCGATACGATTTATTACAAACTATATAATATGCGAAATACTTTCTATGTTCCTTCAAAACTACCTGTATTAACCCTACAGGGATTTGAAGCCACAAGTCTGTTACCATGACACGCCTTCAGTTTGTTGCCCATGGGCACAGAGCGAATGACGGCTAGATCGTTTTAACAAACATCAGTTTTTGCCGTGCAGCGATAAAAATACCCCATACGGGATCCCACGTACACAGACAAACAAAACAAAACCTTGTGACGAAGTATTGGCAATATATGTTAGACACTGTATTGTTTAGGCACCGTGAACCACGCTACTTCGAGACGAATTTCAGCTCTAACCACTGCCCAAAAAGCCCTCAATTTAAGTCAGATCGCTTAAACTGGTCTCATGCAACAACTTTCCTATTTAAAGTATATTACGGAAAAGAACGTAAGACGCGCTACCGCGAAAAATGCGCCGAGACGCCGCTGGCGACCATACGCCGCGGAGCAAACTCCCAAGTCCAATTCGGCCAGCTACTAGTGGGCGCTGCCCCCGCAAGATGGCGGAGCCCTCATTGTGATGGCCTATAAGGGAAATCCCGTTTTGCGAAAAAACGCAAGAAAGGAGCGTTGGTGGGATCCCGATATCCAGCAATGGAGGTCAGGTGGTCTGCCAGGTTGGAGTCCTTTGCCTCGAAGGGGTGCCGCTTCCAATGAACGGCCCGTCCAGAGCAGGTGTTCTATAAGCCAGCGCTATAGCCACTTGTCCCGCCGTTGTGATAGACATATTTCTTATCTGCATCATGCGCGTATGGCGATGTTCCCATCGGACGCAGCCGCAATCTTGTCTTTTCTGCGGCGACATCCCTCAGCATCCGTCTACCGAACTTCTTCTATAGCGCTTCGGCCCTGCTCTGTCACCTATCCTCATGAAACGTTATGTTCATGTTCTTTGAAGGCGAGATATTTGGATAGTTTTTCTGATGCCCGGCGGAATATTCTCTTGCGGGTAGGCTGAGGCTTCGTATGGGATGCATAGTTTGCTCAGGATATGTCTGCCCGTCTTGGTTGACAACTCTATTGTGTTGGAGACGCCTAGTTTCATGAGGTGATCTGTGGACGCAGATTTGGGAAGTCCTAGGACAGTTTTGGTGCTTTTTCTGATGAGCTCGTCTAGCTTGTCTTTCTCGTATTGTGTTAGCTTTAAAGGAGTAGTGACACGAAATTTCAAAGCTGGGATCACTATGTAAAAGGCTTCCTTTTTATTAGGAGATATCTCCCAGCAAGTTTCTACAGTACCCATTCAGTATAACATATTATAAATTCATTTTAATCTTTGCCCGCACGAGAAAGCCCAGAACCAGCATGACATCATCTGCTCCTTGACCCATACTGCCGACTTCGGCGCTCCCGTGACGTAGCCGACGTGCTGGCTGTAGTTGGTGCGCGCTGCTACGCCGTGTGTATCACGTCATAGGTTTGGGGACTGGCGTCATGCTGCACTGCGCGTGGGGATAGTACGGTCTGGGCGCACGCGTTGAAGACAGGCAGTGGTGCGACAAGAATGGTGACGTCACGGGCGGCCTCCTGTCATTGCGGCCGCTCGGCGTTTGTTTTGTCGAAACCAAAACTGACACGAACAAACAACGCCGTAACTGATTGTTTGCGCGGCGATCGACCGTGTAATGTGCCATTCTATGATTAGTGGGCTTGTAGGCATTGATGGCAGCGAAAAAAACGTAACACGAAAATTTCGTGTCAGTACTCATTTAAGTATGGTGCTTAGTATATGATTATGCTGATGTAAAACGCTTAAACAAGTCGGAAGAGGTTGGCTTCTTTCATGCCTGAGTTCTTGTTTGCAATTCTGCGAATGAGCTTACTAGCCTGTTGTTCACTGCAGTCTAGACGAGTTATTGTCTCATTATTTCAGCCGCAGGCTTGAAGCCATAGGCGAAGTATGCGGATCGTTCCCACTTTTTGTATTTTCTTTCCGCCTGCTTTAAATCGGATAGTCGGCTTGCGGTCATTATTCCTTGACCCTGTCGTGTGAAGGACTAAAAGTTGAGAGTTTTCGGCGGAGCGAACAATGCAGGTTTACGGACGCTGTGATTAGCTAATGAACAGTGAATAATTCATATATGAAACAGCATCGCTGTGGAGGAGCCAACCAGTCAGGACTCCTGAAATCACTGAAACTCTCATGAGAGCTGTAACCTTGGCGCTGAATACGTCAGCGACACCCACCTCACTGACACCATGCTGGACAGCTATCGAGAAGAACGAATGAGCTTGATTCAGTGTTACTCTCAGGCAGCGGAAAATGTGCGAAATGAAAGTCAGCGGTTCTGGAGGGTCAAGGTTGGTGCAAAATTGCATCCAACGGTGCCTTGCGAGCCTATTCATGTGCTTCTTACATCGTGCGTGGGAAAAGGTCCTAGAGCACGTTCTCAGGAAACAGATGGCAACGCTACCTAGAAACCGAAGGCCTCTACCCCGACACCATGCTAGGGTTCAGGGAGAAGCTGAGCACCCAAGATGCAATGCTGTTTGCTGCAACACGAGATCCTCGACTCGTCCGTCCCCACCCGCGACAACAGGGACGGTGCTGGGCCTCGACCTCCAGAGTGCCTTCGACAAGGTGCGCCACTCGGCCATCTTGGCGCAGGTCTCCAGGCTGGGCATGGGACGACGTTCGTACAACTACATCCGGGACTTCCTGTCTGAACGAACCGTGAAGATCCAAAGCGGGAAATTTACAACTGTCAGAAAGGGCACTGGGGAGCGTCGGTACTCCCCAGGGCTCCGTCATATCACCACTCCTTTTCAACCTCGTCATGATCGGCGTGGCCAACCGACTGCTCTCGCTATACCATCTACGCGGACGACATCACGCTGTGGGTCCCCGGGGGCAGTGACGGCCACATCGAGGAGACGCTGCAGTCAGCAGTGAACGCCATCGAAGAACACCTGGATGGTACGGGCCTCAAGCGTTCGCCGCAAAAATCCGAACTGCTGATCATCCCTCCATCGGGAAGGTACCGCAAACAAGCAACGGAAGACTCCGCGAAGATCACTCTTCACACAAAAGACGGCACCGTCATCCCCAAAGTCAAGACGCTCCGGGTCCTCGGCATGTTCCTGGAGGCCAACAGAAGCAACGGCACCACAGTAGACCGACTCATCACCAAACTCGGGACGGCCACCCGTCTCATAAAGAGGGTAGCCACGAGACCCCACGGAATGAAGGAAGCAAGCCTCCTCCGACTGGTCCAGTCCTTCGCCACCAGTCACGTGGCGTACATCGGTGCGTTCCACTACTGGAAAGTGCAAGAACGAGACAAAATCAACGCAACAATTCGCAAAACCCACAAGGCCGCACTGGGGCTTCTGAACTGCACCAGCACGGCCAGGCTTCTCGAGCTGGGGGTCAACAACACCCTCGAAGAGATTGCAGAAGCTCAACGAACCGCGCAACTAGAACGCCTCTCGACGACCAGAACGGGCAGGAGCATCCTCACCCGGCTGGGCTTCGCAGGGGCAATCAACACCACCCAGCAGCAAGAAGCCGGAGTCTTACCGGCGGAAACCTACAAAGGCTCAAGATAACACCGCTCCCCCGGAATGTCAATCCCGACAACAACCCGGGGAGACGTGCCGCAAGAGCAAGGCCCTTACAGACACGTACGCGAACGACACCGGCGCCCTCTTCGTGACGCGGCCAAGTACGCAGACAGAAAAGACACTTACGTGGCAGTGGTGGTCAAAGCCACGACCGGTGAAGTGTACAGTGCCTGCAGCATCCGGGCACCGTCGGCATTGCCAAGCAGAGGAAGTGGCCATTGCGCTTGCCCTCACGGACCGTCGGTGCTCGACGATACTGAGCGACTCCCGCTCGGCAATCAAGAACTACGCCCGCAACTCAGTGTGTGCCAGTGCAGTGCGCGTGGTACATTGCAGTGCACGTGAACGACTCGGTGCCGGCCACCCATCTGAGGTGGTTCCCAGGCGCATACAATAACTACAGGCAGCGGCAGCAGCAGCCATCCCAACCGCGAACGAGACGGCGGACGCCGCCGCGCGAGTCCTTACCAACCGCGCGGCCGCCCCCACCCCCTCGCCTCGGCGGAAGGAGCGGACTGTGAAGACTGTGATATGTGCAGTGATGACGACGACGAAACGGACCCACTACTCGTGTATGCGGAGGTGCTGGGCTGGTACCGGTACGGTCGCCGAACCATGCCCCCGCCCACCCGGGACTGGACACGCGAACAGGCGGTGTTATACAGACAACTACAAACTAGATCCGTGCTCACGCCGGCGCTTGCGCGTTACGTGTGCCCGGAGGTGTTCGAAAGTGAAGTGTGCAGTGTGTGCAAAAGTGCTAAAGCAACTTTGACGCCGACACCCTCATGGGACTGTGACCTACAATCCGGAAGAAGCGTCCGCCTCTTCCGGGCGACTGCCGGAAGACATAGCTCGTGCAGTGTGTTATCGCAACGACTTGCACAGAACATTAGCAGGCAGTCCAGGCGGCTCGAGGTGGCTCTTGCCCGACAAACGCGACCTGGGGCTGAGCCGGCTGAGACCGGGTGGATATCCCCACATGTCGACAGCGGGCCGGCCTAGCGGGAGTCGGGGAGGCAACCACCCCGAAGACGCCTTAACTACGTCGGTGGCGGGCGAACCGGTTCGGTGGTCCTCCCGACTACCTCCACCGGACATTCTCAATAAAGGTTCACTTCTCTCTCTCTCTCCTCTCTCTCTCTCTCTCTCTCTCTCTCTCTCTCTGAATGAGTTTTTGGGCATGCCTTGACGCTCGAATGTCATCTAGAGACAGCGTTTTTCTCGCACGGCGCTCTCCTCTCCTGCGAATCGCGCGAGACGTTCAAACTGTAACGTGCAGCCTTCTTTGGCGAAGTGGTAAAAGCCACTGCTATAAAGAGCAATCCCCCTGCAGGGCATGATGCCAATCGTGGAGGACGCGAAAGACGACGATCGGTGTGGCGCCCGGCAGGAGCTAAAACGGTCATCTGCGGTCTCTGATTTCCCCTTTTGTAAATAGCGTAAATACAGCTAATTCTAACCGCGTCTACCCCGCCTCAATGCACTCCGGGAACTTGTGACGACGCTGTTGACACCATGCTCCATCCTAAACAGCGCTTAGGAACACAACGACGAGGAAGAGGGGACACAAGACGGCGCTGATTCTCAACTAAATCTTTATCAGAAGAAAACACACTTAAATACAATCATGCACCACACGTGTCTCTTAACGTCATCACTACAAAGCTGTGCGCCAACAACCTCATCGGAGCCCACTCCCCCCCCCCCCCCCTCACAAACACAAACGTCGTGTAGTGATGAAGCCAGTATACGGCATGCATAGGGGGCACCATAGTCGCATCCAATACACTTGTAGTCCTGCTCCGAAAAAAAAACGTGGGGCGACCGCTGTTTACACTGGTGGTCGTGCTTGGTTGGGCACATCGAAAAGGCGGCGTCCCCTTTGTGTCGTCTTTACTCTGCCCCAACCTGGGTGGTGCACCTTAAAGTCCCCTGTAAGCAAGTGCGGCGGTTGTGTAGTGGCCAAAAGGGCTTGCAGGCGCTTAACTTTGAACTTCGCCTTAGGTTG
Source organism: Haemaphysalis longicornis (assembly GCA_013339765.2). Lineage (NCBI taxonomy): Eukaryota > Metazoa > Arthropoda > Arachnida > Ixodida > Ixodidae > Haemaphysalis > Haemaphysalis longicornis. The sequence goes on from CM023451.1 coordinate 37,890,323, forward strand.
AAATATATGGATGTAATTAACGTAAACGTCACCTGATTGTGCTTCCCCGGTGCAGCGATATACTCATTCGAGTCATTCGGCTCAACATTCCGCACTAGAAAAGTTGTCACTGCGAATTGCTAGGATCACTCTGCTGTTTTTTGAGCCGGTAAAATCTGAGATCCAGATCGACTGATTCCTCGACATACAAGACCCACGGAGGTCTCGTCGTTTATCAGTGCGTATATAGCGGAAAATGGGGACTTCATCTCTGTCGTACGAGTCGAGATGACGCATTAAAATTTTTTCGCCACAACGCCGCCACTCACATGCAAGCGCGTGTGGCAGACTACCGCGGCGCCGCTGGTTCCAGGGACATTAACCACTGCTACGGCCACTAAAATTACTAATTTTAGTAATTAGTAACCACCGCGAGGCGGTTGCGCCATCTGTGGGTGGGCCTGGGAACCAAAAAGTAAACATGCTCGTATTTTGCGCAAAATCAGTCCTTCGTACCTAAGAGACCTTCCTGACCAATTTGGCATGACAAAAAAGAATACAGGATAATCAACGGTAGTGCAAAAGTGTGCGTAGTGGTGGTTGAAACCATGACTTTCCCCTGCTTTACTGTACAGAGTGAAATGGAGTAAAAGAAGCTCGGATATCTCAAATATTTTTTGATATTAAACCCTCTTAACATTCTGTTGAAAATTTTTGATTAATCTACATTTCACATTTTATGAATGATGCCGTACTATTTCCGGACGCTCAGCATTCTATATACTGGGTTTGGATATGGTTTTATGATTTTGGTTTTCTGCTGGAGCAGTTTTAAAGCCAGTTTATTCGTTCATGGAAGGCCGTTATTTTTCCACAGGCCCATGACGTCGCTGCCCCGAGTCTTTTCCTCGACCCATGCGTTCATTTCCGTGATCTGCTCTGGCGAGAAATGGTTCTTCCAATCTCCCACGATGCCCTTTCGAGCCAACGTCCCAGACACCAGGCCCGTGGTCTGGTCTTGTCGAGAAGCGCGCTTACTGGGATTTTGTGCTGCGACCGACAGATCACCCGTAGCGTCAGCACAAACCGCACCTGCCTCCTCAGCCTCGTCCCCAATGCTGAAAGTTAACTTCTTCATTGTATCAATGCTCACAGCATTCAAAACCTTCTCCAGCACATCTGGACGCGTCTTGAGAAAATCGCCGTACTGTTGCTTGTCGAGAAAATCTGCAATTCTCAAGACCCAAGTCTCAGTGTCCTCTTTGACTGATTCGTAGGTGATGAACAGCACGTTCGGGTCGTGTCGACGTTCGTACCAAGGCAGCAGGTGATCAAGTAGTCGCCGTAATCCACCTTGCCACGAACGAACATATCGAAGAACTCGCTGAACGTTCCGTCGGCAAAGTGATACCACGGGAACCCTTTGACGTGGTAGTAGTATGATACGCAGCAGTCGTACGGGTTCCTAGTCACGTAGATGTACTTGGCATTGGCTGAGTGAGGCGCTTTGTGGGGCGGTAGGTGCGTGATGATGGGGGTGGATGATCCGGAGTTTAGAATGCCTTCCGCCCCGGCGAACTCTAGGAATGCGTCCTTCCTCTGGCGCTCTAGCATGCTGGGACTCAGCGTGCCACCCGACAAGATGTTGAGTACGATGTGGTGAAGCCATGTTGTGCCGCACTTGGGATAGCTGACGATGAAGACGTCGCCTTCCCGGGGTTCGTAGGACAGGGCAGAGCGAACGTTTTCCGCGGGGAAGACCGTGTTCAAGTAGATTGCTTCGACCACATGATGACTGCTTTCGAACGCTGACCGAGCCCCAGAGATCTGAAAAAGTCGAAGCACGATGTTGTGATTCCGAAAACTGTGCCCAGTAAGTTGGATAACATAGAATGTTACCTTTGGTTACTTCCAAGCAAAAACAAATCACCTCCACCGTGGACGCTCTTACTTCCCCCCTTTTCTTATACATCTTACGAGGAAGCCTTTAAGGGCAGAGTTCCTTTGGGCTCTGTATCACAGCAGAATTTCTGTTGCTACTTATAAGTACCAATGCCATTGGCCGCTTAGGAATTATTGGAAGACGCGATTGTTAAGAGGGGCAGTGTGTGAGTGGTCAAAGAATATCTGTACTTTACCTAAAGAAAGAAGGGAGGGTTTCAATGTTTTGTCTATTATGAGGTATATGTATAGAGTACACGTTTGGTCGTATATCCGAGGCACAAAGGAGCGCATACGTAACTATGTAACGATAGGACAACACATTATCGTCCCTACTTACGCGTAAGAACAGCGTTACATTATATGCACGTACGTTCCTTTGCTACGTGCAAGGCAAAAAAATGCCATCTGCGGCAACCTGATGAGTTGTTTCGGCCGTAAAGATGGACGTAAAGATGGTCGTAAAGGTAGATGGAGGGAAACTTTGCATCGATTTCTCGACAGCGGTGTCGTCTCCAGCGTCCGATATAACTCATATAAGTTGCAGAAGAAGCTCATAATTAGTAATGCACTAGGCAGTACTAAGGCGAACAAGACAAAAAACAATAAATTAAAATATGTTTTTCGTTTTATTTACCTGAGTTTTGCCTAGCGTATTCGAACTATGTAAATCCCCCGCGTAGTTTTACGTAACACTACGTAGTTACGTAACAAATACATACGTATACGACTACGTAACATTTCCGTAGAGCAGTGAAATTCTTGCTTTCGTTTATTTGTTTTGCATTTCTCTTTCTACATCGATGCCATTTTCACTGACATGTCGAAGGGTTTCGATCGCGTGCCCCATAAGGGATTGCTTTTAAGAATTGCTAACCTCCGGTTGGACCGAAACACTGATTGTGGGATTGAGGCACTGCAAATTGACCGCACTGGGGCATTATTAATCCAGAAGTTTACACTTCAAGTATGGGGTACCGCAGGGTTCGGTATTGGCTCCCTTATTGGTCTTAATATACATGTGTATCAGCGACATAACTAACAATATTGGCCCTCGCATTCGTTTTTTTTTTTTTTGCTGAAGATTGCTTGATCTACAGAACAATCGTTTATCTGATGACGTAGTTACTTTCGTAAGTTCGTACGAAATAAAGCTGCGCAGTTCATTTCATTGTCATACTGTCGACACCAAAGTGCATTTTCACTGCATCTTCAAATCCGCCTCCCGCCCATTTCATCGCGCAGAAAATTTTCCTGGTGGTTTTTGTACCACAACGCCCACTCGTTTGCACGCATTCCCATACGTGCCGCCTTTTTTTCTGATATCGCTTTGATCATGCGGGTAATTTTATTCCGACATTCGCCAGAACAAACACTTATCGAAATTATCCGGATCTTCTCAGCCTCTCCGAATAAAACTTTGTTGCCAACCACGTTGCCAACTTAACAGAGACGTCATATTTTCAAACTGCCATTTTAATTTTCTTTGAAGATTTCATTTGAGATGTCTACTGGAACTTTGCAGTTTCTTTTTCGAGCATTTAGCTGTTTCCGCGCGCTTTGCATTTCCTATGGTAACTCATTCTCAAATTTGCCGTTCCTACGGTTCATGTGGTTTATTTATCTTCACAACGGCGTTGTTTAAATGTGTTTTTCTGTGTTGAAACCAATCCCCCACCTCTGTGTTAGGCGCCCAGGCTGCTAGCGTATGTATGTAAAAAATAAACAAGCTAAATAAAATCGTCCACTGTGCTTACCCAGGCAGCAGTTAGAACTAATTTAGCATGGAATGGCACTGCCACGAAGTGTTTTCAGACGGTAAGCAGGTGGGAAACAACTTGCACCAGCTAATCTCCATTCCGGCATCTGGGAACAACTGGTCGCTCAGGGCTGCATGTGGTCACTGATGGACTTGATTGGACTGGAAATTACTTTATTTCAATAAAACCTGCAGTGGGCTACAGTCTGTTACGACCACCGCCCCGACGTGGCCCTTTGTCGCATCTTCTGTGCGGCCCTACTAAGCTTTAACCCTTTTGCGGAGCCCGTGCCTTTCGAGCGCAGTAAAGACCTGCTGGGTGACGCATGCTTGATCCGTCTAGTTGGCTGACTGGATGGCTCCTTGTATTTCCGCTGGGTATTCTTCGAAACTTGCGCCTTCCGGTCGGAGGCACAATCCCGCATGAAGTGCCACCGGTTGGCCGGCCCTTTCTTACACATGCTGCATTCGGGATTAGGGTATTCGTCGGGGTACATGTTGTGTAGCGCTGCCGGTGTCGTGACCTGCACCGTCTGTAGCCTAATGAGATACGTTGCCTCTTCGCGACCCAGCGCCCGGTGGGGCGGCGGATACGCCCTTACTTCGCCGTGAGCCCTGGGTCTGTCTTTAGTCTGTCTGTCCGCCATGCCCACTTGGAAAGACTCCCCACACTGGGGGCGCGGTGTGTTATTGCGTGCGCCTCCATGCGGGCCGCCTCATTGTGCTTCGGTGCGTACGGCGAGCATTCGCCCGCGTGCGCCGGGATCCACCTGATTTTTACTCTTCTTTCCTCTTGGACACCCGTTTTCCCGATGGTCTTGGCTGCCTTGCCGCTCACTCGGCCATTCGCCAAGTTGCGGACGGCCTCTTGCGAGTCGCTCAGAATCATGTCGCAGGTGGCTTCAGAGATCGCCGGGGCTATGGCGATGTCTTCTGCCTCGGTGGCGTTCTCGCACTCTGCGCTTGCTGACATGGCCACCCTTCGAGTTCTTGCGTTTATGATTACCATCGCATACCTGCCTTGGCCATAGTCTGCTGCATCGTCGTACCGTGTTCGCGGGTCGTTTGGAGAAGGACTGATAACATTTTGAAAAAAAAATGGCCACGAATCTGTCCCAACAAACAAAAGGTGGCCTCAACTTGCCCCAGCTAAGAACCAGCTCTCCCTAATCGGGAAGCGCACGAAATGCCGTCTACTAAAATAACAATGCGATAGTTCAGAACCTCTAACTTCACTGCAGTACTGTATAAATAAATTCTAATTGGTCAAACATAAATTAAAATCGTCTGCAAGTAATGAAAGGATCTATTATTACGGGTACCGGCTAAGTCGACGGATTATAATTGACGCATTAGCCTTGTGCGCGCGCAAAGTATTAGATAAGCGCAAAAAAATAGTAGTGGCTTAGCTCGGGTATGTAAGGATATATGTAGTGTGAGCTAAGGTTCAGCTGGTTATTCTTAGCTTTCCTGACTGTCTAGGATTAGCTTGATTATCATGCTTACAGCTGTTTCAATGACACACACACGGTATACGCATTATGTGACACATGTATATTTATCAAGCGGCTCCAGGGCAGCGTCACAAATCGCCCCAGAGCTAAGCTTGTTCCACAGGCACACGCCGGTGTTGCTGCGACGCACGAGCCATCGGTTCCGCACCCGGCCACCCCTCGCATGATCATCAACTGGACCGGGCCGCCACATGCGGAACGGATGTCGGTGAAGCCGCTGGGCGCATGGGGTGCGTGAGAGACGCCGGGAAGCGAGCAACGTTCTTTGCATCCGTGTGACGTCACTGCTCCTCGCGCATGCGCAGCACGGCTCCCCAGGAACCACGCAAAACTGCTCAACCTCGGCTAGTGTAGCTCATTCAACTCAATGAATTTTTTATGCTGCCCGCCTGAAGAAAAAGGCGGGCACTGTTCACACGGCAAGATTCCTGCGGGTATCTGTGGATGTGGAGTTTTGTCTACAGGTTTAATGGGTGGCGGCCCACATGAAGTACGTACGCGTACGCCTCACAAATTTTTCACTGCCGCCATCAGTGAGAAAATGGCCTTGGAGTGCCCCAAAGGCTCCCATGATAAAACGCCGGGAGAAATCAGCAAGGTAAATTTCGGTGCTTCGCCGCCAAGTCTGACGGGACTAAACACTATGCCGTGTCTAGCTCCTCTTTTGTGCAACGAATTGCTCATTTCGTGCCGTATGTCTGAACAGGTGGCGACCATCCGTTCCACAGGCCACTCAGTAACCCACTATCGCTGAGAGTAAAAAAGAAAAGCCAAAAGGCATCTGGCGGCATTGCTAAACGAACGGGGGCGTTTGTATACGTATGCGGATTTCCTTCAGAACAAAGTAGCTGGGAGGGTTTCAATGCCCGCAGTAATGATGGCTGCGGAAGATTTAAGCCGGCTTGAAAACTAACGCGCGGTAAATCTCGCGTGGCGGACGCTTACGGAAAACACTGAGCGCTGAGCGAAGTTTCTTGTTTACCGTGACACATAAAAGGGAGATTGATGGAGCCTGAAACATACGTTATGGTCGCGTCACTCACGAAGAAGGTTCACAGCGACGTATGGGAAATTAAGCATTTTAGGGGGTTTAAGCACCAAAGTTGCTCCTCGGCTACGGGGCGCAATTCTGTGGAGGACTACAGGATGATTTATACCCACTGGGAATCCTTAACACGCTTTAAAATTGCTACAGACGGGGAATTTTCATTTTAGCCTGCATCAGAAAAACGGCTGCGGTACGGATCGAAATTGTGTCCGCGAGCTGCATAGGCAGCTCCTTAGCGACTACATCACCGTGACTTTGATTTGTACTTAAACCTAAAGCACACTAACCTCCGCCATTCTTTTTATCCCACCCCCTCTACACCGGAGTTACGGACGCTTATTTCTGTACATCTGTTTAGTGCCAAAATGCAAAAAAACCAAACTTTTCCCAGTAGCGCCGCCTCAGGGACGAGCTTTCTGTCGCCCTGGGCAGGGGTGGTCGCCCGATTGGAATTCAGAATGGCGTCCCTCGCTGCATCTTTCACCCGTGACGAAAATTTGGTACGGGTGCCCGGATTGAAGCACGGAAGGGCTGTAATACAAGGAAAAAAGCTTCACGTAACTGGTCCCAAAGCAGTTCCTCGCTGGGAAGTGACGGGCGACGAAAATAATTAGCGATATGTGCCGGTAAGTTGGCAATACGTGTACTCAGAAAGGCGAACGACAGAAAGCTTTCTGTCTCAAATACTGTGTCAGAATCTGGTCATCACGTGAACTGTACGCCCTAATATCTCGGGAGTTTAGTGCCCATGATAGAAATAGAGGTAACGTCTTCTCATTACGTACGTCACAAGCAGCTCAAACTTTACAACCTTTGGAGTGGGATCTTAGGCGTGTTTAATTTAAATAACAAGTGCTGTGTCCTCACAGCCAACTGCTCAAGGAGCTGTAGGTGGGTAATTAATATTGAGAGGACTAGGTTCAATCGGCAGGTCGATGCTAAGGGCGACCGTTTATTCGGAAGCTCTAATGAGCATCCAGCGGGCCCACACCGCAATAATGAGTGGTGTGGGCCCGCTAAGGATGATGATAATGCACACATGGAGCGGTCCAGAGTCCTTGCACCAAAACTGGTTACGCTAGCCGGCACTGGTAGGTTGAGTAAGGGTGCTCACAAAGACTGGATGAATTCTGCATTGGCTGTCGGTTGGGGTGAATCTCGGCGCAATGTTTGATTGTCTACCGGATGGAAAGTATTCCTCGCAAAAACGACAAACCGAGAAGTTCTATCAACGGCTAATGTATCCCATAAGTAACGATACACGCGATTGTAACCGACTGATTGCGAGTTGTGATGCGTCCTCTGTTGATAATAAATGTAGCTGCACTTTGACATCGCGTCTTCTGACGCTTCCGGCCCCACATGAAGGAGGCTTAATGTATAAACGTTTATTAGCCTTGAGTTCAACACAATTTGTTCTTCCAATTCCGCTAGTCAGACTTGGTTAGATTTTCAAGTACAGTAATCCCTGGTTAACTTGAATTCGTAAAATCCGCGAACAACTTCGAGGTAAACGGAGTTTCGGGTTAAGCGAAATACCAAAAATATCTTGCGAGATCACTGAAACAAGATGTAGTCCTTGAAAAAAAGCTCCGCCGCGCAGGGTAGCGTTTGTTACCCGTGATCACCCGCGCACAAGTGACGCAACTCATGGCCGCCACGGTGACGCAAACGTTACCTTACCGACAGTTGCTTGACTCGTTGGATAGGAAGGGTAGCATTACTGCATGTAGAAAACCCAGAAAACTGCCGTGAAGGCGGGGATTTCAAATTTGCCGTTCACGACGGTGTTCGGCGCGTAGTGGCAGCTAAGCAATCGCAGCGAGACTTTATCAGCTGCCAGTAGCGGTGTTAGCTCCCTGTCCTCCCCGTCAACATTTCGAGATATCTGTAGTTCACCGAAAAAACGTTAGGAGATATAGGTGGGCAAATGCATAGCACCTATGAGAGGGAGGTAAATGGCCGGCGAGAAAATTTTTTGACCTAACTGGTAAATCGAGATATGCGAGTTCGAGTTAACGAGGGTTTACTGTATGCAATTTCTACTAGTTTCAAGAGAAATTTGAATGTTTTGAGAATTACAGCGCATATTTGCAGCGCGTTCCAAAGCGGCAAAAATATGGGTTACTAACTGCTATTGAGGTATAAGCAGAGTGAAGACAGTTGAATACATACCGCCATGCCGTCTTGTACCTGAGCTTCCTTTTCGCTGGATTTCGGGGGTGGCGCCATGTGTGGGTCCGTGCGCTGAAAATAAATCAGATGACATGAGTGAGAGGTATACTGATGCATTTAGCAAATGGGGAAATATTCATAGTTATTCGTCAATCGAACATGCCCATCGCCTATAGTGGTGGGCTGCCTGTGGTAAAAACAGCGCTGCGACAGCACAAAGTTCCAAGCTTACGCTATTGGGTATGCGCTGTTATTCGATGCAGAGCGAGTCAGAGTACGTTGTTCGTGATAAGTGCAGACGGGATTTGGTCTACTAGGCTTGTCATTAAATATATATATATCCTTCCTGTTGATGAAGTGGCACATAAAGTAAGCGGAATAGGCCCCGCCACCGGAAGTAGCATTGCTGCACCTTTTGAAGTTTTGATATTGATGAAACACAGTATGCCTAAATGATGATAGTGGCAAAGGAAATTAGCAGATGGAAGCATTGCCCGCACTTTGCCAAAAGGCGGTGCAATGAAACTCCGGTAGCTGGTAGGCGCTTCCGCTCTAAAAAAACATTTTTTAATAGCAGTTTGAATGACACATCCAACGTTACTTTCCGTGTGCTATTTCCGCTGCGCGTGCAGAGGATTCTTTTTGAAAATTTTCGGCTTTATTTTGCTGAGCGTGTCTTGTGCTCACCTGAACGGTTTCCATGGAAAGCAAACTTGGCCGTCGGTTTTTTTTCGCTCTTTGCAAACGCAGTTGGGAGAAAAAGAAAAAAAAACAGTAGTATATTTCTTGCATTATTTGTAGCTCCCATTTTGACTTTTCAGGCATGAATCGTAATTACCAGCGTCTCAAGCATCTTTCAACTTTTGTGCACGTGTTTGTACGTGCAAGAGCTCCTTTAGTAGCAATTTATAAAGTATAATAGATGTTGTCAGTACTGTGTATATACGGCCCTGCCCCATCGTCATGGGAAGTCGCCAGGACTGACCAAGACTCTTCCGTTGAAGAAATACTGCGTCGCCTAGCAGAGGACACCCGCATGGGTGAGGTGTGACGCACTGCACCGTTAAAAGGTAGCGCAGGAACTCTTGAGGAGTTGGCGGTTTTGCATATAAAGTTTTCTCTTTCTGTGACAGGCTTCGATGCGACCATCACAACCGCACGTCAAAAACTTCGCTGCGTATCTGCCTGCTTCACTGCAAATGTCGTCAAGAGACGATAAACTTCTGCCGCTCCTGCCACGAAAGTGTTTCGCTGTAGGATCCCACCCTTCATGTTCATCCTGTAAAAGCAGGTGCCGGAATTCGGGTTTTTAAATGCATAGCATTTTAGTAACTCACAATGTCACGCGGCGTTGGCGTGCCTTGTCGTAGTCCGCAGGCGCGCCTTGTCGTAGTCCGCAGCCAGGCCACTACAATATAAAAGAAATAACAGTTTCCGGCGCCCAGTTTCGAACCCATGACGCCGCGGGCGGGACGCAAGGTGCCCGGCGCACTACCGACTGAGCCACTAAACTTTTTTTTTCTTTATTACATGGGAAAATACGCTCAGACGTTGCAGTACGAGGAATACAAGCAAACAAAAGAATACCCTGAAGTTATGACAAGCCAATATACATCAAAATTCAGGCAAACACACACAAGCGTTCAAAAGAGGGAACCAGTCAGGTGGTTGGTCAAGTGAACTATACACACTATGTACAAATGCCACAGTTTCTCTGAAATAAGACTTAGTTGATCTTGGTGGCTCAGCATGTCTATCACATAAGCGGCATCGCCACAGACTGTACAAACCAATCAACACGAACATGTCATAAGGTGGCTCACCAGGATAGTCGAATGGCAAAAATCGGATAGAGAAAGGCGTAATATCCATGTCTTTTTTGAGCGTTCGCTGTCGAATGTCCCAGAAAAAGACAGCATCCCTGCAGTCTACAAAGCAGTGATCAATTGTCTCTGGTCGAGTACAGAGCCGACAGTCAACAATCGGCTAACCCAACCAATCCACCTTCTTTCATCGGTTCGTCAAGGGTGCCCATTATCACCACTCCTGTTTTGCTTATATCTGGAACCATTATGCATGCGCATAATAGAGGACATTAATGTTAGAGGGTTCACGCTATCGTCCTTCGAAGTGAAAATTTTAGCATATGCCGATGATGTCGCTTTATTTTGTACTGACAAGGCCAGCGTGGAGAACGCTCTTGCCATTACACAAGAATTTTGCGAGGTTTCAGGTGCGGCCCTGAATTTCGAGAAAAGCTGCGGATTTTGGTTAGGAGAATGGGGAACCACTCCCGATTGTTTCGCCGGAATCAATTGGAATAGAGACCTAACTTATTTAGGAGTACCCCTCTCGCAGTTTCGCAATACTGACTCGCATTGGTCGGAGCAGGCGGTGAAGCTACAGCGCCAAGTGAATGACTGGCGGGGACGGCAGCTGTCCATCTTTTCTCGTGCTCGGGCGTGTAACACGTTCCTTGTGACCCGACTTCTTTATGAGCCACGAAACCGACACAGATTTCGGTGCACCGAACGCGCCTTATATCCTTCACTCATTTCTGGTTTGTTTCGAAAGCGCCACAAGTTGTCCCGCGCCTCCGAAAGATGGCGACACGGGTCCCGCGATCGAGAGATACGACTTGCCGGCGCACCGCCTCGGAAATGCTGTGCATTTGATCGTGCCCCTCGCGAGGGGGACGTCTTTTTTTGTCGGCACGGCCCCTTTAATGTCTAAACATAGCATATACAAAAGCCCAGACGGAAAGCGCTGAGTAAGACTCAAGCTCAAGGAAACCACGCCTACACTTCCTTTTTGTTTACCGTTTCCACGACAAGAACATTGTAAAAGCTCGTTTTTGTAATAACCAGTTTTGTGGAGCGCCTGTAGCCGCGTGAATGACGTTGTACCGCCAAAGCTAAGGCTAAGCCTAAAAAATAAATCGAAGCCTGTGCTTCGTAAGGGAGAGCTTTCCTTATACGACCCTCCCAGCCTCCACTTTTCGGCCCTGGCTTGACCGGAAGGCTGTTTTGCTAAGCGAAAACATTAATTAAAGCACCGTTACCGGGCCCCTGTTTGTACTCCCGTTTATCATCTTTCCTTTTCGTGCCAATTTTCAATACATTGTTTTTTTCATTTGTTGTTGTAAAATCCTACACAACCTGAGGTAAAACAACGCGGGTTCTCTTGCTTATGTACACTTCTATTCTGCTTCAGCTGTGCCTGACGTTTTTTTTTTTTTTTTGCTCTTAGTGATGTGGAAAGGGGTGAACCAGGCCAGCAGTTTTGGTGGTTATTTGCTTTTATCAGCCGTGGTGGCTCAGTGGCTAAGGCGTGGTGCTGCTGACTCCAAGGGCACGGGTTCCATTGTGGCCGTGGTGGCTGCTTTTCTGATGGAGGCGAAAAGCGCTAACACCCGTGCTGCGAGATTTCGGCGCATGTTCAAGATCTCCAGGTGGTCAATTCTTCCGGAGCCCTCCACTACAGCGAGGCTCGCAGCCCACGTGTTGCTACGTCGCGTGAAATCCTACACTGAATCAATTAGCATTAGTCGTTTGGAACCGCCCTTCTTATCTATACTTCGTGGTGAAGTATGCCGTAACTTACAGACATACAGACAGACAGACAGACAGACAGAAGACAATTGTAGCGTTACGTAGCCCTAGAAACAGCCCCGTCTACTGTGTATTGAAGAAGAAAATGTAGCAGTTCCTCTTCCACAAGGTTCCCATCACTGCGAAGGCCGGGAGGCAGATTATTGACTCATTAGGGTTGTTGCAGTAGTTTTAAATGTGTATTGAGAATAGAGTTCGTGCAATTTCTTAACTCAGGGTCTAAAGTTCCGTCCGACAGCACTCCAGCTCAGCGCTACTGCTATGGCTAGAGTGGCGTCCGACGACGTTTGAATTTTCAAGGCTGGGCTTGCACAGCCGCGAGCGTCTGCCATTGTAGTGCAGAGGTTTCGCCTCAACTTTCTGTTACCAAGGGAGGTGGTTCGAGTCCAGCTCTTGCCTCCAGTGTTTTTCCTAAATCTTTATTTTTTATTTCGTAATTCGTGGCTTAGGTTATTTTGCAGTGTTTTAAGCGTTTTTTTGTTGGTTAGGTTATAGTTTATGTTACGTTACGTTAATGGAGGGGGAAGTAGTGCTGTACGCGCGAGTTTTCATCAAAACGCAGATGGGCGTCGCTTTAATTGAGTGTCTATGCTAGCGTCGGGAGATATCTAGACACAGCCGTTTTTCAACTGGAACTATAAGTGCCGCAAACGGAAGTTCATGCCCATTGATACTGCATACCTATGTGTGAAACTGAGCCCCTGTAAACGAAAAGTGCGCTCATATATCACTGAACAAGAAAATACGGGGGAAATAAAACAGAACAGTTTGAATTAGTTTGCTTCAAAAGTGAATTTCAAGACGTTGTGCAAAAAAATGACACGGAAAATAGTACCACAAACAGCAAAACTGGCGCTGTTTGCAGAAAACAGGACGTGCTCCGACACAGCGCTCAACGGATATAGAGTTTTTGCTGTCGCCGGATGTGCTTTGAATAAACACGTAGTGAACCCCGGAAGCGGGACCCTAAAATATGTAAACGCTCAATAACACGGGTTGAATAGCTGAGGGAAATAGAAAATCTCTCCACGTGTTGTTCTCACTTTGTGTGCCCTAAACGTTTCTTACCGTTACCACGGAACGCTGCGTTTTAAGGGCTTTTAGGCAAATAAAGTTTATTAGTACTACACCGCTTCCATCTACTTTCTTTGTCTATTTGCTGTTGTTCTAAGTCGGGTTAGATTCTCTTAAAAAGATACCTATGAGCCCCAGTTTTTCGCCCCTTTGGTAGACATAGGGGCCACTGCAAGGTTATCACGTAACAAAATGATAGTGGCTGGTTTAATATAGACGACTTTTTTAATTGAGTAGAGTTGCTGTCAATTTAGGGTGGATGACAAACACGAGAAGCTAAACACAGGAATAAAATCAGGTGACCTTTTCGCAGGCACGCTCCGTGGACATGATCGGTATCGTCCTGGTTACCTCCGATCATCCCTTCGTCAGTGCGAATGATTGTCGGCGATTAAGAAGTGCCTATAGCCGGCCAACATGCAATAAATTTACAATTTCTTTACAAAGAAAGTTGAGAAGCGCGAAAGTGAAAAGTGCGTCAAAACCTTCGCTAAAAGTGCGTCCAATCGATCGTCAAACCTCCAAAGGCCCAAATCTCAAACCAAGAACAAGCCTGTGCCACGATTTTTCGTGCACTAAGTAACTTATCTACGAACGATCAGTGTTATCAATAGGAGGTTGTTTGATATAAATGCATGCTATCGCACTCCTCCTTCAAGATCAGTGCGTGTATTGTCTTATCGAGAACGTATCTACGAACGATCTAAGTTTTTTTTTTTTTTTTAATTGCGAAAGTTTGCTCTGCAGCATAAAACGGTGGAGGCGAGTGTGTTTAAATGTACATAAAGAGGAAGTTGTTACTAAGAAAGTCTAAAAGGCTCCGGTGATACGGCCCAAAGAGCCAGCGTCTGTAGTCGGGAGGTCGGCCTGGGTTGAGTCCCACATTATGTAGTACTTGCTGTCGGGAACGTTGGAGGCCACGGCAAGTCCACAGAAGATGGTGAATGTCGGCGGTCGATGCCGACGTGGTGCAAAATGGGCATGTCCGGCCAAACGGAGCCCGTCGATCCGGGGGCCAGGTGTCAATACAAGGTTGTTTGATATAAATGCATTCTATCGCACTCCTCCTTCATGATCAGTGCGTGTATTGTCTTATCGAGAACTTATCTACGAACGATCTAAGTGTTTATCGTAGGATGTTTATGAGCTACCTGCATGCTAGCGCACTCCTCCTTCACGATCAGTGCGTGTATTGTCTTATCGAGAGCTTATCTACGAACGATCTAAGTGTTTATCAATAAGAGGTTTATGAGATAAGGGCATGCTATCGCACTTCTCCTTCATGATCAGTGCGTGTATTGTCTTATGGAGAACTTATCTACGAACAATCTAAGTGTTTATCAATAAGAGGTTTATGAGATAAAGGCATGCTATCGCACTCCTCCTTCATGATCAGTGCGTGTATTGTCATACCGAGAACAGTTCAGTGGTGGTGATTTTCAAGCAACCCTTTCAACAAAATGAAAGGCCGCTTTCGTGTGTCCAGATATCTTATCAGAGATTTTTGGTGGATCAACTGGTATATGGAGAAATGCATTAATGTTTTTGACAGAACGACATCGGTCTAACTAAGAACTCTCTTTGAAACAACCACATGCTTGGCACTTGCGTACTTTAAGTCCTCCGGGCCCGCAGTTGGGCATAAACATACCTAGCGCTTCTCGATAACATTCGAGAGGCAATGCAACTATCACATACCATCTAATCGGGAGAAATCAGTGTAGGAGATCGGCGGATTTCCAGACGCAATATATATGGAGACTGGAGATACCTACCGGCTACGCCACTCAACGAAGATATTTGGAGAACGGTGGCATCCGCTTGGATAAGGGGTGCAAATCGCTCCTTAATTTGAGTTGCTCCTTTCTCAGTCGCCCTCATGTTGAGTGTGCTTCTAAGGGCGAGAGCTGCACCCTTGAGAGCCAGTTCTGACAACGGATTCGAGCTGCACAACAGATGGACTGGAAAATTGAGAACGGCAGAAGACTCGTATAAAGATGCTTTATTTACATATGAAAGTTTGTATCGATGAAACATGGTGATGCAGTACGCTAAGGCGTTTCTGGTGTGCGGCGTCAAGAGCAGCTGGCTCATTGTTTTGGCGAAAACCACAGCCAGTTCAGTAAAGAACAGTTCATGGTGTGAAAGGGTTTCCACGCATGACTTGTAGGCGTTAAGGAAGAGCCCAGCGTTGCTGATCTGGGTACCCTCCGGTGGCACTCCCGTTAGAACAACCTTATTCCACCACCTCATGTTGAACACCGGGGATCCACGAGTGCGGTTTCTGCACACGTACGCGAAGAAGTCTTTGCAAGAATACACGCTGTCGTTCACGTATTGATACATTTCTTCGGCTTCTTCAGGACAGCAAAACGGGGTACTGGTGAATTCGGGGTGACTTCGCTGCTTGATGATGTAGACGCCCAATCCCACAATGGCTGCGAAGAGGGCTGTAACAAACACCACGGCACAGGCAGCGCAGATCTGCCCCAGCCAGCACCACTGGTTGTCAGAATGTCTTTAAGTGCCGTAATTTTCAAATTCTTAGATGGCGGGATAGGCGCGTCTGCGTTGGCAGCCAAGCCTTTAGAAATGCGAGGAGGTGATACCGGTGAGCCTGCGTTGGCAGCTATGCCTTTCGAACTGCGAGGATGTGGGACCAGCGATTCCGCGTTGGCAGCCATGCGTTTCGAAGTCCGAGGATGTGGGACCGGAGAGTCTGCACTGGCAGCCATGGCTTTCGAAGTGCGAGGATGTCGGACAGGCGAGTCTGCGTTGGCAGCCATTCCTTTCGAAGTCCGAGGAGGTGTGACCAGCGAGTCTGCACTGGCAGCCATTCTCTTCGGAGTCCGAGAATGTCGGACAGGCGAGTCTGCGTTGGCAGCCATTCCTTTCGGAGTCGGAGTCCGAGTAGGTGCGGCCGGCGAGCCTGCGCTGGCAGCCATGGCGTCTTTTTTCTTCGTCATCTTCATTGTCTAGGCTGGTTCGCAATAAAAATAAAACATTTGTGCCATTCATGATCATGCTGTTAAATTTGGTTTTGGCAGCTCTGGTGTCAACGGTGGTGACCAATGAAGTAGAGAAGTCACTGGAGTTGTCCACATTAAATATGTTTTCGTATGATAATGCCTGGTCATTTCAAGCTGACCAACGGTTTAAGATTGCGACAAAGGCATGTATGTGTCAATAGAAGGTGACCTTGGATGGCCTTAAACGAGGGTTGAGGAAATTTCTTTCCCTTTTAAGTACGTTTAACTGCTTGAATACGAAATCCTGGCAACACCTAATAACAACTTTGTTTATTGCTACATCGTATTTCGTGTTTTTCGACGCTTTTGTTAGTTGTATTTCGGCTCTGTGTTTGTATCCTTTCTCGTCCTTGTCTTTCTGTGCCTGGTTATTTTTTCAGTATGAACCCGTACCACTCACCGAACTTACCATCTTGGTACAATAAACACATCCATGGTAGTGTTGGCATTATATGCTTCAAATCTACCGATGGATTGAAATTATCAAGTCATTGACGTTGAGCAATGGATAGATTGATTGAATTTTATCCCTAAAGAAAACTGATTAAAATTTATTATTTATTCATCTGTTTGCATTCAAAAATTCATACATTTCGACTGCTGGTATCACAGGGAATGGTTCTTTTTCTGAATGTTATCTATATCATGTATTACGTTTGTGCGAACGTCCGCTTCGCAAACCTGACGGCCGCCGCATGGGCACAGAGAGTAAACCCTGAAAAATAATCTGGATTAGGTGCCTCTCTTTAAGCATTTCGTGTACATTTGGTCAGAGAATCATTATCCCAATCAATTGCGTGCATTTGCTTTGAACTGAGCTGACGTTCAGCCACTTTTTTAAGCCGGCTGTCTAATCACGTGGCTACGAGGTTGAACATGGCTAGTACTGCCCTGGTTGGAGGGTTTAGATTCTTACAGACTCATTTCATAAAGCCTTGAGGGGGGACGCATTATCCCTATAAGCTACCCCGTTTCTTGGCCAATCGCTAGTGGGTTGGCCAGTGGAGAACAGTTCCAACAGTTCCTGGCTTTCGGGTGGCCACATTCAGCTTCAGCAGCAGCTTGTGCCCCGGAATCGTATTATATAAATGATAAAATGTTCCGACCCCGAACTTTATGCGTCCTTTGTGCAAATGGAGGCCACGACAGGTTTGTTCGTTGTCACGATTTTTAAGGCGAAAAACCTTAACTGCCCCCCTTTTGCGAAAAAGCCCCGTTATTGTTGTAGTTGTCCGGTCAAGAAAATGGCCGCCGCTACAAAGAGTAAACAAAAACCACGTGTGTGATCCCTTCGGATTTGACCCCGGATATGAAGAGAAGCGCCCAGTGCTACGCCACCTCGGCTATCTAGGCACGTTGCCAGCGTAGAAGAAAAGTTGTTTTCTTCTTCGTGGCCCTTACGCACTTGAGGAATTTTTTTATGAAGAGAGGTTTTTTTGTGTGTGTGAGGGGGGAGCGGGGGGGGGGGGGGAATGCGCCGGCTTCACAAGAAAGAGAAAGATGTAAAAGGGTACAGCGCTGTGTTGGTACCCTTCCTCGGCCTTGCCTTGTTGAGCCGAAAATGATTTCTAGACATGATGATAACAGTGAATTTAAATTTTAAGCAAGAATTCAAAACCATTTAGCCACTGATACCTGCCGCAATCAAGTTTTTTCTCTTTTTACGGGGTTTAAAACATCACTATATGCTTTTGTTTTTCGCCGTGCAGCAGTTTTTACCTTCATGCCTTGTATAAGCCAAATACGTCTTTGAAAATTAAAATTTGTGCGTTTATTACGTAACCACGAAGCACTAACTTCCTTGTTGGCATTTTCCCACCGTCATGTAAGCCTCTCACATTGGTCTTACGGTAAAAAATTAAGTAATGGTCCATCAATCAAACAATCACTCAGTGTTCATTATTATGCCCTGGTAATGCTGCAGTTTTTGTTCTGGCACACTTTAAAATAGCAAGATGACGACAGTCAAAGAAATCCGCGCTTGAGAAAAACAACGACATAGAGGGGCATAAAAAACTGAAACGAAGAATTTAAAGGTCATCCAAACATAAAATCACACGTCTCCACGCCGTGAACGATGACGAGGGTGCGAAGCACTGGGACGGAAGTTGTGCATTGCCTGTGTGATGAGTGTCATCGTGCGTGCGTGCTGATGCACTCTGAGTTTTAAATGATTTTGAGGTGCAGTAAATGCACTGTAAATGACAGGCGCCACGTGAAAGACAATTCGCGTCCCAGTACTTCGCACCCTCGGCATCGTACACGGCGTGGAGATGTGTGATTTTATTCCCCCATTTGGGCCGGATTGACACAAATTATCGCGCATTAAATGCATTATTGAATCGACGAACGTGTGTGCACTGTATATATACAGTGTTTTATTGACGATATTCGTGGTACATTGTGACGAGTTCCGGGTTGCGTTTACCCTTCACCATCATTGCCTTGTGATCGCTGAAGTGCAGAGTAAGTGGTTCTTCGAGGGGGGGCTAGATTGCAGTTGGCAAAGACGAGGTCTATGCACATTCCACTGATGGTCGTCAGTTGATTCCGGAACGCGCTTATATACGCATTGCACCGCTGTGCCGTCTCGTGTAGCTCGCTGTAGTCACTGTAGTTTCAACTGCAATTGCATCTGCTCTTTTTCCGCGAATTATCGTGGACAGTTTGTGGTTTTTGCTTTGTTTTTGCGCTTTGTACCCTTTGAAATTCGCGCGCTCTGCTACAGCAGTTTGAGGCGCTCTCCCTAGATGGCGCACGGATGGTAGCGCAGTGGTTACCTCTTGGGTAGCGCGAGAGTTCCGCGTCTGATTGCCACATGCCGCCAGTTGCAGTTCGCCAGGAAAGCACGCTTTCAGTGCTGCGCACTAGACCCCGTATTCAGTCAGTTCTGCTCAACTGGGCATCGGTGGTTGCCGAATCGGCGGAAGCGGCGTAGCTAAGCAGCCAACTATCGTGCGCCACTTTTCGTCCGCGGCGCTTCTCGTCACTCTTCGCCGCTGCTCCTTGCGCGGCGGCCCGCCGGCAGCTCCTACGAAGCGAGACGGGTGGCTTTCCTGCATGACCTGGAACTCCGATGGCGGATAGACGCGCAACTCTGCTCCACTAGGGGAGCTATATACAGGAACTCTGACTACAGTGGAAGAGGGCGAACCTTGGCAGACAGTAATGGGTCGTGGTGTGGCGTAGGACTAGGATGATGGGTTCGGGTTCTACGGCCACTGGGCCATCACGGGTTCTGAGCTCTGTACATAGAGTGCGTGCGTAGTGTTTACCCTTTTTTAATGTTTAGGGTAGAGATCTCTCACGCACCCGCTGTAAAGGGTATAACCGCAAGATCATCATCATCATCATCATCATCATCAGTGTGCGCCGCATTCGATAGATGGCTTACAATGCTGTGCGCACGGACAACTCCAGACACGGCACGGACATTTTAGGCAAGTTGGAATTATCTCGAAACGACAAAACACGATGGTAATAAAAGTTGGACAAAACAAACCGGTAGATATACATGAGACCTGCCGCGGTGGCTCAGTGGCTAAGGCGTTGTGCTGTTAAGCACGAGGACGTGCGTTAGGATTCCCGGCCGCGACGGGCGCTTTTCGGATGGAGTCGAAAAGCAAAAACGCCGGTCCGTATCAGATTTTTGGCGCACGTTAAAGATGCCCGGGTGGTCGAAGTTAATCCGGAGCCCTCCACTACGACGCACCTCATCACCTGCGTTGCGTCGGCGTGTTAGACCCTACAATCAGTCAAACAGATATACATAAGGGTCCTATTCTCGGCGTCATGAATTCTCCGTGAATTCATGATTTTTTTCCGAAGCTCAGTCTGAGTGGCTTTCAATTTTGGTGACATGCTTTCGTCTTGCAAAGCGGTTTGTGCATGCTTTTGCAATTTTGATGTTTTCATGAAGCTTACTTGCAACAGTTTAAAGATTGCCTTATTTCTCTATAGTGAAAGCGCATAATTTTTGGCCGGCACTGAAAAAATGTTGCAGATGAAATCTACCTTTAGGTCTTATGAGATGTATGAAGCGCTAGCATTACTGCCGTGACGAGGGAGTGTTTTGGAACGCCGCTGCTGTATTTACCATTCGCGCTTTCTAGGTACTGAAATGCACTGACAAGATCTAGGCTAGCCGCAATGGTTTTAAGCACCGCGGCACAGGAAACTCCTAAGACATCTAATCTTACGTGACTTATTATATGGGCTTGAAAAGTTGCGGCTGCGGGGTGTTCGTCAGCTGGAGAGAGTAAGAAAGTGTCAAAGTTTAAAAGTGGTTGTCGTGGTGGCCTGACTAAACGTTTGGGCTTTTTATCAGACAAATAGAAAGAGATACAGAGACAGAGAGAGAGAGAGATAGAGAGAGAGAGAGAGAGAGAGAGAGAGAGAGAGAGAGAGAGAGAGGAGAGAGAGAGAGAGAGAGAGAGAAATGTGGTTGTTGAATAAGATGGAAAGTTCGGGAAAAGGAAATAAAGAGATGTTAGACCGTATGGGATAAGCCAGAATTCCAGGGCCCCAGAATCAGCTCAGGCTAATCTTGAGGGGACAATTGGTTAGAAAGCCTGTCATGTGTTGACATAAGTTGCATATGTAATGTTTGAGTGGTTTGTGTGTTTCGTTTATTCTATAGCGTCCAGACTTAGTTTTGAGTTGTCACCACAGAGCGTATGCTTGCGTATGACCAGGCTTCGGGTGTAAACCCGTATTTAAACAGCTTAAAGAGAATGTCGCACATTCATTACGACACATCTTCGCCCATGTAGATTTGTGGAAACAAGTGTTGGCTTGAATCCTGAGCAGAGTCCGTGATCTTCAGCGATGAGATGTTCCCATCTTTCCATATTTTCGGATAGGGGAATGTGATACTCGTGCTCACGAGCAAGCCCGGTTTGCGAGTTGGAGTGGATCTTGGTCGGCTGCGTAGCTCCCTTGCAGAACCATCGTGTCCGTGTGTGTGAACTTTTATCATCATGGATTAGAGAACATTTCTCAAGCTATGCCATGCCGCCAAGAGACTAATGGCCTACTGAGCGTGTGATGTTTAAGCATCTATTCGATCGTTCCGCTGAGGATCGCAAGGAGGATTCAATTCCCATGCGTAGCAAGGTAACGCAATTACAGCGATTGCCACAGCACAACTACGACAATTTCTGCCATCCCGGCTTCGGCATATAGTGTTGTTTTCATAGTTTTGGAATTTTTCTCGAAGGAATGTTATCCGGGCCTGTCGACCGCTTTCATGTAGGTTTGGATCTGTTTTTAGTGCAAAGTAGTATATATCTGACCTGCACCCCCCCACCCCCCTAGTTTCATTCCGGTGTCATCGATTTACTCGGAGCCGCTCCGGGGCTCCTCCTCACCTACGCTGACACCCTCCACCGATGCCCCCTTCGCAAGTTGCGCAGTCGGCAGCTAACGGTGGAGTACGGTTACCAGATGATGGCAAAAAATAAACAGAAGCAAGGATAGGCGTAAAAAATGCACTGACGATTACTACACTCCCTAATATGAAATTTGTGCGCAGCGCGAACTGCAGTCTTCTCGGCCCCGGCGCTTTTCTGCTGCGTCTCAGGAACTGTTCCCGTCATCAGCGAACGTACGGCTGCGTGCGCTACTCTGCTGCCTACTTCGCAGTGCGCCGCCGCGGCCGCATGTTGCAAATCGTGTTTGAACCTCCAGCGCAAGTGTCACGTGGCTCGGATTAGCCTTGCACACGGGAGCAGCGAGCATGTTGTTGCATATCTGGTTTGAATCCCCCTTGCCAATGTCATGTGGCTTGAATTAGCGGAGAATGTAACAGCGTCTGTGGAAAGTGTCCAGGGGAGGGCGCTCCTTGCGGCGACACATGAAACATGTGTGAGGAAAAGACAGTGAGAGAGATGACGCCGTAACTGCACATGTTGTGCTCCACTTCACCCTTCGCTACTCGCTTCCTCTCCGTTTTCTTTCTTTCGTCGCGGCTGCGTTCGCCTCACTAGGTTACGCGGACATAAAGAGACGCCGCTTTCGCTAAGCCAAGGTAACTGCTGCCAAAGGGTTATCCCCTAAAATGACCGAAACACGCCGTTTCCACTCGAAATCACTTCGCCAAGTAGCTCCGAATCCCTCGAATGAAGAGAAACGTCCCCAATTGAAACACCGGCTTGAGCCCATATTTCTTTTTCAGCTTGGAAGGCCTTCGAGCGACATTTTCGCCGGCGTCTTTCACGGCTAAGTGTACGCCATCACCGGTTGCTGGTTTATGCGTGCACGGTTTGCGGGTAGCGTCCCAGTGCAGGTCGGTGACTTCGGGACCCTTGTCTGTAAACTTTCTTTGCAACCGTTTACTTTTGATGAATAAACTTCAACTATATTTAAAAAGGGGCGTGCACGTACAGATAATCTTCATGCCGCTACCGATGAAATGCCGGTTGTGCTGGTAGTTACATGTCGAAATTACATGGCTCAATGCGGTTAGTCGGTTGTTCTCCTCAATCGAGTGGTTCGGGTGTAGGCTGATGTGTTACACAGACATCTTACAGCCGCAAAGATGCATACGAGGTGGAAGGAAAAACGCACAGCTTGTACGCGAGGATAGAGCTGAAGGCTTCCAGGTTATAAATTGTTATGGGACGGGATTGTTATGGATTGTTATGAGACCTTTGGAGGAAGAATAGCAAGAATTGAAGCTGTTGGCCCGAACACAAGCGCGAATGGGAGCAAAAAACAACGGAAAGCTGCTGACAACGGCCGTTACTGCCTGAAGTTGAGCTCTTGGAGTAGTGATGAATCCCTCCCGGAATGAACAGCAACTTGCCCGCTTGGAATGCCGGCTTGAGCCAATATCACTTCTCAGAGGGCTTTCAGGTAATATTTTCGGACGTCGTCTGTCACGTCTACAGTACGCCAACATGACCTATTGCCGGTTGTTGCATGCGAAGGCTAGGTTTGTAGTGGAGAATAGTCGGAGAGAGGAGGGAAGGCGTGCCACGCGCAGCTATAGGTTTCATGCCCGTACTGATTGATGGCATGTCCGTTGTGCTGGTGCGAGATTGCAACGCGGGCGTTAAACGGCCCAATGGGACCTGTCCGGAGTCCTTAGTGGTAGAGCGGATTGGGTTTGTGTGTTAGGCTATGTTCAGATTACCGACAGAAAACCGTATCGTGATATATGGACGTAAGAAAGGGCCATGTCACAGAGTTCGGTTGGCTGAGACAGGAAATGACGTCATTCTTTAAAGTTATTTGGGACAGTTGCGGCAAGAGTCCTGAACCCGGCCTTACACAATCAGATGCCTTACGACGCCGGAGGGACAACAGGCAGTTCCATGTTTATCCGTAGGAACAAAGCTTGGCTCCGTCAGAGGTTCATCTGGCTAATTGGCTAGGAAATATGCTCCATCGCAAATTACGATAAACGTCTTTTTTTTTCGTGCACACCGTGGACTGCCTCCAGCTTTGCAGGTGATGCCTTCTTCACAGAGTGGAAGGGCACTAATTTTTTACGTCTATCCGTGCTTCTGTTTATTTTGCGCCATCATCTGATAACCGTATACCGCCGTTAGCTGCGACTGCGCAACTTGCCAAAGGAGCATCGGTGGAGGGTGTGAGCTGGTGGGGAGGAGGATTCCCGGAGCGGCGCCGAGGAAATCGATGACACCGGAATGAAAACTGGGGGGGGGGGGGGGGGGGGGGAGGGGGGTGTTAGACATATGCTTGCTTTGCAGTAAAAGGGGGGTGGGAGCGATGAGAGTTCAAAACAAGGATGAGGGGAAATGGGGGGAGGAAGCAAATCTATTAGGTTAGCTAAGAGTAGGGCAAGTAAGCGTAATAAAACAGGCAAGTCGGTTGCTGACAACCGACGCCCCGATTCTAATGGGCAGCCCTCTAATCATCATCATCATCATCATCAGTGGCTTGAACCGACTCCCCCCGGGCCCGCTTTGCGGGTCCTGAGTTGCCCGCGTCTCATCGGCTACCGGAATTCCCGTAACTGTGTTTGCAGCTTTATGTTTGTTTAGCTGACCCAAGAGAACGAGAACGACCAGGTCATAAAGTCCGCTTCTTCTCAGAAGCCTGGAGGAACAGCACTGAAACCAAGGTTCGGCGAAACGGTAATCGCGCTGTCGTCGGTGCGCTGTGATCGGTGCAGGACATTTTGGAGCGGGGCGTTTCGGTGCGGACATTCAGGTGCGCGGTCATTTGGGTGCGACATCTTTTCGGCGACAGAATTATCGGGTGCTTCCTTCTTGGAACCGCAGTTTGTAGTTTTATTTCCGCGTACTGTTGGTTATCGACAATGGAGCGCTGTGATCGCATTTTTATATTGCTGCGTATTGGCCGCGGTGATTGCATTTTTGTATTTTTACAGCGCGCCGCCGGCCAGCCGATGGCGGAGGCCGTGGGTACTACTTGCTGACTGGCGCTGCAAGTCGCTCTGCGCCGCGGCGAGTCACGTGGCAACACTTCAAGGGGAAATTCTGCCACAGGGCTTAGCGCGCTGGGACTAGACCAATACGGCTTTCCCAATAGAAGAATTGGCGCAGCTTGCACTCGTAGTGCAAGGCTGGAGAAACAGCAGAGCTAGTGGCTCCTTTTCCTTCGTCGGAGAAGCGGAGGTTTCGCGCCACATTTATTTCGGAGCTTAACGCTGAACGGTCTCGATGGCTGGCAGGCCCGGATAGGTTTGTCCGCAGGCTTTCACACCTCTGCCGAATGGGACGGGGATAGCACGCGCTGCAACCCGCGGCCAAGTCCAATACCAACGCCCAAGCTACGAACCCGAAGGAAATGCTGTGCGCCCGGAATGCGATGATAGCTCCCTCTCTGTTTGGGGAGGGGGATCGCATTCTGGGCGCGCAGCATTTCCTTTGGGTTCTTAGCGTGGGTTTTGTAAATCGCCCGAGACGATAGATCCTGTAATTTGCATTGTTGGGAGGTAGTATAGTTTTGGGATATGCTACAGAGGACATTAGACAAAGATTTTAAACTAGACGCTCATGGATTAAATTTCCTTGCAATAGACAATAAGGATGGAGTGCCCTACGATTTAGTCATGGCACTGGGTCTCCATAGTGTGTGGCGCTCACGCACACCAATGTTGTACAATAATGTTGATGCGCGCTGCGCACGGGGCTATTTCAAAGAGAGCATTCGCTAATATGTTGAAGTCATTAAATTCCACCAGGAACTACGTCATTGGCTGCCACAAATAAAGCAACTATTTTATATGAGGGCATTTTAAATAGACAAATTCAGCCCTTTAGTGGCTCGCAACTCCGCCTCTTGTATGGGTACATATTTACAATGTTGAAATGTAATCTGTTGTAACTTGTCGAAGACCCGCAATAAATACAAAAACAGCGATGATAGCTCAATCGGGTATACTCCGGTTTCCTAACGAGAGGGACGAAGGTTTGACTCCGACCACATGGAAGTGTTTTTTTTTTAAATGGCTGAGCATGTTATTGTTCCCCAATGCTGCTTACCCCGTCCCTCTTGGGCCTTTGGGGTGACTCAGTGGTCAGGTGGCCGGTTTCACGCCGTAAAAGTCACGGGGGCATTTCCCGGAACCTCCCTAACCACATTTGTTCTTGAGGCTTCGAGGTTTTTTGGTGCTAAGGACGGATTTGCATCGGCCTAAATATATCTGCTGTTAAAATGGGAACAAAAAAATATGGACATTGAAAATTTTGACCGGCTGGTTATGTTCGGTGCATTTGGGTACACGGCAATTTACGTTGCTCGGCGCCCTAAAAAAAGCGAGCACAAAAACCAAGCTCTGCACATGCGAATGAAATTTGCGAGATGGTGCTCGAATACGTTATCTTTAACCACAGAGCCGCAAAGGTGGGTCTCCAATAGCACACATGAAGCTACAGAGCACTTTTCGCAGAAACATAAATCTTAACCAACAAAACAATATGTAGTCGTAAATAACACTGCTTCCAATACTACCAAAGTGCACTCTGGAGTACCACAAGCCACTGTACTCTGACAGCTTCTGTTTCTAATATTATATCAATGACCTGTCTTCCCGAGTAACTAATACAATTAGGCTTTTTGCGGACGATTGTGTCATATATACTAAAATAAATAGCTGCGACGATCAATTAATCTTCCAAGGCGACCTTTTAGCTATTAAAGATTGGTGTTGCGAGTGGAAAATGTCAAGAAATGTACTCAAATGCAAAACCATATGTTTCCACAGATGCGCAAAACCCCTTAATTACAGTTACTCCCACCATAGTTCGGTACTCCAACCTACTAACTCGAAGAAACGCCTGGGTGTACATGTACAGGCGGTCACAGAATAAACCGGACCAAGCGAGCGGTGCGCGAAAACTATCGGCGCGACACCTTCCGGCCCAGCGCCTGCTGTCGAGATAGCGCAGGGCGCATGCGTGTCCCTCCCTAGAGTTTGTGCATGTCAGTTTCCTTGATTTCGGCTGCAGCACTTTGATCCTCTCCAATGCGGCGCGCGGCGGCGCCTTGCGCGGCGCGCCTACCGACCGGGCGTGATGCATGTCAGCAGCCGGCAGCGTGCGCCATGCGCTGGCGCGCCTACCGACCGGGCGTGATGCTTGTCAGCAGCCGGCAGCGTGCGCCATGCGCTGATGCCGCGTAGCTGTGCGTTCATCTGAGAATGTTCGTCCGGCGCTCTTTTTATCATTTTATTGACTGAAACGCAAACTGGCGTTGAAGAAAGGCTGCGATAAAGATTCACACATGACTGAACGAGTGCTGGTACTTATGCGACAAACACACAGTTGATAGCACTAAAAACAGCGATGTTTTTTTTTTCGAGTTTTCCCGTGCGGCATATGAGAGGCGGTTTAAAGATGGGAGGAGGGAAGAAAGTAGGAAGGAAATAGTTTATTCGCTTTGGAAAAATAGACCGAAATACACAGCTGTCGGTGTGAGTGAATTGCTATCGAAAAGCAATGAGGCGTTTCCTTCCATGTCACCCATTGGACAGTGATAGCTATGAAGCGTATAAAGCACGTAACTCGTCCTGCATGGCCATATTCGTGAAGAATGCCTTCCCGCGTCCCCATCGAGCAACGGAGGCACATCGTGCGACTTTTCATCGAAGGGACTACTCAGTGGGAAAGTTGCCACCTCACCGGGAGGTGTAGGACTTCTGTAAGCCGCATTATTCAAGCTTACCGCGATGATCAGGGCAGACTCATTGACGCAGAGCGCAGCGGGCGGCCTAAAGTCGCCAGTGAGGAGCAGGAACTTCTGATTGTCGCAGCCGCTGTGGCAGATCCCCCTGTCTGCAAAAGAAATTCGACAGGAGCTGTCATTGAATGTCTCTTGCGAGACAATTCGAAGACGACTGAAGGAGGCGGGCTCGGGAGTTGCGTGGCAGCGCAGAAACCGCGCGTGACGGACCGCCAGAGGCTGGAAAGGCTGGAAAGGCTGGAGTTCGCCCGGGCAGTGGAGCGGTAGACAACGGACGAGTGGAAGGAAGTTATATTCACAGACGAATCGACTTTCTCCACTCGCTGGTATCAACAGCGGCGTGTTTGGCGTCCGATGAGCTGCAGGTACGAAACTAAACTGTGAAACGTAGCTGGTAATGTGCATTCTAGATGATATATAAACTACTACAGTGTAAGAGGTCAAATCGGGAGCACGGTTTAATGTGAGAATTGCTGAGCATTCCTTCGGGGGTCCCGAGTGCAACGCTAAGTGTAATTGTTAAGGCTAGCAATGCATAACTACCTCTTAATAACTATATTTCGGAGCAACCGATATACAATGTCCCTGTAAATTTTATTCAGCTGGGTTCATTTGAAACGTTTTAATCGTAGTTTTATAAGCACCGTTTGTTAAGCGTTTCTTGTCGCTGTTTTTTTACGAAACACTTCAGGTAACCCGCATCGGCTAACGGGGCTTTTGTAATTCCCGATGTGGAAAGAGGATGAAATTGATGCATAGTTTTATACAGGATACTGTTCGCCTACGTGGCAGTGGGGGTGCAGCCTCCCGCTAAAAAAATGTGCCAGTAATTTCAATCGATGTAAACTATCAAACACGGCGAATGTCCTTTCATTGATTTAGCTAGTATACCCTCCGAACATCTTCGGAGATATCTTTCCTGAATGTATTTCTGTATTTAGCCCGATGGTATTTAGATACCAGCCCGGCTACATCCAAAGCGTCCTTTCCAGTGGGAGGTGCTCCGTCAGCGTATGGGGCGCAATGAGTGCGGACGGCCCGGGACCCCTCGTCAGAATTTCTGGGCCATTCAATGCTTCCCAGTACTGTAACATCATTTCGACAAGTCTGCTCCCCTACGTCCTGGACGGGTGCTTCATCCTGCAACAGGACCGAAGCCCTGTATTCACAGCACGAGCCGTGAGCTCACTGCTCGAGGACCACGCGGTGCGACAGCTGCGGTGGCCTCCGTGCGGGGCAGACCTAAATCCGATAGAAAATGTGTGGGGGATTATGAAGATGAATCTCGGCAAACGAAATGACTGCGGTCGCACGGGGGACGAGTTGTGGCAGGCAGTGGAAGATGAATGGAGACGCCTGCGCCCCCGTCCAGAAATCATAAAGTCGCTTTTTGAGTCGCTTCCCCGACGCATTCGTGAAGTTATCAAAAACGAGGGAAACTTCACACACAATTCATAAGGGCAACCACTCGGACAATCACCGATGTCTTTTTTTTTGTTCCCAACCGAATAAACCTTCGCTGTATTCAGTTCTTGCTATCAACTGTGTTCGTCGCATAACGACCAGCACTGTTTTAGTCATGTGTGAATCTTTATCGCAGCCTTTCTTCAACGCCAGTTTGCGTTCCAGTCATTAAAATGATAAAAAGAGCGCCGAACAAACATTCTCAGATGAACGCACAGTTACGCGGCATCAGCGCATGGCGCACGCCGCCGGCTGCTGCCAAGCATCACGCCCGCTCGGTAGGCGAGCCGCGCAAGGCGCCGCCGCGCGTCACATTCGAGAGGAACGGAGTGCTGCAGCCGCAGCCAAGGAGACTGACATGCACAAACTATACAGAGGGACACGCATGCGCCCTCCGCTATCTCGACAGCAGGCGCTGGGCCGGAAGGTGTCGCACCGATAGCTATCGCGCGCCGCTCGCTTGGTCCGGTTTATTCTGTGGACGCCTGTACAAAATGATCTGACTTGGTCCGTTCATGTTAAATTGGTTGTTTTTGCAGAAACCAAAACTCTCAGTATTGTCCAACTCAATTTAAAACTGGCCCCTCCACAACTAAAATTACTAGCCTAAAGAACACTACTGCGCCAGAAATTAGAATATGCAGCCGCTATCTGAGATCCCCAACAAAAGTACCTCTGGAAGGCATTTGAAGCTGTACAAAATCGAGCTGTCAGGTTTGCATTTTCAGATTATTTATCTTTTACGAGCGTAACAGAGATAAAACAGCGTGCTTCTCTTCCACTTGTAAGTAACCGCCGAAAGCTTGCCCGACTAGCACGTCACCTAACAAATACGTCATTTGCCGCGCAAGTTTTTCGAGCCGAAGCAAAAACGCATTCCAAGTATCCTATACCCGGCCCAAAACAGTTACATTTGGGCACTCTGTTTTCATTCGCACAGCTAAAGATTTGAATGATCTTCCGCAGGAACTGGCACAGATTAGAGATTGAGTACAGTTCAGGCAATCGCTGTTAAAAATACAAGCCGATTGACTTACCTTAGTTTACGTGCATTGCTTTCTACCCGAAAGCATGTTCGATCATCTGCATGTCTTTAAAATTGCTTTGACCCTTTTTTTGGTGTCTTAAACTTCTTTGTTCATTCCTTCCGCTCTTTATTTTCTCCCCTTGTGACCCGCCCTCCCGTGCA
Source organism: Haemaphysalis longicornis (assembly GCA_013339765.2). NCBI lineage: Eukaryota > Metazoa > Arthropoda > Arachnida > Ixodida > Ixodidae > Haemaphysalis > Haemaphysalis longicornis. The sequence goes on from CM023451.1 coordinate 37,920,281, forward strand.
GTTTTTCGAATCAATTGTTTGTCAAGTTCTTTGTTAATATCTCGCGTTGTTTTTACCATTGATTTTTTTTAGCTCACCCCTCATGTAGTACCTCCTGTCCAGGCTGTTGAGGTAGTAAAATAAAAAAAATAAAAAAGAAGGACCCGATGCACTGACTCACTAACTGACTGATCAGTCAACGCCCAGACAAAATTTCTACACCTAGAGACCTGAAATTTCGGGAGAACACTTATATCTATAGGGGGGATTATCTATGGGGCACATATTTGTAGGGCGCGATTGTTGGAAATTATGTCCCTCACGGAGCAAAAGCAGGACACTCTGTTTTCTGAAATTCGTAAACATTTCCCTCTCCCATTCAGACATCGAAGTTATTTTGGCAATATATGTAGCTGACAAGATATATGTAGCTCGCAGCAGTCGTTCGATTACAGTATCGTGGTATAATTTGTTTCAGGATAGTTCCAAAAGAACACGAGTTGCATGATTTTCCCATAACCACACGCTTCCGGTTACGATCCCATGTGTTGATAGCAAGGGAGAGTTATTAAGTGTGTACGACTCCATGGTGAACTGTTTGTGACAACTAAGAAATAACTGAACACATGCTAAATACCTATAAGTGTGAATTAGTATGCGGGCAGCGCCGGGTACCACCACTCGTCATGGAGAACTGTGAGTTTAGGAGCCAGCTTTTTAAAAAGCGCCAATAGACGCAGCACGTGTCTGCCACTGAGATTTATGCACTTTCGCTACCACATGGACAGATGAATGCGAACACGAATACATGAACGAACCAGAACACGCAAAAGTCAACAATAGGTTGTGGAGCCCTAACAGTTTGCGCGGTCCTGGTATATTTGGAAAGCAGAGACGGCAAAATTATTCTAAAAAGTAAATAAATGACATTATTCACTACTTTCTTAGAATTTTCTATAATGTAAATAATTACATTAACAATTATAGGTGGCCAAAAGAAATGACAATAAATTACTATTACTTTTCAAAAGGGATCAAACTACTTTAAAATTACGTCAACAAAATTTCATCACTAATCATCATCATCATCATCACCAGCCTATCTATCACCACTGCAGGACAAAGGCCTCTCCCATTATTCTCCAATTACCCCGGTCCTGTGCTTAATCATACACTACCAACTCATATACACTTTATTTACACTCATATACATATACACTGCCATCTCAAAAATATTTGTCTATACAACAACTTATGTACAATTTATTTACAGCGTTATGCATTGATATGTTAGATATCTTTATTACGCCTCAGAAGGAGCTGCGAATAAAGTTGGCATCGGAAAGGTGTGCCCGCTTGAACGACAGAGTATCCTTTGCCATGCTAAAAAGACACTCCGCTAGCGCGGATGAGGGCAGGGTTGTGTAGAACATAATGAGAAACTTTTCCATTTTCGGGTACTCTTCGAAAGCGGTAAGATCAGCGATGACACTGCTCCTCCAACGCTCTAGTTCATCGAGTCAAAAGTAATTGGAAAAGTCATGAGTAAGTTCCATGAAATTTCTGGCCTGAAGATCTTTATTACATTACTAAATTACCAACACTCAAAAATATTCATTACATTACTCATTATAGCAGAAATTAATTTAATTACTGTAATTTAATTACTGTGATTTCGTTACTGCCAAGTCTGTTGGAAAGCCACATTTCACAACTTTGTTACTGTAGTTAAGCCCCGCGTCAGTTGGACTTGCCTAGAAAGAAATCGCGCCATTTGTGCGTTCTGATTCATTTTTTCCTGGTCGCGTTTCATTTGTTCGCGACTGTACACGCGAGACAAACAGACGGGTTGTTGAGCCCACACTCCCGCAGCGCATGAACGGCGCATAAACGGTTTGGGCATGAGCACCAATCTCCCGCGCCAACTCGTACTATCATTATCTGAAACATAACCCGACGACTTCAACAAACAAACAAAAAAAGGCATTTCTGGCAAGTATACGCTTGCTTGCGGTGCCAGGAAAAGAGCCACAAGCCCCACGTCGTTGGATAATTGGGGGAAAATGCCGCAGACCTCGATAACCCGCGCAAGCCGTTCGGCGCTCACGGCACGTGCACGCGGATTTGCCGGAGGCGCCGTCTGCTAGAGCGCGGTTGTAAACATCGCCGACTGCGGCGCATCGGAGGTAGACAGTAGTACGTGGGCGTAGCCGCTTTGAACAGTTCAGAGGCGGTATTCTCGTGTTTGTCTGTTTTGAAAACGTCCGTTTTGCGTCCGTTTTGCGTCCGTTTTTTTGTGATGCACTTCCAGTTGTAGGAGGGCTTTGGGTTGACTTTTGCAGACCTGTTATTCTAAACACAATTTAAACTGATAAACCCATTTTAAACTATCTTATATGTGTGTAATGTTCCGCGCGCAAACTAACAACAAGGGGACGAAAAATCGCCTGCTCGAAATCGTCTGCTCAGAAACGCTGCGGCTCATAGCTGCGCCGTGTTTGCCTTGCGTCACATCCGGGTGTTCGCCTTTAGCCAGACAGGGCTTGCTCAAAACGGACACTTTGAAACAGACACTAAACGGACGAAACATGAGAATGCCACCCCACGTCTATTTGAAAAGAAAGCGTCAGCAAACCGAAGCTGCAAAAAAAAAAAAAAAACTTCATAGGCGACGTTGCAACGGAGAGATTCAAGGGCCTGCTTATTTCTGTATATTAATCCTGTTTATTTCAAAAGAACCCGTTTTTGGTAACTATCTCAGATCCATTACACCAACAAAAACGCTTTTTAAACAAAGAAGAAACGGTAGAAATATTGAAAAACTTAAATTTCGCGGTTCTGTGTGGTAACAGAGACTGAAGTGGCCTATCATGCGCAAAAACAAAAATCGTGCCTTCCTGTATTTTGTCATATTTTGGCGTGTTGTACTGTCGTCTTGTCGTATTCTTGTGTCATGATTCTGGCAGCAGGCTATGTCACGGTAGCGTGATGGCTGTTGTAGCGACAGACAGTTCTGTTGTGACTACAGGAATGTTTGTCGTTGAGAAAATCGACTTTGTCTTCACGACACGAATGTGTGTCGTAACATCAGATGGCTTTGTCGCAACCACAGGGCTTCTGTTGTCACAAAAACGTTTTTGTCGTACAACAGGAATTCTTGTTAGGTTTCTGCGGTATTCCTTGGTCATTTTAGACTGGGCTGTGATTTCAAGTGTGTTAATTGTGCACGCTAGCATTTAAATGGTGCGATCAAACTGAACTATCGACCTCATTACCTTCGTCCGGCCGTGTTTCTTTTCGGTGGGTTCGGTCAGTGACCAATCGCACAAACAAGAGTCTGTGACGTCATTGTGAAATCGTCGGGAAAGGGCTTGGGAGTGGCCGCTGCTTCAAATGTTTGCTTTGATATCTAGGTTATATATGTAACCCGTATACGATAAAATGGGTACCATAGTTATCAAACAAGGCAGTATTTTAAACTAACCAGACATTTATTTTCTCTTCATGGCCCTTTTTACTACCGGACGGAGACGATGACGAACGAGTGCCAGGCGCTGCTCCATTCGCAGTTGAACTGCGCACCGTCTGACTGGTCAGCAATGACGCTCAGTGTGGGACGCTCAGTTTGGAAATCAGCCAGGTCACAGGTACCCACCGCGCGGCTCGTGTGAAAGTGGCCATTGAAGGATGCGTTGTGCAACAGATAATTGTCCCATCTGTTCGACGAGCCTAGAGAACGCTATAAGCTTGAAATTTCCTCACGTGGCAGCGCTACTCATGGGTAGAGAGTGCTGTAATGGTGATGAATGGTTGTATAATAGCTTTCTGTTACCAAACGATGCCTTGTCATACGCTAGACGTTCTTGTCAGTTTTTCTATCACTCATAGGAGTCCACATTAGACTGAGGTGCGAAAGCCCTCGTGCGGGAGAGTGGCAGTCAGGTCCTACAGTTCTTGGTTCGCCAAAACGGCGCACATACGTCACGGCATGCATCTCTGCAGGCGGCCGAGGCAGGCCCATTCCGTTCCTAGCTGATGACTGCTCAGCGCGGTTCTTAAAAACACAAAATACTTCACTAGACATTCGAAAACACTCAAATTCATGGCGGAGCTTTTGGTTACATGAAATGCTCCGCCGGATGCTTAAGCACGCCCTCGTTCAGGGTGGTTCCGAATGACATCAAATACTCCGCTAAATGCAAGAAAAACTCCTCTCCTCAGCGGAGTAATGGACAGCACGAAATGCCCCCAAAAGCTCTTTTTCTTATCGGAGCAAGAAATACTCCACCGAATGCCTGAAAGAGCTCCCTCTCTTATGGGAGTTTCCAGGGTACTTCCTCGTGGAGGAGTAAATAACACTCCGTATACGTAGTGCGCTAGAGGAAAAGCCATTTACTCCTTATACCGAGTATTTCCGTTTAGAGTGCAGGAAGACCACTAGTTCTTGCACAGTGACCACACTGGCGAGATTACATGTGCATGTCGTCCATTTAAACAGGAAGCGTTTACTATCGCTCCATGGCCGTGGGAACGTCCGAGCAGGAGGCCTATTAAATATAACCGCTTTCATTAAGGCTGAATGCTAAAGCGAGCGTTGAGCCGCTTCGTATGGTGGCTTGAGTGCAAGAGAGGGAGGAGAAACTAGAGCAAGGGAGGTTGGCGGAGAAATCTCAGTACATTTAGGCATACTTGAAGGTACGCAGGCATCTTCGTCTGGATAGCTCTAGCACGCCATTTAAAAAGCTGAAAGTTCGCAGGTATAAGGTATAAACTTCGCAGGTATGTTTCTCAACATCACACGATTGCAGAATAAAGTGTGGTCAGGAGAAGACCGGGAGAAAATGTTTTTACTTGTTAATACTGAACACGATTAAGAAAAAAGAAACAGCGAGCCTAGCCTAGAATAATGAACGGCTAACAATTCGCGCGAACTCTTGGGAAGAGATATTTCACAGAATAGATTATTCGTAGGTTTGGAAGAACAAAAAAAACTCGAGCAGCTAACTTATATGAAAAGGCGTGATCTTATATGAGCAAGATAACAGAAAAGTTTCAGAAATAAGTTATTCAAATAAACTCCCGTGGTACTAAAATGCATATAATAAGGTGTGTACTGCGAAGCTTTTTCAACAAAGCGAAATGTACAGCTGTTAAGAGTGGAAGTTTACTCAAGGTTTTTGTTTCTTAAGCTGCGCTACTTTGCCTTGTTAAAGCACTGAAGTGAGCTGTGAACATTGTCTACTTACCATATTGAAGTATAGAACGCTTAGGCCACGTTATGGATAGTTAGGCGAGGTTACGGACATTAAAAAAATGAAGAAAGCTCACACTAACGTGTAAGACCTGAAGGTAGCAAAGCTGTACGCAACCTTCACGACCATCACGAAGGTTTAGGTCTACGATTGCAACCGATTTGCTTCTTAATCGCTGACCCAACGACCTTTACTCCATCATTGTTGCTATAACTGCGAGCTTCTTTCATTTTTTATGAGTTATAATCATTGGACATCACCTTGGAAGGGCGTACGCTATGACGTGTCTTTCCCGTTCCGCGCAAGTGCTGCCACGATTACGGCTCACGCTGGAGTTTTTTTGTGTTTTTTTTTTGAAGCCTTGGCCAATCTCCCTGAGTGGGTATGCTTGGCTTGACAAACTTGAGCAGGGGAAACCGGTCAGCGGTCGCCGCGAGCCCGGCGCTCTCCTGCGTGCGCTCGGAAATTTCAAATTTCTTGGTATCTTTAACTGCGGACTCGAAAAATTACGATTTGCTACACAGCTTGGCTGTTAAAAGCAATGTGTTCGAAAGTGCTGCTTTGTCGCAGCACCCTCCCCACTTCCTCTCGATCGGCTGACGTCAACTATGATCCCAAACTGCACAGTCCGCAGTGGCGAATTTAGCAGATTCCTTCCTTGTTTATCCTATAAAGACTTTACGGAAACAAATAAATATACCACAGACCCACGAAATTAGAGAAAATGATACTTTGAAATGCTTAATTAGCTTAAAAATTATCGTGGTTGAAGGCGGCTAAACCAAGTTTGTGTTCTCCCATCGACAGCACGCACTGAACGGGCTCACAATTGTTCCACAAGACAAAACACGGGCGCTGCACGGTGCCCTTGCTCCCCTCCACCAACTTCCCTCTCTTACCCCCCCCCCCCCGCCCCGTCCCCAACACCCGTTCAGTTAGACTTTGTGCAATCGCACGAGATTGATCTTGACTCGGCTTGAAGGTCAGATTGACGCGACGAGCCGTCTTCTGAGTTTGTACTTGGAACGGCAGAGCTTTCGCTCCAATACATTTTAAACCTATGTGACCTCATTCCAGAACAGGCTGGCCCGGACACGCTCCGGACATGCTGACCCGCACTACACGTAAGCAACGTAGGCATTCAAGAGTGTGTCGCGTTACTGACCATCTTGTGTCAGAAAACCTACGGGTTGTTGTCTTTGACAAAGATATTTGCCGTGCTGTACGAACTGTTAGTAATTGTAGCGAACCCTTAGATAAGAATTTTTTGCCAGTAACAGAAACTGTGTTAAAAGCAAACTTCCTCGTAACCCGCTGCACGTAAAGAATTAATTGCGGCTGATTAATTTTTACTATGACTTCGTAAACCATAGATTACTTCTATTAAAGGGACACTGAAGTGATTTGTAGGCATTGTGAGATTACTAGCGCAAATTGTAGTCCGGAGTCCATAGGCCATGTTTCGACCACTCTGAGAACGTTTACGCGAATTTATTTAGTAGAAAATCAATTCGAAAATGCTGTCCTCCTCTCTGCACCCTCGCCCATTTTCTGTGGCGTTTTCGTGTGACTTCAGCAGGAGATGAGCTGGCAATTGGTAGCGCTACTGCACGGCTCGCCGACCTTCCGCGACCGAGTCAGTCGGCCCAACGCATCGCCCAACGTTTAGTCCGCCGGCCGCCGACGGGTCGTCGCACTTCGCTCTATCAGTTGAAACTAAGCCACAACACATTCGGCCGCAGGGAAAGGCATAATAGATTTGTTACAACACTTCGCGCTAACCCAAATGGTGATGGAGCCAACAAGGGCAGGAAACGTTTGAGATTTGTTACTGACTACTCAACCGGCTTGGGTCAAGTCTACGTTGACCCTACCTGGGATTAGCGATCATAAAGCTGTTCTTTGTGAAATGTCAGTGACTTATGAAAACGTTCCGCTGGCCAAGCGTCGGAAAATGTTTAATTATGCAAGAGCAAATATAGAGGGTATAGATTTAGCCTTACACACACATTTTTTCCCGATTTTCAAGCGGTTTCCGAAACACTCACCATGAACGCTTTATGGTTAAATTTTAAGTCCGAGATGCTACAGCTACGTGATCATTTTGTGCCGTCTTGGACACAGTCTGCACTACGCGGCAGAAGTAAACCGTGGTTTACCGCTGAAATTCGCTCAATTTCATAATAAAAGAAAGAAGATTACAGAAAATATAAAAGAAACCAATGCCGATTTTCTTATGCTAAGTTGCAGGCTGTTCTGAAAGCCAGAAATTTGTAAAGGTAAACAGATACTCTTTCACTGGTTTCCCTCAAGAATAAATAAAAACCCTAAGAGTTTTGGCGTTACATAAGACGGAATGGTAAAGATAATATCGGTATTTCCTCACTTAAGCATTCCGAGTATTGGTGGTAGATGATCCTTGAAAAGTCTAATTGCTTTAATTGTTTTTTTAGCTCTGTATTCTCGCCTCGTTCAGCTTTTACCATCTCATCCGGTCCAACCATGAGGGACATTACTGACATGAGGAAATCCGGGTAGATCAGCACGGAATAAGTGTTCTTCTACAAGCATTGAAGGAACATAGAGGCTGAAGGTCCTGATGGATTACCGAGTAAGATGCTTAAGTTGTGTGCACAATCGCTCTCACCTTTCTTGGCTGTATTGTTTAGAAAATCATTCGCCACATGTTCCCTACCAGATGACTGGAGGATGGCGGGCGCTGTCCCGATTCACAAATCGGGTCTAGGAGATTTGGTATATTGTCCAATTTCCTTGACGAGCATTGTTTATAAAACATTAGAGCATATTTTGTGCACAAACAAAGACAAATTTAGAGTCACATTCATTGCTCAATTCGAATCAGCATGGCTTTCGCCGAAGTGGGTCTTGGCGTAACCCAATAAACGGAATTTCTTCACGAAGTGAGCGAAACTGTTGACAGCCATTCTGTGATAGATTGTGTGTTTATGGACTGTAAGAAAGCCTTCGACTCGGTTTGTCACGCGTTGCTTGTGCACAAAATGCGGTCTTTGAATATAAATGAAGAAGGTGTTACTTGGATTGAAGAATACCTAAATTTAAGGTCTCAGTATGTAACTATAAATGGGTAAGAGACGAATATCGTTGGTGTGACGTCAGGTGTCCCGCAGGGGTCCGTCCTAGGCCCTTTGCTGTTTTTGAGTCTATGTTAATGACATAACGGAAAACATTGGCTTCTTCCATGCGTTTATTCGCAGAAGACTGTGTAGTGTACTGAGAAGTGAAAGATGTCGAGGACAGCCGCGCGTTACAACGTGATTTGGACAATATTCAGCTGTGGTGTCACAAGTGGCACATGACATTAAACCTGAAAAAAAACGGCACACATGTGTTTTACGAAGAAAAGAAATGTCTTGAAAACGGTTTACGCTATAGACGGGTGCGCGTTGAAAACGTTACTGAATTTAGGTATAGGTGTATTCCTTACACCGACCATGTGTTGACGTATGCATGTAGATTTTATAACTTCTAAAAGCCTGTCGTATGTTGGCGTTTCTGCCGTATAACACCGAAAGAGTTCCCCGAAAGTTCACGAGAGCAATTATATAAAACCTACGTCAGAACGGTATTGGAATATGCATGCACGTTGTGGGACCCGCCAACAGCAAAGGATAAAACAAATTAGAAAAAGTACAGAACCTAGCACCTCGTTACGTTTCTGAAAATTGCGTGAGACTTCAAAGTACTGACAAATTTAATAAGCGTCCTTGGGATAGGAGTTGATAGAACTAAGAAGGAAAAAGTTGCGGTTAAAGTTATTTCATAATATTCTACTACAGTCAAGTTATGATACCCCCGCGAATAAGTACTTACTTTCATCCACACTACATATCGCAGCGACTCGACCACAACCATAAAGTACATGAAATATCGCAGCAAAAACTGAGTTTCAGTTATCTTTCTTTCCCAAAACTATCCGCGAATGGAACGAACGCCCTGCCTTTTGCAACAGCCAGCATTCTTGATAATGAAGCGTTTGTGAAAGCTTTGTGAAAATGTGTGTCCGCATGTATCAGTGTAAACTGGACGTTGTTACTGTGTTTTTTTTTTGCTTGCATTGTAATTTTTATGTATGTACCCCTCCACTGTAATGCCAGTAATGGCGATGTGGATAAACGAATACACTAAAGCTTTGCTTTAGGAGCGGCAAACGCCACCGGCGCCTGCGGCGATGCCAAAAAGGCAGTTTGTCGGCGATCTAGCTCTGTTAGATACAAAGAGTAAAGTATTATTTCCTCCGGGTAAAATGAACTAGAATGCGTGGGGTCTAAGTGGGCGGCAAAGGGTGTGCGGCGCGTACCGGTTTCTGTCGTCGCTGAACGAAGTTCGCCGGCGACATTTGCTCCGCGTGGGTCACGTTTAATAGTTTCCTTCGTTCTAATTCCAAGCTATGCGCGTCAACGTCACGTGAAAAGAACACTGCGCTCGGAACTCGCAGCGAAGCCACAGCGTAAGCAGTCTTCGGCGCATTATCTCGCCGCCGTACTTTTGCTCCCAACCGTGTAAGCCCGGTTAATAGAGAGTTTTAGCAGTCTGTCTGCGCCGTCGTGTACGTAGTTAGCGTGTTGACCAGGACCCGTTTGGGCACTTGGGCATTCGTCGCGGTAGGGGGATTAGTTCCTCGGGCCGGCCTTCGTTGTGTCCGTGCATTCGCCACGGAGGGGTGAGCCTCCTCGCCTTTCCTCCTCCCCTTCCGCGCGCGAATCTGCAGTCGGGTCCCGATAATCACGGTAACAACGTGAACAACAGAACAGACTGTCTGCTAAAACTCTCTAATATCGCGTGGTACCGGAAAAGGCCAGAAAGTTGTTTTTGGCTCCGATGCAGCAGTTACGTTCCTGCTGATGCCATCCACAGCTTTCAAATGACGAAATACGTGATGAGAAGATGACTTAGCACAATGGATGGTTCGTGAACGGTAGATTTTACTGGGCACATTTCACTAGCGCAAAAGACGGACTACAAGAGTACGAAAATCCCAGGACGAACGCTAGTCCTATGATTCCCTGTCCTGTGAACGCTAGTGAACGCTGTGAACGCTGTGAACGCTGTCCTGTGAACGCTGGGAGCGCTAGCTGTGATTTCTAGTCCTGCGAACGCTTGTCCTGAAACGAACACTAGTCCTGTGACTAGTCCCCACATGCCGTGAGATTGTAGATTTTCGAACAGCGAATGTTGGGCAGGAGCACAACGATAAGACGAAACTCAAAACTACAAGGAGATGGCGGCACATCACCGCCGTCAGTGGTAGTTCCAGTCTGGCGTTGTCGGACGCGGTGTAGACGATGCTGCACACCATCTCGTGCATTGGTGATAACTGATCGCACGACGCTTTGTCGGTAGATGGTGGCACGTATCCAAAGTGGTCGAAGCCCGAAAGTTGCGGATGTACACAATGTCACGACAATTTTTTATTATGTTCTCCCTGTTTGAAATTAAAATCACCTTCGACCCTGCCCGTGGCGCACACGCGGAAAGCGGCGCAGTCGTAAATATCACATCACACTTGCCCTTGTTCAGATGGCCATGAGCACACGTGGCGGTTTCAAGGCGTAGAGGAAAGGAAACCCGATCGGCCTCATACATACGGTGACCCACATTTAATGCATCGCCCCACTCTCCATTTGTATGGGACATCTTCTGTGAAGTACGGCGAGTTTCACGGCCACTAAACAACTTGGACGGGACTTTCCACGCGACTTCCAGTAGCACAAGGTTTGCTGTAAATAAGGAGCTACCGTACGGATGCAATTACGAGCCTGCTTATTAGCAGCAAAATGCAACTCCGTATGCCCTATGAGTGTTTGTGCTGACGTAACTGCGCACGCTCACGTCTCACGAGAGTCCCCCGAGATGACTCGAAGCAGGGATTTGTCACTGAAGTGTCATAACAGATGAAGCACGGGGAGGAACCAGACGACCAAGTGCGATAAATGAAGGGCTTTAGGAAAGACAGAGAAGGTACGCCGACTTCCACCGACAAAGGCGTTGTACTGAGAAACACAAGGTTCGCTTGTCATTCTCTTACGCCGCACAGTGGCAGCCTAACTTCGTTTTTGTTTAGTGAGATGGTTTTAATTCAGAATTTCGGAGTTACTTGCAAGACCTGTGGATATCGCAACGCCTCTACACCGATATAACCCCGCGTCGTGACTTCTGTAGATCAGAATCCCAGTTAGAAATTAATTTTTAAAGTAACCTGGTAGTATAAAATTACAATATAAACTCCATACATGTTACTATGTGATTTTCTTCTACAGAGGCTTCATTCCATCGAAGGGGAAACCCAAAGAACGTGAGCCTGATCAGATTTCACCGTACGTCAGCAACAGCCCGCGTGGTTTAAATCCACGAGCATTCGTTCACCAGGGCTCAAAAGATAGCATCCTTCTCATAGAGAAGTGCACCATGAGGCAACCGTATAAGCGATGCCAGTCCCAGAGATTGATTTTGACAAAAAAAAGCCGAGAAATTTGCGGCCAGCAAGCGTATAAAGAATGTGCAAAATCGGATTTATGATTTGTCGTCGTATATATTTTCTTTATATTCACTATTAGAAACAACGAAAGTAAAACATCACAGCTCTGCCGAGTAGCGGCAGAGCTGTGCCGTGTAGCGGCAGAGACGTTTATAATCATTCGCATAAATAAATAGTCATTCGTGCATTTGGACGTGTCAGCGTGTCCTTGAATGAAAAGGCGTAATTTTATGCGTTAACAACTGTATTTCTGAGGAGGCAACTGCAGTGCACTCGTCAAGAACGACAGGCAACGCAATCCATTGCTGTCTAGCAGTAGAAACGACCGGCATTCTTAGTGACGGTTTACTTGGTTGAAATAGGACCGCTGGATGTATGTACTGTTCGTCTGCAGGAAACAGTTATACCTGGTACAAGCGGTAAAAATAAGTACCATAAGGATTTGCTAGCATATAGACAGACTTTCCGGCAAGAAAAGATCATTACAAAATCTGACAGTTGTGTTTCGTCACTTATAACTGCAAATCAGGTTACTGGAGACAAGGCAAGGAAAATTTTTTGTGGGCAGTAGGAAACATAATAAGTCACTCGTAACGCAAGGGGCGCAAATAATTCGTAAAAGCAGGAGAAACAGTATAAAAAGTATATGAGTAACAAGGTTGCAGTAAATGAACGCAAATAAGCGTATTCTCATATTCCCGAATAGCGCAGACTGCAATAGGAGGAGAATACTGTATTTGAGACATAAGGGTATTTTACCAACGAAGCAAAGACACTAACGATTTATGATGAGTAGCTAGGATAATATTTCAAGTTGTGTTGGCAGTAAGAATATCCTGGCGTTACAGGGGGCGTATATCGGTTAACATGAATGACTATGGCAGTTTCTAACGCACCGACAGTATGACGTAGTTTTTATACCGAGAGTAAAATTTTGCAGAGTTTTAAGGTGGCCAAGCGCCCAACTATACGTCCAAATTCGTGCGCCTCTTATAGGGAGGGTAACGGAACTGTGTAATTGGAGGTGCGTGTTTCTAGAGTTAGTTAAATCATCGATATTTATGACCTGTAGCCGAACAGCAGCTTTAATTCAGCGATTCACGGTGATTTAGCAATTGTAGCTAATGAATTCGTATAAGCGAAAAACAAAGTAGGCTGGAGGAAGAGAGGCGCCACATGAGCATTCAAACAACTGCGTGTCCTCATTATGATCCAATAAAAAAACTTAATGTAGGAGAGTTGGCACGTGATACTTCCGCTGTTGGTTTTCCTCCGCTGGTGACTTGTGGTTAGAAAGGGCGCAAAAACAAATAAAAAAATCATGCACCCCTCTGTCTAACGACGCCGATGGTTCAACGCGAAGTTTTTTTATCAGGAATTCATTGGTTGTCATCTGAGTTGAACTTTGAGTCGCGAACAGTTTCGACTTCGACAGCTAAGCTTTAACTCTGAGTCACCCGCAGTTTTGTTTTTTGATCGCACCGGCTTTGAGTTTAGCCCTTCGGCATTTCATTTCGCAAGAAGAAAGCCTCGGATTCAACCATAGTCGTCGTCTATGCAAGCCTCTCTAAATCCGAACTACTACTTCGACCGTGTCGGAGAGGCTCAATCGGATAGGCGTCGGTTTCATAACGCGAGTAAGCCATGTCCCATTCCGACCAAGGGAAGCCTTTTTTTTTCTTCACTTCAACCCGTCTGTATTTAAAAACTGACGATGCTTAACATGAGCGATTACGAGACTTGAGCGTTTAAAACGCGATATTTTTTTTTTCATACCATGGGGGAAGTTGCAGTGGTACAGCTTTTCCCTTCCAGCCTGATAAAACATTCTCCCAGCATTTCTTCGTGAAGCTTTTCGCTCGCTTTCTGCCGGAATTTCGTGCGACCAAACAGAGAAGCGGGTTGAGCTGAATTTGGCAATAATTATGAAGGTGTCGAGTTCCATTAGTCATGGTCCTGTTGTGCCCTCTCTCTCGCTCTCTCTCTCTCTTTCACAAAGCACATTCCGCTTTGCCCAATATATACGTTTCTACAGCTCAGGAAAGTTTTGTACACAATCCTTACGGAACAATGATTGCACCGAACAGCGTAGGGTCCGGCTTTTTATTTTTCACAGTTGCGCATATTCTTTACCATTGCCACGGGGCTTTCGAGACTAGGTAGATTGACTTAGTAGCTCAGAGTAACCTTCTTGACATGTTACGAAACTGTGCTATGTATAATGTTAAACTTCCTTTTCTTGGACTGCTTTTTCCGCAATCGGCTTTTTTCTTTGAGTTTTGCTCTTTTGAAGAACAGTCTCGTCTACACTGGATATAAAAAATAAAGACACCGTCTTGATAAGCCTTGTTGTTTCGTTGTGGGAACTCGTCTCTACTTTATGAATGCAGGATTTGAAATGTGGACTTCCGGAACGACGATCTCTTACTTCTAGCACCCTGACGTATTGAGAGCAGGTAAATGTGATGAGGTATCCGCCGCGGTGGCTCAGTGGCTAAGGCGTTGCACTGCTGAGCACGAGGTCGCGGGTTCGATTCCAGGCCGCGGCGGCCGCTTTTCTGATGGAGGCAAAAAGCAAAAACGCCCATGTGTATGAGATTTCGGCGGACGTTAAAGAAAGCCACGGGGTCAAAATTATTCCGGAGCCCTCCACTACGGCGCGCATCATCGCCTGCGTTGCGGCGGCGCGTTAAACTCCACAATCAATCAACTGTGATGAGGGGAACACACGCAGTGACAGCAGATGGCTTGCCTGAAGACAAGGGCCCAGTGTATAATAAATCTAAAGTAACAAAGCCATGGTGTGGGCAAATTAATACGTAATACTTGTGGTTAACAACAGAAACAAAAGGGGACAAAAAGCACACACAACAACGTGGTGCCAAACTCCCTACTACTTTTAAATGCAGAGCATTTCTTTAACTCACGATGTCACCCGGCGTTGTCGGCGTGCCTCGGCGTCCGCAACAGCCGTTCCAGGTGCGCCCTCTCTACCACTCCTCCTCTCCCGCATCACGCTAACCCTCCTCGCTCTCAACAACAGGTCCGCACCCCTCCCCCTACACTATATAGAAAAATAATACTTACCGGCGCCTGGTTTCGATCCCACGACCCTGCGGGCGGAACGCAAGGTACATGGTGCTCTACCCACTGCGCCACAAAACCGACACAGAATGGAAGGCTACGAACGCGCCTTATATCCTTCACTCATTCAAACTACGTCAAGAAGCTGCTGATACAACGCATTCACTACCACCAACTCACCAAACACTAAACGTTAACGCAATACACCCACCCCGTATGCGACGCATTTACTAGAGTCCCCCTCGCGGGGAGATGGGCCCTTTCTTTTTAACAAAAACCCGTTCCTAATCTTTTCCTTTTTTTTGTTTATTATCCGCTCAAGTAAACGTTTTTTCCTCCTTTTCCTTTTGCAACAACCGTTGGATATTTTCAAAAAAGCAATAGTTGAAGTTCGGAACCATGTCGTACGTGTTCATTCTTTCGTCCTCATTTTCTGAAAGCCCGGGGAGAAGCATTATGATAGAATGGGTGTTGGAAGATTAAATTACGAGGAGGAGGAGGAGAGAGAAGGGACGAGTTCAGGACATTTGGTGCTAAAGAATGGATTTGGACAGCTCAGGATCGGAGCAGTTGGGAGTCCATAGAACAGGTCTTCCTGTTATGGAGAGAAACAGACTTAACCCGCGCACGCACACACACACGCACACACACACACACACACACACACACACACACACACACACCACACACACACACACCACACACCACACACACACACACCACACACACACACACCACACACACACACACACACCGCGCGCGCGCGCGCGCGTACGCATGCAATAACGCATGTACGCACCGGTCAATTTCATAATCTTGCATATTTATGTCCTATCAGAGTTTTAAATTTTGTCGTTAACGCGCAAAATGCGCCAGCCTACACCTTTACATTTACCGACGTCGAAGGCCTGTCTACGTTTCCGGCTCAATTAGCATTTGCCCAAGCTCAGAACTGTTTGGCGATAGCTGTTTGAAATGTTTCCACCACGGAGGTCAGTAACTCTTTAATACAAATCAGAGGACTCTTCGCGAGTCTGGTTTTTAAATTCCGCTAGCTCCTTGTAAGATACGCCTAGGTGGCAACACATTCCAGGAGTCTGAAGGCTTCGTTGGCAATGATTCAATTACGCAGAATACACTCCCACGAAGTATCATGGGGCAAATTTTAAAGCTCAACAACGACGCCAAATAGCCGTCCATTCAACAGTTCGCGAATTTGAAGGTCGAAACTAATGGTGCCCTTGAAAACATCTTCGCTGGCCGCATTTGCGCAGCGTGCGTTGGTTTAATCACTTCCTTTTCAAAAAGGCGAAACGAAAAAAAAGTGTCCATCCCCACTTGCTTGCAAGACATGACTTAAAAGCTACCCCCGAAATTCAAGCGCAAAGGAAGACATTAATAAATACATCTTCACGAACTTATCTGCTTCAGAGCCGGCCTGCCCTCATTTACATAGACTTCCCGCATTCATTACTCACAGCGGCGATGTAGAGGTGAACCTACAGACCGTGAACCTACAGACCTTGAGAATACCTCAAGGATGTACAGATGTCGTTGTGTCACGGAGAAGGCATATTATTATTTTTGTTGTCGTCGTGTGTGGCTACTCGGGAGTGTAACTGCGAACACATATTGCTTATTCGTCAATTCGGCGTCATGGTGTTTTTAAAGGTTAGCGCCGACGGCAGACATATATTAGACGTCTTTGCATGCTTCTGCGAAGTTCATGGCGTGCATAATAGGTAGACATGCTTTGATGCAATAGCGCTACATATATAACGGCCTTTGCGAAATTTCTGTATTACGCGGCATTTAGTGAATCCACAATTCGGTACAAATAGATAAGTGAACACGTCAAGGGAAGCATAGCGATTAGTAGGATTGTTATCCGTGTTGTATACCTTTAAGTATTGGCAAATGTATTGTTCCCGACAACCCTTCAATACTTCCGTATACATTAGACTTTAAATGATGCAAAACATGTTACGTTTTTTCTTGCGGATGAAATCCGCCAGCTTTGCAGCGCTGAGGCGCCGACAGGTAGGACTGGGTTCTTGTGGGGACCCACTACATTGTGACGTTTAGCGAGCATATCTGTCCTCAATGTCTTGAGCAACGTTCGCCCTTCTCGTCCACTCCTGCCGACCACAAGGAAGTCAGAAAACCGGCCAGCGAAATTGCTAATACATGCTCCCGCGCTATCCTCGAGATCAGGCTTGGCGATCACAGCCACCTCGCGGGCGTACCGCGTGCCCTAACGGGCGCGGACTCCGTAGCTGACCATAACCGAGCTAACAGCCAACACGGAGTTCATCAACATTAGCGACCATACCCTAAACCCCGGAGAACTGAAAGGGAACAAGTAGTCACCGCCAAAATGTAGGAAATGATGAGCCAGGCAGGCATTCCCCCCCCCCCCCCACCCTTTCCCCAAACTTCTGGAGGGCTAAACCTAAATCACTGTACCAGCACCGCTGCCACGACTATCACGGGATAAATGGTCGTACACCGCTTGTTTTGCATTGGGTTAATTCACTTTAAGAGGGGGGGGGGGGGGCGATTTTCGCGAACCACGCGTTAAAATGTATGTTTTTTTTTGTCGGTGCATAGCGATGCCTGGCTGCATGACATATATGTTCCAAGAACAGCGCCCGATTGTTCCTTTAGTCTCCATGTCATGCTCTTTGATATTGTTCATACCTTGCATGTCAGCATTTTAGGGTCCTGCCACTTGGACATTTGCTCACTCCATCCAGTTTGAGAGAGAAGGGCACAACTATCCTCTCCAGAGAGAGGAAGCTGTGCCGTGTTGCGTAGAAAGTGGCCGGTTCTGTCGGCTGCATCAGACGCAATATAGCCCGGGGGTGTAGGCTAGACGCACGCACGAGTAGCCTCCTGGCATGCCTCCCTGTAGGCGGAGGCGGGTGGTACGATTCTACCGGCAGCAGCGAAGCTTGGCGAGGTCATCAAAGACGGAGAACTGCCGAAACTGCAAGTACTGCTGGAACCTCGGGCGACACTGGCGCACGGCACGGTTCCGCCGGTTCCGCTCGCTCGTGCAGGTCCTGCATAGAACGTACTATTCCCGATGGCTCTTAACCTCTCCTTGGGCCCGTGCGTGAAGCTCGTCTTTGATCCGGTACTCATATCCAGGCTGCAGAAACTCAAGGTTAAAGCGTTCTCTGAAGTCCATCATGTTCTCAAATGACTTCTGGTGTCGTCTACAAACACCGGCTGCTGCCCACAAAGCAAACTGGCAAGATGCTATTAACAAGCACGCTATCTGGAATTGCGATACCCGCCGCGGTGGCTCAGTGGCTAAGGCGTTGCGCTGCTGAGCACGAGGACGTGGGTTTGATTACTGGCCGCGGCGGCCGCTTTTCTGATGGAGGCGAAAAGCAGAAACACCCGTGTGTGCTAGATTTCGGCGCACGTTAAGATCCCCAAATGGTCACAAGTAATCCGGAGCCCTCCATTACGGCACGCCTCAGCGCCTGCGTTGCGTCGGCGCGTTAAACCCTACAATCAATCAATCAAATTGCCGTGGCTCGTTGATAATCACACATTTTAGAAAGGAAGTCGCACAACGATTTTTCGTCGATGGAACCTGTGTACGTGGAAACGACCAAGTTTAATTTCAAAGACGCGTTGCAATGACAGTTTCAATCATTAGATTGTGGCGCCGATTACAACCTGGAGCCTCACTGTTAAGCTTGTTAGCCTCGAGCACCAACAACTGCCTTTCAAACTCAGCCTTAGAATTTATCAGTTGGGCCTTCAAGTGAGGAATTTGCTTTGTGTTGTCAGATAGGGGATAAGTCTGTGCAATGCTATCCGAACGTAAGGAGCCATTTTCGTTTAAAAACGGCACTGCATTCTCGTACATCGATTTGATTGATCGATTCATTCATTGATGATTGATTGATTGATTGATTGATTGATTGATTGATTGATTGATTGATTGATTGATTGATTGATTGATTGATTGATTGATTGATTGATTGATTGATTGATTGATTGTGGGGTTCAACGCGTCGGCGCAACGCTGGCGATGAGGCGGGCCGTAGTGGAAGGCTCCCGATTAATTTTGACCACCTGGGGATCTTTAACGTGTGCTGAAATCTGGTACACATGAACGCTTTTGCTTTTTGCCTCCATCAGAAAAGCGGCCGCCGCGGCCGAGAATCAAACCCCCGACCTCGTCCTCAGCAGCGCAACTCCTTAGCCACTGAGCCCCCACGGCGAACTTCTCGTCTGTCAATATGGTTGTAGCTGTAAAATACTGTCGACCCCGCCAGGAATACACTGCAGCCTTTATGCCGCACGCAGAAAAAAAAATGCTCCTACGCGGGCACGCATGGTCAGCTTCGGCTTGTGGGGGACGGTTGCAAGCATTTTCCGCTGGTTGAGTGTTAATAGCACCATTGCCAGGTCCGGGTTTTGGCGCATACAATCCGCAGGTAACTGCTGCATAAAAAAAAAAACTTAAGTGACCAGAACAAATCATCGACAGTTCTAAACACGTTCTGCAATCATTTCAACATGCAGGCCGCCGTATAGATCGTGGGGCGAGTAAGGCCCAAAGAACAAGGAGAAGAAGCCACCTTGGGCGCCAGTGAAGGAATCGCCCTCAAGCGTAAAGGGTTTGTGAGCCCGACCCCGCTCGACGAAGTAACGCCAACCTGCATGGAAACAAATCACCGGTTTATTCTAGAAAACCAAGACGGAAGATCAAACAAAAAACCTTACGAGACACTATTGTGCGTGTGCAGCAAGGGTGCGCGTAAAGCGCGTAAAGAAACATTCCGGGAGATGAAGCACTGCTTGTCCAGCAAGCCACGCCATGGTGCTGTTCACTCTCGGCTGTGTCTTCAGTGACTGGGGCCTACATAGGGTGACCCGCCGCGGTGACTCAGTGGCTAAGGCGCTGTGCTGCTGAGCACGAGGACGCGGGTTCGATTCCCGGCCGCGGCGGCCGCTTTTCTGATGGAGGCGAAAAGCAAAAACACCCGTGTGTACGAGACTACGGCGCACGTTAAAGATCCCCAGGTGGCCAAAATTAATCCTTAGCCCTCCACTACAGCGCCCCTCATCGCATGCGTTGCTTCGGCGCGTTAAACCGTACAATCAATCAAATCTACATCTGGTGATGGGCGTCCACCGTGGAGGCTGGCTGCTCTCGGCTGTCCTGGCGTCGTGGTGGTGCTCGCCGTCGCTCGTTCGCTCTCTTGCACCGCCCGAGGCCACAGCCGCTATCACGTGTCCCTCGTCCGCTCACAAGAGAGCCGCTTTCTGCGCCATCAGGTCTATTTGCGCACGTGCCAGATTGACGTGCACTTTGCCCCCCTGCAGTCGCAGCACGCTCACTATGCACAGTCACCCGCACGCGCGGGACCCAGGGCACTTGCCCACACCTTCTATACCCGAGTCCATTGAATCCCAATGTGATGAAACGCGCTCACTGCCGCAGTATGAATGTCGCTGATTTCGCACGCAAGCTGACTGCGCTGGTTGGATAGCCTAAGTAGAGCGTGCAAAGCTCACTACCAATCCAGGCATCACCGGGCATGGTTCGAGCCAATAAAATGAAGGGCAGCGCTTACAGCCGCTAGCTCGGTAGCGGTGGAGTATGTTTTGCGGCTCAGTTTTTTCTTCAGTGTTCAGTGGACCTACGGAATCCATACTGCAGTGGCGGATGATTCTGCGGTCACTGAGCCGTCCGCATAAACATGCGTGTGGTCTGCGTACGCGGTAAATATATGAGGCGTTCTTTTTTTTTTAAATGAGCCACATCTACCTAACGCGAATATGGGAAACGAGCTGAAGTTTGTTACCGGGCCTAAATGCCACGCCGTCGAAGCTATTATATGATATATTTTACATGTCAGCTAGGTGAAGTTTATGGCCCCAAGTGATTAAAAATTATGCCGTGAGTTTGAGCAATAACGGGGAGATAAGTTTGAATTGGGCTCATATTGAATTGAAACACTTAAGTTGATGCGGTATTCTTATGAAAACGTTATTTAAACTGACTATCAAGCATGTTGCGATTGAGTTTTGGTGGGAAAGGCAGTATAATATACAACAGCGCTTCAAGAACCCTAGAACTATACCAGGAGAGCAGGTGAGTACTCCCGGCACCATTAGCAGATCTTTTCAAATTTTTCTCCAGGGCGATTTTTTTTGGGAACACCTGAAGGCACTCAAGAAGTAAGCAAGCTCTTTATTGGTTTGCCATGAATTTCAAAAGCGTTCACGAGAAGGCTGCGCATGTCTTCTTCACCCTAATGAAGTGGTTTGTACTCTAAGACGGAGAGGGGTGTGGTGGGGGGGGGGGAAGCGGGGGGGGCGAGATTTGCCAGTGCTTGTAAGCGACAACTGTTTAATTAAGTACTAATATGCTAAATATGGGAGTAAGCAAATACATATAACTAGAATTATTTCGTAGGCACGGGGGAGACGAAATGAAATCATTATTTGACATCTCTGTTTCATATCGTTCACTTCTTCTTCCGTTTACTTCGTCATTGACACCTTGGGTCAGATATTTCGCCCATCTGTGAAAGTGCGAATGTGAAAGTGCGAATGCACGGTTGTCGGCCCGCTTGCGGCGCTTGCGCTCGGCCCCCGCAGCCCACCGCCTCGCCGCCTTCTCTTCCATCTCTTCCATCGGGTTTGTAGTATCACGTGTACACACAAAACACAAGTTAGCCTGAATGGGAGTTTCCTGGCTGGAATACGTCTTTTAAACTCCTCACGACAGACGGCCTGCTCCCACATGTGGTAGTATGATGGTGGAAAAACTGCCAGTTTACACCGGGGGCCACAAGCCGTCGTAAATAAGCGCATTTACCACGGTTGTACCTCTTCACAAAACGCAGTATTTGGCTGTGATTACTGCGTTTGTCCTATTGGGAGTATTAAAAACTCCCACGCCACCTCCACTTCCTTCTCCTCCTCCTTCACCCCTTCCTCCTCTACGCGTCCTTACAAAATGGCTGCCAGTTGGTGTCGTGTGTCGTGTGAGCTCCAGCGTCCCCGAAAATTTATTGCCAGTGTGAACTTGCGGCCGGACGAACGGATGTGAAGTGCTTTCCAACAACCGAAGCTCGTTGCGAACATTGTGGAACCAGCCTGGACTGACGTGCGACGGACTGCAACGTCGCCTCCGTGTCACCGACCTTCGCGCCGACGGAATACACCAGCGAGCCGACGCGAGGCCTAAATGCAGTGATCGCTGAGGGTGGCTTGTTAAAAACAACGCGGTTGTGCCTCTGCGAGGTGGTTGAAGGTAAGACTTTCACGTTTTTCATTGTACGTAACATTTTGGGAGACTTGTGCCCCTTCTAGCGTCAAATAAACTCAACGTGTTTCCCGCGCCACTGCACGGGCGATTCTCCGCCGCTGGAGGTGAGCGTTGTGCGTGAAAGACGGCACCATGCCCGGAACGTCATTGGGGAGGCCGAACGGTGTGAAAGCAATGCGTACTTGCGCGGGTCTCGAGCAGAACACTCACTCATTCACACTCGCAAGCAGAATGAAAACTGTCCGAACTCAGGACGGCTGTTAGGTGTTTTTGTTAGGCTGTGTCTGTGGCTTACTGGCAAGCGAGGGTGAAGTTGGCCGGTCAAACGTCGCAGGGCAGCCGCTTTTCTTGAGAAGTAGGTGTGGTGCCAGCCGCGCCTGCTACGAGGAGGGTGACTGCCGCGTGCCGCCGGCGATTAATTGCTTTCACTGGAAAGGGAGAAGGTCGGGGCCCCGTGGGAGCTCTCCGTACGCTAGGCGCGTGTAACTATAACCAGCATACGCCTTTCGAGGGAGCATTCTGTAGAGTCGACAGACAACTGCTTATTTTATTTATTTATTTTTTTGAAGGGGGGCACGCGCAGGTGTCACACCGACCGAAATTTTTCCTTAACTTTCGGTGAGGGGAGAGAGGGGCAGTGCGGGGGGTAAAACCTGAAGATCGTTCCCAGAACACTACACGCAAGAAAAAGAGGGAAAGGAAGCATTTTGAGAAGTTGGTCGCCACAAGGGTCGCGCACCTTTTTGAACAGCAGAACACTTCGTTTTGACGAACTAGTGAGCGCAGGTGTCTCGGACAGAAGTGGAATTTTGCGTAGCTTTAAACAAACATTCAGACATTACGGAAAGTTGGACACAAGGGTGACAAGTTCAGCGTCTTTACAGTGCCGTTTCTTTTTTCTTTTTTTTTCAGGTCAGATGCCCAATATGCTTATGTATTTGTTACCGCAGATTTAAAGCGTTTTGCTATCCCTCTAATGAATGTGCTGCTGTGGCTTCCAGAAGAACGTGCCAGGGGGTACGGCAACGTCAGCGTTTGGGAGGCAGGTGCAAGCAAACAGCGCACCGACGACATGCTGACCTCATTGTTTGCAAATGGCTTCAATTTTTCTCGTTGAGGAGTGTTGTAGTAGATAAAGTTCTTACCAAGATACCTTGTGTTCTCGATATAGGTGTTTTGTTGATTCAGTGTTTTTATTGTCTTATTAACGTGTTCACACGTATATCGTATTCATGTAATTTTTATGCAATAAATTGACTGTGCAGAAAACAAACTTTTCAAGTTTCGCCATTCAACGTTTGAAGCGGAAAAAGACTAGAAATTACGTGATCCCCAACGAAAAATAAAAATGCGGCCTGTGCCCTTATTAAGAACTCCCAAATGCAGTAATAAATTCCACTGCAGCGCGTATATATGAAGTGCACAAAAACACACACACAAAAAAACCTCGAATGCAGGTCAGCACTGCTCCCAATGCGCCCCCTGAAAACTCCCAGTTGGAGGAAACAATACACTCCCAATGGTACCCCTGGAAACTCCCATTGTAGTGGCAGTAAAATGAAACTCCCATATGCTACTGAAAAAACTGCCGAAATAATGGGAGTAAGGCGAAACTCCCATTGGAAGGAGTTTTAAAAACTCCGAATTGGTACTGAGTTATGACACAAGCCATTTACTCCCATTCCGGCTTATTTGTGTTCTGTGTGTACACCACGCAGTTATCAAGCCGCTATAACGCTGCTGAGTCGCCAACGCACGCCGCTGACGACGTAGTTTGAATGCGTTAAAGATATAAGGCGCGTCACTAACACTGATATCAGCGTCGCGTCCGTGGCTTGGTCGGTAGAGCGTCGCGCTGCGGCCGCAAAGTCCTCGGATCGAAACCTGGCGCCGGATGCTGTTCCTTTTTTAAATATAGAGGAGCACTGCGGACGCCGCCGCCGCCGGCGGTAGATGGTTTGGGGTCGCTTATAAAGTGCATTCGCACTTAAAACATCTTCCGGAAATACCCACTAAACAGTCTAAACACTCACGCCAAAAGCAAACTGCCATTTGGAAAACGGATTTGGTTCATTTTGATCCGTGAAACCGCAGGATCTGCCTCATTTTGGCTACGAACTACGATTAGCGTACACGTTTCCCGGGGGTTATGTCAACTATTTTCCTGCAACCCCTTTTTTAGAAAGAAGTTGCCGAGTTTTTCTTGTCAGTGCAGTTTTATCCGGCTCAGTTTCGGTTTCTGGGTCTGGCTCATTTCAAAGAAAAAATTCACCCGCATTTCCCCGAAGGGGAGCATGGGGAAGTGCGAATGCACGGGTGATGCTATGAGGGGGAGTTATGTTGAACTGTGTTGGAGTATGCCGGAGGGGAGAGAAGGCGAGAGCGCGCGACGTCACGTGGCGTACCTATTTGTGTTGTCGTTGTACTTGATTGCTAGAGCGGATCTCAGCTTTGAAATTTCGTGTCAGTACTCCTTTAAGCGGGTGTATTAGCCCTTCTCACGCCCGATTCCTGGCCAATCCCCCACGTGGTTATGTGCCATGCACAGACACCTATTTGTGTTGTCGTTGTACTTGATTGCTAGAGCGGATCTCAGCTTTGAAATTTCGTGTCAGTACTCCTTTAAGCGGGTGCATTAGCCCTTCTCACGCCCGATTCCTGGCAAATCCCCCACGTGGGTATGTGCCATGCACAGACACCTATTTGTGTTGTCGTTGTACTTGATTGCTAGAGCGGATCTCAGCTTTGAAATTTCGTGTCAGTACTCCTTTAAGCGGGTGCATTAGCCCTTCTCACGCCCGATTCCTGGCCAATCCCCCACGTGGGTATGTGCCATGCACAGACACCTATTTGTGTTGTCGTTGTACTTGATTGCTAGAGCGGATCTCAGCTTGAAATTTCGTGTCAGTACTCCTTTAAGCGGGTGCATTAGCCCTTCTCACGCCGATTCCTGGCCAGTCCCCCACGTGGGTATATGCCATGCACAGACACCTATTTGTGTTGTCGTTGTACTTGATTGCTAGAGCGGATCTCAGCTTTGAAATTTCGTGTCAGTACTCCTTTAAGCGGGTGCATTAGCCCTTCTCACGCCCGATTCCTGGCCAGTCCCCCACGTGGGTATGTGCCATGCACAGACACCTATTTGTGTTGTCGTTTGTACTTGATTGCTAGAGCGGATCTCAGCTTTGAAATTTCGTGTCAGTACTCCTTTAAGCGGGTGCATTAGCCCTCCTCACGCCCGATTCCTGGCCAATCCCCCACGTGGGTATGTGCCATGCACAGACACCTATTTGTGTTGTCGTTGTACTTGATTGCTAGAGCGGATCTCAGCTTTGAAATTTCGTGTCAGTACTCCTTTAAGCTGGTGCATTAGCCCTTCTCACGCCCGATTCCTGGCAAATCCCCCACGTGGGTATGTGCCATGCACAGACACCTATTTGTGTTGTCGTTGTACTTGATTGCTAGAGCGGATCTCAGCTTTGAAATTTCGTGTCAGTACTCCTTTAAGCGCGTGCATTAGCCCTTCTCACGCCCGATTCCTGGCCAATCCCCCACGTGGGTATGTGCCATGCACAGACACCTATTTGTGTTGTCGTTGTACTTGATTGCTAGAGCGGATCTCAGCTTTGAAATTTCGTGTCAGTACTCTACTTTAAGCGGGTGCATTAGCCCTTCTCACGCCCGATTCCTGGCAAATCCCCCACGTGCGTATGTGCCATGCACAGACACCTATTTGTGTTGTCGTTGTACTTGATTGCTAGAGCGGATCTCAGCTTTGAAATTTCGTGTCAGTACTCCTTTAAGCGGGTGCATTAGCCCTTCTCACGCCCGATTCCTGGCCAATCCCCCACGTGGGTATGTGCCATGCACAGCACCTATTTGTGTTGTCGTTGTACTTGATTTGCTAGAGCGGATCTCAGCTTCGAAATTTCGTGTCAGTACTCCTTTAAGCGGGTGCATTAGCCCTTCTCACGCCCCGATTCCTGGCCAGTCCCCCACGTGGGTATGTGCCATGCACAGACACCTATTTGTGTTGTCGTTGTACTTGATTGCTAGAGCGGATCTCAGCTTGAAATTTCGTGTCAGTACTCCTTTAAGCGGGTGCATTAGCCCTCCTCACGCCCGATTCCTGGCCAATCCCCACGTGGGTATGTGCCATGCACAGACACCTATTTGTGTTGTCGTTTGTACTTGATTGCTAGAGCGGATCTCAGCTTTGAAATGTCGTGTCAGTACTCCTTTAAGCAGGTGCATTAGCCCTTCTCACGCCCGATTCCTGGCAAATCCCCCACGTGGGTATGTGCCATGCACAGACACCTATTTGTGTTGTCGTTGTACTTGATTGCTAGAGCGGATCTCAGCTTTGAAATTTCGTGTCAGTACTCCTTTAAGCAGGTGGCATTAGCCCTTCTCACGCCCGATTCCTGGCCAATCCCCCACGTGGGTATGTGCCATGCACAGACACCTATTTGTGTTGTCGTTGTACTTGATTGCTAGAGCGGATCTCAGCTTTGAAATTTCGTGTCAGTACTCCCTTTAAGCGGGTGCATTAGCCCTTCTCACGCCCGATTCCTGGCCAGTCCCCCACGTGGGTATGTGCCATGCACAGACACCTATTTGTGTTGTCGTTGTACTTGATTGCTAGAGCGGATCTCAGCTTTGAAATTTCGTGTCAAGTACTCCCTTTAAGCGGGTGTATTAGCCCTTCTCACGCCCGATTCCTGGCCAATCCCCCACGTGGGTATGTGCCATGCACAGACACCTATTTGTGTTGTCGTTGTACTTGATTGCTAGAGCGGATCTCAGCTTTGAAATTTCGTGTCAGTACTCCTTTAAGCGGGTGCATTAGCCCTTCTCACGCCCGATTCCTGGCCAATCCCCCACGTGGGTATGTGCCATGCACAGACACCTATTTGTGTTGTCGTTGTACTTGATTGCTAGAGCGGATCTCAGCTTTGAAATTTCGTGTCAGTACTCCTTTAAGCGGGTGCATTAGCCCTTCTCACGCCCGATTCCTGGCCAATCCCCCACGTGGGTATGTGCCATGCACAGACACCTATTTGTGTTGTCGTTGTACTTGATTGCTAGAGCGGATCTCAGCTTCGAAATTTCGTGTCAGTACTCCTTTAAGCGGGTGCATTAGCCCTTCTCACGCCCGATTCCTGGCCAGTCCCCCACGTGGGTATGTGCCATGCACAGACACCTATTTGTGTTGTCGTTGTACTTGATTGCTAGAGCGGATCTCAGCTTTGAAATTTCGTGTCAGTACTCCTTTAAGCGGGTGCATTAGCCCTCCTCACGCCCGATTCCTGGCCAATCCCCCACGTGGGTATGTGCCATGCACAGACACCTATTTGTGTTGTCGTTGTACTTGATTGCTAGAGCGGATCTCAGCTTTGAAATTTCGTGTCAGTACTCCTTTAAGCGGGTGCATTAGCCCTTCTCACGCCCGATTCCTGGCCAATCCCCCACGTGGGTATGACCCATGTCAGCGGCCAGGCAGCGCGCGCCCATCTCCCCCCGTTGCCAAGGAAGACGAGGAGATTCCTGGCAATACCCCCACGTGGGTAATGTGCCATGTCAGCGGCCAGGCAGCGCGCACCCATCTCCCCCCGTTGCCAAGGAAGACGAGGAGCGCGCGCACCCGCAGCTGTTGCTACGTGGACGGACGGCGGTCGCCGGAATTCAGGGTCGCTTATAAAGTGCATGCGCACTTAAAACACTCCAGCGTAATCGGCGCAACATTTTTTCGCTATCGCAATCACACTGCTCCCGTCCCTCGCTAGTTACGGCTTCGATGCATGTTTGTCACGCCAAACATTCCCAATTAGAGAGAGTGGCCCAGCTTGGCCAAACAAGAAACTCAAGCGTAATCGTGGCAACACATTCGCTACCGCAATCGCACTGCTCGCGTCAAGCCCCTTTCACATGGTGCGAATTTCTCTTGCGAACTCCCAGCTGCGGTGCTGTCCGGCCAGGCAAACAATCTATTTTTGTGGCTGTGGTAAATTGGCAAATGTTTGGAACAGTCAAGCTTCTCCTGTGAACACCGCTTGTAATTTGACAATTTGTCGCAGCACTAATAATAAAAAAAAAATCCCTATGTCATATTTGCCGCGCTTTCGAGGCGCTTTTTCAAAGAAAGTGCTACGAGTTGTGCCGCGCCTCCGCCAGATGGCGCCACGGGTCCCGCGACCGAGAGAAGACGCAGTGAAACATCCCCCTCGCGAGGGGCACGATCAAATGCAGAGCATTTCCGGGGGCGCACGACGTTAAGTAGTTTGCGTTACGTTAATGTTGTTGCACTTGTGGCAACTGCTGACGAGAGAGCGCTCGTCAGCAGTAATTTGAATGAGTCAACGAAATAAGGCGCGTTCGTAGTGTCCCATTCTGTGTCGGCTTTGTGGCGCAGTGGGTAGAGCACCATGTACATTGCGTTCCGCCCGCAGGGTCGAGGGATCGAAACCGGGCGCCGGATAGTATTGTTTTTTATACAGTAGGGAGGGATGCGGTGCGGACTACGGACGTCAACGCGGGTGACATCGTGAGTTACTGAAATGCTCTGCATTAAAAAAAAAAAACGCCTCATATATTCCGGGGGAAAAAAAACTTGAGCGTAGGTACAGCTGCCATCAGCAGTAATTTGAGCACGGGAGCTGTGACGGAACCGCGTAGGAGCGCCGTGTATTTGCACCGGCGGTGAACTAGAGGAGGAGAACACGCATGCGCGCGTGGCGACGGCGACAGCCCCTGTGTACTTGTCAACCCAATTCTTTTAAGAGCGGTGTGCGCAGCATACTGGTTCTGGTGATGGCACTGATAGCAGACCCACCTAGAAATATTAGAAAAGGCAAATCGTCACTTTACACTCCTGCGATTTCGACGCTTCTCCAGCAGCTCGCGTGCGCTGAAAGTGTGTGAGCGACGCTGCCCGATACCGCCTGTGCTATCAGCACCATCGCTGCAGAGATCGGTATGCTGCGAATAATGCGCGTAGCCGCGAAAAAAATAAAGAGTTTTGAATAGTATAGATGAACTGTCACCTTCGCCAGGCGCGCATGCGTGTTTTGCTCCTTTCGTTTACTGCCGGTGCAGATACACGGCGCTCCTATGCGGTTCGGCCACAGCTTCCGTGCTGCAATTACTTCTGACGGCACCTGTACGGGCATGGATGACGCTTTGCATAGTCCAGGAATTTGCGTTATTATATTCCTCAGTGCAAGTGTCCACGGTGGCACAGTTGGCTTGACAGGTCGTTGAAAGTTTGCTGGAAGCAAGTCTCTTACATTCGATGCAGTGATGACCAGCTAGACGCGAAACAGAATGGAGTGAACGACGAGGAGGACCAATGAGAGCTTTCCGTGCTGCAGGGTGCACATGAGTCTAGGTATTTGGCGACACTAGCACGCCTAGCCAAAAGAAGTGACCTCACACAAGGTCATGGGCGTTCTGAAATCAGATGTGGCCTTCGGTTGCTCCTTGTGAAAAACTTGCGAGATGCGCGGACGGAGTGAACGGGGCACTAGCGTAAACCATCTGGCGGTATCGGGTTCATGCGGTACAATGCGCTCTGTAAAAGTTTGAAATGCTGCAGTCGACAGTTTCGGCAGATATTTTGTGATCCCGTCGAAACGGTGAGCCAATGCCATCATCATCATCATGATCAGCCTGTCTACGCCCATTGCGGAGCAAAGGCCTCTCCCACAGATATCCAATTATCCCGGCCCTGTGCTAACTGCAACCAACTTATCCCTGCAAACTTCTTGATCTAACCTGCCCACCTCACTTTCTGCAGGCCCTGCCACGCTTGTCTTCTCTTGGGATCCAATCTGTTACCCTTAATGACCAGCGGTTATCTTGCCCTGTCATAACATACTCTGCCCACACCTATTTCTTCTTACTTTGTACTAATAAGGAGCTAAAGTGCTAACTAGGGGGCTCAGAGGCGAAGTATTGATCAGAAAATACAAGGATCTGAAGAATTAATTTAGCAACTACAGGCAAAACAATGGGTTAGGAGACCTGAACATTAGGTCCGCAAAGCGTAATTAAGCAAAGCTCCAAACATCTAACACAACTGAGTAGAAGTATGTCCTACGGTTCAATGTGTTTTGTTGACCCCTATAACGTGGCCAAGTCTTCAACGACTCTGTGTTTTCAAATACGCATACATACTGCGGTAGACCCAGCCAACAAGAGGAATGGTTTGTGTACACGCTGTCTGCAGCATACTTATTATGAAATGACGGAGCACGGAGCATGTTTACGTCTGGCGGGACACGGAAGGTTGTAAAAATATTCGCCCCGAACAGCGCCAAACAACGGCCCGCTCGCAATTATGGGCTCAATCATGACCAAATGATCGGATGTACTGTGGGCGGCCCCCATGAATTATTCAAGGCGCAGCTGCTTAAATCAGTTGGTGGGCGCGTGCCATTAACGCTCGCCGTTAGGAGAATCGCAGCGGCACATGCACTTGTTAAGTCGTGCTCATTTCGACATGATGGATTAGAAACGACAACTCTCTTTGCGAAATCAGCAGGTGCGAAGACTAATTGTCGGCGACCTCGTCAGGCTCAATACCGAAGAACGGAGGAGAACTTACTAAAGCGATACTGCAGAACACACCTGGAAGATTACAGAATGCCGCTACGCGTAAAAAACACTTGGAGATTATTTAGCTTACTTCGCCAGATAAAAGGGGAAATGCAGACTTCAAAACAACTATAAATGATAGTAACTCCAAGGTGCCAACTCTAGGCAGCCTGTCATTGTCCCTGAAGAAGAAAGTGTATGGTAGATGCATCTTACCGGTACTCACCTACGGGGCAGAAACTTGGAGGCTCACTAAGAGGGTTCAACATAAATTGTGGATGACTCGGCGAGCAATGTAACGGAAGATAATAAGTGTAACATAAAGGAACAAGAAGAGAGCGGAGTGGATGAGAAAACAAACCCGTGTTAATCACTATTAGTAGAAATTAAGAAGAAGAAATGGACGTGGGCCGGGCATGTAATGCGAACGCAAGATAAGGGTTGGCCATTAAGGGTAATAGAGTGGATCTCCAGATAAATCAAGCATGGCAGGGGGTGGCAGAAGGTTAGATGGGCAGACGAGATCAAGAAGTTTGCGGGGAATAATTGGTCGCAATTAGCACAGGAGCGCTGTAATTGGAGATTTATGGAAGACACCTTTGCCCTGCAGGGGGCGTAGATAGGCTGATAATGATGATGATGATGCACTGTAGGGAGAAGGTTATGTTCATTCCGAAGTGTCCTCTTTCTCAAAATTACCGCTGATGAGACCAATGCAGCAGTGCCAGTTAAACGCTGACTGCTTTTACATCTAACCGCATACTACGCTCTCAAGGAGCCACAAAGTGTTGTATACTACTTGCCGCAAGTTTTCGTATCGGTGCAGTGACTACTGAGATAGAAGGGGAGAGGACCTATGTGGAGTGTACCATTTTACGTCAACATAAACCTCAAGGGAAATGTGGACCATAGGTCGTGCTCCCAAAAGCGAATACCTCCCCTTTCCTTCCAAGTGATTTTAGAGTGTTGAGGGATTAACCGAACCCATGGAAGACATTTCCTCTGAAAGGACTTTGAATTAGCGGTATTTTTTATTATTGCAATCTACCCCCTTCTGAAGCAACCCTCAAGCCCCCCCTACTGCAAACGTAGGCCGAAATACTCGCCCACTATAGGAATTGTAGTGCCGCAAATACGCATTCCCCCACTCACACCGCTACCGAGGCGAAGCTACACCTTCCGGCTAATACAAACTAATTCCTACCCACATGACACCCTTCTACATGCCATGTATGCCACTCTGTACCCCTCCAAACTAGGCATCCTGTACCGTATGGGGTGCCACCATTACCCAAACATCACCCCGAACCTCAACCGTACTTCTGAGCAGTGTGTAGAGCTCATGACTAGGTCTGACATAGCTCCCACCAGCGACATTTGGGAGATAAGGCACGGATGGCAGGAACGGTCCAGGCCGTCCCGGACTAAGGACGCCTCACACCTTGGGGGTGCCCTAATACCAGCACCTCGACTCCGACCAATAAAGTGTGGTCATCACGATTGGAATAACATAAAATGGCCCATTACGCAAAAACCGGCAATGGGTGTGGCAAAAAACAGTTCCAAAAATGGCTGATGGCACAACAAGAACAAATTATGAAATGATCATCGGGTGACTTTTTTTCCTGCTATTCAAATCCGGTTCCTATGCATCGCTTACACCACTGCCAATCAGTCGATATATTCCACGGTGCGGAACTGGAACTGACCCGAACAGAAAACCGGAACCGAACCGGTATTTTTGCCGCAAGTAAACCGGAACCTTTATTGTTGTGCTGAATCCGCACCGGAACTGAACCTAAAACGAAATAATGGTTACCGCTTCATGAGGGAACGGTTCGACCATCCGCAGTTGACAACTTGCGGTCAATGCCATTCAGTGTTTTTTTCTTTCGCACCATGAGTATTGTAACTTATCATGCACTTTCTTTTCTGTATCAGTCAAAGGACTGTCAACATCGTTGTTACAAAATGAGGCAATGTATGTGCACCAATGTTGCAGTGGTATGCTACTGCTCGTAGCGCGACAACAATGCCAGGCTTCGCCAACGAAAGGTCGAACTCTCGGCTTTGCCCTTCCGTCGCTGCGACTGTGTAAGTACAATCAGGCCACAAAAGTGGTTTAGAGCGCAACGGCGAAAGCCAACACCCGAAATGTGGGCACTTGTTGCATTTCATATTTTCTTGAAGAAGGTCGCATTCATGGAAAGTGTAAATACTTGACAACTGTCACCCTCCAGAACAGCTCGGCGGCTGAGCCGCTGGCTTCTAACCACAAGGATGCGGGTTCGATCACTTCACCCGGCTGCCGTTGTTGTGATGTAGACGAACAACAAAAACTTCCATGAGTGGAGATTTCGACGCATGTCAGAAATCCCCAGGCGTTCTAAAATTGTTTTTCTCGCCTGCCCTATGCGGTGTGCCTTGTAGCACATGAATAGCTTCGTGGCACCAAGCGCATCATTATTTTAGGGGAATTGTGTTTCTACAAGATGGTTTCAAATTATTCCGCGCCGAGGCCTCACACGAGCAATTCCTGCTCTTTTTTGCTGCCTTCAGCCATCCAATAAGGAAATAAAAACAAAAGGTAGATTTTGCTTTAAACGTATACCTTCCTTTGTCTTACCTTGCACAAGCAGACGTGTTGTCATTGCGAAAGCAGCGAGCGCTGTGGTCCTTGGTACAAGTCACCAGCGTTGCAGGACCCGTAGAGCGGACAAGATCGAGTTTTTGGAGGTGCCCTAATAAGGATAATATGTACACCAAAGAAAACTATTAGTGTATCGTAGGTACTTCATTATTATTCAAGCAATTGTATCCCCGAACCATGCAGGTACTATGTAGTTGCCTTGGGAGAAAAAAAGCACTAAAGTAGATAACACATACGTAAAGGCAAAGTCGCCCCGTACTGTCCCATTGCGTAGCGTTCAGCCTTTCTTCTCGTTCCGTATTGTGTCTCGCCTCTTTCAGCGCTGCTTCGCTTTGGAAGATACACTTTCACTGACTAGTCTAACTTGGTACTCTGCTGCTCCTGCTACACGTTCTGAAAAAGGGCGGAGTGGGGTGAGGGGAGTGCTGTTGTCAACGAATTAAGGAGCATTTTACCAAAAACGTTTCCTCTCGTCCATCAAATTGCCATTTCAGTTGGCAATCTCGCATGTTAGAATATCCTGCAACCTAGCGGACGGAATGGGGGAAGGCGGGGTCAGGAGGAACGGAGACGTATTCTGGGTGACTCACCCATGTGTAATATCTATCTCAAACGCATGCCAGTGATCCTATCAATATAAAGTGAACATTAAAAGGAAGTGGAAGAAAATATATTTTACAGAGATCATGAGTCTTGGTGGTTGCTTGAAGTATTCTCTAGAATGTCTATCAAAGTTCTAGCTCCCACCCTTGAGAAGGAGACTGCTGAGAAATTGTTTTAGATGCCCAATAATCAAATCCTCGAGTGGCATTGACGTGGCCTCTATAGAATTTTTTTTCGTATGGTACAACTGATAAAAAAGTGCACCGCTGGGTTTTAAACACGTCCACTGCTTATGTACGGAGCTGACTCACCGGTACGCAGGCCTAAATCTACGGTCTTAACGTTCAGTGACGTCGGCGATTACAGAGAGAAGATCGCAAGTTAAAAAAATAAAAATAAAAAGATTGGAAGAATGTATATTTTACAGACAACATGACCTTTCGTGGTTGCTTGAAGTAGTCCCAAGGATAACATAAGGGTTAAATGAGAAAGAAGCTGGTAAATCGTTACTACTTCGTCTCTTTTCCTTAATATCTACTCTAATTGCTTACTGTTGTCTTTAGATTTGCACAACTTGTATTCGGAAAAAGCAGTATTTCGAATGCACCAAAATTGCATTTAGTTTCTATGGTTATAATTACAAACATTTTCTCGGATTGCGGTAATAATTTAACTCACCGAACCGAAGCTTGAAAACCGGATCGGTAGTCGGTTCAGGTGGTCATTTAGTCGAAAAAGAATAAACGATTTCTGAATCCGTATTGTTTTCGGTTCGACACTCTGCTTTATTCATATAATTTATTCATGGAAACCTTACGAACATGCATGGCAGGGCATGAAGTAAGATAACAGTTGAAGCTACAGGCGAAAAACGTACAAACATCAGACAGTAAATATTGTACTATGCGCAATTAGAGGTACTAAATACACGGTGCAATATACGTAAGAACACGAACGTGTTTTGCCATTAACACAGCAAAAGGGGATACAATTTGGGAAAGAAAACTGCAAGAGAACCACAATTCACGATAATATGCATGACCCCAGATACACGTCTGGAGGTAAGATCAGAAGGCTACCGTTATGAGATAAGTCATCGCAAAAATGAATGGCACGAGCCAGAGCTGATAAGATAAATGCGAACACTGAAATATTAACCACAACGCTCAATATTGAAAAAAAAGCGTACGTGGAGATTTGTATATTTTGAAATCTGAGATTTCCCTACTGTGATGCTGTGCGAAAGGAATGCGTCAATTTTACTGCATGGAAAGAAATCGCTCTACTTGTGTGTTTTGGTTCATATTTGCGTGTTCACAGTTCATTTGTCTATGACTGCACGTGAGCATGAAACTTATCTGATTATGCAGTCTGCGCGAAAAAGACAGAGATGTTTGAAGTTGCAGCCAGGTTCGTTAACTGGTAAACATATATTTGCGGAACATGTACAGTGGTGAATGTTCCACAAATATATAGAGAGATGTTGCGGCTGATGTTTCGTTGCGGCAAAAAAAGGGTCACTTGTTATATTTGTTTTGATTAAGTTGATATCTTTGTTATACGTGATTTAAATGGGGCTGCTATATTGTGTATGATTTGTCGCATGTTGATTAGGTAGTTTTTGTGGATCAGGTAGTTTTCAGGAGGTGAACTCCGATTGTAGCAGAATAAATGTTTCGAAGGCGAGTTTTCAACCGTAAGCAGGGGAGTTTCGCAAGTTCCGGTGTAAATAGCATAGCCAATGTCATGTTCTGGCACATTTAAACGCCTTGTGTGGGACACATCAAAGACTCGCTGGAAGAATAGCACCAAGGTACGGGTGGAAGAAGTGTGGCAAAAGTGTGTTATTTAGTTGATTGGAAAATTCAGAATTTACACCTTTACGGCTCAAGCTCATTTCCTCGCATTTTGTATATTTTAATGTCAGCAGCCGTTTTTTAGACCTATTGAAAAGAACAATAACTGCTTGAAGCCCCAAGTGACCGTATTATCTATCATCAGAGGATGGTAGATAAATATATGGCGTATAAAGGACACACGCAGTAAGTAAGCAATCTGAGTGGGTAAAGCCGTTAAGGTCGACTAAGAAACGTAAGTTCCCCAGATCACTACCTTGCGGCACACCCGCGCTATCGGGAGAAACTTCATCAAAACTACCTAATCCACAAAAATTACCTAATCAATATGAGACAAAGGATACACAGTATAGAAGCTCGGTGCATATCACGTATAACAAGGATATTAACTTAAGAATAACAAAAATTACACTGCACCTTTTCTTACCGCCATGCTAACTAAAGGGAAGCCATTGCACCTTCGTCATAAAGATGTCCGTTAGAGACGTGCACTGATGCCCGCAGAAGCAATTTGAGCATGGTGATTACAGAAGTGGCAAATCACGTTAGCGCAATTCGTGTATAATAAGGGAAAAACAAGGGCGATTGGCCAATTCTGCCTGTCACAGCAACCGAAAGAGGAAGAAAGCAACACTGAAGGAAGGATCATGACGGTGGTAATGACTGGACACGATCGCACCACACTGGACACGTTTCTGCTGTTTGTGCTGTCTCGTGTGCGATGAGCATTGAAAGGCGGTCACCCACACAAGAACGCGTCATACGAAGATGCAAAAGAACACAAAAAATTGGCTGCCTATTAACTCACCTCACTGCAAATATCGTCAAAGGACGTTGTATCTTGCCGCCCCTGCCACACAAATGCCTCTCTTCGCTTTCCCGTCCACCTCGCACTGTTTCCCTCCCGTCTCGCTGTTACCACTATAAAGACAGTGCAGGCGTGATCAAATCAATTCCATTTTACCGCGTTCAACTACTGGCGCGACATCTACGTTAACCTTTCCTTACTATTCGCCCCGAGATCGAACACAGGCGGCCCCTGGCGGCGACAGGACGAATCGCTAGTGTGGACGGCGACCTCTCGCCGCCTGCTCGTTCACGTTGCGCGTGCCGCAAGAAGCGTGGTGCACACGATAAATAACAAATATGTGCACTTGTTTGGCACTAAGGAGTGGCATAGTTACCTCTGCTTGCGGATTTTATCTACAAACGCAATAGTCAGCGTCTGCTGCGGGATAATGCGCGTGTTTGGTTCCACGAAACATCGTCGCCGTTGTCACCGCTTGAGTGTGAAACGTGCCATAAACATTGCTTCGACACATTTCACTTTTCTTCAGTCCTCTGCCATTTCGGAAACGACAAAAGATGCTTTTCGATGGTGGCGTGTTGGTTATTTAAAGTATAAAAGTTTACTACATGAAACGGCTAAGAAGCGACAAGAGCTGTGTATACTCGTGCATTTGACACACCCTTGTAAAATTGCGCTGTGTCCATTTAGAAATAAGAAAGAAACAAAAACAATTACACTGGGCACGACACGTGCGCTATCGTCTATACATTACCGCGGACGCATTTTACACCCGCCAGCACCTATGTAATCGAATTCTTCCCGTACGTTTTCCAAAGAAAATACCATTTTTTGACAGTCGTTGCGTATACGTTGTTGTTAACTTCACGTATTATTTACAATACGTTTCTGTGGATGCCCAAGACTATTTCAGGGGAATTTCTGGGTAAAATTAGGCAGTTGTAAGTTTGCGTCGGTCTTGTGGCATTTCGTGTGTCATTTTTATATGTCCCATTTTCAAATCACTGCATGAATCACCTTGTCCAGAAATGTGACTCACTCAGCATAACCAAATGCCTAATGTGGTCCCGTCTTAACTTTTAAAGGTGGACCTAAGTTTAAAGGAGAAAAAATAGCGTAATATAATGCACGTTGCTGCCCACATGTGTGGAGGGTGTGTGCCACTGCTCGCTGGCTTTTTTTTTAATTTTTCCCACGATGGTCGATTTAAATACCATTTTGAAAGAGGCGAGCAACACTTCCTGGATAATCTCGGGCCAGAACGGGGGTTAATCAGTTTTGAAAATACTAGCGTCTATTAGTTGCAGTACTTCTAGTTCACCGCTACGGAACACGACGCCTAGCGTACTTTCAATTGCAACTAACACTGATAGCCAACTTTTAGCTTTTCGCGTTACATGCGTTTTCTTCTCGCTGCGTTTGGAACGTTGGCAGAACCCCCTCCCCTGAAAAGAAAAAAAGAAAACTAAATGCACAGAAAGCTTTTATCCGTGCCTTTTTTAGCCAGCCCTCTAAAATTAAATGCCAAGCCAAAAGCTAGGTTCAGTTTACAACACAAAGCAGTTACCGGCAACCCATTGCGCTGTTTTATAACGAGAAATAAAAAGGAACGTTTTGCTACATCTGCAACAGGGCAACTCCATTTGTCATCTTTATGGTTCGTAAGCGGCATTACGCCAAAATTCAAACACATCTCGCTGTTCTAGGCACCTGTTAGATTTTAAAAGGAACGGAAATGGCCAACAATGGTCAACAGAAAATCAAGTCAACTGATTTTCTGGTCTACAGAAAATCTGTGCTCACTCTGAAGTCCTACAAGCTTGGTTTAAACAGTGTTAAACTGCTTGTGACTTTGCAAGTCTAGTTAACATGAGATGTTGATGCGCGCGTTAGCAATTTAATTCGCACATTCACTTGCGATGAAAGCTTTAAATAAGTGATCCGACACCGCTATTCATCAAACCCACCTTCAGAGTCACTAAAACTTGATTTAACTAAAGCGGCGCGCAAAAGACCCGCTAGAATGGTTGCACTTATATCTCCGCGCTGGTTAAACTTCAGTAATTTTATTTTGTCTTTCGAACACACAAAAATATCGTGAGCTCTTACAAAAAATGTTGGGGAAGTTAAGTGGTGGTGCCATTTCAGGGCATCCCACAAGTGCAAGAATGCGTCATGCTACCACCGATGAGAGCAATTGAAACTGCTGTCGTAAACTCAATTCCAGAGATCATGGCCTCCTGATTTGTCCAGGTTCCTGATGTTATTTTTTATTTCAGGTTCAAGGACATTCTCCCCCCCCAAAAAAAAAACGAGCTTGCTGCGAGCCACGGCGTACAAGCTCATTGTCATTATTTCGGCCGTTCTGAGATTCGCAATGAGTCGCCTTTTTTTTTGTCATAGTAATGAAAAATTATTGCCGCTGTCATGCAATACATTGAACGTTGAGGAATCGAGCCACAGCATGTCCCTCTTGTCTGCGGCTTTCATGCTCACATACGGCGCCAGAAAGGCACGGAGCGCGCCCACAGTGTGCATTGTCCCGGGCCGCTCAGCGCGAGCATCCACACCAGCAGCGCGACGCTGTCGTCACCTATATGTAGATCTCGCGTCGAATTGGTCTTGTTGGAATGTCGCTACAAGGTCAAGGGCAGCGCGCGAGCGCTTTTTGTATCCGTAGATGAAAACATTGTCTTCGACAAGTATTTGTTAGTTGCTATTGCAAACATCAAGCAGCCCAGTATTTGTAAATGAAAGAACGTAGAAACTACCACTTATGTACTGATGTTTAGCATCAAATATGCCTGACGTTTCGTTTTTACTGAACATTGTTAGAAGGGCGAAGTGCGTTTCCAGATTCATTGGTTTGAAAGTTTTGCCTATATAAACTTATCCTTGTAGCATTCCATTTATCTTTTGTCCGGACGGCTTAGCCGGGGGACAGACACACCTTCAGACAGACAGACAGACAGACAGACAGACAGACAGACAGACAGACAGACAGACAGACAGACAGACAGACAGACGACAGACAGACAGACAGACAGACAGACAGACGGACGGATGGATGGACGGACGGACGGACTAAAATATTCGAGTTTAAGTAGCCCAAGAAAGACTATCATAAAACTGCCGCATGGCGAGGAAAGAGGCTGACATTTGCTGCACCTAAAACCACCGCCAATCAAAACCACTGCACGCGTTACAACGCGGAAAAACAGACCAGACATACATCCCAATGATGGTGAAGCTATTGTTGCAAAATAAGGTAACGGAATCCTTGCTCACCTACCTTTACGCATAGAGGATCGTATAGCTTGAAATAAAATTGCAATGCTTCCTCTCCAAATGCAAGTATTCTTCAAGTCGCATGACTTTTTAGTCACAATAAGCACTGGGATAGGTTTGCGGTGAAGTTTTCACCTAGACGTGTCACAACAGCCTCACAGGTCGACATTTCTACAATTTTAAGTTGGAAGCTGTAATACTGGCTTCCGCTCTTACATACCTGGTTTGTACATTTCTGTGCACGGCTTTAAGCGAGTGTGGTTTCTTGGCAATGACCGCAATGGTATTCACTGAGGGGGCTGGAGGCAAGTTGGGGCAGCTGCTTCTTCCCACACCTATGGCTGTAGTCGGAGTGCAAGGTCAAGAAGGACAAGTAGTTTCGGGTAGATTTAGGCGGAAATGGTAATGGGTTCCGTATATTGTTTACAATTAAGTGAAATTTTTTTCTTACTTTATTTTTTGTTTCAAGAAACGTACGTTACTTCACACCCCTTCCCGGACACCCTTTGTACTGTATACCTTATCTTTTGGAAAATGTACGAGGTTTACCATTGTTCAAAAAAGGCCAGCCTATAAGCTGGTTTCACGATTTCAATGGTTCGTCTCTAGAAAAGAAAGTACGGTACCGTTATTGTGGTGCCCTATAAGGAGCGCGATACCATGGTTGTGATTCGCCACTAGATAAGGCCGCGGCCGCCATTATAACTCGAAGCATGATCTCCGGCACGTAGTCGAGGCTGCACCTGGTGTGCCTGCGTGCCCTTGGCAGTAGCAGCAATAGTAAACAACGGGTGGGCGTATTTTTGTTTACTATTGCCGCTATTGCCAAGGGCTTGCTCGAGGCTTTTTTGTATGCACCTCCACTGAGTGTGGCGCGTCAATTGAATACACCGCAGGGGGTATACGCGCCCAGGCATTTTTTCCTTTGAGGAAGACGTCGGGTTGCTGCGCTGTACGGAACGGACTAAAACGGAATCACCGTGCGCGCGGCTCTCGACGCGTGCACACAAAGGCCGGAAGGTGGAAAAGCTCTCAGCGTGACGGCGGCGAACTCGACGATGGCTGGCGGGGAAACCCCGTTACACGGGACCGTCCCGTGTTGATCGCTGAGATCCAAGGCCACGAGGTCTTGCAGTCCGTAGGTTCACTTCCGCTTTTTTTCCCATTTGCGGCTGCTTGGAACGAATCGCGGGGACCCGAATTGCGTCGTGCGCAGCGACCGAAGGTGACCGCGGAAAGTGACATCGCGGCACACCCACTTCTCACTTTAAAGGGGCCATTAAGACAAAGTTGAGGCTTGTTTAATCTCAAACAGTTAGCCTCTGGTAACTCACTGAGTGCCATTCCTTCCCGGAAATCCGTTTTATAATAGAAAAAACGAGAAAAGAAATGTCGACAAACTTTTAAATTTCGCGCTTCAGTGACGTCTTACAGGCAGGAGAGACGTTATATTGGCCAGCACTAACCAACGTTTCAGCGACAGACTTGCCTTCGGCAGGGCCTTTTATTTTCACGAAACAAAGGTGATTGGGAAACACAAAAAGAAAATAACTGGACAAATCATTGAGGCCGCAGAGATTGACAATCAAACAGAAAATTTTGTTACTAAACCCTCCTTATCCCTCTCCCAAAGAGAGATTCATTTACTGTCCCACAGATATTTGTGTACGTGTTTGTGGCATTTGATGATGGTATAGTGTGATGACCGCTCGGGGCATCTGCAGCCATCATGTTTGTCTCGTTTTTGCTTTTTATTTTTGCGACTCTCAGCGTATATATGTGACGTGCCAAACAAAATAAAATGCAGTCGTAAGTCAGCGCTTGTCGTTGTCCTTTTTCCTTCGTCTTTTGCATCGTCCGTTTCGCACACTTCTCCTCTTTGTTAATTATGAATCAACTGGCCAAACACTCAGCCATAGCAAGCTCTCTTCAACACCGTTTAAACACACTGTTTTTATTATCATTTGCAATTGTAAAGAGCCGACGCAACGCGTATTCTTAATTAAAATACCCGTTGTGCTCTCGTTTATGCAATCATATTTGGCTAGGCGAATGCTCGAGGTTTCATTTGATCTGAATAATGTAGACATATACGAGCCACTAGCCGTAGTACCCGGATAGCCCGGGTGTGTCCCTATGCTACTGACAATAATAGGTATAACACGTGTTGAGTTATTACTTATCATATTCAGTTAGCTCACCCTGGAGTAGCGCATAGTAACTCCCGCCTGCGCTCAATTCACTAGGCGTGAGGTTATGGGAAACGACTCGAACTCGTCTTTTATTTGAACTATCCTGAAACATTCTGCAAGCGACGGCTTACCCCCGTCTCTGCGGTGAAGGGGCCACAGTCCTTCCTACACCAACTGTTTGCTTGTGCAGAAGACCCATTCTTTCCCATTAATTACCCTGTCTAGTGGATGCAGGCATTGGGCCACTCGGGGTCCTAGCTCCAGAAGGAGATTGTTTCTCGAGCAGCTGAAGTCGTCGCGACGCTTAGGGTGGCGCTCACCACGCCGGATCTTTTATGTAAAATGAAGTCTTCTCCCTCCCCCCCCCCTCTCTCTCTCTCTCTCTCATCTCTCTCTCTCTCTCTCTCTCTCTCTCTCTCTCTACCCACGGGAAGTGTTATCTGAGTAGATGCAATAACTAACTATCACTCACCTTATTATGACAAATAACATGGGATCGTAGGGGAAGCCTGCGTTACGGAAAGTCTCAGGATAGAGCGCGCTATTCGAACACGCGAAAATTGAAATCCACTGCCGGGGGGGGGGGGGGTGGAATTTAAAAAAATCCCGCTCGCCTCTTCCTGTGCCTGTTAGGACAAGACCGCGAAATTGGTTTTTTGAGATTTGTATGGGCAGCATTTGTAAACAAAAGCGAATTGCATAGATCAACAGGCTGAATAATTAGTGAGAAATCTGTTAAAAGGCGTAATTTCCCCAACGACCTAATTATTTCTATCAGGTGGCTGTTTTGAAAAAATCTTGTACAACTCGCCTTTACCATATGTATGGATTACCGATAAAATAAAACAAGCTTGATGTGTCCAATAGGGCTGCGATAAAAAGATACCCGCCGAGGTGGCTCAGTGGCTAAGACGTTGTGCCGCTGAGCACGCGGTCGCGGGTCCGATTCCCGGCCGCGGCGGCCCCTTTTCTGATAAGTGGAAAAGCGGCAACGCCTGCGTGTTCGAGATTTCGGCGTACGTTAAAGATCCCCAGTTTATCAAAACTAATCCGGAGCCCTCCACTACGGCGCGCCTCATCGCCTGCGCTGCGTCGGCGCGTTAAACCGTGCAATCAATCAATCAGCGACAAAAAGATCACAAATTGCGGGAAAATGTTTCAGCGTTTTTCCCTCTCATAAGGGGGTAATGTTTTTTGAAAAACTCCGCTCATATTTACCTCCTACACCTTAAAGAGACCCTGTAACGCACTTCTAGCAGTGAAAGTAAACCTGCGGGACGTATACATTACACTGCCAGGAATACCTGAGCCAAATATTACACTTGCACGCGAAGCGGTAAGCGCGCAAATCGCTGTGAAAGACCTGGAAAAACCAACCGAGCTTCCTTCAATTTTCCTCACTATGCACTCCCTGACATGGCCTAAACGACGTCATTGAAGCCATGGCTGCCTATTAGCTGTCGCTGGTGAGCTTCGCGGCTTATTTCTCGCATTTCCTGTGACGATCCGCTGTTGTTGGCGCTGTGTACCAACCTCTTCTATGCCTGAGCCTGTACGCACAGTTTTGACGTTTCTTTTGTGTTTTGAGTGCGCGTGGAGTTTGAGCGACGAACTTAATATTCCCCGTTCAGCCAGATCACATGACAGCAAACGTTTATTGCTTCAAAAACGCAGTACCAGCCTGAGCGCGCGCTTGCGAGCTGGTAGACGTGCCTGCTTTTTTGTGGCACCCAACTGGAAATAGACCCCCACGTTTCTGAGAAAACGGGAAAACTCCCCGCTCTGTCATATATGGAAGGCCGCTAGAGAAGACACCGCGAGCCGCCTTCCTTTCCAAGAGAGAGCGAGCAGCTTTAGTCGCGTTGTCCACGATCGAGTTGAGAAAGAACAATTATGCGCGATTTCTCATCGCACGTAGTTTCGATGATAGTGAACGGATTTTCATAATTCTTGCGGGAGGAGATTGTTGGGGCAATAGACTTTACCTTAAAATACATTCCGAGTAGTCGATGGTAAGTGTTGCAGGGTCTCTTTAAGAGGAATGCGCTACTGAAATTTGAAGCCTCTAGAACCTCACATTTGGGG
The DNA here is from genome assembly GCA_013339765.2 of Haemaphysalis longicornis. Lineage (NCBI taxonomy): Eukaryota > Metazoa > Arthropoda > Arachnida > Ixodida > Ixodidae > Haemaphysalis > Haemaphysalis longicornis. Next base: position 37,964,496 of record CM023451.1, read on the forward strand.
TCACATCACCTGTCCATATCATCCGCTTACATGACCTGTTAGGCCTTTTCGGCCCGTCAGAGGGGCAATTTCAGAAAACCCTTTCCTACCTTTTAGCGGTGTCGCAGGACAAAATCTTTGGCTAGTTTTGTGAATTTGATTGGGGTGACATTTACCAGCAAAAACGAAATGAATGTATCAATCAGTGAAACATATTTCGGGGAATATTTAAAAACACCTGATTTGCTCCGGAATGCAGATTTACACCAGTAGTGTTGCTTAGGGGAATACCGTAATACTACTTTTTAGGGATTCTTAGAGGCTACGTATATGAATACAAAGCACTTCGATATCTGAAGCGGAGCGAGATAATTGGGAATTTTGGGAAAGCACAATTTCACCCTTTTCCTCTGTTAGGGGCATAATTTCCGGAGATCACGCCATAGTGAGCCCCCTCACCATGAGGGAAACGTACTCCCGCAGCTTCAAGCCGCTAGGTCCAGCAGTTTTGGCTGGGAGTTGATGAATCAGTCGGTCGGTTGGTCGGTCGCGCACTTCGTTTTATAAGTATACAGTCAAACCCATTTATAGCGAATTGCAATATGCACCACGATTAGTTCGATATATCCGATAGTTCGATATAGCCGAACCCGCCTATAACGAACTTATCGTTACAAGTTCGCAATCCGCGGGAGCTCCCCCCCCCTCCCTCGTCCCTCCCCAACTCCACCATTCCCGCATGCTGAAACGAACACAGTAAAGTAGCCATTACCATACCCAAAATGATCCATTTATTGCAAATAAAGCTACTTTCCGCCTGAACTGCCTACTTTGCAAAGGAAAAAGCGGTGATTTTTGTTTTCACTTTCGTTTTGGCGTCTTCAACTAGCATAACATTCTCCACACGAAACATTGTTTGCACCAACTCGAGTCCGCGTCCTCCAAAATCAAAGAAGCATTGGCGGAGCACATCGACTGCCGAAAGCGCTTCGTTATAAACGTTGGACGGCTTTCACTCGCGACATCATAGGAAACGTGGGGGAGCTCTTCCCACAGTTTACCGATGCTGCTGTCTTGGTCCGGACTCGCTGACTGCGCTGGTTCCGTCGTGAGTCCCGCGCGTCGGAAACAGTTACGAAAAGTGTCCGGTGTCACGTCGCTCCGTGCGAGGCGCAATATCTCAGTCGCAGCTCTTGCTCGTGGTCGCGGCCAATCTAAATCTCAATCGCCGCTCCGAGGCCATGCATTTCGGCGGCCATTCTAGGCGCGCAGAGTTCGATATATCGGATGTGAACTTCGTTATAAGGAATATGTTTCCCATGTATTTTCGTAACTGATTTATGTTTGTTCCATATATAGCATAATTCGCTCTATCCGGGTTCGTTATAGCCGGGATTGACTGTAGAAGGTAGCAGTCCTAGTACGCTAAATCGTCTTGCATGTCTGCTTCATGTTGTGTTATTTGTATTTGATGCCTGTTTTTGTAAGCGTGCGGTCGAATCATGCGGCGGTCTGAAGGATAGACACAGCGAATGTTCGCGTTTAGGTAGCCCTATAAAGACAGTCGTTTCTAAGATACTAATGCAAACAGGTCAAAGTGTTGCACACAGGCTTCGCGGAGTACGCGATTTCTGTCTAGCTGTAGTGGAAGCCCTGCATGTGCCTGAAACTTGTTTGAAGGACACTTGTACGTGCCTGGGTTGGAATTCCGCACTGTTGTCGCACGAGTCTTCTGAAATTTTTTTCATTGGGGGTAGGGAGATGGAAAGTCGAAATAAGGATTTAAAGCACCGCAGCTACACCTGACGTATTAACCGTGGCGTAGATTCACGTTATGGCGTAATATAATGTACAGGTGCCGCCATGATTGGGAACACCGCTTTGTGAATATTGCAAAACAATTGTCGTACTGGCTTTATGAGAGCGACTACCGTTTACAGAAAGGCTTTTTTATTAGTTAGGACTCCTTTAAACTGACACAAATGCTGTCAGGCAGTTTAAGGAAGAAGAAATTCCTGTAAATTTACGACAAAGTATTCCAATTACTTTTGACGGCACCCGTACCTAGCATTCTATTGCTTAAGGCGAAATTTACCTCACAACCCCCGTGTTCGCCTCTGTCGGAGAAACAGTCCCCGCACCCCACACCACTGGGAATTCAGCACGCGACATCGTGCTCGGCAGAACAAAACCACTGACACCATGGTTAGTGTGTGTCGGGAAGATACTGTTTGCTTGGAGTCACAGGCCATTACAGTTTCAGACATGTTTAGGCCATTCAATCATAAGCTAAACAGGTGCCGTTTCATCTGCGTACCTGATGATGACGTCCCACACGAGGCTTTTGTTCTACATCGTAGAGGCTTGCACCCGGGGACATTGTCGGACAATGAGCTCGAGATTGCTCATATTGGTCGGGTAGGGACTTCCACCATGCTGTCGACTTTGGGTAGCCGATTTGCTAATTTGCCAGAAGTAGAACGTACCTTATACGGCAGCGGGCTGCCCCGGACGGGGATTTAACGGAAAGCTAGAAACGGCCCTTTATTATTAGAGGTGACCTCCGATTCCACAATCAGGATTGACCTTTAGTGGTGGTCGTCGTCGCTGCGAGAGGTATGGCAATGAACGAATTGAAGAGTGAATAATGGTCTCACTGGCTATATATCACCCATTGGCACGCACTTAAAGTTCTTGTGGAACGGTCTGAAATCCCGTGTGAAATAATTTTGCTAATGCTGAAATTCAACTTATCTCGCTTTAGTCGTCTGTGTTGATTCTTCTATTGCGGGGGTGGTCAGGGGTGTGCGAACATAGAGCAAGAAAGTACTGTCAGAAACAAAACGAGAAAAACACGACATAAGGACACCTCGCCCCGTCTGAACGCTAAGGTGTTCAGCAAGACCGCTTGCAACCGTGAGCATGGCGAGCAGTGACTACAGGTCTAGTCGATACAGCATTTTTGACCGACTAAAGCTCAAGGAACCGTACCCATGCGATGGACAGACACCCTCACATAAAGGCAATCAGCGATATTTGGATTTATGATTCCAATAAAGCGTCATAATTCCCCGCTGCATTAGTGTCCCCTTCTATGACATAATAACAAGTAATTGGTGTTTCCTCCTATGACCTCGACGACGGCGGCTCCGTCCAGAAGAATGATGACGTCACAGGTAGAGAGTCCTTGGTAGTCTCCCTGCGCGGCCGTCACGCCTCGATGAGTATCGCTAGTCTTAGTCCATTAATCGTGTAGGAAATGAAGATGCGCCGGCTGGCCGAGCGAGATGGTGGAGGTGGCGTTGCCGGGAAACTTGATGCCACAATTATATTTCGTACGAAGAGACTGACAGCAATAATGCAGTCCAGAACTCCCATTAGGCCTCTGGGTATCATTGTATTTTCAGCGTTTTGTGCTTCATGAGATATGTAATGCTCATTCTTTTCACCTTCACGCGTGTATAGGGTTACACATGTATAAAGTCACAATTAAATGTTCCTTCTGCGTTGCAGAGCTTGTCACTTGCTATTTCTTTGTGTGGTAAAACGTGTGAAAAATGAACTCCTGTTTTTTGCGCTGCTGTGTTTCTGTGTCTGTACTTGTTCCCTAGTCACTTCGCAACTGGTTCTAAGGTGTAAAAGGAGCTCAGAACTTGTCCGACCTCGTGGCGTCTATCGCTTCAACAAAAGAAAGAACCAATAAGCTTCAAACTTCAAGGATAAACACGCAAGACTATGGGTAACGCAACAGCGAAATTTTATTTTAGGGGAAAACAATACTAACATTTTTGCGTGCATACCAAGGAAATGTTTAACAAAAATAACCTGCTTTCATGATGGATACAGGAAGCCGTACAAAGTGTCTGTTTCCCGTGGCTAAGGCGAGTGCCGAGCATGCGCAGGCGCAAGGACAGCTCGGGACAATGCGCCCATACAAGCAGGTCTACAATTGAATACACCGAATGGCTGCAACGGCTGCGTGGAGGAGGACAAAGATTTAACACGTTGCTACCGAAGTTTCCGCACAAAACTGGACTACATGCCTGCCTATAGACACGCCTTCTCACTCGATCACTGTTCCTGCTTTCGTCACTATCTCTGACGTTAATAAAGACTTTTTCTCGGTACATTCGTACTTCCTTTAATTTTCCTAAATTTAACTTCTGTTTATATGCCGAATGTGATAAACACGGAAGCGAAAAAAAAAGACAGCTTCGTCTGCTTTATACTTGCCAGCTTTCCTGAGTTCTAGCAAGCGAATAAACACGAACGAAGGGAAAGAAAATAAAGCAGGGCAGACTCCTGCCCTGCTTTGGATTTCGCGCATGGCCTTATCTTCCACATCGGCTGAACAGGGCTCCATGCAGAAGGTTCCGGGAATTCTCGCTGATAATTCTCCATCTGTTGACACAATAATTATCATTGGGTAAGTTTTTACAAACCACAATTCATAACTTTCCTGTATTTCGTGCTTACATAACAATAATGCTGAAACACTTTGCTCAACAAGATACCATGGGTATATCCTTATCCTTACCCATATGGGTATATGGGTATATCCTTACTACATATGTTTTTCAGGGTCAGTAGAAAGTGATGCACATGGTGAATTTATAATTATGCAGCCAGGTCTAAATTTGTCAACAGAGCTGAAAAAAATCCCATCGAGGGGACTTTGGAAACACTTTACTTTCACTCAGTATGTCAGTTTTCTACAAAACATTTTAATTCCTTGATGCTATGACGATGAACATACAAATAAATACACTCAAGCCGAACACGTGTGCCGTCACTCACTAAGTATTTAAGCATTATTCGTTAGTAAATGTTCCCTTGTTGATTACATTCTTATTGACTTTGCTATGCCCCGCACCACTGCTCCTCATATTACTGTACATTGAAAACTAAGTGAGCTCAACCTCTGCGTCTCTTACTCCTAATCATACGAGCAATGGACGGCATGGATGACCAGCTCTGACCTCTCCTCCCGGTGGAACCTGGTACAGAGGGCCCGGGTGGCGAGTGCAGGCCAAGGTATCCCAGACTAGACTAAACCTCCCACAACGTGGGTGCCAAGGCCTCAGCACCTAAGAGTCGCCTAAATAAAGTTTACTCACCGTGCTCCTCCAGTGCTTCCTGTGCTCCAACGCTCCACTGCTTCCTCCTCCAATGCTTCCAAAGCACACTAATAATGCTGTTGCTTCGATTCCGACGTTCACAACAGTCCGTTCTTGACACGTTACTCCGGCGAATAAACTTTGGCGTGTTGGCAGCTATCATTATAGTGCGTATTACTTTCGTCGTCCGCTCCTGTAGTTTGACGGTGGCGTTGTCCTGTTAGCGAACGAAAGAAGGGACAACCGAAGACAGAAAGAAAACGGGGGAGGAGTGTGGCCAAATTGTGGGGGGAGGGCGGTATGCCGAAACGGTGCGAGATGCTTCTCGGTGGTGACGCATGGCGAAAGTGGGAGAAAGGAGGCAGTGAGACATGCTGGACGGTGGCGCTGCGCTGCGAGATGACGGCATAGCAGCGCGTGCTGTCGTGCGCTCGACGATGACGCGGTCAGTTCCTGAGACGCAGTTTGCGGTCCCTTCCGGAGACGCATGTTGCGATCACTTTTTTAGACCCATTTCGCACCCCAAAGCAGAGGCTTGCTATCGCTGACATTTGCGCGGGATGTTCAAACCCGATTTACCACAACAGGCTCGGTGGCGGCGCCGCGCTGCGAGATAATTGCAGAGTAGCGCGCGCCGTTATGCTTTTGCTCATCACGCGATCACTTCCTCACACGCAGCAGCTATGTGCGGTGACCGAGAAGACTGCAGTTCGTGCTGCGCACAAATTTAGTATTATGGAGTATCGTCATAATGACGTCAGCAATTCGTCGTAATTCGTCATAATGTCCTCAATTCGTCATAATATCGTCAGCGTCATATCGTCGTCAGCAATTTTTCATCTAGTAACGTACTTGTGGACTACTGCCGGTTTCAAAGGAGATATTAACTAGCGGAGACCTCGCAACACTTTTTTCTGTTCTAAATAGTATTTAATCTTAGGGTGATGTCTGCGCAGTAAGATTAATGTTCATAAATGAAAATCGATGAGAACTAGTCTATTGCTCCAAACTAGCAGTGGTGAAAATTTACTAAACCATGTTTTCTCATCAAATCTGATCACATAAAAAAATTAGTGTATGACTGTTTGTAATTTAAAAAAGAGCATAAATTAAATTCCTGGCTCACTGTGAGGCGGCTGTTCTAAATGGTTGAGTTAAAGTGGTAACGTTGACAAGCACCGCACAGAATGATAAGAATTACAAAAAACAACGTCTCGTTCGAAAGTCCCAAAAGAACACACACACCAAAAGTAAAGTTTCATATGCAGGGGTAAAAATGCAGTAGGCGCAAAAAGAAGCACATCACCATGTAAAACACAGTTACCAAATCAGCTTCACAGCGCGGATAAGCATACAAGTTGGTAAAAACAAACACCAAAGACACGTTCTTCAGAACCCACCAAACAATATTGTCATATGATCAGAATACTGTGCATAGTTGAATAAAAATCTGAGCTATGGAAACACGGGCAAACAGGCTCTTAAAACCCAATGTCATAAACTAGGACAAAATAATGTTTTTCTAGGGCTGTAGTGCGGGTCAGTTATCTCAAGCGCGTCTAAGGTGTTTATGAATCTGTAATAGTAATAGTAGCAGTAGCAACGGTAGTAGCATATGTAATAGCAGTAATAGTGGCAGTAGTACAGTCAAACCCGTTTATAGCGAACTGCAATATGCACCGCGATTAGTTCGATATATCCAACAGTTAGATATAGCCGAACCCGCCTATAACGAGCTTATTGTTACGAGTTCGCAATCCGCGTGAGCCCCCCGCCCCCTCCCTAACTCCGCCATCCGCGTATGCAGAAACGAACACAGTACAGTAGCCATTACCAGACCAAAATAATCCATTTATTGCAAGTATCAAAGCTACTTTCCGCCTTAACTTCCCACGTTGCAAACAAAAACTGTGATTTTTGTTTTCACTTCCGTTTTGGTGGCTTCAACTAGCATAGCATTCTCTACACGAAACATTGTTTCCACCAGTTCGAGTCCGTGCCCTAAAAAATCTAAGAAGCATTGGCGGAGCACATCGACTGCCGAAGCGCTTCAATTATAAGCGTCGGACGGATTTCACTGGCGACATCATCGGGAACGTTGCGAGCTCTTCCCACAGTTCACCGATGCTGCTGTCTTGGTCCGCACTCACTGACTGGGCGGGTTCCGTCGCGAGTCCCGCGCATCGGAAACAGTTACGGAAATTATTGGGCGTCACGTCGCTCCGTGCGAGGCGCAATGTCTCAGTCGCGGCTCTTGCTCCGTGGTCGCGGGCAATCCACATCTCAATCGCCGCTCCGAGATCATGCATATCGGCGGCCATTCTAGGCGCCCAGAGTTCGATATATCGGATTTGAACTTCGTTATAAGGAATATGTTTCCCATTTATTTCCATAACTGAATTATTTTTGTTTGATAAATAGCATAATTCGCTCTATCCGGGTTCGTTATAGCCGGGTTTGACTGCAGTAGTGATTGCGGAACGGGATTAGGCGATGCCCACTTAGGAAGGGGAAAGGGGGCAAGGTTGAGTCTGGTTCAATATAAAAGCCTTGTAAGCGAAGCTGCACAGGGAGCTGAGTGTCCCTAAGGTGTGCGGAAGCTTTACCAAGTTTCTAGGACACCAACATCGCGGGGCGAAGCTTTTAGCAGATCGCCTTTACCTTCGCATTTAACAAAAACGGGGTTATGCACGTTAATTCCTGGTACATGTCTAACACATTGCTGGCGGCGACGATTGCGGGTTGTTGGCGTCGCCGTTGCCACAACCCGATTGTGCGGTCCGTCGTGGCTTAGCTAGATATGCCTGTATTGAACAGGACCTGTGCTCCCCCCAGAGACCATGCTATTGGATTGCGGGCTTGGGAGTTGCAGCCAGGTCGTCTGGCTGACGTTGCTTCAGAAGACGCTTTTAACGTTTTGGGCCTTTTGTAGACCACCAGAGCGTGAGTGTTTCTATGCTATTGATACTGTTGTGTCTCGTTTGCCAGCTTTAGGGCCTGCTTATTACGTATCGAAGAGCAGGTAATGGAAAATTCACTGCAATATATGTACAGAGTAACAATAACTGCACGCTGGTTACGTACACAGGAGCTTTGCTGTTTCTTCCACGAAAGTGAAAATTCATAGATTGTCGGGAAGGCGTAAGCTTGCGTATGTATCACCAGTCGGGGAGACTCATGGGAGATTACTCAAGGGTTGACCAGAAGAAATGCAAGGGCCCTCCACGTGCTTTATTCGGCGAAACGTTTTTCGTAGGCCAACATCGGTTTAATAAAATGCAGCGGTGGTGTTCGGTTACGCCGTGAAATATTTGTACAGCGCTTATTTTTTAGAGTGTACATTCTGAATCAATATCGTAGCCCCCTACCTGTTTATGCTGCACTAACTTATATAATAGCAAGGATATCACGAATACAAAGTTTATATATCCCACTACTTACAGTCGTGATTACGACTCAGTTTTATCAACACCATCATTCACTGTAACTGTCTCCCTGACGCGGTGGTTTTGATCTAGGTTTCTCAAGTATTCATGTACAACTGCTTGGGTCTTTTCTACGCTTTCGTGACGTATTTCGCTGAATTTCTTGAGTGACCTACTAAACAGTCTTCCACAATTGCCGCGGAAGTTAAAACAAAATATTTGTGGTCATTATCGAGTACATGAGATGGTTGTACCAGGTATCACAGAGAAACAAGCCAGGAGGCATACGTTTTCGGCAGCAACATACCAGAGATAGTTACACAAAAGATTTTGATATTTCTACAAAACTCTCTCGTGAAGATAGCGTGCAACGGGAACGCTTTCCGCGTGCACAATATTCTTTATTAAAGCGGTTCGACTAAGTTCCACGGAAACGTCAGAAATGCTGCGTATAGCGTGCATACAACATTCCATTATTGTACCACTGCCATAAGTGTTCAGGCTATAGTTTTCTGTACATATGAAGTAACAACATAAAATTGGAAGATTTTCTGGTATCTCTTAAACTCAGTATAAACCGTCTTTCACCACCACCGCAAAAACCTGATCCAACCTTGACAAAGAAAGTATGCTTTATGTTTTAACGGTGGCCTCATGGCCGACCTCAAATAGCTAACGAGCGAAAGAGATTGCGTACGCGTCTGAAGACAAAATACATCCATCAGTCTCCCGCGGGAATTGTGGTGGCAATCGCCTCGTTGCCACTTCGCGCGCAAGTTGGCTCGCTCGTTCATGGCGGATGTTCGGTGTCCACCTGCGGGTGAAATCCAGGAAAGTGCATACGCAACGCGGGATTACAGCGGAAGGTCGGTAAAATGATGTATGGACACCGCACAGCCCGTTGATTGTGGCTGGCGCTTTGAGATGTCGAGACAGCGTCCTATTTCTCGATGGGGCTACTAGACATAACGGTTCAGCTGATGTCCCTGCTTTTGAACTTACCATTGGACTTCTTACAAAGATGAGTTGAACACCAAGTGCAGCAGCTCAGTATGCAGGGTAAATGAATTCGCGTAATATATATATATATATATATATATATATATATATATATATATATATATATATATAGATATATATACTATATATATATATATCTATATATATATATATATATATATATATATAAATATATATATTATTTAACCCCGAAGGGTCACCCAACGGTGCAATGCAACTGACAGTAATCAATTACTTTTACAGCGCCGTTCGTGATGGTACGCTCCTGCCCGGTCGTGACGGTCATGGCTCAATCATGCAGGCGACCCGGTGACCACCACCACCGCTATGTAATGACAAAAAAGCTCGTTGCTAGAGCAAGACGGAGGCAGTGTCATTGCTAGAGTAACCTCGGCAGTGAAGTGCGCTCGACGTATTGAAGTGTAGTTGGGGAGCTAGCGTTGGAGCGTAGTAGAATGAGTTCCCGCACGGAATAAGAAATCTTTAGACTTCGTCGTGGAGCATCAAAGTGTTTCGCATAGGACAGAAGCACAGCGTAGACGCGGGCGGGCAAAACGGTCAAATGAAGCATTTCAATAATATCGTAATGACGTCGAAATAGTAATGTATTTTCGTCCAAACGTCGCCATGCAGTACTAGGTCGTCGCAAGAAATCTTTGGATATCGCCCACTTGTAGTGGGCACTCCAATCATCACATCGAATACTGATGTGCGAATTTTTGTTGGTTACAGTAATGAAATAGCTCTAAAATTTCAGCTCTGTTCAATACGACAGCTATACTCTGGCTGACATACTTGCCTAACGTTGCGGTCAAATTGCTGCTTGTACCATTTATTCCGTCATAAGAATATAAGGTTTCGCTACATATTCGCTACATATATTCGGTACATATATTCGCTATATATTTGCTACATGTACATGGCTTCCTGAAGAAAACGAACAATACCATCACGATCAGAAGCCATATACGTCTACGGGGCAAAGTCGAAGTATTTTCAAATACCTCATACTTATAGGAAAGTATTTATACTTGTCTTTATGCGTGAATTTAGCTTTGTTGTCCCTCTGCACTAAAAACGCTTTGCTTCGTCAGAACAATTAAAAACCGATAATGTTTCCCGCAGCTTCCTTGTAATAGGACCATTAATACAAACTAGAACCTTGCTTTACTTAAAAGAGCTAGCATGTGATAACCCTCACCCCTATGTCGGTCCCGATGTACGCTTTCACCATAAAATAAAAATACGTACAAACGTTTGAACTCCGCGCCAGGCAACGTCAGCCGTTACGTCTTAGGTGAAGTACAAAACAAGTTTGTGGGTGTTATTTTTCAATTGGTATTGCCAAGCGAAACTTGTGTCGCTGCTGCAACCGCACAGTCATGGTTCTTTGCGGTGGTTTTTAACAGCCGCCGCCAACCGCACTAACGAGTCCCTGTGACGTCATAAGGGCAGGACGAGAGAACGGCGGGTTGATCGCTGCTACTTCATCTCTTTTTCAAATGATTCAGATTGACTCTTCGAAGCTTGCGCTAAAACTGGCATGGGTGTTGTTGGTAAATAGCACTGTTTTGCATGTACCAAACTTGTATTTTGTCCTCAATGTCTCTTCAAAGTCCTGTAACTGTAAACTCGAAACGCTCTTTGCAAAAATCCAAACAGCGATAAAAACATTGGTGCGCTTACCTAGGCCGCATGGTCCTTGTTGACTGTATGTCACCTCCATCCCCCTGTAATTATTCCCAGCACGAACTATTTGTGAGAGGGACTATTTACCTGTTTTTTGGGTTATCGTTTAATCTATGCGGTGTAGTCCATTCCCTCCGGAGGTTGTGTTTGTGGCCTCGAGGCCTGGTCTCGTTGAATATGTAAATTAGTAATTGGGCATAATGGTTTGCATTGAAATTGTTTTGCTTTCCTTTGTGAGTGTTGCTCTAGAGTTTGCCGTCCAGTTTTCAATAATAAACAAATTCTTGGCTGACATGTACCCTGTGCAGATCAGCATATTATTGTAGCGTCTGCGCAAACCTCACCCTCGCGTAGTAGGAAACTGTGCATCTTGTGGTTTTGTGTTTATATTTAACAAAACTCCCATCTTAATGGAAAAACAAGGTATCTACCGGACAATCTGAAAGGCCTACAGTAGAATTTAAAAACACCAATCCAACATAAGGGAAACAGCTCTAATGCGGTTAGGAAATTCAGAAATATTTAGATTTTTTTAAAAAATCCGATTTCCCCTGTGGTAACGTGTGATGTTAATTTAATTTTTCATGGGATTACATTTACCAGGCCGCAAGTGTTAGAGAATATTTTTCTTACACTTTCAACCGTTGAAGCAGAACCAGCAGCAACAAAGAGAAACGTCAAAGATTTCAGAGCTCAGGGTACCGATAGTGGCCAATTTCAATAATTTAAATGTATAGTTGACTTATTAGCACCATGTTAGTTACTGTTCATATACTTTCACTAACCACTGGGTCTTTTAGCCGGCAAATCCATGTCGCACAATATGTCGTTGTATATGAAGGTGGCAGCATTTTTTATTTGTCAACTTCATGAAAAACATTGATCCGTCAAGAATTATATCGAAGTGCCCCGAAAAGTTGATTTGGATAAGGATGAACACTTACTGTGCGAAGCATTCGGGGCATTAGAAGTGCGCTTAGATTACAGAGACAGAGAATGTTCGTCTTTAAATGTATAGTAATTTTTCAATACCATTTTAGCTCCTTTGTACTATTTATTACACAGCTTTAAGCATTCTGGAATCCGAAGCAATGATGTGGTACTTACGTGGTTGTACTGAGAAGACCGTCAGTGATATACCGCTCATAAGCGCATAATAGTACCTCGGAATTACAGCCCCATCAGTTAACTGCCTGTTGAATAAAAGTTGCTTTCCAAGATAACAGATACATTACTATGAGATAATTGCGCGGAATCCGCTTTTCTGATGGAGGTGATTAGCGAATTCGCCCATGTGTTCGAGATTTCGGCGCACGTGAAAGGTCCCCAGGTGGCCAAAATCAATCCGGAGCCCTCCCCTACGACGCGCCTCATCGCCTGCGGTGCGTCGGGTCGTTGAACCCTACAATCAGTCAAATAATTGCGCGCAATCTAATAAACACCTTTAAGAGGCAAATACACCAACCAAGGGCGTTTATTCAAAGCGTTCCGCTTTCTTCAAAGCAGGGACCGCTTTGAATAAACGCCCTTGGTTGGTGTATTTGCTTGTTAAGTTTAACCCAACCAGACAGAGTTCTGTCGAAGATGTTCACAATAAACACCTTTGCATGAAATTTTCAATATAAGAATGCTTTTGAAGCAGGAGGAATGGCTGCAGTAGTAAATCGGTAAGAAGCTAGGAATGAAGCGAGACATACACAGTGATCTTAGAAGGCACACAATGACTGCACGTCACCACTGGCGTAAGCCAGAGGGGGGAGGCGAGAGGCCACGACATCTAGCAAAATTTGGTGTTTAGGAGGAAATTCAAGATCCATCTGTCATCAAATAAGGATTGCAAATAAACTGTTATAATTCTGTCGCCCGCTATGCACTGAGGTTACATGGCCTAGATGTCAGCTTTGGCACCGACGACGATCATCCATGTTGCGATATCTAGGAAAGAAACAAAGATGAAAACAAGTCGGGACGTGTCCCAGAGTACGCCCTCCGCATCCCGAAGTTTACATTTTTTTAATTGTAACCATTGAATGTATATCTCCTTTTTAAATTTTCACGCCTGTCGCATCCTTGTACTCCCCTTTGCCAGGCCTGGCGCCCCTCGTAACGAAATCCTACCTATGCCACTGCACGGCATGATAAACCTTCGAAACACAAGTGGAAAGTTCCCTGCCCGGAATGGCGTCAGACCGGGCGACACTATCTTTTCGAAGCTATTTACAGCATGTTTAGAGGAGGAGGTAGGTGCGTTTGAACGGGACAGGCGGGGACACGAGTAAACGGGGAATGTTGGTGCCGCTAACATTTCTTGATTCAATTAATTAAGGGAAGATGAACCGAAAAGGTTTCAGACATTGTACTCATAAACCAAGTGGCAGGATTAAAAATGAATACGATTAAATAAAGCGCAATTTTAAAACAGACCTGCTTGAAGCTTTCCTTTCAGTGTAGTCAGTGAAACACTACAATAGATGAGTTATTATAGGCATCTTCGAAATGTTATGGTATGGGCTGCTCCAGCGTAACAACACGGCAAGCAGAGGGTAAAAGAATTAGCTGCAATCAACGCTGTGACAGTGGGTGGAAAGCGAAGCTTTAAACGACACCCACAACAGTTGCCCATGCGACGTCACTTTAATTCGATTGATTGATTGATTGATTGTAGGGTTTAACGCGCCGACGCAGCGCAGGCGATGAGGCGCGCCGTAGTGGAGGGCTCCAGATTAATTTTTGGCAACGTGCGCCGAAATCTTGTACACACGGGCGTTTTTTTCTTTTCGCCTCCATCAGAATAGCGGCCGCCGCGGCCGGGAATCGAACCCGCGATCTCGTGCTCAGCAGCGCAACGCCTTAGCCACTGAGCCACTGCGCCGGGCGTCACTTGAATTCACACACGTGACCCAACAGAGAGTGAAAGCAGAGATTCTGCCTGCCGTTACCCGGAATTCACGGGGATGGCGCCCGAACGCAGCAGCGTGAACTGTGGCCGGGAGAGAGGCGGACGCCGCCGCTGCAGCCCGGCCGCGAGTGGGGAGAAAGAAAACGGAGAGGAGGGTCTTTCAAAAGGTGAGACAGCGGAAACTAGCCATTCTGATGTGCTAGCTTGAGGCTACACCACCGCGCTACACAAGTGCAGACACCGAAATAATTGGGCACGTGAGCTTGGTGATTCCCATTTATACCGATTTAAACTTGTTAGATTAGTAAGTTTGAAAATTACGAGAAAGCTGAGGGAACTCTTATAGTCGCTATTTGTTAGAACCAGTTGCTCTTCCGCCTTTTGTAATACCTGTTAAAACACAACCGAATTGATATTCACCAATTTAGAAAACGCAGTCCCATTCGTGGCAAGCAGGACACAAAAGGTACCGTTTTTTAGCGGCCAGATGTCTGTATGTGGTCTCTTCATTTTGTTTTCCCGCCCTGCAAACCAATCCTTAACGTTTATTTGCCGTGCGACCACTTAATTCTGTCCCGTCTGGGTTACCCAGTAGGGGCTGTCGAACAAGTTAATCAAACCGTGCGAAGAAAGCGCGCAATGGACACGAAGCTGCGCCAAAAAAGGCCTAAAACAACCGTCGCTAAAGCAGACGACAAAGCCGACGGAATGCGTCCCGCCGACGCGCCCTTCGGAGTGAACAGGTCCTGGCCAGCGGGAAATTCTGGGTAATAGCACCGATTCGCCGTGCCTCCTACATGGTGCTCAGTGAGTGAAAAGCGCCCTCCCGCTCCCCAGCCACGTTGGCAGTTTCTTTTGACGCACGCCAGGACGAAACCATCTGCCGGTAGCGGTAGAAAGCTTTGCTTTAAAAACGTAAGTTCTTACCTAGGGACCGTCGCACAAACCCCGTCTGGGTGTTCTTGCTATGGGCTGCAGCAACTCGTGTCTGCCGGGCTCCAAACACCCCTCGCCAGTCGCAGAAGGACCGAGAGCCCGGAAGTCACCCAATCCCGCCGCCGACATTGCGCTACTGTCGAATGATTTGGCGGTCGCTGCTGTGAATGTCCAAACACACACTGCCTCAGGCGCTTCCTCCCCCGGCGGAGGGGATACATTACTCAGCGGTGACATCAGAACCTTCTCAATCGCCCGCTCTGATCCTGGATTTTCCTCCGTGCAGAACTTACCACCACCGTAAATATTACTCACGAAGCAAGGGTGGCAGGGTTTTAATACGTGAGTGACCAGCTCTGCGTAAAGCCACCCAGGATGCGGGATTTTGCAAACTTGGCAACGTCCATGCACCCCCACCAGCAGCATCTACTGGCTCGCTTGGAACGCTCTTTCAGCTCTTTTGAGCAATTGCTAGACAGGCTCCGCCGTTCGGCCTTTTCTCTCGAGGAAGAGAATGGGGTCCCTTAGGATTATGGTACCGGGACTTCACAGCATATGGCGCTATCGCATAGCAAGGCTTTACAACGACGTTGATGCCCGTTCTGCAAAGCAGTGTTTCAGGGAAAGCGTAGGTCACTTTGTGGAAGATATATCTCAAGAGGTATTGTCCGTGCGGCAGCCAGAAACAGAGCAGCTCATGGCAATGAGGGAATATCAAATGACATCGCTACGTCTGAGTTGGGCAGCCTCACCACGTTATTGTGTGATGTTTTGCACTGTTGACCTGTGATGGGTTGTGTATCGTCAAAGGCAGGCAAGAAAAAATGCCTCGGTGGCCAGGGGGGGGGGGGGGGGGGGGGTAGAGTCGTAGGTTGTCAAGTTAACGGCCCGTGGTTCTAATTTTTATTCGTAAGCTAACCCGGCAATGTTTTTGTTAGTGCAACCTGTTTTCTTAGGTCAATACTGTATGGGGGGGGGGGGCTTTGTCAAGCTGCTATTGCGCAACTTATTTCCGCAGTCTTCCCTTTTTTCCTCTCGAAGAACAAATAAAAGATGTTGATTGATTGATTCATTCATTCATTTATTGATTTGATTGATTGATTGGTTGATTGATGGATTGATTGAATTTACGCACTGGCGTCGAAAATAAGGATAGCTTGGCATCTTTTAGGTGGGTGTAGCATACAACACGTTTGGTTGTTCGATTATTTTAGTTCGACTCGAAAACGAGGCACGCGTGGAATGCGTCTATGCAGCTAGATTTTTCAATCATGTGCCCGGAATAGCTTTGTTTTTAATGCGATAGATTGCCCTACGGCATAACAGGGAGGTTTATAGGTACAACATTGCACCAGTTGCCCGCAGAAAGCCAAGAAGAGATCAATACTGGGGTCCCCATATCCAACGCTTAAGATCGGGGGGTCTGCCAGGATGGAGCCCTGTGCCTCGGAGGTGTTGGATTCTTTCGTTTCTAAGACCTGAACAAGTCCACAGCAGGTGTTCAGCGTCAGCGTCTGGCGCAGGAGTCACACAGAAGGGGCAGGTGTCCGCAAACGGGGCATGTATCGGGCAGGCCAAGCGTGAGTAACTGCTGGGGATAACACCACCCGAACTCGAAGCCTCCGCAGCAAGACCTCCTCCCAGCGAGCGAGCCCACTGGGGAGGTCAGTTCGACGCGGTGGAAGTAAAGCACGCGTGGCGCGGCGGAAGTTCTCTTTTTCCACCAGCAGTTCTTCTAGGGTAGATACTCGAAATAGTGGGAGTGGCCGTGGGAGGTCCCTTCGGTGGCAGGCGCGATCTGCCACAGTGTGGACAGGAAGCGTGTCCCGGCGAATCCAGGAAACGCGGACAGGGCATGGATAAGTGTCCATAACCTCGTGGATGCGTGCGGCGAGGCTTGTACAACGAGCAACGCGACGCAAATCCCGAATCGCTGCAGTTGGGTCCGTGTAAAGTTCCAGCTTTTCCCCAGTAGTCAAAGTCGATGCAAGCGCCTGCAGGCCATTCCCTAATGGCAGTTAAGTTCTGCTAGCCAAGCTTGGGAGTGCACGGAGGACTCGTACGCGCAGCTTTGATTTAGGGCAGGGAGGAGGGGGACACGTCAAGGCCGTTGTGGACGAAGCAGTCGTATGCCCCGGCGTCCACAAAAGCCGGACAACCGCGGTTGCGTCCTCAGGCGCCCAGTGCAGGGACATGAAGGACGGCGTCGGAGGCTGGTGAAGGCCCGAGGTACGGGCGTGTAGCCTTGTCAGAGGCTTGTTGTCCGTCACTGATGGAACAGCCAGGGCGGCCTTGCGGCGGAAAAGGCTGGCATCGTATTCGGCGGCTGGCCCATGTACGCGGCGAGAGCTGCTGCCCGGAATAGCTCGAATGAAGAGTTCCTGAGTAACCCGAGTGTATTTGAGCAAGCCCTCTCGACGGTGTTGTACGTGTGAAGTCCCGGCGGATGTAGTACTCGTAGTCGATAAGCTAACAGTCGGCGCGGCAACGCGTCTACAAGTCGGCGCAATATGCGAACGGTTTCTCGAGACGGCATCAGCGCGCGGTGGGGCACTCCAAGGCAACAGCACCGTCGTATTAACCTTGAGGTCTCACAAGAAGTCTACCACAGACTTGAGGTCATCGTAGCCAGCGAAGCTCAACGCATCGACGCTTGAGTGGAACGATAGCATGCGGTAGCGTACAGCGCGCTGCAGTCGATGATAAGCCAGCCGATTTCGAAGGATGTGGAGCGAGGTAAGTGATCGGGCAAAGCGCGCCCTCGAGCCAAGGTGCATCCCCCTCCCGGCACGCTCACATGAATCGAACGAGAGGCGCCGACGGGCACTGGTTTCACAACAAGACATGGCGGCGGTGATGCAGTTGCCTCGAACACAAAGCGAAACGACAAAACGACACCAAAAAAAAGAAACGCACGGTAAAGCGGTGATCAAATGATAGAAACGCTACAAATATACCAACGACCCGAAGATACGGATTGGATTGGATTGGGAAAGACTTTATTGACAAATATCCTGCAGTAGGCGGGGGCCGATTTACGGCACCGCCTCAACGCGGCCTAACGTTGCATCTCCTTTCGCAGCCCTACTGGTCGTACGGTAATAGGTGAATATAATCCTCTGGAAATGCATATTGTCAATGGAGAACCCCTACGGACCGTCTTTTAGGACTAGACAACCGCCATGATTTGAAATGAGCACTGCTAAATGATGCAGGTCTAAATGTCATTTCGACATTCCTGGTTGCATTTTTGTTCCACAGCTACTATTTAGTTTGTTATTTCCCACCTATTAGTGGTGGAATTATTACAATTCAGTAGTTACAAAAACATATGAGGTAATGTGGAGTTGGAACCACAGGTGAACCTTCCCGATGCCACACTGACCACACGAGAGAAGGGTTAAGAGCAAAAAGACAGATCACACGATAAGCGAGATCAGAGCCTTCCGGGAAAAGGGTGAATTCGGCCAGTTGAGGATTCAAAGTGTGGGAAGTCTATGGGAGAATGCTGCGTCCTGGAGTACACACAAAAAAAGGTGACGAACATTTTGTTACCCGCGTAGTTTGAAAACCGTTACACCCCCAGTGATCCTTGTGGTCACTAGTACATCACTTCAACATTGAACATTCACTCCAACATAACTTCAACGCAAATATTTGAGGAAGAAAAAGTAAAAAAAAATAAATGCCTTCAAAGTTGTAACAGTCAGCCAGCAGAAATGTAAAATTCTAAAAACTTCCTCGGTCGTTCAAATCCGACTACGTGTTTTGAATGCAACAGCCTAGCGATTATTACGCTTACTTACTGCTACATAGTGTCTACGTGTCTTTTTTCGCTTGCGTTTCTTCATTTTTGCCACCATTTGGTTAGACAAGTACCGCGGTCGCGCTTCGCGCGACAGTTTCTCCAGGAAAAGAGCTCCTCGTGGTTTACGTGCACCTGTTCTCACTCCTGTGTCGTCACGTTCATTTCTCCCACGGACCCCATCACGCTAATTCTGGTTCCTCCTCTTGCAAGGTGCCGTAGTAGAGCAGTGGCGATGCATCCGGCTGCTACTCCGGGGACCAGGGTTCAAATTCCAGAACCCGGATATGTTGTATATATTTATTTTCTCTTTGCAGCGGCGGCCATTTTGGTACTGCAGTCGAGTCCACTTATAACGATAACGTTTATAACAATATATCGGATATAACGATGAACAGCTATGGCACCGTCAACTTTTGTATTCTTTCTGTGGTAAAATAAACCGCTTATTACAATGCTCCGGTGCAACGATATTGGATATAATGATTTGAATCCGGTGATATTGTGCACCAAAAGTGCAACAGTGACGACTCTAATGACGCGGTTGCTCAGCCTACTCAGGTAGTGTCTTCGTAAGAGGCCCAATGCGTGACACAGTCCCTTGGGGACTTTGTTTCCGCCAAGGACATTTACCTCAGCTAGAAGCACGTGTACATGCTCCTGGAAAATATTTGCGCTAGCTTCACACGCGGCAAACAAAGGTGACCGACTGTGGGTTCTTTTCCGCAAATTAGTAGTAGTACCACCTTGCTGGCATGCGCATAAAATGTTTTGAGCTCTGTTCCGTCCTTTTTATTTCGCAACCCACTTATAACAGTTATCGGTCATAACGATGGCATTTCTTGGCACTTGGATATTGTTATAAGTGAACTAGACTGTATTTGTGTTGACGCCAAGGACGGTCGCGTTTTGCATTGATGAGGCATTTAAGGCTTTCTCCTTATAATAAACATCGCCGCAAGAAATTAGTTACGCTTCACGTGAGTCGCCGCTTTCCCCCGACACGAATGAAGGTGTTTTACGAAGAAGTCTAGCAGCCAGCACGGGCAGACACAATTCCCTTTCCCATTTTGAACGCCACCTTGCAGACGAAATACCGTCACGCCTCCGACTTTCACTCAGCGAATTCCTCTGAGAAACTTTCGCGCACCCAATCTTTCTGATCAGCCAAGTGAGACACGCGGCGCTGGAACGTGCGCCGAAATACGAATCCTCAAGGATGCCATGAATTGAACCTTGCTACGTGCCTTGAAAAGCGCATATCTTCAATTTGACGCTACCGACCATCTGACTGGGATCGGCTACCGGCATGACCGGTGTATACAAGGCCGCTGTGCGATGTCTGCACACATGAACGGGTCGACAGAGAGGGGAAACAGGACGAAAAAAAAAGATCTTGCCGGATCCTGGAAACCGCTTAGAGAGGAAGTGTGGACGCAGCCGTTTCAGCGTTGACTGGCCATGCCAACGGTGGTCCGGTCCAGCGCCGATTGCCTCCATATTTTGTTTCGGACCACAATACCGTATTTACTTGCGTAATGATCGCACTTTTTTTTCCAATAACTTTGATACCAACTTAGGGGTGCGTTCATAACTCGGGGTAAATTTTTCGCGAAAAACTTTTGAGCACAGAAAAGGCAAGCAAGTTGCGGGTCATATTTTTTTACTGTAGGTATCATGATCATAATGAAATTAATAAATAAAAACATAAAAACTCCTCACACCACCGCAAGCCGCTATGCAAAGTGACGCAAAATGCAGTGTTTTCATTAATTACGGAACGCGCAGGAACGAGTTTGTTGCGAGGTGACAACAAGGCTATCAATAAGTGGCTGCCGCTGTGACAGTGTGGGACATCAAAACAGACATGGGGGCCGACGCAGCAAGCTGAGCGCATGTTTTTCTTTGTCTTGTGAGTACATTATGTGCATTTAGTGAGAATTCCTGCCTCATAAATATTGAACGCATGCTTGCCGATATCGCTAATATCGGCAAGTCTGCGGCAATAACGTAGCCATGTCCGCTTTGAAAGCAAAGGAAACAGAGGTAAGCACGATCATCATCAGCTAGACTTGGCAGACATACGACATACTGCTGCGGCAAGTTCAGGGTGCGTTCATTGCGCGGGAAATTAAAAAAAAAACGAATTTTGACGACAAACTTCACCGGTGCGATCATTACGCTAGTGCGATCATTATGCGAGTACATACGGTACTATTTTTGCTGTTCAATTTATTAAATTTAAATCTATGGTACACACGATGCAGAGCAGGACTGACTGGCTAGTCTCCTTCCCGTGAATGACCACGTATCACGCCTAAACCCTAACTCTCGCCTTCAACGTACCCATGTACGCCAGGTACGGACGGTTCGACGTGCTCCTGTTGCAACGCCCCAGCCCCCCTGGCTGCTTGGCTCTGAGTTTCCCGATGTCGCGCTCCGCCGAAATCTTGGTAAACAAAACTAGTGGCAACGCAGCCTCGCAGCCGACATCAGTAGAAAATGGTGCGTGGCACAGAGGCCAAGACATTGTGCTTCTGAGCCCAAGGACGTGGGTTAGATCCCGGCCGCGCTAGGATGGAGGTGAAAAACGAGAATGCGCATGTGTCAGGATATCGGCGCGCGATAATGATCACCTGGTGGTACATATTAATCCGGAGCCGTTCACTACGGCGTGCCTCAAAACCCAAGTGTGCCATCGGGCACCGAAAATTACTGCAAAATCACAGGAGTTGGGTTATTTGAAAACGGCTTCATTCGACAGGAACACCTCTTCCTCGCTGTCATTATTGTCAGACGTCGGTATTTGCCTCACTCGTACACTTATTCTCGCACTGCTCTGAGGTGCCCCTCTGCTCCCTACCTGCCCACCAGCATCGAGTGTCGAACCAAAAAAATAAAAACTTGAACATGATTGAGTGGTGGTTGAAAACCCCTTCCTAAAACCATGTTGGAAAGGGGATAGAATCTGGTGTTCGTAAAGAAAATGTAAGAAAAGGGTGCCTACGGTATGCTGCAGAAGTTTTCATGAGGAAGTCAGAATAGAAATTGGACGATAGTTCGCAAAAGAAAGAGGGTCACCTTGTTTAAAAACAGAAACAACACACGCCAGTCTCACATCCTGAGGTATAACGGCAGATATGACAAAATCCTGAGAAATAATAACAAGCAAATTGGCTAAGGGTTCAGTACAACGACGCAAGAAAACCATGGGATCCTGGAGAAGATTTTAGCTTGAAATTGAGGAGCATGTTAAGAACGCCATAGTTGGACACTACATTAATATCACGGAAACGATTTATTCGGACGGTGTAAACCTGAGCTAGAAAATACGCTTGTAAAAATATCGCTTAAACCGGCAAGCTACATCCGAGGGGTTATCTGACAGTGAGCCATTGTGTGAAATATTAGTATTCGTCTTTTTACGTTCGTTGAAAAAAACTCCAAAATTTCTGGGTGTCCTCTTTTATAAATGTTGGCAGAGTAGTAATTACATAAAACTTTTAGCGTGGTGGATTTCCTGCGCAAGCGCAGAGGGGATTAGGTTGAGAGGCGGCACAACGCTTATAGCGCAGCACTTGGCTTAGCACTTTACCTAAATTATCTTTCGATTGACGCAGGAGGGTACGTGTTCGTTTTCTTAGTCTTGTTGGGTATGGAACGATCTAGGCAAATTAACACATGTTTTTAAATGTGTTCCAAATTACACAGACATCATTGTGATCGAAGTTTACATGTTGGACAATGAGGTAATGAAGAACCGCGACGTCATTGGCGCCTGAGAAATATTTCAGTTTCTTAATACTGTATGCCCTATTCATATGCTTGCAGTCTAAAAAAAGGCTACAGAGACAATGCTATGGTCAGATAACCCAGGCTCAACCGAAACATCGTACTGCGGGATGGAATGCGGAAGAAAAACCAAGATCAAGTAAGGAACGTCTAGGGCCGATAAAACGTGCTAAACAGGTGGTTGGTTACCGTAGCTGCTGTAAATATGCAAGTACTCATGGTATTCATGCCTTGTAATTTATCAATACTGTCAAGCTTGTTTCCTACCTTTAATCTCCCTTCAAGATTTTCATAGATGTACCATTCCTGTGCGTGAAAATTCTGTGGCATTGGGATTTTGCCAATAATAAAGAAATTTACCAAGCTTTTGGGAAGTAAAATGTCACTTTCGTTCATGCGACCATCTAAAAAAGTGCACGTGACAGATAATATGTCTATGAAAATTACACAAGCAGAAATGCCCGAAATCAGACCAGATAACTGTGATCTGCCCAAGCGCTGGCCATTACGTTTGTTGCTCGCGGATGTCGAGGACCGAGCGAAGTGCGCGAAAACAGCCTGGTATGCACACCGACGGTAACGTCGTAGTATAGACCCCATACAAGGTATATTTTAGGAGGGCGCAGTTCCGTCAACAACTTCGGACCTGCGGCGGCGGAGCGTAACCGTCGCGGCAGATACGTCTAAGTCATAAACCACAATTACCACGGCCGGCACCCAAGCAGTACGAGATATTTTCGTGACGCGCGTCGTAAGCCTACATGGTTGAGTACACAGGGCAGTAAAGACGACCATACTTTCGTAAAAGTAAAGACGGACGTCCCGTGTTAGCTCTCGGCTGAGACGATAAGAGCGCGTGGAATAGTGTGCAAACATAACCGTGCATTCCGCTTGGAGTTCATTCCCCTCGATAGTTACGCGATAACCGTTACGAATCCCAGGTAATAGCCGATGTACACGCGTCTACCATATATAGCTAGAAAATGAGTAGGCGCCAATGGCATTGTACAGTCCATGGCAATTTTTTTTATTACTTCTTACCCTAGTAGTTATTTGGAGCTGCGAGTGTGGTCGCTGTGTGTGAAATTCCCTTACCTTAACTATAAATTCTATCAGTTTGGGCCATTTAAATTGCAAGGCTAATCAAGATATTTAAAATGAAAAAGCCATTTGAGGGGTCACCAAGCTTTGTCGTGACTGTGTGCTAAGTGTTGGGCTAATTTTATTTGTATAACAGCTCCGGATGTTCGAAGACTTCGAATACTGCTACAATTTAGGAGCCTGGCACAATTCCCAAAGTAATTTATTTTGGAGCCAGGAAGAGCGTATCCCCACCGTGGTCCGATAGTGGTGTCTTCAGAATTGCCAGAGAGATGGTAGAAATGTGCCTTGCTACACTTTAGCAGCCCTAATACTGAGAGTAGTAAGCATATTCCCCGACAGTGAGTACATTTGTAGCGCTGCATTTGTAGCACTTGCGTAAAAA
The DNA here is from genome assembly GCA_013339765.2 of Haemaphysalis longicornis. Taxonomy (NCBI): domain Eukaryota; kingdom Metazoa; phylum Arthropoda; class Arachnida; order Ixodida; family Ixodidae; genus Haemaphysalis; species Haemaphysalis longicornis. The sequence continues at coordinate 37,988,644 of CM023451.1, forward strand.
AATTAAAGCCGTTCCAATCAACGTGAAAGCTGTAGGAAGTGCAGGGAAGTGAGTCCTCATAATGGGCTGTAGCGCCGTTATCGACTCACTGCTACCACCCAATGGAATTCAAGTTTCCCGCCTTAGCAGTGCTCGCGCGCCCCTGCCTGAAACAGCGCCAGCGAAAGTCCCGTTCCTTTTGTGCTTGCTGTTCCTACCTGCATAGCATGCGACGAGCAGTGGGAGGGGCGCTCGGTAGCTCGGATCCGGGGATCCAAATCTACCTGGTGAACCGAGCCAACGCAGCTGTCGCCGTCAGGCTCATGCCACCGGCCACCCCGCCCTCTTAACTGCCTTGTACAATGAAGTTTCTCTCTATCTCTCCGCCCGCACGTGCCGGTGTTACAATGCACTTTTTAAAGACGATAGTCTTCTTGGGCTACTTAAACCCAGACATTTTGGTCTGTCTGTATGTCTGTATGTCTGTCCGTCTGTCTGTCTGTGACTCGATTCAGCCACCCGGCCAAAGCAAAGAATGCCTGCGCCATAGTCTATATAGTCACAGCTAAATCTACCCGTCTTGGTCGGTGCTAATGTTCATACTTGTCAACATTGTTGAAGAAGAACAAGACATTACGCAATTATGAGACAATAAATCAATACAGAAGTGATATTTGCAGTGTTCCTTTATAAAAATTCAAACATGCTTGACTTTGCGAAATTAAATACTTGATCACCTGCAGAAAAGAATTCACTCCACCGTCGCCTGCTGTCGCCCAGCGCCACTATAGCTTCTGGCGCCATTTTAAGAAATCAACCGGCAACAGTTACGCAAGGTTCCACTAGATAGTTTCCACGTTCTGCTTGCAACGCACGTGGAGTAGGGAAACGCGGTTCTATAAGCGTTGAAGTAGGGTACCTCGATTAACGCGCGTCTTCGCCGTACGGCAGCGTTCGCATCGAGACACCCGGTTGGAGCAGTGGAACGCGCGAAATTTAAATGATTTAAGCAAACATTTGGCGTCTTACCTGGGAGGAGCGCGACGCAAAGGGAACATCATCAGAGGTGAGCGGTAAAGCGAAGGGAGGCATTTACTTCGCAAAAGCCGATAAAGACTATCGTCTTTTGACGTAATTTGCAAAGAAAGGAGCAGATACGCGGCAATTTTTTCGCTTGCTGTTGTAAGAAACAACACAACCAGCGTTCCTAACTAAATGAACGAGGGCGCTGCGGGTTAATTACGTATATATTGCCTAAAATGTACCTGCAGTTTTCTTTGCGCTATAAACAACGGGGACATGTATGACATGCGCCAGCGGATCACGAGTTTCGAACGGTTATGACTGTTTAAGCCGCTTGGTTTTCGAAGCCTCTGCGGGCCGCCCTACGGCGGGTACGCCGGGTTCTACTTGAGTTCGTTATCTCGCTTCGCCGCCTGATTCTTGCAGTCGCTTGACATCGGGCATTGTAGTGAGCTGCGACGACAAGGGCAGCCTTTAAAGTGCTCTGCACTGAAAAAAAAGCAATAAAGAAGAAATGTGCCTGTTTATGGGTAAACAAATTGGAGGCGCAACGGGTAACCAGCCAGACACGAAGTGACCGGCTGCAGGCGGCCTCATTGTTGTGGGGCATTGTGTTTCTGCTGTTTTCCATGTGATCCCGTGCATGCTAGCTTGCATGTGGTGAGAAAAATCCGGGAATATCGCTCCGTGCGGTGTTGTTCGACTTTGTGTTTCTATTCATCTGGTCGTTTGCGGATATTTTCAATTATGCACTGATAATTATGACTCAGTGATGTGGTCAAAATTAATCCGGAGCCATTCCACTACGGAGCGCCTCATCGCCTTTGTTGCGTCGGCGCTTCAAACCCTACAATCAATCAATCAATCAATCAATCAATCAATCAATCAATCAATCAATCAATCAATCAATCAATGACTCAGTGATACCAAAAGTGACTAACAAGGTACCTGTGCTAATGGTTTGCTCTTCATCAGTCCCTGCTTTGTCTGCCCTATGTACCAGAGCTGGCTTCTAGAGTGTTCTTGCTGTTTTTTTGTACTGATTTTATGCATTATTCTTTTTTTTCGCTTTATATGACTTGCTAACCCCACTTCGGCTTGGGCCTCAGAAACAACCTGCAGAATATTGTAAATAAAAATAAGTAATATGAAGGCAATTAGACTTATCCCTGCTGTGTAAAAGGAACGGAAAACAGGTATGTTAGAATTATTTGATAGATTGCCACCTTAGAATCGCAATAATGTCAATTGAAGGCAAACTTTACCTATGATGGATAATAGGGACGATATCTGGACAATACCTGGACCAGCCTCTTGCACTGCCCTTAGGATGTCACAGAGACAAGTTGGTGCGTTCGGTGGCCAACGAATTCAGCTACCGCCAATCAATATGATTGTATATTTGTGTTGGTGCCGTTGGCGCCATTAAACCACGCCGCTCCAATGCTAGCAGAGAGGTAGGGCACTGATTTTTCAGTTGTCAGTGCCTCTCCAACGGCGTCACTGCTGATGTTGTGTAGCGATAAATTTGCCAGGCAGAAAATATTATGGATTTTTTTGTGAAAAAATTGTCGCGATGTTTCAGATTTATTCATAAGGTTTTACAAAGAGCACATACGTAAACAAATGCCAGAATAAACACAAATACTGTTACTTTCTACTGAAATGATTTATATTTGGGAACAGAAAATGTGCGCAAGTGTGGCGTAATGTTGAGCGGGTTATATAAAACCAGTTTTTAAATAAAACAAGCAGGTGTGTCGTCTTTTGTGTTTCTTTAAACAGAGAAGAATGCCAAGTAAAATGAAGTGGCTACACCTGTATGGTGACCATATTATGAGATTTCAAAATGCCTGAAGATTCCTCCACTGCTCGGCTGCAGTTGGTTACGGCTACGGCTGGTTTCAGCTACGGCTGGTTTCGTGAACAAAACCAGTGTTTCAGAACTATGCGAAATTTCAATTTAGGCTTTGCGGACCGAAGTCACACAAAGCCCATAATTCACCGCCGTAATGGTGAGATACGGATGAGTTCGAACATTTCTGAAAATATAACGTCTGTTCAAACCTATGGGTTGCATTCACTGGCGTCGCACGAATGCGGGTCACAGTGCACATGCGCAGCCATGATTTGGCACAAGCGTCTGTGTTGCTAAGGCGACGCCACGCTATATACGTCGGGCGTCACGAGATGGCAGTACTTGTCCGCGCTGGCGCCCGTTAAAAAACAGCGCATGACAACGGCAAGCTGTTCGATGTTCCAAACTATGCCCCTCTGAACGTGAAGTAATGACTTGACGCCAAATACTGTTATGTGCAGCACCCTACGGTTTACTTATCGCCAAACATGTTTGAAGTCGTCGCACGACTAGGTAGAGCGGTAAAACCTTCGTAGGCGTGCAACTGCGTCGTGATGGACCAAGTCACGTGCGTATGCAAGTGAAAGCTGATTGCCACTTAAGGCCTGTCGCCTGTTCAAGGACAATAACAGAAGTACTGTTGCATAAAATTTTGACACGCGGGAGCCAAGCTTAAGTGATTTGTTCAGAGGTCGCTTGCGATTCGCCCGCGCTTGTGCCGGCTGGGCACCGCGAGCACAGCGCGGATTGTGAGACGGCCTCGCATGCACCCGCTGCTATTCTACCATCGTGTATAAATTGGCGTACGCGTGAAACATTTCTTCAAAGCCATTATTTGGTTTCTGTACTCAACCTCACATCAGGGGCAGTTGTGGCAACATCCGTGGTCGCAGGGAACTGCAGCGTCGCAATATTGCGCGCCATGTGGCTTTCGTTCGCAACCATGGTTTCATTCTCCGGGGATGCGAAGGGCTCGAAGGCAAGTAGAGCGCCACCACATAATATGAGGGCGATTAATGATAGATGTGTTTACGCCACCGCTGAGAATCGGGTTGAAACGTGGCAGACGATGAACGCCGGTGTTTTGTTAAAGCAAACCTTTCTGCCTCTACCAGCCAACGGTTTCGTCCTGGCGTGCGCCACAAGAAACTCCCAACGCGACTGGGGAGGGCGGAGGCGCTTTTCACGCACCGAGCACAGTGTTGATGGCGAGGCGAATGGGCGCTATTACCCAGCGTTCCCCGCCCGCCGGAGCATGCTCACCCCGGCGGGCGCGTCGGCAGGACCCATTCCGTCGGCTTTGTCGTCTGCTTTAGCGACGGTTGTTTTGGCTTGTTTTGACGCAGCTTTGCGTCCATTGCGCGTTTCCTTTGCTCAGCTTGATTAACTTACAGCGCCTCTTGGGTAACCCGTACCGGGCGGAATTAAGTGGTCGTACGTCCAAGATACGTTAAGGATTGGTTTGTAGGGCGGGAAAACAAAATGTGCGGAGCACATAAAGACATCTGGCCGGTACCAAAACACTACCTGCTGGGCACTGCTTACTTCGAATGGGAGTCCATTTTCTAAATTGGTGAATACCAATCCGGTTGTGTTTTATGGGGTATTACAAAGGGCGAAAGGAGCAACTGGTTCTGATAAATGGAGATTATAAATGTTCCCTCATCTTTCTCGCAATTTTCAAACTCACTAAACTAACTAGTTTAAATCGGCATAAATGGGAATAACTAAGCTCACATGCCGAATTATTTCGGTGTCTGCGCTTGTGTCACGCGGTGGTATAGGCCCGAACTAGCACATCAGGATGACTAGGTTCCGGTGTCTTACCCTTCCAAAGACGCTCCTTTCCGTTTTCTTTTTGCCGACGCACGGCCGAGCTTCAGTGGCGGCGTCCGCCGCTCTAGCCCGGCTGCGGCCGACGCTGCTGGGTTCGGGACGCCGCCCCCGCGAATTATGGGCAACGGCTGGCAGAATCTCTGGTTTCACTCTTTCATGAGCCGCGTGTGTGAATTCAAGTGGCGTCGCATGGGCAATTGTTGTGGGTGTCGTTTACAGCTTTTTTTCTTTAGCACTTTCACCGTGTGGATTGGAGCCAATTTTTTTCTCTGGGAGATGCGGAAGCAAAGCGCATGCGCTGGCACGACGGGCACGATCATGGCGGTTTTCAGTGTGGCCAAGCGAAGAAATCGCCAGCTAATTTTTTTAGTGAATACCTTTTATACGTATAATATGGACTGGGTTATTTTTCGCCACAATTCGAAAAACGTCACGTCGACTTTGTGTTAAGCAGCACACTTTAGCAACTGAGACAAACAAAGAGTAAGTATGTGAAATATGTAAATATTGCGATTGTGTTTCACGAGAAATTCGCCTACGGAGCGGGCAAAAATAAAATTTTCCGGCTGACCAAACCAACCAGAAAACAAATCTGCAAGAGAGCTAGCTGGCCGTGAACCAATTTAAAGCCGACCATTCACCAACACGATGTTAGTAGGGCAACCTATTATTGTGGTATCCCCGAAAAGGTATGTGCCGTTGGTATCGGCCAGAGGCAGTTTTCCTTTCTTGACCCCTGCATTAATTTAGATTCGCAGCCCACAAATATTTACTATTACACTTCCTCCCCCGCACTTCCTAACAGTACCCGAAAGTTGTTCTTAAGACTCCGAAGTTGCATTTTGATAATAGCGAGAACTTTTGCCTGGGTAGAAATGATTGCCGTTAAAAAAAAGATGGCCGTCGGAACTACGTCAAGAGAAAGCGGTATTTTAATTCTCGAATCTGGGCTGAAATTGGTGGGGCGGCTGCGGGCCTATCGTACCTGTTCATTTGCTTGACTGGGAATTTTCAAACACGGGAAGTTTTGCTTAGGAGTAAACATTGCCGTGGCAAGGACGACAACATCGTTAACGAAGTTTTGTGACTAAATTTAGGCGTATTCCTAAGGGTTACGAAATCAATGCGTAAAAATGTGATGCGAGACATCGCAAAACGACTGCGGGGGCGTCAGCCTGTTCCTGCACTCCTGAACGGAGGGAGACGACAGTCGGCCCGCCCGGCCTCGGCTGACAACCGCATATGCGGCTCGGTGTGCACGCTGTCGCACTCCCGATCAATTCGTGCCTTCCCACACCGCCTGAGGCACCCGTCCCCGCTGCTCACGAATGTGAACAAAGCGGCCAACGGGCTATACCAGCCACTCAACCCAACACGTAGAAAGCCCTCTAACTCCGGGAAAGGACAAGGCTACCGCCTCGCGATAGAATCAGCGCTGTCCTCGCCGGAAAACTTTAGCGTCGCCTCCCTGTGGCAGTTCTGGGCCACTTCACCCAGTGTTTGCTTTTTGGGTGTCTGTATGACCGTTATCACGCTGAAGGGTGTCCCTCTTGCCACCAAACGCCGTAGGGTGGAGGCATGGAGACGTGGAGCTGGAAGGATAGGGATAGAAGGGGTGGGAACAGGTAGGATGCTTAACAAAGTGTACTGTTGGGCGAGTTGGTAGTTCATCGTCAAAACTACTCGAGAAATTATTGAAGCGCACGATATTCTGAGGCATGGTAGTAAATGTGTAAGCCCGGCGTCTATTGCGTTGTCAAAAAAAAAAAAAGAGATAGATTCCCATTTAAACACCTGCTGCACTTTGGGCATGACGTGATTTGTTGTTTGTATAGATTGTGCCAAGTGCATTGAACGCGTGCTGATATGGTGGTGTAATAAATGAAGAATGTGTAAAAAAGGTGCAAGGTTCATCGTATTAAATTTATTTGGAAGTCAGCGCTCGTCCCGTCGTCTTTGTGTGTCCGTGTTTTATTTCGCTCTGTATCACCTTTTACAAGGTATGATGCGTCAAGTGAATTCCATTTGTCAAGGCCAAATGTGCTACACAATCGCGTCACACACACTAAACTTTTTTACACCCGTTTAGCCAAAACGAGTGTAGCATAAGTGAAAAAAGGGTGTTAGGAGGCCTTTACACCCTTTTTCTTGAGTTTCAACACCCTTTACCTAGCTCTACACTTTTTTTGTTTGAAAAAAAGGGTGTTGGTCAACTTCAACACCCTTGGTTTTTCTTAGGGTATTGAAAGGATGTGGAAAAGGTGTTCAGCTGTTCATTGAAATGAGGCCGTGTTTGGAATCTTTGGATGCATAATAACGCTATGAAGAATAAGACATCCCCTCAAATACTCCTCTACTCCCAAGAAATTTCCAAACGCAAAAAAAAAATAATAATTGCTCTTATGCAATGATCGCTCGCTTCCTTATTCGGTGCACCACATGCCCCAAGCTAAGCTTTGGCACGTGAAACACCAATTTGAACCTTCAAAATTAAAAAGACTAGTCGTGTGGCGAAAAGGATATTTACCGACTGCAACACGCTCGGCTTTCTGTAGGTTTTTGAAATGGTGTGAAATAGGTGTGCAGTTGCAAAAAAAGAACAGCGGAGCTGGGGGTCGACCCAGTTTCTTCCAGTGTTGCTAAGTTTGTTATGTTTGCTAAGCTTTACAATGTTCTTGCTAAGCTAGGATGACCGCTGAGGGGTGAGGCCAAGTTTAACCGGATTTTACAAGGCTGTTCCAGTGTGCCCCCCTTGATTTAGAATCTAGATTTAGGATTTGCGCGCGGACGAGACATTTTGGGCTACGGACCGCGTCGTAGTGAAAGGTTGTAGATTGAGATAACCAGGGAACTTTGCGAGCCCTCATTGCGACAAACTGGCATGTTCGTCCTTCGCTTTTCTAACAGGTTGCGATTCTAACAAGTTGCTAGTGAACCAGTTGCGATTTCGCCCATTGGATTTGGCCTCAATGTAAGGGCCAAGTTTTTACCTAACGAACACGTTTACAGCCTTAACCTACGAACTGCGAACACGAGTGGTCTCGGCTGGAGGAAAGCGCGAGGGAAGCAGTTTCGTTTGAAGGATTCGGACTTTTGTAATAAAATATTTGTAATTTTTGACTGCGGTCGATCGAATATGTGTTTTCTCTGTCAAGACGCTTTTTTGTAGCTTAGTCACTCTTGTTAGGTACATTGATTGTACTTATGGCCATGTACTCAGAAATTGGAGCTCCCGATGCGCCGTATGGTTGTAAGACCTCCATTTGCGGATTATGTGACCATTACGGTAAAAGCTCGTTTATTCGAACTCGAAGGGAACCATAAAATTGTTCGAATTGAGCGGAGTTCGAATTAGCGGAAGGGCGCTGCAATAAATGGAAATCGCGCCGCACTGCGCGGGCTCTGGACTCGTAATCGCGAATTAGGCGTTACAACACGTTTGTGGCTGGTGATTTCGTGAATAATGTTTCGTAAATAATAATGGCAATCACCGGATCACTGGCGCCGGTGGCGCGGCGCCCTTTGTAGAAGTGAAATAAGCTGTTGCAGGAGCGTAGCGCGCGCGCCGCGCTGTTGTTTTTCCGTTTAGTTGTTTTGCATCTCTCGTGAATTTCGTTTGGTTTGGGTTTGCACCACATTGTAATCACTCTGGGCCGACTTCTTCTGCGAGGAGCGATGGAAACCAATGGATCATAGTTCGAAATAACCGTTCTGGATACCGACGCATTCGAATTATCAGGAGTTTTCCCCCTTTGAAATACACACGGCGCTGCCGGGACCAGGGCGTAAGGTCGAATTAACCGGAAGTTCGAATTAACCGAGTTCTAATTAACGAGCTTTTACTGTACTTGCACATACAAACCATTAGTCCGCTCTGATTCAGCAAGACACCTTAAATGCATCGAAAACAACGACGAAGCCGTGCGAGGACGGGATTGGCGCGCGTTTCACCATATTATGACTTTCGATGAAATCTCACACACGGAAAAGTCACCTGGATAACACCAGGAAACAAATAGCGCCACACCAGAGGGCCGCTACGAGGAAGGGCGTTTCCAATCCACACGCTCGTGCCGGTCGTGAGCCGCCCCCAAAATGGAGTGGTTTGTCGGAGACAGAAACAAAGTGATCTTAGAGAGGCCTGGTTCCGGCAAGCTTTAAAGCAGAGAACGTGCGTTTCACCAAAAGCACGCAACTCTAGGGACATGCATGGTGGCTGGAAAAAACACGTTGTTCGTGACAGCGCGTGCGCGCTCGTGTTCATCATGGCCAAGTGCTTCCTTGATGGAAGCACTTGGTTGTCAGCGGGAAAAGAGCACGTGTTTGATTGAACAACTTGGCTTCTTAATAGAACAACAAAAGAAAGGCAAAGAGAGTGGAATTGAAGGGGAGTGTTTGTTGACCGCTGAAGTACTGGGAGAACCCCGCAAGTGGGACGGTACGAGCCCTAGCTCAACGAAGGTGTTCTCTGAGTAGGGTAACCTCGTCATTCAAGCGCGCCCGCAAGCTGTGCCACTCGGAGAAACAAAACACGGTCAACCGAGCGCGATCAGACAACTGCGAGAGGCGTGCCCGAGCGTTTGTGAAACGGGCGTGACGGCTCGGCGGAGCGCCGCAATCTATTTATACGCCCGCGGCTTCAACTTTCGCGTGTCCGGTCATCGGTTACGTTACGGGCAGTCCTTGACCGCATGAGGCTGGCCGGGATGACAGTTACGAAGCTGCAAGAGCAGAGCGAACACTAATCGTAAAATAAGCGACGGCGGAGACCTTGAAGCCGGAGAAGAGGTCCCCCGACAAAGACAACACTGGGGAGGAGGCGTAACCGGCGGCGAGGGAAGGGGACGCATCACATAAGGCCGTAGACCCGGGAAAGGCCACGCCATAGCGCTCTGCCGTAAAGGCTGCAGCGGAGTCGCAGGCGGGTTGACAACACACACCACGTAGTAGCAGGCTAAAAGGGGGTGTCACAGGGGAGGGGGGGGGATGTTGGTGACGTATCTTCGGGGTGAGTGTGTCGCACACTATATAAGGATGAGGTCGCTGTTGTGACCCAACTGTCACCGGAACACTTTCGCTTCCACATTTCAGGTAAGCGACTCGTCCGTCCGCGTGGTACTGGGACTAGTGATCGAAGTAATTGGGGTGGCCTGTGCTCGGTGGTGTTCTCCATGACGGCGATAATTGGGGCTAGTGTTTGGACAGCCAAGCTCGAGGAGAGTCAACGCGCTTCCTAGAAGTTTGATCGGACGTTTTCCGGCGATGTTTGCTGAGGGTAGCCAAGAAACGTGCGGGCTGGCTTGGTACGGCGCCAGGTGTTTTGAAGAAAGGAGCTAGCACCAGCGATTATGCGGGCTTGCGGCGATATAAATAGGACTGCGGAGGACCTACTTGATATTTGTCTACCCCTCAGGTTTAACTAAGTGCGTTCAAGTCCTAGTAACCATTAATTACGTTCATCGATGACCTATTGCCATCAACGAAGTGTTTACGTGTAGATGCCAGATGGGCAAGTAGGTGCTATTCCGGCAAAAAAAAACACGACTGTTTTGGAGCTCTGTGCCGATCTATGTCGCAGATTTTAATCTTGTAAAGCGTTTGAGGAAGCCAAAGGACACTTGGAGCTAAGTAAGCGCGATTACTTACATGGTATGTACCAGGCGTGCCTAGGGCAGCGACCCCGAATGGCTTGTGAAGCCTGTTGTGCTCTTAAAAATTAACGAGAAACACTGCAGTGGTTTCTTTGCCGTAATTACGATGACTGCAATGCAGAAAGTATCCGTTGTGACGCCCACGGCCACAATTTGAAGGAAAGCTCTATGAACAGTTGTCTTATTGCAGCTCATTCGTTCGTAAATTATTGGAAGCCATTTTTGAGTCGTAGAAATTTTAACAAGGCTCAATTGGAGCGTCTTAGTAAAATAAATACTGGTTAAACTTCAAAATTTCCACCAATTATGATTATACACCGGCCTAAGAGAGATGCAGCGAAATCAGTTAAAGTCCCCTCGCGTGAGTTGACAACAACTGAAATCTCACATACAAGTGTGTATGTTTACTTCGTATTTATCAGAATTATATCCTCTGGCAGGAGCTAGTTGATACCAGCGTTGACTGTGTTCGAGGAATATAATGCATCAACGTTTCTACTGTGTTCAAGGAATATAATACATTATGTTTCGAAATTAAGTACAGGACAGAGAGAATAAAACCATAATTTGGGAGTTATGTCTCCGCCGGGTGCTCGGCGAACAAACAATGACATTTCTTTTTTCGGTGGAGCAAGGAAATAGATCAGGCTAAGCGGAAGAGAGGCGTGAAACAAGCCTATGTTTGGGCAGTTTTGTTGCAGTCCTAAGTGCGCGCACAATAAATACAAGTAACACTTATCTAAACCATTTTATTTTCATATAGCCAGTTGAGATGAACTTACGGGCTCCGCTACATAAGAATTGATGTTTGGGCAAGTTGGTATTTGTTTAAAATCTTGAGGGGCTGCGTAGCAGACGAACGCACGAGAAAATGAAGAAGGCAGGCAGGCACTCGTAGTCTTGTGTTCCTTTTGTGCATTCACTGAATTCCGCTCGTCAAGGTAATTAATCAGCTACATAAGACATTATAAGTTTCCTGAAACAAACAAGCAAGAAACAGCATGCATATATTGCTCCCAACTGCCTAAGTCTTGCATCCCGGAAAGTTTTCTTTACGTATATCACGAAGTTCACAATTTTCTGGAATTTCTGTTTACTCGCGAACTGCGCACAGGGCCCTGCGAGACGGTGACCGCGGCGCGTTCCAAGTCAATTTTCTTTCCCTCTCATTTCCAATTTAAGCAGACTGCGATTCCGGTCAGTTTTAGAGAAACACGTTTTTTTTGTGAATAGTCAACATTTTTATATTACAAAGTTCTGCACCAGGTTCAAGAAAGTCTAAAAGAAGTGAACATGTTAGTGTCAAGTCCTTCCGCGGCAGTAATTTGAGTCACTAGGTATTTAACAATTATTTCAAGGGAAAACCAAATTACGTTTGTTTCGAAGCATTGTTATTTAACTGAACTTTGTAGCCCCACTTTTATAGTGAAACTGCAAAAAAGGAAAAAAAATATAACTAAAGTAAATATTATGGTTGTGGGTCTAAAAAACGCCTTTGCAAATGTATCTGCAGCGGCCACCCAAGCACAGACATGATGAAGAACGTGCTCCTCGTCGCGCTCCTGCTCGCCGCAGTCCTCTGCCTTGCTTCTGCCCAGTTTGGCTTTTACCCTGGCTACGGCTACGGCCGTGGGTTCGGGTATGGGCGTGGCTTCGGCTACGGACGTGGATTCTATGGAGGCTACGGCCGCGGCTTTTACGGAGGCTATGGCCGTGGCTTCGGATTCGGCAGGGGATTCTACGGATAAATGACGCTACAAGTATTCATCGTGGGTAAGCACTGTCAACTGCCTAATCTTGAAGTTCAATGGCGATGGTAGTGAGACAATAAACCGGAGGGGTATTGCGTTTTTGTAACAGTTTAGAGTGTGAGGCACAGTATTTTCTGCGAAGCTTCTCTTGGATTACAGAATGCCCTTGAGAACAGCCCGCAGAAAATTCTGTCTCAAAATAAACAGGACCATCTAAGAAGAATGCCATACATAAGTTCACAATTTTATCGTTTACAGTTCTAGCATCACCTGAAATCGCTTGCGGTCGATCGTGACTCTTTTCAGATCTCTCGCCATTCGCACACGAAGCATTACTTACCGGAACGTTAAAATATGAAATAATGTGAGTGAGATAGCAAGCAGATTGGGCGAACCTGCAAAACGCAGAGAAGTGGTCTCCCGTTTGGCTACATAATAACAACGAAAAATAAAAGAAATCACACTTAAATTGCAAAAGTTCTAGCTACGCCAGTCGAAGTGCTGAAGCTACGTGGCTCAAAAATGTTTAGAAGTCTCTTTATGAAATGATTCAAAGCACTTTGTAACAACAGTTTTATCATAAACAATTTAGTGCTGTATACCCGCCTTAAAACGATATTGTTGAACGCGTCATGGCATACGCACTAAGATTTCAAATAACAAACACGTTTCCCCCGCGTGATACAATCTGCGAGCAGATATCTCCAAGTGATGTGCATTTGTGGGGTAGTTTTATGTCGCCAGAAAAGCATTTGAATGCGCATTCAATAATGTTGAGTGGCCTGAAATTACGATCATATAACTGCCATGAACGAAAAAAAAACCGCTGCCCCTTATGTTTCCTCCACACAAAAAAGATGTCATTGCTCAAGCCGATAGTGAACCTTCAAACGAAACTGCTCCCGTTCGCCTTTTTTTCGAAACCGCTCGCCCGAACCGAGACCGCTCGCCTTCGCAGTTTGTAGTTTAAGGCTGTAAACGTGTTGGTTAGGTAAACGTTTGGATAACTCCCGCACTTTGAAGTCAAATTAAAATGTAACTGGTCCACTAGGAACAGCCGGTTCGAAAAGCGTATGCCTCATGTGCAGTTACAGCATTGAAGTTGCGGTGAGCAAACACAGACACAAGAAATGGCGAAAAATTTGCGGGGTTGCTTAACCAAGTGTAGAGAAGAATCTTACGCGCAGCGCACAACTTGCTTTTACTTGTGTAGCAAGCGTGTAATACTGTAGTGAAGACCTTAAACTGCCATAAAAAATTCCGTCTTTTTTTCTTTCAGATGCCGCTTTACTCGGCCATGTCCACAGCAGCACAATCTCGAGCAACGCCCACATATCATAACTTCAAATAAAGCATACAAACTTTCTCTATAGTCTTATTTGTTTTATTGCATATTGCTTACACACAATGCTCACTGTGCATAAACGTAACACTGAGTCATATGACCGCACATGAAGCTAAAATGCTGAAATTCCAGGGGAATACAACAAAACGCTGTGGTCGAAATACCCGCATTTTCATCATGCGGCGCTCGGTAAGTGGCGAAATAAAATTGAAGTGCGGGGAAACATATTTTATAGGACATCCTAAGATATTACATTAGAAACCATTAATTGTAAAAACAGGGCTTGGGAATAACGCAGTAATAAAACGCGCATATTAATTCGGGGTCATGGGAAATTCTTAGCAGAATTTTTTTACGTTGGTCACAAACAGCTTTTGTAGTTTTGAAAGAACTTCACATAAGGAAAATCAGCGGCAATGCATAACATGTGCATGTCCGTGAGCATTAAAAAGTTGAATCATCATCAGCTGTTCTCAGACATAATTTGATCCCCACGTATGTATTCCTAAACTTCATTGTTTTGCAGTCGCAATGTCTTCAACCATACTAACTACTTTCTTTGTTCAGCGTGAACAGCTTTATTGAAGTGAAGCTACAGATGTTTGAGCACGCCTCGTGTTGAACGATTTATAATGAGTTAAAAGATAAAATACGCGTTAGTGTAGGTATTAAGCCCGCGTCATTGAGTTGAGACTTCACTGCTCTACTGGGGACTCACGGATAAAAATGGGAGTGAGCCGTGTTTAGGGCTTTACATGATATATAACATTGTGTACAAGAACACACTAGCAGAACAACCGTACTTTCATGTTGTGAGCGTGAGTGAAGTACGGGGCTGCCGGTTAGATTCACGTACGCTAGTCCCAATTTACGCGCCGTGTCGACACAACGTACTTAAGTCTATGCGTTGTCGCGTGTTCCCACTAAATGGAGTAAGATGCTATACGAGGCTTAAATTTTCCTCTTTAAAGACAAGACAATCTAAGGCGAACTTAGCCGGTTTATCGAAATCAACACAGCACTGAGCAAGTCGGTGCAGCTAAATCGTGGTCCAAACCGGAACTGTTAAAGACAGGCATACCGCCGGTATCATCGGGGGTTAGCCGCAACAACATACTGATTGATTTAATTTATTCATTTTATGGATTGTAGGTTTTAACGGGCCGACGAAACGTAGTACAACATACTACACATCATAGAGAACGGCCTGCAACTTCTACAAATTTTTGTGGCCCGGGCACTTCGCAGTGGGTTGGGGGGGGGGGGGGGGGGAAGGCAAGAGGGTACATCAAGTTTTTGGCAACGTTATTTTAACCAGGAAGGGCGAGGGTGGCCATCCTTTAGTTTAACTTTTACCTATTTTCTTCGAATCATTTTAATGAAGAGGACGCTACCCACAAGCCATTTGAATGTCATTGTACTGTTAGCAACACAGTCAATACTGCTGGCTTGTCCCTCATCCATGCACTTTTGGATGATCGGATGATCGGAGGGCGCGAAAGCGTCTTTCGCTGTTGTGAGTCACTTTACTGTTCCCTGTCGCACACGGACAAGCGGGACAAGTAAATATGAGGCGTTCTCAGATAAAACGAACGCGTTTTGGCGGCGCGTCTCATAGATCGGAGCACGAGGAGCTTAAGGAAGCCAAAGTTATTGCGATAAGCGAAAGCACAAATGCAAAAGCGGAAGAATTCACCGTTAGTGGCATCTATGGTTTGTGTTGTCCACTTCCTGATAACATATCTGGTGTGATAAGAACCCCGACCAAAAGTGGATCCAGGCAGGTGAAATTGCTGTGAACTAAAGTTTAACCAGTAAAAATTTGCTGTAGAATGGAAACCGTATATCTTAGCAAGTGTGTGCTTAAGACAGCAGTGTCGGAATGGTTGCCAATGTTCCTGTGAGGAAGTAAAGAAACGAAATAACTTCCATTACCAGCAACGGGTGTACTTTTACGGCGAGCGAAGCCATCGATGAGGTGTGCATGAAGACCGTTGTTAGGGCTTAGTTGGTTATGCCATTTGAAACTTTCCTGGGCAAACCGCTTGAAGGAGACGTTGAGCTGATCGCTTTGGGCCATTAGGATTCAGACCTGACGCGCTTCCGTTTAGTGTGAGTCTGTTGCGTGGCAGTGGTCGTGACCATGTTCGAATTATTGCGCTGGATTCGTTGGCGCCGAAGTAATGGTGAGGTCTGCCCTACGGAGCGTAATATGTCATTATGGTTTAAAAATAATATTTAAATGGGGAATGCTCCTACACCGATGCGAACGTCATGATTGCGATTACCTAGTGGTTCAAAGAAAAGCCACTACCCTCTTTCGCGGAAAGTGTCGGCCGCTTTTCGAAGCAGTGGGACGCTTGAGTAAAATGCGGTCGGTGACTTCTAAGAAAAACAAGCGTACGTTGCTTTCTTATATAATGCATCGTTTATTTTTACCTCGCCTCCGGTTACACTTTTTGTTGGTCGTAATAAAAGCACACGAATGCTATTGATTTGGTACCGCCTCGTAAAATATTTGCTGTCGATGGAAGTCCCGCAACTATAGTTTGCTAAAGAAATGATTCATAGGGCTCACTTAAAATAATATCTAGGTCCTCGATAGGAGCCCAATTGTCAAATGAAAATGTGATGAAGCACGCCACTCATATTCACAGTGTCCTACGCAGTTCTTATTGCATATTCGTGCGATCTAAATTAAAGAGTTTGAAGTTGTAACAAAAGCCAGACGGTCACATTGCTCATTTGAAGCAGTTTTGCTCTGTCTATAAGGTTTATGGCATTATAAAGTGCATGAAGTAGGACACCATTCACCCAAATGTCGCGGTACATTTTTACTTTCAATGAAAGACAAGAAAGTACGCTATGACTAATTCGACGCGCACAGGCAAGCTCCCGTGCAGTTTCGGTAGCACTAAGAACTGTGGCTACGTTTCTTGGCTACCATATTCCAAAGTATGCCACAAAAATATTCTACACTCCATCAATCTATCACATGCATATAAATACAGCGGACCTGCACCCTGTGCAGAAATATTCTATCAAGGTATGACAGCAACTCACCTTGGAGAATCCACTGAAATATTGTTGGCTATACCTACTAGAGGAAGCAAAAGTGCCTATTTAGATCCAACACCTGGCGCACTGAAAGCGTAGCGTATTCGTCACAAAGCTATACAAAACTGACCTCACCACGAGCAGCAGATGTTGGTTCGACAACGGATGGTACGAATTAATGCCTCCTGGAGGTATCACCCGAAGCAAACAGGCTTCGGCCGCACGGGGGCGCCCGTGTCGCCTCGTAGAGAGGATGGGGAAGCCGGTTGTGAGCAACTTCCTTGTTACCTACGGTGCGTTATGTGCTAACAAATTACGAAACATTTATAAAGGGAAGGGCCTACTTGTGTAGTATACGTGTACTGTGGAATAAAGATAGAGATATTTTGCGGAGCGATTTCCTACCTTTCCTCAGAATATTCAAAGTTACGGACAAAAACTTCGATCGTGCAGGAGGCGGGACGTCGTCATTGGACACCGCTTAAGGCACACAATTTTCATACAAAAGAAAAACCGCGCAAGGTGTTGACGCTGCAACAGCGGACTGGTAGGTTCTGGGGCTTCTGGGAAGAACGAAATGGCGATTGGCTAGGGACGAGAGAGAACGCCAAGCGAGCCAAGCACCAGTATTGCCGCTATCCCCGCCCAGGTGCTTTTGAATTTACGTTTGGATACTTGAGCACGCCGAAGGGGGGCCGATCTCTCGCTTCATTAGCAATATATGCGAGGAAGGCGTGCGCGTACGCCCCAAGACGTGCCATGCTTCTGGCAAAAGGCGAGGTCATTTTGGCTTCACGGCTGTTCTTTGCCACCTATGTGGGGAGCTTCTCGTTCACGTAATTGTTCCCAGGTGAGTTCTTTCTGGGCCATTCAGTTACATTCTTTAAAAGAAGAAAGAACACACTGTAATGCGATGCAACTACAAAAAAACGCAGATAATCATGATGAGGTTTTGGATAGCTACGAACAAAAAATTATAATGGATGGAAAATGGACTCCGTCCTTTCGCTCTAATAAAAGTTGGCAAATGTAATTTAGCAGAAAGCAAATGCAATCAGAAATAAAAACTTGCAGCTGGCAATATTGACATTAAAAGGTGCAGTCTAGAAAAATAAACATTTTTTGTTATTTTTTATTTGAGCCTGTGGAGACTCCAACAATCTTGCATGCACCGCTGGCGGCACCGTCTCTTCTCATAACAAACTGTTTAGTTATATTCCGAGTGTGTCAACCAGGCTGGTTGACTAAAAGGAAGAAACGTATGCACACAATGCTGCATTATGTTCGCCCGTTTCTGCCATCCCGAGAAGCACTTTAGGGGGCAAGCTAGAAATTTTCATTAAGCAGTTAGTTATGAATGCCAGATCTATACAGAAAAATTTGGCGCGGCGCAGGGCCATGCTGACCGCTTTTAGTCTCCACAGGTTCGAAAAAAAGTAGTTCCAGTAATCATATTTGCTGTCGAAATCCCAATGATGAAAAAAACTCTGTTACACGACCACTACAGCCGTGCTTTTAGATTTTAATTTATCCCTGTTTATCTTCGTTCTGCTATAAATCGCGCTTCTTACAAACTCGCCTGAAGTTAAAGATAGCGATACCTGCGCCCAATTAAAATATACTTAAAATTTGTCTTTTGCGTACTTAGAAGAAGAATGCCTAACGTTAAAGATAGCGATAACTATGCCCAATGTTATATTTGACTTGAAAATTTGTCTTTCGCGTACATAGAATAATAAAACCCCCACCACACCAGACTGTAAGAACCTATACACGCAGACTAGAAGCAGGCTGAATCAGCCATGAACAACGTGGCGACATATTAGTAGTTCAGTTTTTTGAGACACTACACTATATAACGCTTAAAATCAGTTGACTGGGGCAGTTGGTGCACGTTCTATCACAACAAATGGACTGCGCCCTCTTAGCCGGTTAAAAAAACGTTTCATTTTCACGAACCGATTCACAGGCACTGAAAATGAGTTTTGCAAAGGCTGTTGGCGACCTGGTTTTGACTAGAACAAGGCAACTGATGATCCTCTCAGTATATATAGCTCACCGCCAGTTTGTACACTCATTGTAGACTTGAAGAATAAAAATGATTGTTTCCTCACGCCGTTGTGAAAGTAGTGTTGATTGTTTCCTCACGCCGTTGTGAAAGTAGTGTTGTGGTATCCCTCACTGGGTAGCCGATTTAATCCCCAGCAGTCAAGGTGGTGTTACATTGGAGGTGGCAAACAGAAAAAAAACTTCCAGTTACATCGCGCTTAATCATAACGGGTTGAACGACAGGTTTTGGCAGATTCAGCTATGCACGAGACGGTTCGGCTCGTGTTCGTCTTTTTTCGGGATTCTGGACTAGACAAAACTTTGTAATTCTCGCATTGTGCGCGTGGCTGCATCTGTACGCGTTTGCGTCGTCATGTACGCTTCACTCGTTTTTGTTGTTAGTCGCTCTGCGCTCCCTGGGCTCCATTCGCTCTATTTTTTCACTTAACATTATTTAGAGTTTTTCCCTTGCATTTTATTGCGTACCATTCTTTATTTATCTTTTGTTTTCTCTCTAGATGTTGCCTTCCCAATCTCTCACATTCACTTCACTGCATTGTAATCACCCCCATCTGGGGTAGCAAGCACTGCCGCTAGCAGGGCTGACCTCTCCAGACCTGACTCTCTCTCTCTCTCTCTCTCTCTCTCTCTCTCTCTCTCTCTCTCTCTCTCTCTCGTTTTTTACTTTGGCTCCCGGAATTCGGCAGGTGCACTTTTTACTTCACACCGGGTTTTTCCACATGACATCAATTCCTAAACACTATCACTGACGACCGTCGGTGTGATGCTATTACGAATCATCTGGTTGCGGATACATTTGGGTTGATGAATTACCCCCACCACACGCCCCTCTCCCGCACTTGGCTCTTCTCATTCTTCAATGTGTTCCACAGACAGTCCACAGCGTCCGCTCTACTTGTTTGAAAGTACAATTGGTTCTCTTCTCCCCTTTCCCTCTTTGCCCACCGCATCACCTCTCTACCCCAACGTATTTCGTTTCAAGATCAACGTCCTCTCACCTCCCCCCCGGCACGCTGCCGCAGGGCGTCGGCTGTGCTCTGCCAGCTCATGGTCTTCCTATGTACGGAGGAATATCATCCCAATAGAGCTGTCTGTGGGAGTCATTGACGTGTACAGTAGTCCAGCCTCACAAAGTGCGAAATTAGTTGCCAGGGGTTACCTTTTCCGTGCAGCCACCTGAATGGTCACCGGCCTCCATCCCGCCTGCATTATATAAAGATGCGGACAGTGGACGTAAATGTGGATTTAACTATGCAGGCTTAACTATACGTCCGGAAGCCGGGGTGGGGCGGTGGTGCAGCACCTCATCGCTTTTCTATATAGGCAGGCTGGTTGGGGCTGGCCAGAACATTTCTTGCGTGCATTTCTCTACCGCCCTTACCTGTGAAGTAATTTGCTGTTCTCAGCGTTGTGAATTGCTATTTCGCGATGCGAAGGAATGCAGATCTTTAAAAGGCTTTTGAAGTTTCGACCGATGAGATTGAGCAAATGCGGAAAAGCGTTGCCATGGCTAATTATCTTTGCGAGTAAATGACAAGTCAGCAAGCTGCCTTTGCTAAAGACAGCCCGAGTTGACTTGTGCAAACCCGCATCAAGCACTGTGTGAAGCTGAACTCGAGCAACTGCAGTACACGGCAAGTAGTGTCGTGCGACACGTGGAGGTAGGCTACAGCTCTGATTTCGTGAACCCTGGGCCAAAAGTGATGATGATAGATGCTTGGGAACTAAAACTTTGCTTCGCCTCCTACGGTACTCCGCGCTAGCAAAATCACTCTATACAGTACACAGTGCAAGGCACTGAAGAAATATACTCGTTCCCGCTGTAACGTTCATATTTCTTGTTTTATTGGTTTGGTGTTCTTCTCTTTGGTTTGTTTTCACACTTTTCTTGTACTTGACTCAGCATTTATTTTTGCGGTGTTCTTTTAAATTTTCTGTCCGCCCGAACTTTGCTTTCAATATTTTTTGTAACTCACTTTACACGTTTTTTTCTTGCCCTCTTACCGTCGTCCCCGACCTCGCCATGCCAAAAGCACTGCTGACCTCACCAGTTCACGTGGAATAGCCCCTGTCTCCCTTCCACTGAAATCGCAGTACTACCGGAGAAAAACAAGAAAACGAGGAGTTCTTTGAACACATAGTGAGCGCTACAGCGTTATATTTTAACTGATCTGGAATACCTTCGCTGCTTATCTATCAAATGTCGATGTCAGCTTTCATATCGTGTCCCGTCAAAGGAATGGCCTGATCTTTTTCCGCGATATTGTTCACACGCCAGAAAACTGAGTTTGCAGTAAAGACAAAGAAAGAAGCACAATTGCTGGACTCCGCTACCGGTTTCACGTAACAAAACGGCAATATGAGGGCCATATACATGAATTCTCGCTGTACTCCCGGAAACAGTAGGATCTTGGTGCTAGCACTCACGCTTAAAGAAGAGAAGCAGTAGAATGTCCGCAGTACTGCTGACGGTCAACTTAAGGCTCGCAAGGACAGAAACAGACGTCTGTACCGAATCTCAGGGGTGGGATTAAATGCTGTTTCCGTCGTCACGTGTTGAAGCAACTTTAAATCGGCAACCTAAAAAGTAACCATGAGTCCACTCAAACATTCATCCGTAAGTCGTCCTCTTGTACACATCTTTCATACACCATGTCACTCGCAGCCTACCTTAACATAAGCACCACGTAATACATTTGTTATTTTTCAGACCATAATTTTTTGTTGTTCGTTTCTCGGAAGCATACCCGTTAATCTCCCATTCGAAGGTTATCATGCGGAATACAACCACCGACAAACGGATCGCTTCTGTGGTTCAGCTGTATTCATCTCGCAAAAGTTTTTATACAAACGCCGTTCAACGTTACATTTACCCTAGATAAAATTGGATCTCTGCGAGGTTTGATCAGGACTCTTTCTATCTATCAAACACACTATATTTGTGTCCATCTCCTGCACCCCTCGTCATCATACACAAATTTTTTAGTAGAACTGCAAAGAATTGGAGGCTTTCTAAATGGCGAAAACAAAAATATGGTTATCGTTGGCGACATAAACATAACATTACAGACATTGCTAGTGACTGTTGCGCGGAATACATGAACTGCTTTGTTGTTTACTTGTTGGAACATTGTTCAATCACCTACACGCTGCATGTCACCTAGCTAGCATACCGCTATTTATCCTGTTATAACACCATTTGGCATTAGCTTTAAGGTGCTGTGAAATATGGTACTACGGACTTTGATCCCTTTTTTTTGGGTCAGGATTCATAATAAAGGCACGTAAAAACTTTAAGAAAGGCATTTCTTTTACACGGAATTGTTTAGGGAGAGAATTTCACAATTTAACACGTGTAGTGGAACGTCTTTCTTTAGAAACAAACTGTTGAGAAGGCGTGTAACAGTCTCTTCCACTAAATAATGGAAACATTTTATTTATTTTCGTCATTTTCTGCAACTTACAAACCGTACTCGGCACGATAAAAACCACGAACCACAAATAACTTGCTTCCGTAAACTCGTAAGAAGGACAACCTACATAAAAATTTTATGGATTCTTTTTACGCTCTATTTAAGTTCTGTATAAAAACGTACGCTCAAAATCTATCTGCACTCGTAAAAGCCGCTCACTTCTAAACTTGGACTATTAACAAACAAATCTGTTTACGATAGAACGAAAATCGGAAGAATGAGGAGCCATTTTTCTCTTTTGACGTGGATGACCAGCAATGTGTGTAAAATTCACACCCAACACTTGGTTACAGAATGAACACGTCTTTGTTTTCCTCTTCTTTTCCCTAACTTTTCTCCACAGCACTGGGTGGAGCTGCTGACCAGCTCAGCCCTAGCCATCCACCGTATGCTGGTGGAGAGGGCCCATCTCGATAGCAAGCACCAAGGTATCCTGGATTGAGGACACCTCGCTCCTAGAAAGGGCCCGAAGATTGCGCTTGCTGTTGAATAAATTTTTTCCACTCCATGTGCGCTAATCATTGTTACTATGTGTTTGTGATTGCCTAATAAAACTTTGAAGCAGTACAGTTTCACCCTAGCTGGCAAACAAAAGGCTGTCAATTTTCAACCTGTAGAATACCATGCATTACTGACAGCAGACAGCCATTTTGCAACGTTTGCCAGTGACCGTGAACTGCCTATTTACGAAAAGTAAATTAAACTCACCGTGATATAAACGTAGTCTTAACGGATAATTGTTACAGGGTTTGTTGCAGGCTAGTTCCGATAAACAAGAGTTACAGCCGTTTTCTGTAACCGGACGCTGCTGGTAGAGGGTGTTATGAATCGACTGTCTGTGCGCGCGTTGTCGCGGGGCGCAAGCTTCTTTGGCGCACTGCACGACATCGCGTAGAGATTTTTTTCCCACTTAGCACCAATGCTGAGAAGGTACTTGGCCATAACCCTTCGAACAGTCGTTGGCGGCGGCGACGGCTGATTCATCGCCAGCTGCACTGCGAGACTCTTGCGTCTGTCCCTCTCTCCGGCAACGGTATGCTGCGGTGCTGCGGGACGCATCACAAGACTTGTGTATGGTGTTTGTACTTTTGAAGTGTCGTGTGCAAAGCACTCGGAAGGTGGTTCATCTGTTGGCGCTTTGGGTTATAAATACGCGTTCCCATCTAGCGCATTTCGGATTGTCAATGGCATGATATCCTGGCGTTACCCTGCTCGAGTCATGTAAGCACGCCAGCAGAGTGCTGGTCCTGCAATTGTCGCTGTTCATCTCGCCGTGCAACAATACAGTCAAGTTTTGCTCTCAGCTCAAAACAGCCCTCCGCCTCTTCGTAGCCAAAGGTCAACTACCAGAGATAGAAATCGTCTGGCTATTCGGTCACACATCCCTCGCCGGTAATAAGGCGGCCCATGCCTGGCCCGAGCGCGTATACACCGGGCCATTATCTAAGAGGGACAACCACCGCCTTCTGCACCCAAGACAGGGCATCTCCTAAAAGATGGATATATTCTGACCCACTACCACTAAGGCAAAAGAACATTCCCGGTTACACATCCCGAGTTATTTAGACAAGAACCCACCAGCCTTTGAAGAATACAAACTCCTATCCTCGTCGCACTTTCTTCACGCCATCTACACCACGCTATACCCGGCAACCTGTAATTTCTTTCCCTAACCCGGTACCTTATACCATTAGGTACGGGCGTGTAAACAAAACCCAAGCCTGCCCCCATTCCTCCCCTTTTTACGAGCAGTAAAAAGTAAAGTCTGGACCCTGGGACCCTGCTCGTATTGCTGAAGAGGGCCTGGACGGCCAGCCAAAGCCAGGGCATACAGCACTAGTGACGCTCCCCCCCGCCCCCCCCCCCTCCCCCCATTAGACGGGTGCCCTAAAAGTAGAACCAGTGCTCGTAAAATAAAAGTTGATTACTCCTCCTCCCCCGCTCTTTGTCGTCATTACCGAGGCAGCTCTTCTGCTGGCCGCTCTCCCACCTAGCTACCACTAAATAAAGGAGGCGACGGGGCTCGGAATGGGGACGCCTTCGCCAATGTACCAACGGCTATGTACGACAGCTCACTGGAATTTTGCAGTTTCCAACTTAGCTGGGAATTCAAAAATTACGCAAGTAGATGAAACCCGGCATAATGATAGAGGCCTTTTAAAGTCCAGCCGACATGTAATTTTTGAGGGGAATGTTCCGATAACGCAAGGCGCACTTGAAAGCGAGTAGCCTTTGACGGGCTGTTTCAATTGTGTGGCACTAACGAAGGCGGCCTTGGTTACCGACCTACGCAAGCTTCTAATATTACATATTTGTTCTAATATGCATATTTGAAGAAAAAAGCTCTAAAAATATTATATATCCAGCCGCGACGTTCTTAATTTTTATTCTTGTATCCCTCTTTTCCGGTACTTGCAGACTTCTCTCTCTCTCTCTGGCTGTGTTTCGCTCGGTCTCCTGCCCCTCCCGATATTCAAAATTATTTCCCTGGTGGTTAGAGCAACGGCCGACGTTGTAGCGTCGAAGGGAACCAACGCCGACAAATTCGGAGCGCACTTTGTACGCCGGCCCGGTCTTCTATCCAACGGCCGTGTCTTGAAAACCGCTTTCTGGCTTGCGCAGAGCCATCAGCATAACCAATTGGGTATGGAAAGACAGCAGCGGAGGATGAGGAAAGCGGTGGAACGTGCAGCCTGAGCATGACGATAAAAACGGAAGAGAAGAGAATAGCGAAAATTCAAAAGGATACACAGGATACAATCTTCGAATACCATTCATGTTGGCTCTACAGCGGGACCGGCTTCTTGACCAAGCCCGCAACAACGGTTTGTTGCTGAAGTTTCTGTACGCCAAAATGGGGCATACGTACTGAGGCGCATTGGCGAAGAGGAACTTGGATTATTTAAACATAGAATTCAATTACGCAACACCTAAGCAGAAGAATGCACGATACGCTAATCCTTGCGTATTAAACACAGGAATATCAGGAAACAGAAATGGGTTACGAGAAAAAAGAAAGCTGACCAGAATACGTCTAAGACGGCGCACGAGACATCTCCGAAATCATTGACTGGCTGGTGCGGCCTGCGCCCTCATGACACTGGCCCAGTTATGTTCCCCCAAAGACAGTACCAGCGGAAGAGTCAGTGGAAGTCCCAGGCGTTGCAACGGATTCTCTAGTCTTACAGAAGGTGTTTGTCCCAAACTCGCTTATGTGAAATTTATTTCCCCTCCGTTCGCTGTGGTGTTCCTTTCATTAAAAGTATCTAAATCGGACCGTTCAGACAACCTTCCCACTGTGCTACTTTTGTCAAGAAATTCAATCAATTGAGCATTTCTTCCTTTCATGCCGCCGCTTTTATAATCTACGAAGGAGACTGCTAGAGACTACGGTTTCCAGAAGTTCGCGCTTTTCAGACTGTACCTAATAATGTTTTAGTCGTTACGCCAACACGGACTGTAAAAATGGCCCTCCGCAACACGCACAAATTTTGTGTGGTAGGCTGTTACGTGAGAGCTCTCTAATCTCTTGCCTGGGAAGTAGACGGGGGTGCGGAGTTCGTCGGTTTTAATAACCATTTTATGAGCGGTTGGTCGGAGCCCGTCCTGATTTTAAAGCGAAGCTGTAGTGTTCTCACACATGCCTTTGAAGCCAATACGTCCTGCAGGAAAGCAACTTTCTCTGTCGATGATGATGAAGGATTGTGGGTGAGGGAAAGCAAAAAAACGCTTCCTGTGGCGGGAATTGAATCTGGGTTCCTCGCGTGTTGAAGCAGTGTATATCCTCTTAAGACCCCGCTTAGAGCATATTGCAGATTAGATTTCAGCTCTCCGTAAACAAAATTGGCTGAAAGCAAACCGAAACAGTCTCTCAAAGCTATGGTAGAGACTGGTGGTGATACCTGTCCGTGTTTCCTGCAACTGTAGGTACGAGTTTTGCGCTCGTAATAACAAACAGAAATGGCGTTTTCAGTACGAAGTTTTTCTATTGAAGCCTCCAAAGTAGATCCATTTTGTGTCTTTAAAAATACTGGGACACTCTTGATTTTCATTTCACGAACTCATGAAAACTACGCTATCATTCACCACCACTCTTTCTGCCTTCACTTGTCTTTTTTCTTCTTTATTTCAGTACAGTAAATTCGATGTGCAACAGATTGCAACGTCAGGACAATGTTGACCCTTTGTGACTACATTTGGCAGAACCCATTATTTGAAGTTGTTCTTCCTTTCTGTGAAATTACGGGTCTATTAGGGGCGAAGCCCCTTAAGGGCTGGGACTGTTGGCGTCTTCTGTAGTCGTCTTCGTAATCGTCGACTCATGTAATCCCGTACTAAAACACCGAAAACTCGCTTACACCTCGTGCTACAACGTAATGCGCTCTAAAAAACACCGGGACGCAAGCTATGGAGCACTTCGTAATGCGCTAGTAAAAAACACCAGAACACTCGTTTACGCCTCGCGCAAAGAGCTTCGTGGTTCAAAGACGACACTTTTACAGCAAAGCAGTATACCTATCCTTCACACCGATTTCATCTCCGTCGGAAAAACCGAAAATCCGCCAAGAATACACTTATACAATGCATGCTTCCCCTCGGAGGGTTTCACGTTGGTGAAGACAGCCCGGGATTGTGTTATTGCAAATAAATTATAAAAAATGTCTTGAGATGGCGCTGACGCCCGTGCCCTCGAAATTCTTCAGAGGATTGCGGAAAATGGGACAAGCAGAACCGATAACATGTTTTTTTTGTGGGACGCCTCCTTTACACTGGAAGATTTCAAAATATAAGACAAGGCCTTAAGGGCTTTTCAATATAAGTTATCCAGGCTGTCCGATTGAATTTCCCGGGAACTAACTGCTTAACTGGGCACTTACGGGTGAAGGGAATACGTTTCTCGTCAATGGAGATGTTTGGCGAGCCCGGAAGAGAGAGGGCAAGCGTGTCTAATGACTGTCAAGAAGAGGATGGACTTTCCATACCCGATCGGCTTCTTCTTTATATACATCGGAAACAGCGAGGCACATACACACACGCACATACACGCGTACACATACACACACAACACACACACAACAAACACCCGACAAACACACACAACACACACACTCAAAACGCACACACATACAACACAACACAACACACACAACACACACAACACACACCACATAACACACACACACTGTCTATGACATCATGTTTCATGGTTTTTTGACACTTAGTCCCAGTGTAGTCCCACTGTGCATTGATCTCATCTGATAACTTTCAACGAAACGTCATAGCAAATAAAGAATGACATCACAACTATCTCTGTACTGTATCTTCAATATCTTCAAATATTTCAAAAAATTAACTGGTTTTTACTACGTCATGTCTCGGGTCTCAGGAGGACATACGATTGCGGCATTTCGACATGGTCGAAGCGAACTCCAAGCAACAGGCACTGATTCGCGTTGCTTGGCACTCCTGACTCCAAGCAGCAGGCACTGACTCCATACCAAAACGTTAGGCCTACGGAGTGCACGCCCGAGAGTTGCTGTGGGTGTTCCAGAAAATGGTGCGCACCTGCAGGGTAGCACAACTCGCAGTGTGGGATTGGCCAACCAAAGAATCCATTCACGCGAAAGCTTCCCGTTCAACCATCGTCGTCGTTAGACGGAGTGGTGCATTGTTTTTTTGTGGCGGTTACTTCCAGTTTTGTCTTGATCTGAAGCCATACACAATGGTAATAACATGCAATATCACCCTGAAATAGCTCAACAGCTGCGATCAAAAGAAAATATTTAGGCGTCAGCCCCTTCCAAGTTGTGTCTCTATAATCTCATAGAGATAGAGAGAGAGAGAGTGGTAAACTTTATTTTGAAACCTGTGCCCAAAAAGACTGCTTGGATTTTTGGTTAAGTTATAGGGAGTATAATCCTGGCTGTCTGTAGTCCTGGCGTGTGTTTAATGTGGTTCAAAAGCGGGGGTCCATAGAGGTCTTCAAGCTCCTTAGGCAGTGTGACCCATGCTTTCCTGCTGAGTGCTATTCATGTCAATCACACTTTTGCGGTGAATGAACGGTACAGATCGCTCATCCACCAGTTGTGCAGGCGGGTATTAGTGGAGAATAGTTGACATGTATAGGCTAACTCTGCTGTCCACCTTTCAAGTCACGGGTGACGTTATGGGCTTTTCGAGTGAGCGACTCGTAAGGGACGGGCGTAGAGTGTTTCGAAGCGATTGCGAACGTGGTCGCAGCGCAAGAAAACGTGCCATGGGAGGAGTGGCAATCTCACGGCTAACAAAAACGCGACTGGTAGTCACGCGACGAGGAGGTTCAGGATGAAAAAAAATCAGGGAAGATGGCACTCACTCGCAAGACTTGATTGGCGATCTTTTGTAGGCGATCATTGACGGACACTAAGTTGAGTTTTAGTATGATGTGGTGTCGGGGACGGTTGACGTCGGTGGCATGCATTACAAGAACTTATATTAAGCAAGGCCAGAGTGAACTCGTCGTTTAGGCGACGCCTTTCCTACGCCACTCTGCAAGCACGACTTATTAGCGAGTTTTAGCTGAGCGTTTTTCATGGTGCGCTCCTCCTCCGATAGGAAGCGGCAGAGCCATTGCGCATGCGCGGCGCGCACTGGGCCGCGAACGGCATTGGCTCCGATCACCGACACCGGAGCGGACCGTCAAAGACGGTCAGCTAAAACTATCGATTGTCTCTAGCGGATGCTTGCAACGCCGCGCCGCCGCGGTGGCTCAGTGGCTAAGGCGTTGCGCTGCTGAGACGAGGTCGCGGGTTCGATTCCGGCCGCGGCGGCCGCTTTTCTGATGGAGGCGAAAAGCAAAAACGCCCGTGTGTTCGAGATTTCGGCGCACGTTAAAGATCCCCAGGGGTCAAAATTAATCCGGAGCCCTCCACTACGGCGCGCCTCATCGCCTGCGCTGCGTCGGCGCGTTAAACGCTACAATCAATCTTTAAGCGCGGTCGCTTCCTCGACCGTGCGAACAATGTGCGGCCGTGCTATGTGGAGTGAATGAACACTACAGCAGCTTCAACGTTGAAGTCGCGTCTTTTCTACCGTACAGAGCGCATGCGCCTGACGACACGAGGTCGAACGAACCGGGGGCCTACGCTATGGCGTATGTTTCTCGTTCCGAGCAACTGTTGCCACGGTACGGCGAACGCTGAAGATTGTTTTTTTTTTTTTTTGGGGGGGGGGGGCAGTGTGGTCTTATCTCCCCTTAGTGGGGATGCTTGGCCGAAACGTGCGCTTGGGGCACGCGTGCACGAGCGCTGGGCATTCTTTTGGGTATTTTTAACTGCAGACGCCATACACAAACGAGCTCCGCAACAACTTGGCTGTAAAAAAAAAAAACAACGGGTCAGGTTTAACACTTGCGAAACTAGTTATCAAGTGCGAATGGTCTATTTGGTTGCTTCTGCCAACTGCGCCACACCAGCGTTTCATTCGAGCATCCAACCTTACTTTTCCTTCAGATTTAGCAGCCTGCCGTCTTGCTATATTTGCTGTGATTGGATCGACCCGGTCGCTTGGATCGACCCGATCCACCAGTACGCCCAGCCGGCGGGCCAACAATGGCGAGATTGAGCGACCAAGCGCTGACGAAGCAGCCGTTAAACTTTCGCCTAGTCACGTGCTAAGCAGTGGCGAGGATCTTAGTGAGCGCAACTGCGATGCCTCTTCGCAGAGGATCCCGAGATGTGACCGCACACCTGCCACACTTGCGCTCCGGCGGCTCAAGGTTAACTCAATGAATGACCTGGCAAGAGACATGTCTTATTGTAGCTTTCGCTCTAAATATTACAAAACTCTGAAGTGCGAATTTTTTTCTGTGAATGCTTTACCCTTTGATTACCATCGTTGCTCAGGAACAACATCACAGTCCTTTTTTTTTTCTCCTGGGCTTTGAGTGGTTTTGGACATTTATTGACACATGTTGACAAATGAAGGTACCCAGACCTTCAAAAAGTGAAAAAGAGAAGTCAGCGCATAATTCTGCCCGCTAAAAAGCTGGACTTGTTTATGCTTATGCGAGCTGAGCAGCATTCAGCCCGTCGTCCCGATGGGCTTATGACCGGTAAGCGAAGTTGTGCAATTTGTTGTTATTACAAATAATAGCAATACCAATTTTACGTTTATGGTAACCGATTTAGCCATTAACGATGATGATGAAGGTTGCATTTTTGTTCAACTGATAATGGAGCAGCAAGTGCCCGGTGTTGCTACGGAGTACCACCTCGTCGTGTCTGTCATAATAAATCTAATTTTTTTCTGACTCCATATTTGTGAGGTCTGGGGTCCTTTCAGCTTATAAAATTTTTTTTCGGGATCATAAACCGAAAAAAAAATAAAGTGTTTGGCATCAAAGGTAAACTATACACTACGGTCCTTTAAAGTCGCGTTCATATTTTATAGAGATGCATTGCTGAGAAGAGTATTGTACTTCGAGGTTATAATGACACCTAAGTACTGGTGGATGAGCAGTTCTTCGTGGTTGCCAGGGTGGAAACACAGAAGTACGAGTTGACATCGTTCTCACAAGTACGCAGGATTACCAGACGACGGGACACGGAGCGCGGCACGGCCCAGGAACCTGAGAATCGGTTATTAGTGGCGGAACCGCGGTTATTCGTGGAAGCACTTCACTCTGAATGGCTTCCTCAGTACTGCCAAAGGGATTTACTGGACAATAAAAGGAAATTCTCCCTAGAAATTATGTTCAGCGCGTGTTTGTTCAGATACTGTTATCGGTTCCTTTTGTGTCTTGTGCGCTTGTTATTATTTACGAAATTGCCTGCTTGGGCGTTACAGTTAGACATGGTCAATAGAAAAGACAATGTCATTGCGGCACGGACTAACGGGAGGCTTGGCACACACTTACGCTGAACCAACAGTTCATTGGAAAGACGGTACACACACATATATGAGCGCCGCCACACCACTTCAAACGGCGCGTGCGTAGAAAGTTGTTTTTTTAGAGCGTAGTAGATTACGAGCTTAAGCATGCGTGGCCCAGCCTGTTTATGAGTTCAGCATTAATTACTTCTCATGTGATACGATCGGCGCGACTCTTTACAACATCAGTTGTTTCGAAAAGGGGGACACATCCGCACGTGGAGCAAGTGGATGCACGCGGATGCCAAGGCTTACACGTGTGTCAACCCTTCCTTTCTTCAGTGTCTTAGCTGCTCTGTCTATTTCATTGATCATTTTTTACTTGTGTTGCTTGCTTAGCTCTGCTAATTGGTCCAGGATGCTTGTTAGGAATTACGCATGAGATTTTATGGCTTGCAGATGAGCGCTGGCACGCGTCCGAGCAGTCGCTGGGCGTAATAGCCCTCGTTTCCAAGCTTGCGAGCGCGGAAAAGGGCTTTATCGCATGTCCGGCTAGCGCATGCCTCCTCCGTTGAATGTGCTGTATGCATTAACTCCTTCCTATGTCTCCAATTTAATGACCAAGGATGATGAGTGTAAAAAAAATAAAATTACCTATACGCTCCGTTTTGACCGAGTACGCTCTCTGGGAAATGAAGCACGTCGCAATGGGTTGTTCCTGGTTCGCGTATCAAGCACTGCAGCTTCGAATGGACGGACGAGAAATAAACATTGACTTTAGCATATTGGGACGGGGATGCGGGAAGCCTGCCATATCCTGGAGGCCACTGGCCTGCGCTGAATGCAGTGCTCGTCGGGCCTGGGCATCTTGAATCTCCGGCGTCGAGCTAATCAGCGGCACGCGTAAATTTCATATTCACAAAGATATTAACACTGCGAATTAGTCAAGCTATCGTTCCAACGATCCGCGTCACATCTAGCCATCGCTGTGGTATAACTGAAAGATGTGTTAGCAGGCAGTGCGAGAAAGAAAACAAAGAAGGAAAAACGTTACACTCTCAATTCTTGCCTCTCTTCTCCCTAGTCTTCTAATTTCCCGCTGTTCGTATTGTCAATGGGTCGCCATTCATTCTCCCACAGTGAAGCATCTCGGAGCCCGATTTTTTTCGTCGTGTAGTGTGCAGCACCACGAAAACTTGCACGAAGCTGTGCATAAGATTGCTTCCTCAAACAGGCATCTTGCGCAAGTGCTGGCTCTTCCCTAATATAAGGCGTACAGGGAAAGCCTATAATTCTGATTAAAATGCCCTAATATACCTGAGCTGCACTGACATCGTCTGCTTCAACCAAATTACGATTTTGCTGCTCTGGCTGTTGTGATCCCTGAAGCCGCTATAGATGATTAAGGGTTGTATGAAAGCAAAGTTCAATATTGCTAGCAATAATAAAATTCCTTTGTGAAACACTGCAACGGGACTGTGCAACAATAATATCTCAAACCGAGAGGAAGGGAATTTTGCCACAGGAATATTCAAGCGCCGGTCATCTTGGTTGTCGTGGCCCTTGTTGCCAAAGTGCACCGTAACTTGGAGTTGCGATTGGCACTTAGGTGCCAGGCAATGATGACGTCGATGAGCGTCTTCCGTGAGGGCAGCGTTGGGCTTGGGATTCATCGGCAGTAAGAATGACATGACCAAGCCCGACTCGTGTGGTTCGTGTTATGATGTTCACCACAGTATTCGCAAGGCGCTATGCCGCAGAATTCAGAGGATGGGCAAGTGACGTGTGGAGTACGTGACGTATCGTTAAAATTAGCAGCGGAGCGGTAAATGTTGTGTACCAGTATGAATTGGGAGCGGATTTCACCAACACGTTCTTCTAGAAGTTTGCTGGGTACGTTCACGTGGTGAAGGCTGAGACAATTGTGTGGGTTGTCTGTGTACGCACATGTAACTCGCCGGGCGCTGTGGCCAATGAATATTAGCTGGGGTGAGCACATGAATGAGGTCTTTACCCGCCGCACGTGTACCTATGGACACATTTGATGGGCAGAAGTTCGCAGTTTGTTTTGATGAGCTCACGTTCTCGTGTTGAGCACGGAGATATAGACCGTTGATGAGCATTTGACTGCGGACTGATTGCGAATTATTCGGGTACATTCGTGGGGTAGGGAAATTTATGGCTCCCTGACTCAATGGCTCGTGCACTATACTGACGCAAAATGGAGAGACGAGCTAGTTGTGGTATATCCATGAGTGAAACTTAAGCGCAAACTGACACAGGGACGAGAAAGGGAAACGAGACCAGCCCTTTCTCGTCCCTGTGCCAGTTTGGGCTTAAGTTTCACTCATTGCGAAATATAGAGTTCCTGATGAACTAAACATAATTTTCTTCAATGAACTCTTCGAGTATCTTCTTCACGTGTTGTCTGGGTGGAGGCACATGGAACGTCGCGCCGGATGATTAGCCGTGAATGTTACGTTTCAGTGAGTCATAAGGAGGCTGCCTCTGCCTTCTGCAATCTGGCATTGTAACCGATGCTGCTTAGTACAGCAAGTGCTTGAGCAGACTTGCGGAGATGTTGGCATTGGGTAAACCGCTGCGCTGTGCGATTTGTTTCACGGAGGTGGTCAGACCATGTTCCTGTATGTGCCGTGATCTGTATTGGGGCACACAAGGCGCTTCCATGGGCTCTGCGTCAATGGATGTTCATTCGTTCGTGATGGTTTTGAGACATTTGGAGACGCGCTCAACTAAGTTCTCAACTGCGATGAGACATCGCAGATTCTCCGATGCATACGTTCTATGTGGGTTTGCGGGAAGATATTGCACAGGGCTGGTGCACCTTGGTGCGGTGTATTCCGCACTATGTCCTATGCTTTGTGGGGGTCAGGATTGAGATTCAAGAATTTCGATATGTGGTCGTTGGCGTTTTGTCGATCTTTAATGAATTGTAGTAATACTGCAGCAGTTGGCTGCTGGTGTGTTTCGCCGCAATCACGGGCTTAGATGTTCGTGACCAACCCAAAAACCAACTGGAATTTTGTAAATTTGTGTGGTATCCGCAGGTTGATTTTTTGCACTTTTGCGTGCAAGCCTTGATTGGGGCATATGGCCGATTCGGTGTGGGTGGCATGTTGTATGCCTACTAGAGGGCCGACATCTCCATGTAGATTTTATCTTGTGGCACAAACGAGACATGCAAAAATGCTCGGATGGCTAGGGTTGTGCGAGTTCGGTGCACGTATGGCGTAACAAGTTAATATTGCAGGAAGGAGTTGACGTAGTCATAAATTTCGTTACCGCCATACCTTTTTATGAATTCTTCAGTGTTCATGCCTTTCATGCATCGTTCATGCCTCGTTCATGTCTTTTATCGATTGTTCAGTCGCCGAAACTATGTCAGAAGGAATACAAATACCAGCCACCCGCAAAGCATTCGGCTGCGCAGTGACCATGCACGACGTATTTATATATCTGAATAAAATATGCACGGAGGAACTGAAAAAATCAGCCAGAGGAGTGGGAACATGTAAACGCAGGTACATGACGATGATGAAATATATGAGTGATTTATTAATACAGTTTATTTTTACAGGAAGTGCTTCCTACGAAACCTTCCTGAACTAACAGAATTATTAAGGGTTTGGTAAGCTATAAGACTGTCAAAAAATAATGCTTTCGGACATCCACTTTAGGGGAAGCCCCTAAGGTGGAGTGAGTTTCCACGAGGGGAAATTTTGGCCTCATATGAAACGTTGCCAGCGGCTACAAAAGAAATCTATTTTAGCTGCATGAATGTTCTATTCACAGAAACTTACTCTATACCGGAGCTTCTCCTAAACTGACCGTCTAACACTTGCGGCTGACTTCGAATTGTCAATTACTTCGCTGTAGGACTTCTAATGGCCTACCCTGCTGGTTGGCTTAGGGCGTAGGGCAACTGCGGTACATACGCGTCGGTCCTAGGCTGGAATCCCTGGCCAGAGCAAATTGTTTTGACAAAGATCATTGGTTTTGCTCTGTAGCAGCATGGCTAAATTTAAGGTGAATGTCAAGCTTTCCCCTTGCACAGAAAATGACATGTAGAACTGTTTACGAAAACATTGATCTAGTAAAGCTGAATACTGATCCAACTGGACAGAATACAAGCAAATCCAGAATAAGCTTGTGGCCATATTTTAAAGCACATGGCATGTTATAGTAACTTCCTTTGTCCAAATACAGAAAGACCTAACTAAGGCTGGATCTGAATAGAGTAAGAAGGAAACTCGTAAAAGTAAGAAACGTAGCATGAAGTCAGTCAGCTCCAGGACTCAGGAACTTAAATATCCCTTCGACACAATTCGCTATTTTAAACTAGGAGAACTAGGATAGTGTAGACAGGCTAAATGGCAACCTAAGAATGACTATTACAGAAACAGCAGAAGCTGCGGGAGAAGCAGCATGTAGGAAACCAACTAGAGGACTAACACAGAAAACGAAGGACGTAATTGTGAAACGTAAGGACATGGAACGGTTGAATACGGCAGACCAAATTCAGTAGCAGAGCTGCCGACATTGATTAACAGAAGTAAAATGAATGAAATTCGCTGGAAGTAGGAGGAAGCTTAAGAGCAACAAAGGCGAAGCTATCTGCGAAGACAGAATGTACGTGCTCAGAGACGAGCAGGGTAGCATTACGCACAGCATGGACGAGAGAATAAAAGTAACGGAACAATTTTGCACCAGGCCAGTGACGTTAGACCACGGGCAACTACTGAGCGTACAAGCTTAGCTTACAATGTCCCACTAGTAACTGAATAGGAAAGAGAAAAAGGCCCTCAAGGGCATGAGAAGAGTACAAGCTGCGAGTGACGTCAGTATAAGAGCAGGTGTTTTAGAGGCGTGAGGAGATATTGTACTGGGAAAACTTGCTGCACTATTTCCGGAATGCTTAAGTACTAAAAAAGTACCTATATCCTGGAAAAACGCCACTATCATTCTGATTCACAAGAAGGGAGGCACCGAAGACTTTAAAAACTACAGACCCATCAGCCTGCTCCCAGTTGTGCATACAAGCTGTTTACCAAAGTAACAGTCAACTGCATAACTGACAGCGTAGATACCCAACAACTCAGAGAGCAGGACTCAGTTTAGTAAAGCATACTTAACAATATATCACACCCATGGGGTCAATCAAGTAATAGAAACATCCGCAGAGTAGACTAAACCCATTTACATGGCACTTATAGACTATGGAAAAGCATTTGATCAAGTAGAAACCGCAGAATGTTGAAAGCATTAAAGGATCAAGAAATAGAGGATACCTACATAAGACTCCTAGACAGCATAAATGAGGGATTTATAGACAGGATGACCCTCCACAAGCAAAGGGGAAAAGTTCCCGATACGGAAAGGAGTGTGACAGAGAGGTACCATCTCATCAAAACTGTCCCCACCATGTCAGGAGGAGGTATACAGG
Source organism: Haemaphysalis longicornis (assembly GCA_013339765.2). Lineage (NCBI taxonomy): Eukaryota > Metazoa > Arthropoda > Arachnida > Ixodida > Ixodidae > Haemaphysalis > Haemaphysalis longicornis. The sequence goes on from CM023451.1 coordinate 38,025,001, forward strand.
AAATGTGACTGGTAAAATGCAGGGTTAGGGCTAAACTGATAATACTTTACCTATTTAAGGTTTGAAGATGGCATAGTCTGGCTGAGTGAATCTGCAGAACTGCAAAACAATTATTGAAGAACTACAGTATGAAAGCTCGCCGTTCGGCTAAAAATAGATATGAACAAATCTTAAGTAATGATAAATAAACATACTGAATGCGCTTTCTGTTGAAAAAGATAACGCCTTACCCCCTGCGTTCTTATAACGCTCATTAGTGCAATTAAAGAACTCATCAAACACGGCTTTGTTGCTCGCCCATTTTTCGTCACCCTCTGCAGCATCGGTAATGAAACACGTCAACAAGAAGAAGACTATACATACGTTGTGGCCAGGTGGTCAGTGCTGAACTCAACCTCGACAAAGACGTCCAGTGCAGAATAGGAATGGGCTGGGGTGCATTCGGCAAGCACCCCCAAATAATGAAAAGGAGGCTACCTCTATCGCTGTAAATATATCGCTGAGATGACATATGACACATGATGATGACATATGGAGCGGAATCTTGGCGCCTTACTAAAGAACTGGAAAGCAAAACGTAGGTCGGCCCAACGGTCTATGGAGCTGATAGGAATAGGAGAGGGGCATCCTGGATCAAGGAGCAAACTCGAGTAGAAGATATCAATCATAGTTGAAATTAAGAAAAGAAATGTACTTCGACTGGCCATGTACTGAGACGAACCGACACGTGGACCACGAGGGTAACAGAATGGACACCGAGACAAGGGACTAGAAGAAGGGAAAGGTTATTAACTCGATGGAGGTGACGAAATAAGAAATTCAGAGGCGAAGAATGCACTCTGGTAGCGCAGGAAAAGAGCGGGTGGAAGTCAGTGGGAGAGGCCTTCGCCCTGCAGTGGACCTAAATACGATGTTGATGGTGATGACGACTATAATCGTGATGATTATGATGAGATTGAGTGGTTCTACTGAAGAGGTGCAGTGCTGTTGGAGAAATCGCTTACAGCCAAAATGGTGGAAGATATCTGTCCACGAGTTTATACACGGCCGCCTGCACGCCGCGGGGGATCAGTGGCTAAGGCGTTATGCTCCGAGGCCCAAACTTGCGGGTTCGAACCCGCCCGCGGCGGCCGTTTTCTTGTGGAAGCAAAATGAGAAAACAGCCACGTGTTCAGAGTTCAACGCGTGTTAACAATCCCAGGTGGTCAAATTATTCCGGTGCCCTCCACTATGGCGGACCGCATTGCTCCAGGTGCAGCTTCGGCGTGTGAACACCCAGGAATCTACAGGGCAGCCTATGGCGTAGCGTCTCTAGATTAAAAGGTCGCAGAACACCTTGGCATCATGTTCGCTCGCGTTGTAAGTGCACCGAGGTGTGCTCAACTGCTGTGAATACTGACCTGTCTGCTTAGTGTTTCGCTTTGTCAGCCCTACAGGAGGACCACGCCGGAGAAGAAGGGAAGAGGTGTACGCGCGAGCACCTACACTAAATAGAATCACTGGAAAACATACCTCATTTACAAACACGAAGAGGAGCATCCCCACCAGCCTGCGGGAATTCTACAAATTAGGCAGTCACTAATGACTATTAAGGAGCTGCGGTGCTGTACGTAGGATTACGGCGGCACCGAACCAGTCCCACCGTCTCCGACGGTCTGATGGATATGTGCCGTTTCACGGGGATCATGAATGCCCTAAAATAGCCGATTCCTCGTGTGGGGCGGCATCATGACAGGGCGAAGTGGAAGACTCACGCTGCCCTTGATGTACAGTGATGCGCCAATGGCAACATTTTCATGTCGGCCTGTGCCCCCGCTGCCACCAATGCGTCCCCACGTCAAACTCTGCTATTGCATGAAACGCACCCTAGCTCTTTCTTCCATGGCATGCCGCAGACTACTTCGCCGCGTTTTCTGCCCTAAGAAACTAGAAGGGCTTTACTGGGATAGCAAAGGATTACGAATAAACCAAGAATACTTGAGCCATTTGAGGTTGCTAGTCTTGCTAAGCAAGCCTGCAGAATACCTGCGAAAAATGCTTAAGTAACTAATTTCAGAAAGCAAGGCTATGGGGCTAAAAGTAAATGGGAATATATCTAAAGTAATGATGAATAAACATGCCGAAGGCGCCTGTGCAGCATATAAAATGGAACGCTAGAACAGGTAGAAGATTATAACTACCTCGGTCAGGTCATCTGCGTTGATCCCAAACACGCGAAAGAAATCCGGCGCAGAATCGGTATGAGCTGTGGTGCACCTGGCAAGCATTCCCAGATAATGAAGAGAAAGCTACCTTTATCACTTTAAAGGAAAACATAACGCTAGTGCGTCCTGCCGGTCACGATATAAACGGCGGAAACTCGGCGCCTTACTAAACAACTTGAATGCGAACTGAGGTCGACTCAGCGGGCCATGGAACAAATGATGATCGGAGGAACACTCGGAGTCAAAATGAGCTTCCTGTTTGAGACAACAAACAAGAGTAGTACCATAGTTCAAATTAAGAAATAGGACTGGGCTGGTCACGTAGTTATGCGAAATGGTGGACTATCAGGGCGACACAGTGGACACCTAGAGACGGGTCTGGAAAGAGGCATGCCCGATGTACGGTCGAAATAACGAATTCGGATGAAAGAACGGGCTCGGGTCGCGCAAGACAGGAATGGTTGGAGGTCGATGGGAGAGGCATTCGTCCTGCAGTGGACGTAGTTGGCTATTGATGATTGTGATTATATATTGGATTAGCTACACATTGTCAGAAGCTCTTCCGTTCTTTTGACTATGCAATGACAAAGATCAGACAGTATATATTTAGTTGCACTTCGTTTACGCAAGCAGACTTAGAGGCAGTAGCTCCGTGAATAGGTAATATAACTAAAGTAAGTTGTTGCTCTGTGAGTCAAAGGTTTAATAATAATTTCACACTCATTTTGAAATACTGCAGGTAGAAAATCTCTATCGATCTTCCCATTTTAGTGCCTGTGAGCGTTCGCAGTCATGCGGAGCTTAACGTTTAAACTATGTTTGGTGCGATGACGGTAGTGAATTTCGCAAACCACGTTGTAGCAGATCCACTCCGTCTCAAAGTTTTGGCATAAATATTTCTTTCAAACTACGTCGTAAAAACTTCAGGACATTACCTTTCGCTGACGATTTCTAAGCGGATGAGGTCTTAGGGACTTCATTACCGTCAAACAGCTGTAAGCTAAGATTTTAATAAGAACATAAGAACATGTGCAGCTGCCTTTTAGAGCTTGACAATGAAGAGCTCAGATGTAGATAACGTTCAGTGAACTATTAAAAATTAAAAAAAACGAAGGAAGAGAATAACGGGATAAAATAAAATATTCAAATTCGAATGAACGAGTGAAGGAAGGACGGAAGGAAGGAAGGAAGGTGGAAAGAGAGGCAAATGAATAAAGTAGTTGCCGCTGACTGCTTACGCTAGTGTAATAGTGACGAGCCACAGAAACATGTCACCGCGTTATCGAAGATTACTGGGGATAATATTTCCCAGAAAAATCTCGGGCGTGTATTGTGTTATCCAACTGCACCTAATGTCAGTTGTCACACACCAAAAACACGTGTTAGCATGATGTGTAGGCAGTAATTCGTACGTATTTTCTTCTTTTTTTTTTGTCTCGTATTTGAGCTGCCTTAGTATTTCCGCATAAGGTAAATATGGTTATAAATGAGTATCTTCTCAAAATAAAAGCGGCTGCTTTGTATAACATTCTCACAAAAGCATTAAAAGGATATTTTATAAGAATATTTGGCGTCCGTGCAAATAATAATACTTCAATTTAAAGCAGTAGACACCCTAAAAATTGCCGTTAAAATATTATTCGTTAGTGAACATGCTGTAGGATTTACTACATTTTCTTAAGAAAAGATACGACTGATAAAACGTCAACAATCAAGGCTTGTTCACTCTTTCGCTACAGGCGGAAAATTGACCAATTTTTAGGGGTCTAAAAAACATATTTTCCTGCTAAAAAAATTTGTTAGGCACTAATTACAAGAACACAAAATGGAGATTATCTAACGGCCTTTCCAATAACCACAAATTTTTAAATGTTTTTATATATCATAGTTGTGAAAAAAATATCAAAATCAAAATTTCTGTCAAGTTGTAAAAAAAATGATAAAAAGGAGTTGTGTATATCAAACCACCGGAAGTAGAAAAAAATTAGAATATACATTTTGTAGGGAAACATTTCAAAAACACGCCCTAGAAAAAGTGTCGACTTGCGCGGAACAGTTTGTCAGATATAAATAAAATATGTTAGCACGAATGGTGCTTGTGTCAAGCGGTGAAGCCCAACCTCTAATTCAAAATGTGCAATTTCGGGTGGTTCCCTGGAATAAATCTGGCTGTTTGACATTATCAGAGGCCCCAATTTGCCCCCACATAACGTAAAAACATCTTGTCAATGACTGACTTTGCGTTTACAGCGAGCACAATATTTGGGCAAGCACGTGATGCGTAAAAAAACATGCTTGAAGTTGAAAACGGAACGCCGTGGTCGATGCTTGTTGACGTTCACGGTCAGTTATCTCTCAAAACATAGAGCTGAGCTTTATTATCATCTTCTTACTCGCAATTGTAGCCTTGCTCGCAAAAATGAGGTACGATGCGCTAGAATCATGGCCTGTGATCTTTGGCCGAGTAGCAGTTGCGCGATGAAAAAGATCAGCACAACGAGCCTCCTCTCTTGCAGCGCTACCTAACAGTTTTCAAATGAAACAGTACAAAAACTTATCCGAGAGTCTGTCCTAATAGACAGTGCAACTAAGCATCAACATTAGACACCCGGGTACACCCTCGCAATGAAACGAAACTGGAAGGCGAGCAGCTGGCAATGTAAGGCCGGTTTGAAGCGCTGTCCTCGGCGGAACAGATATCTGGCGACTGGGTGTGATCTTTTGACGTGCATCTAAAGTTCTTATCGCAGAAATCGGGTTAGGGTGGGGGGAAATCAAGAGCGGCGTGCTTTGTTCGAGGATCAGTCGCGGACGCTCCAGGCGCCATGGCAGGTAGTCTTGAAGTCGGGTAACTGCGTAGTAGCGCTAAATATGAATTTCGCGATGCAGAAACGAAATCGAAACTGTTGTAAACTGTTCGCGAATGGTCCCTGGGGTAAGTAGAACTACCACAGAACTTAGAACAACGTGCGCAAAGGCAATATAACTGCCTAAAATCATAAAGTAGCTTTGCAACCAGGCACTGCTTGACATTTTCAGCTGATTTCTGGGATTATTACTGTCAGAGCGCGACCCTGACGATTGAAAATCGTTTGCTGGTTCACCATTCACGCCATGACAGCAAAAAACAAACGCTGGTGCAGAGTAATTACGAGTGGCGCGCATTGTTCGTTGGTAGCAGTGACGCGCGATGACCACACCCCTTTTCCACCTCCGGGTGATTCAAAAGCGTGTCAAAAATCACGTTTCCGTTGCAAAAATGAAAACAAAACTGATTTTGAAAGGCCATTTTCTGATCTAACTTCGAACAGATTTACTTGTTCGAGCGACGTCCTGCAAGGCTATGAAAAGGCGCTCCCAATGTATCGATCAAATTGATCGATTCGAATAGGCGCGGTAGCGAAAGAGTTAACCCAGGGGAGCATTTTATTAGTAAACGTACATAAGTTGAGTGAAAGCTTTGTAAATACGTTATTGCTGTCAAACCTGAGAATGAAGACAATTTTATGTTAAATCAGTTTCCCATTACAGCTTATAGGTGCGGACCATTTGTTTTTGGGGGAGCCCAAAGTTAGTGCGTAGAATGCTTCAAACAGGTGACGAAGTGGGAGCTTTTCAAATGATGCGTTATTTCAGAAGTTCGGTAGAGTTCCTTTTCCCACAGAGAATGGGACGACGTGAGCGGCAGTTTGTTTCTAAAGCTGTCTGTCGCTTTCGCTAAAAAGACTTCTAGAACCAATACAGGACAGAAAAGTCCCGAGTCGCAAAGAAGACTGGCTCTCGGAAGCGCACGTGTCCTTGAAGTGACACAAATCCGCACGTGTTGCATCACTTCGCTTTGGAGGAAATTGCCTGGCAGCTTTTCAGCGCTCAACTTTTGACAATACAAGAAAGCGATAATATCGGGCGCCACTCGTACACGTGTGGCGGCCATTCCAAACAACAAATGGGAAAACAAGATTCACCGATGCGCGAGCATTGACAAGTTAAGGAGGACCTGTTCCGACTTAACTTCTAATTGCGGGAAGGCCGGCCAGTCACGAAGGTCAAGTCCTTGGACGCGGAAGAGCCGTCGCTCGGGGCGCGCAGCCAAGAAGCGGTCGCTTATAAAAGGAGGCCCTTGAGCCTTCCGTGAGGAATCCCGATCGCTGACCAGAGGGGAAGAGACTGCTTAGGCCGCTCACTGCCACCATGAAGTTCTTCCTGCTCATCGCCATCCTTGTGGTGGGTCTGCTGTGCGTCCAGGCGCAGTTCGGTCGTGGCTTTGGCCGCGGCTACGGAGGCGGCTACGGACGAGGCTTCGGAGGAGGCTATGGCCGCGGCTTCGGTGGAGGTTATGGCCGCGGCTTCGGCTACGGACGGGGTGGATACGGGCGTGGCGGCTTCTACGGATGATAACAGGTGAGCAGCAGATGCCTGATCAAACCTGTTTGGAAGTCATTTCAAGAAAGAGGGTTTTTCTGCTCCGCCGACGTTGCGGATGCAAAGGAAGCGATACGTTTGTGCTGGTGACAGTAGCGGTACATTAGACCTATATTTTGTCCTTTGTCTTCGCTCTTTTAATAACAAGAGGCCGACAGTAAATGAAAATACCTCCATATTCTGAAATTTTGCCAAGGAAAAACAGCAATCTTATCGCTATCTCGGTTGTACTCTAGCAGTTAAAATATTTCTGGGGGGTCTGGGTCTTTCGCGCTTCGACCTTGCCTGTATAATTCGCGAGGAATTTGAATAACGCAATAAATGATAGTTTGCGTCCGAAGCGCGACACTAGAAGGTTCACAGTTTGGGGTGGACAAGAGATGCTTCTTATTCGTCTGAAATATTAAGGGCAAGTATAAGAGGAGTTGACATAAACAGAAGAAATTTCTGCTGAAATTCAGTATCCGGAGAAAAACTGGCGTTTTAAGTATATACTTGGCAAGTATAACAGGAGTTGACATAAACAGAAGAAATTGCTTCTGAATTTCAGTTTCTGGAGAAAAACTGGCGTTTTAAGTATTTAATTGGCAAGGAGCACGAACTTGAAGCAGTATAGGACTTTTTACTAGGATTTGAAACTTCACAAATAAACAGGGATTTTTAGATGGTTATTGACCGGCACTCCAAGTATCAAGATTTTCTACTTCTTTCCTAAAATACATATTACTGTGACAGAATACAGATTTCCTCATTAAGTCACACTCTGAAGCTTTATCGAACGCCTTAACAAAAGATATATTCAGAAGAGAACACACAATGTGTGTGGACTCGGTACAAAGCAGTGTTTAACACATAATGGGGACGTTAATTGCAAAAATTTAGTTGTGAGACAGCTTACGGAATTCATAGTACTTCGAATGTTCTTCAGCCACAAAAGAATTTAATTTAATATTTCCTACAACTTTGCTTCGCTTCCATTACAGATGGACTTGAGGAAGTCTTGGAAACGACATGGCCCGTCATCAAAGTGAAAACGTCACCAATAAACCACCTTAAACCGAAGTACGTGTGCTCATGAACTGCCTCTGTCCGCCTGGCGAGTGTTGCTACTGCAGCACTGCTGGTAAAAAGCGTAAAAATACTACGACTCATCCAAATTGCGAGTGCGACTGGTCCATAGAAGGGGAGAAAAAACCTCAAAACAAGAAGTTAAGCAGTTTCTGGCTGAAACTTTCCGAGTTGATATTTTGTCGTAGAAGATATCTGAAAATTTGAAATGAATGGCCACTTGGAATAGGAAGTTCGGCAGAGCCATTTGGGGTGAAGAAGTTTCCTGCGGGCGCCCAACCTGTCACAGCAGTGACGACAGTGAAAGGCCTAACAACTGTATTTACATTAAAGGACACTTGACCGTAACTGACTAAACCGTTAAACCCAAGTTAATAGGGGCATGGAATTGGATACGTTTTCCCGCAGCAACAAAGTTCAGATGATTGGCAGCTCCAGCCAAACAGCACTTAACTAAGCACCTCTTAAAGAACGTTGTTCTAACTGCGAAATTCCATTTGCTGCGCCCTTGAAGTATTTGAAACAAAGAGAACAAAAGGTATCGAAACATCCTGACAATCTCGTGTTGTTGCGTATAAGTGTGAGCAAGTTGCAAGATGACCACAAATGTTGCCAGAGAATTGATTTGGTGTTTGAATATTAAAGCATTAGCAGGGTAAAATCGGAAGTCATGCGCTTCTGGCGCACAGACTACACCCTTGCAGCAAGGCCCTCTTTAGATTGGATGTACGCAAAGGCAAGTGTTTTCAATGTCAGGGGTGTTATTAGTAGGAAAATTCACCATTAATGTCGATATTTTAGAAAAGGAAAGCCAACTACTCAAGCACACGATGGAAGGCTTATGAAATGAAATTTTTTTTGCGGATAAAAGAAGGCAAATTTAAAAATTGTAGAAAAATATAGTGCCCTTCCACTCCGTAAAGAAGGATGACAACCGAAGCTGGGCGCAGTCCAGCGAGAGCACAGCACGAAACACGTTTGTGTTGTAATTTGAGATTGAGCGTACTTCGTTGCGAATTAGTGAATCAAACTAGACACGAGTCACACTTTGTTCCAGCGAACAAACATGGCGTTGTCTGTTTTTCTCCCGCATTATATGCATCTCACTGCATGTGTAACACACCAACTCAAAAAATTCGACCTCGGAGGACAGCAGTCAGGTTGCATCGGGCCGCGAGGTGTCCACGTTGAAATCTCCCACCAGCCCCAAGGGCGTGTCATCGGCGAAGGCATGAAGCCCAGCCGCGCGTGCACGCCCCCCTCACCCCACCCCCCTATGCACGCAGGAACTGGGAACTGGTGATTTTCGCGTGCTTAAACTTGAAAGTCACCAGGCGAAAATGTGGCTGCGAAGCGGTTAAGTTGCCCTTCATCCAGAAGGGATTCGCAGCTACTACCCGAGGCAAAACTAGAGAGAGATAAAGATGGAATAAACTTCAATTAAATCAAGGAAATGCTTCAGGGAGGCGTCCTCATTCCAGGATGCCTTGAGCTCGGGCCGCGCCGACAGCCCTTTCGATCAGGCGCAGCTGATCTTCGATGCCGGAACTGGTCAAGGTTTTCTCTGAAAGCTACGCGGAAAGGCGGATGTCGGGGGGTTTTGGGTAGACTTGTCGCAGCCGCCCACTATGTGTCTGAGAGTCCCAGGCTCTCCACTGAAGCGGCAAAGTTGAGAGAAAAGTGTGTACGGTCGAAGAGGTGAAGTCAGGTGGGATGTGGGAAGGTATTCCCGTGCAGGGTACGCAATAATCTTTCCTTGTACCTCGGCAGCGATTTGTGGGGTGAAGAGTAGGTTTTACGGGACAGCCTATAGTGTTGCGTGATTTCCTGGTAGGTGAGAAGAGGTTGCATGCGCTCGGGCTCGGCTTCGGCTTCTCCAGCGCTGGCTCGGCGGGTCAACTCTCGAGCCACGAGGTTGGCGATCTCGTTGCCGGGGATGCCGCTGTGAGCTGGTGCCCATACAATCCTCACTGGTCCCGTTGGTGGTCTCTGATTGGTTAGTCCAAGTTTTGTGACGTGCAATCGACCGTAGGCAAAGTTGCGGCACGCGTGCTGGGAGTCTGAGATTATTAAGCGCAAGTGCTATCGCCACTTCCTGGGCTGTGTCCGGGGATTGACATGCTGCACCTGTGCAGCCCATGGTTGCTCTTCCGGGTAGCAGGCTCCGTCCGTGTAGGCGGTAGATGATGCATCTCCGTACAATCTAAATATTGTCCGCGCTCGGGCTTCTCTACGATCCTCGTGATGCACAGGGTGCATATTGCGTGGTAAGGCGGGCACAAGTAATTGTTTTATAATGAAGTGGGGTACGTTTGCAGTAAGGAGTGGTGGGTGGCTGAGTGGGGCCGAGAGCGCCAGGCGTGAGAGGATGAACCTCCCCGTTTGGGTTGCTACTAACCTTAATCGTTGGCGGCTTTTGCGGGTGCGGATTTTCCATTTCTTTCACGCCAATTTGCGCTTCTGCGCGCGCCGTTCCTCCTAACGAACGGCAGGGGTCCGTCTTATATATATAGCGAGTAAAAATTAAAACTGCTGATAACGGCGCTAGCGCCGTTATCAGCAGATTGCGAGTCAGTTTATGAAAGAAGGCATCGGTGGTGGCCGGTGGAATAAAACTTGCGAAAAAGGATTCGGCAGGGGTCAGAAGGATCACAAAAGCGGTGCCGAGTAAAGCGGTGTCACCGGCACAAAAATTGGGGAAAGATCGGGGGAGGTGGGTTAGCCATGTACAGTTTCCCTGTAAGACACTATGGTGTAGGCTTACAACTATCTAACAAAGTAAAAGCAAATCCTAGTAGGACCTACTGTTGATCTTCTGTTGAACTTACTGCGTAACTTTTTGGCCGCGCCCGTCATCACTTGATCAGCCCTCTGACCAGCACTCCCCGAAGCTCGTTCCGCTCGGTCGCCATCGCCAGGAGCTTCCTGTTCGGCTCCGTCGGAACCTTTATCTCCCAAGAGGGCTCGTATTCTACGTAAGGCAGCGGCGCATACACCCTCCGGCGCTGCTGTTTTCCTTACCCGGATTACGCTGCATAACCCTTTCTCAGTATAGAGTTGAGCGCAAAAATTGACGGGGAAAATGTGAAAAGAGACAAGTTTCCTTGTCTATGATCTCTTCATCGTCCTGGTCCATTTGTGCTCTCAACTCTATCATGCTTTGAGAAAGCGCGTCAGGGCCGTGAAAATACAGGTTAGAAGTGCGCTTGTGTCCCGTCTTATCATTGTGCTTGTTCGTGTTTCTGTTAAACTTTACAAAGCATGGGATACTAACTACGCGAAGCAATAACGTTGACCGAGTTATAAAGCAGCGCGTTAAACGAGACTACAGAAAGGGCACACACAGCGAGCACCCAGACAGCGCCCTGTCTGAGTGCCGTTTCTATAGTCTCGTTTCCCAAGCTGTTTTATAACTCAGTTATATACCAACTGGCCCGCCTTCAATCCGTCTTGCGATGACGTTCACCTAGGTGGTCATTTTTCTCAGAAATATCCTCCGATCCTTCTCCAGCACTGCTGTTTCCTCTTGCCGGAGCGCCATCGGAATGTCGCTCCTTGCGTTCAATTATCCGTGCGATTTGTGTACATCAAAGCTTTACTATGCGACACGTTCCAAGAAACATACTGATTGAAGGCTTTCACCTCAAACCTACAGAGAAGAGATTGGGGCCAGTCCATGGTGTAATGGTGGTGGGAACCATAGAGTTTCGTACCAACATACACTAGAGGGATATCTGGCGCTGCCATCGCGGGCAGCCATGGGTGGCGCCATTGCAGCTGGCGACGTTCCTCGCCTACTTGGCTTTACCAGGCATATGGCTTCTTTTTTGTCTCGAAGCCAAAACCTACGGAAAACGGTAACATTTTTTCTTGTTAATCATGCATGAAGCTTCTAAATAATCCCTGACAAATACGTTTCTTTCTCGAGCTTCAATTTTATAATAACAAAACAAATTTGAGCAATCTTTCACAGTAATATCATTGACTTTTTGCAGTCAGAGGCTACTTTTCAGGCTGTTCTTGAACCATGCCAAAGACAAGTGGAACGTGCCTGCCCGGTACATGACGGAACGCTCGCTGAGCGCGGCTCCCCTACACAGTTCGCCAGATTCCCTCTAATATATATTAATATAAAACTCTTGGTTGGACCACATTGGCTTCGTGTACGCACCATAACAATGAAACTACTCTAACGGCTATGTTGAGAACATCGTCTGCGCTTTGTTGCGTGGCATTGTTTGCCGAGTACACTCACAGGCAGGACTGTTCAACATCCTGCATTTCCACAAAAATGTAGATTTGGTTGCAGTAACGCCGCTAATCCCTATGAAGGCGCAAATGAAGATAATGTATCTAACAGAACTTTGAAAAGTCGCCAAAATGGGAAAAATAGAAAAAATAAACTTTCACAAAAATGACCTTACCCTAATTAAAAATGTGCATTGTATACAACTAGCCCCAGAACCCAAAAGTAAACAAAAATCCCACAAAAAGACTTTACGAACTACGAGTAAAAAATACGGAATAGGACTAACCCTGAGTTTTCCTGCGTTCTCACAAAAATGCAGATTTGGCGGAAGTAACACTGTAATGGTTATAAAAGCATAAATGGAGATAATTAGCAGAATAAAATTTTGAAAAAATAAAAATAAACGAAAATAGAAATCAAATTTAAACAAAAACGATCTGACAAAATAAAAAAAAAAGATGCATCCCATATCTATCCCCCCAAAACAAAAACAAAGATTTGGCGAAAGTAACCCCTGTAGTATATAATATTTCCGCACAATACAGGGTAATTACCGCCGCAAGGGTATGCACCTAATATGGGGAAACCCCCCGAACCACTAGGCGGAGCCAGTAACCTTGCTACAGGAAGAAGAGGCCCTGCCTTCTTGTCCGCTACCTTGTAAACTGCCCACAGGTAAAGCCAAGGCTGTTGTCCTGCAATGCCAAGATGATCTGTCTCTCTCGTACAAATAGCGTAAATGGAGATGATTCCTAGAACAGTCTTATGAACCCCCCCCCCAAAAAAAAACAACAGAAAACAACATTTTCCCCAAAATGGCCTGACAAACTCCAAATATGCGTCTAAAAAATCTCCCCTTTAAACCCATGAATAAACAAAAAAGTTCGCTAAGAAACAATCAATATACAAATAAAAATAGCGAAAATGATGAACCGTGTAATGAACTGCATTTCCACAAAAATGCAATGGTCCCCGTAGAGTGACGTGAATTTGAAAGGGGGAAAGCTAGCGGTGTGCGAATATTCGAAAATTTCGAATATTACTTGAATATTACAAATGTTATATTCGTATTCGCTTTGAAAAACATGTATTCGAAACATTTCGAATATTCGACAGGGTTCGAATAATCGGGTATAAGGAATACTTGGATTTGTTAGTTTTAACGGGGGCCGTACGCGGCTTTTAACTTAGGAAAAAATGACCAAAACATAGTTTTTTTTTAAGGCTCCACATTCGGCTTTTATGTTTCTGTATCCTGTGCGTTTGCAAAGTTTTTCCGCCGAAAACCGGCAATAGCAGCGCAAAAGGGTGAAAAAACGGCAATTTCCAGAGCGTTGTATGTCCGCAATGGTGCCGAACGGGCGCGGTCATTTTGGAACATTAAATGGGCTGAGCGATCCTCTTTCAGGCCCAGGCCGTATCTTATATCTTCGTTCATTCACAAACGCACGAACGGCAGAATAACAAAGACGCACAAAGGAAGCCAGAAATAGATTGTGATCAAATCAAATCCAAATGAAGTTTTCAAATTTAAGTAAAATAAAAGAGTACGTCACTTGTTGCCATGGTCACAACACTGCAGAAGGAAGTTGTCCAGTGCAATACAGGCAACCAGCTAGCCTACTTTGCATTGAAAGCCATCTTCCCCCGTTATCTCTGCAAATTGGGCTATGCACTCTTCACAGAGGAGCTAAAAATCATGTTTTATGGAAAGAAAAAGGCTGCAAAAGGCACTCCAATTTCACGGCAAGGCATTCCAGAAGCCATGTGTTCAAAAGGACACAAAACTCTACAACCCTAGCGACTTTTGATGAATGAAATCTATTTACAACTTCGAAAGCCGTTTTCTAAAAACGGCTTTTTTTGCGCCTGCGTCGCCTGTTCCAGTGATTTCTTCTTGACCGCTAGGCTATTTTGACTCAGTTCTTTGCGTTACATTCTTTGATGAGCAGCTCCAGGCATTACACTGTTGGTTTTTCATGTTTACATTTTATTGCCGTCCGTTGCCTATGTGCCTTTTCTACGGTCACCTCTAAAAAACTGAAAACAAAAAATCGCGTTGTAATAGAAGATGTGACTGTCACGACATCGTTCATTCATTTGGGAATGCAAAGCACTTCGAACAAGTTTTCTGTCATGTTTTATAGGCCGCTCAAAGAAAATTTTAAAGTGTCATCACAGAAGCATTTCCAGTTGCTGTGCCAATTTTCATCAAAATCCACAAATAAATAAAAAAAAGTTGAGTTCGAAAGCAACTTCCCCGCTAAATTATTCGATATTCGATTCGATATTCGAAGCTAGATATTCGTTTTCGATTTGTATTCGAAAAAATTGATATTCGCACAGCCTTAGGGAAAGCTCATGCCAATTCGAACCTGAAGCACGTGCCACGGTTAATTCCAACAATACTACCCGTCCGCACAGACTACTTTTTCGTTTAATTCGAAGCCGAAGGCCAAACCTGAAAGCGTCACTAGCCTCCGTAGCTATAGTGGGCGTCACATTGAAGGCGTTGCTTCCTTCGCACTATGAATCGCACTCCGGAAGTGCGCGCCTGCTTCTTCAGGATCGCATCTCGAACTCACCATTGGGTATGCCGCACTTTCGCTGCACGTAATTATTGAAGTGCACTCCGAATGACGAGCAATACAGTCTACTTTACGTCACATGCGTTTTTAATACTGGTAACGTGCGCTGTACCGCCAATCAAAGGGATCCCCTAGTTCTAACTCCGGCTAATTTGAAAAGATTACCTATCCCCTCGGTGCTCAAATTAACGGGGTTCGACTGTAATAGCATCAACAGATATACATGGTCGAACAGAATTGTGAAACTTCTCCCAAAAGAAAACAAAAAATAAAAAGAAATAACTTTTCAACAGAATGAGCTGGCAAATCAAAACTGTGCATGGTATACATCTCCCCAGAAAATCCAAGAATAAAAAAAATCTGTTAAAAAACGTTCAAAGTACGAATAACGCCATGCATTGCTGCAGAAATGCAGATTTGGCGGAAGTAGCTCCTGGAATCGTAATATTAGCGTAAATAAAGGTAAGTACTCGAACAGAGTTCTAAAAAAATACATCAGAAAAATATATCAGAAAAAATATATCAGAAAAATTATTTGACAAAATCAAAAGTATATGCATTTTATAAATCTCCCCAAAACCGAAGAACAAACAAAAAAAGACCGCTATAAGAACCTTGGAAATATGTAAAAACAGCGTAAATAGACCAACTCCGCAGTGTGCCTTGCTTCTTCGGAAAAAATACATTAGCGAAGTAAAGGTACTTCATCGCTATAATGGTGTACATTTACAGCATTGGCGAAAAGGAACAAAAAAAAACTTAAAAAGAAGAAAACAATCCAACGCCCTTTGCTACTCATAGCCATATTTGGCTGTAAACAACTCACACTATGGACAAGTGGCGTAAGCATGATAGCATTAGTAGACAATTATCTGGATTTCTGCAGATTTTTTGGACTGACGTTATTTGAGCGAACAGGTGCTGTTCGTGCTTTCGTGCATTTGCACTCACGCCTGTACGGGGTCTTTCGTTGGGTCCCCCTGGCACTCAGCAGAGAAGCATGCCGCTTTCCCAAAACTACGACAAAACTACAATTTCGCAAACTGATGAGGTTTTTCTCGTTCGTGGGTATTCTCTGCACGAAAGCCCAGACAAATCAGCGGTGGTTGTCTTACGTAAATATTATGGGCGCAACTGAGCCTCGGTTTTCATGTGGTTTTTCTCGAAATCTTGTTTTAAAATTTGCGCCAGTTTGATGGAAGCTTAAACTAAGACATCTGCGTTGCGACCTAGAGCTTGCTTGCGTAATAATGGACAGAAAACTAGTGAATTTACCTATCTTATCAGGGCGCAGGATTTATCACCTGCTTCCAATCTGCTTAATTGGAGTTAGGGAAATATGCGCTGAGGTACTATACCGCGATTCCCATTTATACCGTAGATGAATCGAGAATTGTGGTAAGTTCGACTTTCCTCTGATAAATTAACTATATATAAACTGTGATTACGACTGAGTTCAATTAATCAGACATTCGTCCCCTACTACTGCACGAGTTTAAAACGTTGCCTTTGAGTTTGAGGCCACTGCGGTAACCACTCAACCTAATAACTGTAACGTGTCAGCATGAAGTCGGCGCCATCCATACAACACGGGAGATTCACAAGAAAAATTTGAGTAAGAACAGGCGCACCGGAAAATTTCAAGCATACACAGCAGAACTGAAAAAAAGATTTCCAGGTGTTAACGGTAATGCCGAATAAGGGGAACTAAAACGAAACCAGCGCGGACAAACTTCACAAAAACAACAGTGTTCTAGAGCGTCCGGAAGCTGGGTATACACTTTTAAGATATCTTGACAGGAATTGGAGTTCGAAATGTCACCCAAGAGAAATTTACTACAAAACGCACCGTCTCATCAGAAGAATGATGCTAATATTCTGCTTGTGCAATAACAAAAACAGATCAATCTGCCGCTAGTGACTACCATATACAGTCATCCAGAACAAAAAGTTCACTTTGTGTGGTTAAAAGCCGAGAGTGGCGTAGCCGACATATTTTTGCGGGCTGTTATACGCCTCTGAAAAAAAAAGAACTAAAAAGAAAGATGGAACGCTTGCAAACATACTTTCATTTTCATTTTCTTATCTAATTTTCTTATTTAATTTTTACATACTAAAATACCTATGGGGAGTGTGAACCGCGTGTACGAAATAAAAAGGCCGAAATGCGGAAGGGCCACATGGGGTAATGCACCGTACAGATAATATCAGGCGGAGTTCTCACACGCCCCTGAAAACAGATCTTAATCGATTTCACTTCGCACCGCCACTAAAGCGATCCAAAACATCTATTGACTTATTGTGCACAGCAGATCCACCGCGAATTTTCCTTTATTTCTCTTAAAATATAGTTTGACTGACACTCGTGTTTTGCCGAGCGTATAGTGTGCGCCAGATTCTATGGAAGCCTGTAGACAGACTTCGGTATTCGACAGAATTTCGTAGAAAGGTCCGATTTTGAACAAAGGTACGAATTCTTGGCAGAAGTGCTGCTTCGACAAGTTGTTGCTCGACACTTAATCGCTGTAGATGGTCTGGAATTGCGGGGAGACAAAGGCGCTTCTCATAGAAAGTCGACGGCACGGGGACATTTTTTGTCTCCCGTGTCGGGGTGTCTACACTTCACGCAGGCTCCCCATTAGAATAGAAAATGGCAACTGCCGAGTAAAGCAAGTGCGGAGCCAAATAGAACAACCAAGTCCGGAAGCAGACAGACAGACAGACAGACAGACAGACAGAACAGACAGGCAGACAGACAGACAGACAGGCAGACTAACGAGTGAACGAACGAACGAACAAAGAAACAAATCAGAGAGGAAATAAACAAAAAACAAGCCAACAAAACAAACTGCAAAACAAGAAACAAACGAACAAACAGACAAGCAGCCATTAACGCCTCGTGCTTCTAAAACAGAAAAACACACACGGAACAACACCAGCAACGAAACGAGCATCAAAGCGAACAAACGCACTCAACAAATTTGCGCAACAGGACACTTCGCCTCTTTTGCATAAAGTTAATGAGCTAAGTTTGTACACACAGTTAGGTTAATGGTGACGAAAAATCCACTTAACTTTAGCCATAATCAGCCTTTCTCTAATAGGCCAGTACCCGTGTGGTCTCAGCCCACCATATGCGTATGCGTTTATTAGTTAAATCTGAGCATGACATACGGCATTTCAACCAGCAAATGAATTAACGATAAAATACTTTGCAACGAGCTGAGTTTTTTTTTATGTACAAGTCTGGCGGCTAGCGGCAGCTCGTTCCATTCAAAGCTCGCGCTTCGCAGGTTACGCTCCATTTCCTCGGACTGAGTATTTAGAACCACCTCGTGACAATCCTCGCAGATCGTCTTCTGGCCTCTTTCTCACTGCTGCCGGCAGCCGTCGCGGCAGGCTCGCTGTTTGCCACACTTCCTCATGGACGGTAATCCGAGAGAAAAGCGGCGGAGCTTCCTGCCAGTCGAGCGTTACCGTATTTGCACGATTGTAACGCGCAGGTAAATGTACTTATTAAAATTCGAAAAAAAAAATACTTCGGCGCCAATTGTTCCGCGCAGATGTAAAAGACGGGACACCACGTACCTGGCCGAAGACAGTTTACCTGATGCACGCTGCTCTGGCAGCGTGCGTACACTTGCTTGTCCAGCCCGGCTGGCATTAAATCTGGAGCGGGGGACATTGAAGGTGCTTTGGATTTCAAGTGCCTTAACCGTCATAATCTTGGATGTGACGGGCCATCGGTTCATTCGCTGGTAATTACTGAGTTCCACCTGAGAGCCTTCAGGTGTTGGAAAATGTCAGTTCTCAGGGCCGGTGAAGCCTTGCATAAAAAAATTCACACATCTCCACGAAGTGAATCATGACGAGTGGGTGAAGCACTGGGGATCGTTCTTACCGTAAATCACCCGTCGACATTGCCCACTCGCGCATGTAAATGAGTGACAATGCGTGTGTACAGTATGTACAATTTCAATCCAATTCAATCCGAGACAATTCAATTTAATCCAATTCAATCCAATCCAAATCCAATCCAATGCTACTCGCGCATGCGCAACCCTGTGTACACGGACGCCAAGGGACGAGCCACGGACAAAGCGAGGTCCTAAGGTGGTTCGCCCCGAAAATATGGCTCTGCTTTGTTTACGTCAGTCGCGCACTCATATGTCTGCAGAACCCCCAGTATGCATGATGCTGCTTGGTTCCCTCGCTGTCGGCAAGTGCAATTAGGTTGAGCTAGATGGACTTCATAATGGTACATCTCGGAAGACAGAACTATTGAAACGAGGTACTAATTACAGCAGCAGAATATTTGCAGCAGCTGGCAAATGGTGAGTATGGGATGGGTGCACCAAAATTTAGTCACGTCATGTTGACGGATTGCTGTGGATTTGATTCATTTGGATTTGGGGAGGAGTTCGGGTCCATGGCAATGCTGTTGGTCACTTTCACCAGCGCTTGTGTTGTTCACTTTTTTTCGTCCCGTCAGTTTGCACACTGATTTTTTTTTTTGAAAGACACCACTTTGCCGACTAGCCCCCCTTTCAGGTTTGGTCTCTTTGAAGCCGATCTTGGTTTTGAGCCAGATTGCAACGCACGTAAAAATTTGAAGGCTACTTTTGGCCAAAAGAGACACGAGTTATAATCGTCTAAATATGCTATATGGCTTCTGCGCCAACCAGCCTAAATTATACGGTCTGGGTCACTACTTAATATACGCAGTCGATAGCAGCGCGTTCAAATGTTCTCTGCATATTTACCTCGCACAGTGAGTCGAAAATTTGTTTTTGTTTATGCACAGGAATGTACCGTTTCTTTTAAATATTCTCAGAATGATTTTACAGCAATGAAGTTGACAGAAATCACGAGTTTTCAAAGTTTCATCAACAAAACAAAACGAATTTGTGTTCGGAATTTCATAGCATTCGATACTGACATTACTGCGAAAGTCACCGCAATAAAATCGCGCGAGCAAACCTATTTTTCCAGCGCCGTACCTCAAAATAAGACATTTTAGAGTGGAGCAAAACTGTACAGATATATTAATTTTTAGCCTGACCATGCATTCCAAGGGCATGAATAGCGGCTAGTATCGGAGTGGCCACTGTCACGGCGGTGCTTGCCACAGGGATACGTTCACCGAGTGTTCACAGAACATTTAAGGAACTCACCGTGCGAGAGGCACGGGCGTGGTTATGATAGTAGTAGTGACAGCTGTTTTGTGCATTCATTTAGCAGTGTCAATAGTCGTTGTCATTGCCTCGATTTTTGCGCTCACTCACTCAGATTCGTAAGGCTGTTTGTTAGTGCGACATAGTAAGTGTCCCTGTGCCCCTTGGCTTTACCCTGTAATGCCTAACCTATCATATAAGGTACGCTATCTTTCGAATTTTTTAACTCGCACCTAGGCCTTTCGACCGCCAAGAAATGCCCACTGTATCATTTCTGACACCTCCTAAGCATTTTTCAAATAACTATAGCTCGGTAACTGGCCGCATAGAGTACCAAATACACTTTCAAGGACGGATTGCTCTTCAATTGGCCTGTAGGTATAATAAATAAATAAATTCAGTGGGTGTATGATACATTAAATACCGACTTTACATGTAGGTATAGATATACTTACATGTAAGTGGGTATATGCTACGTTATATACCTACATTATCATATGTAGGTATATATATACTATATATACTTACTTTAGATGCGTTTATGATACATTATGTAATTTATAACCCTTGGAGCGAAAAAATTTTCCTTGCGTTTTTTATTGCTTTAGTCACAAATTATAATGTAATAAAGCATTAAAATTTGTATCTATTGTTTTCATTGTCTGGACATTACTGGGTTAATCTCGGTTTTTGTGGGACACCAAACGAGCATGCGTTTAACGTTCTTGCGATAACTTGCAAGCGAGCAGATTTTAATGCACAGCATTATTTGCGAGTAGCCCCCGAGACAGGACCGTAAAACACCCTGCATTTCCACAATATTGCAGATTTCGCGAAAGTTCCCCCTTAACAGTTATGATAGCGTGAATGAAGATAATTGGTTGAATAAAATTTTGAAAAATAAAAAAAACTAAAAGAAAAAAACGGAAATCGGCGAACCGTGTATCACCCTGCTTCCACAATAATGCAGATCTCTCGAGAGTTCTACGTGTACTCGTTATAATAGCGTAAATGGAGGTATTTCGCAAAACAAAATTTTGAAACACTAGAAAATAATCAAAATATAAAAAAAAAACTACGAAAAATGGCGAACCATGCAACGCTGTGCATTTCCTCAATAATGCAGATTTCGCGAAAGTGAGATAATTGGTCGAACAAAATTTTGCAAAATTAAAAAAATTAGAAATACATAACAAATTACGAAAAATGGCGAGGCATGTAACGCCCTGCATTTCCACAATAATGCTGATTTCGCTGAAGGTTCCCAAATGTAATCATTATAATCGCGCAAATAAAGATAAATGGTGGAACGAAAATTTTAAAGCTATAAAATAGGAAAAATATATAGAAAAAACGCATAACCGCAAAACTTTACAACGCCCTGAATTTTCTCAATAATGCATATTTCGATAAAGTTCCACCTGTAATCGTTAGAATCGCGTAAATGAAGATACTTGGTCGAGCGAAATTTTGAAACCCTCAAAAATAAGAAAAATATAAAAGAATTACGTAAAATGGCGAACCGTTAACGCCCTGCATTTACACAACAATGCCGATTACGGCGGGCCTTGGTCGGTGAACTATCGTTTGTGTAACCAGCCCGAGACAATTGATCACTGCTTTGTTTTGTGTCGTGATTCACTGTGTTTTTGCATGTTCTGAAGGGGACTATTAAAAAGGACATGGATATCACCCCGTACAGTATACGCTTAGTCAAGTCATGAAGAACTGTTCGTGCCCTACAACCTTTTTGTGCTGACTGTTGTGTTTAGCGTATGGAAGTGTCGCACGCTTGACCGCAATTCGGATACGGAGCAACCTCTGGAAACTTAGTCAATTGTTCGTGAACAATGTGCGCTGGTGTATAGTGTCGATGCGGTACAATCGCAGCTACCGGGCGGGGTGCACGTTCATAGGCTTGCGTGTGCCTGCCCTACTCTTAAAATATGTCAGGGGAAGGGCAGTCGTTGTAGTTAGGGTGATTTCTTAAAGGATTTCGGAATAAACTTCGATAAAATAAAAAAAAAAGAAAGTAAGCTAGTGGAGCAGTCGGATAGACGCCAGCGTCACAACGCGAGGGACCCAGGTTCGAATCCCGCCACGAGAATCGTTTTTTCGTTCACTTCCACCGTTTTCGCGTCACGGGCGCCATCAGCGAGGACACTAGAGCCTCACTCTAACAATGCTATGTACATAGACAAAACAGGTAACTAAAAACATTACGAGAACATTTGTCGCGAACCGGAATAGGTACGAAAAAAAATGGAGTACTTTCTGTTTAAAGGTGGCTCAGTAATATAGAGCAACTTCAAATAAGGTTCAATCTGAATGCGGGTACTATGCTGGCCGGAAGTTATTTCCGGGCATTTATGGATAGGACAGCGAAGATGAGCGGCATTTTTAAAACGAATGTTTAGGGTTAGAACGGATGGCGTCCGCAACGCGAAAACGCCGAAGTGAAAGAGAAAGCGTTACGGTGGCCGGAATCGAACCTGCGTCCTCCGGGTTACGAAGCTGGCGTCTATCCAACTGCTCCGTTTCGACATGGTCGAAGCGGTTTGGAAAAGTTAGACGACAACGAAAGAATCCGTCACAACGAAGCTTCGCGTTCAACCATCGTCGTTGTTTGACGGAGGGGGGCATTAGTTTTTTGCGATGAAAAGCAGGGGATATATTGCGCGCATGATTCATTTTTACGGAGATTTGATGCAGTGGAAAAATATGCTCTGAGAAAAGTAATCAGTCATTGTAATAGAATAAATATTAAAATAAAGATACAACAATTTTTAATGAATGCAAACATTTAGGAGGTAAAGGGGAGCTTTACAAACGGATACACGTTGGTCTAAAGAATATTAAAGCGGAATAAACCGTGCGACCTTGTTCTGTACCTACTAGAGTACAATAACCCAATTTCTTGGTGTGGAATCCAGATAATAGATGCGTACTACACTGAAGATTTGACAAACGCAGTCGGTGTATAAGTATGGTAGTGTAACCTCATTTTCAAGACCAGTCTGTTGATGCGAGGTCGCTTCAGCTGCATGCATTTCGTTGTCATATCCGATAAAATCCACCTAAGGAAGCCATGAGTGTGTGTGGGGGGGGGGGGGAGGGGAGGAGGGGGGGAAAGTGGAAGAAGATGGAGTAACTAAACGAGCATTGTCAATAAAATTTTATTATCAAAAACTGATACGCTTTGCTTCGTGGGTATGCTGAGATGCCTTCCTGTGCTTATGAATTTGAAACGGCGTTCGGGACAAATTTTAAATCAATATGATTGTGCAGTTTTCAGAAGCCGGGACACTTCCCCGGTCGACTTCTCTGTGACGTCAAACTATCTAAGGGAGGTGTGTGACGTGGAAGCCGCCTGCCTCTCAAACGCGGAGCGTTAAGGCTGTTTCTGACCTCTGTCGGAACGCATAATGCCGGGAAAGGAACCCACAGGCCCGCGCAAGGCGAAATAACGGTACAGAGTAATCTTTTGGCGAATGGGGGTTGTGGCGTTTCGCGTCCCGTTTCGGCTTTCCGTCGTCCCACCTTTACAGGAACTCTGCAACACTTACCATCGACTACTCGAAATGTATTTTAAGGTAAAGTCTATTGTCCCAGCAATTTCCTCGCGCAAGAATTATGAAAATCTTTTCGTCATCACCAAATCTACGCGCGATGAAAAATCGCGCGTAATTGTTCCGTCTCAACTCGACCGCGGACAACGGGACGAATGCTGCGCGCTCTCTCTCTAGAGAGGGGGGCGGCTCGCGGCGTCTTCTCCGGCGGCTTCGATATATGACAGGCCGGGGAGTTTTCCCCTTATCTCCTAAACGTGGACGGGTATATTTCCGGTTTGGTGCCACAAAAAAGCATGCACGGCTGCCTGCTCGCAAGTGCGCGCTCAGGCTGGTAGGGCGTCTGTGACGAAATAAAGTTCGTTGTCATGTGATCTGGCTGAAAAGGGAGTATTAAGTTCTTCACTCAAACTCCACGCGCACTCAAAACACAAAAGAAATCGCCAGAACGGTGCGTACAAGCTCAGGCATAGAAGAGGTTGGTAAACAGCGCCGACAACGGCGGATTGTCACAGGTAATGCGAGAAATAAGCCGCGAAGCTCACCAGCGACAGCCAATAGGCAGCCATGGCCTCATGACGTCGTTTAGGCCATGCCAGAGGTGCACAATGAGGAGAGTTTTTTTTTGCGATAGAATGCCCGTTGGCATAAAAATAACTGATTAGAAGAGAGCGCGGTTGGTTTCTTCTCGTCTTTCACTGCGATTTCCGCGCTTATCGCTTCACGTGCACGTGTAATATTTGGTTTAGGTATTCCAGGCACTGTAATCTAAACATCGCGCAGGTTTACTTGCACTGCTCAAAGAGTGTTGCAGGGTCCCTTTAAGCAGTTTCGGACCGGCTGAGTGTGGCGGAACAAATCATAATGCAGCAAGGGGGAAAGCTGTAAAGGTGGTCATAGAAAGTTGATTTAAGTGATTTAAGTGACGTCAGCCTGGCCTGGAGACCCCCCGCACCTGCTCCCGTGCCCGCAGCGGTCGACACCGAAGCTGATGTCTAGAATGACACTACATTATATTTGGCGGGGCAACGGCCAGTCTTGTAGCTTGCGGGTTCGCGGTATTTTCCCTTGCCAATTTTTTCTCGCAGTCCTGTGGCCTATGTGCATTTCCTATTGCAGAAGTGTTTGTGACCTGCAGTAGTGTATGGGTAGAAATGTTTTATTTTTTTCCACATAAACTATCGAAAAAGGAGTTACGTATTTGTAAATATTTTCACATATATGTGCATCGTTAGATCTTCTTGGTAATTTGATCGAGCATCACTTTCATGCCTGTTCCTTCAGTTGTCTCGCTGCCTGTACGGGCCCAGGCACTTTCAAGCGGTCTATGACTGCTTTTTGCTCGGTGACCCCAACACATTTTGTTGGAAATAAAAACGACTTGACTTGGTTTGATATTCCGTTTGGAGAGGGGCACGGTGCGATCCACTGTAGAAGGAAGGGGAAGAGCGCATAGCCGAGAGCTCTGCGAAGCGCCGGCGCTGAGAATTACCATTAATCAGACATCCCGCAGATGCTCACTGACTGCTCCAGGCGGGAGCTGCCCCGCGACGTCTAGTTACGGCGGCGCGTCGCCGTGCCGCTCAGCTTGCCAGAGCTGAGAAAGCTCTCAGTAGGAGGCGGACAAAGAGCAAAAAAATACGCTTTCGTTTATAGCTGTTAATTAAGCGCACATTAACTGGTAGCCGGGGTAAGGCAGAAGGCGCAGACCCACGTTTATGTTGGCAGATGTTCCTCAGACGAGGACGTACATATGTTCGTGTGAAAGAAGGGGCAGGGCATAACATGCCATGCTCGCTATGTTGTAGAGAGCAGGAGCACTAACTCATTGCGTACCATGCGTAAACAGTTAAGGAGAGTTCAGGATAGTGTGGTTATTTTGATACCGAGAGAAAAAAAAATGTGATATTTTTCGTTTCTTTCACCCTCCGAATGTGAGAATTCCCAGCTCTGCGAGCTGATCGGCACGGCAAGCCGACGCAGCAGACGACGAGCGGCTGCTTCCGCCTCGAGCCGTGAGCGGGCACGTGCGGGGTTCCGCCATTCTCGCCACTTCTGGCGCCTGCACTTTGCGGATCGCCGAGGACACGCACGCGCCGGTTGCCTTTAACAGTGGAATTAATGGTGGGACACAGGAGGTTGATTAAACGTGCTGCTATGCCCCGCCATACCCCAAAATCGGCCTAAAAGATACCAAACCACCATTATTTCTGAAAGAAGGCGTACGACTGAGCAACAACAAAAAAACATTTTACAATAAAATGTAATCACGAATGTTTCAAAAGTTGTGGCAGCGGTGGGGCTTGAACCCGGGTCGTTCGCGCTAAAACCCGCGTTTCTACACCAAAGCTGAACTGAGACTTTCTGTTAGCAGTCGCTCAAAACATAGAAAGAGTGTTCGAAGCAGACCAGTAGATGGCGCTGTGTGCGTACGGGAAGGAGAGCTATAGGACAGAGAAACAAGAAATCCGGACGGAAGGTTTCAATAGCAATACGCGAGACAGTGCAATCCTTTTTGTAGCATGGTCGGGGTGTCTGAGAACCCGGCCTTACACAGTTGTCTGCTGGAAACGGCATGAAACCTGTTCATGCTGCTGCAGGAATCGGGAAACCATAGACCCTATTGTCATAGACTGCACGGAGATACAACCGTGGCGGGGCGGTTAGAAAACGACGTTGGCGGAGGGTTTGGGACTAATGGTGGTAGAATAAAAGTAGGGAATAGGTGGGGTAGTAGGAGGAGTAATCAAACGGATGAGAATTTAGAACAGCGGGGGCAGGAAAAAATGGGTAAGGAGCGATTGGAGTTTAAAACAGGGGTGAGGGGGAGATGAGGGAGGCAAATCTATTACGCTAGCTAAGGGTAGGGCAAAGTAAGTGGCATAAAACAGGCAAGTCGGCTGCTAACAACCGACAACTAACAACCTCTAATCATCATCATTAGATCAATAATCATCACCGCCACCCCCATCATCGTTATCATCATCATCATCGTATCAAGTGGCGGGCCTTAACTCCCAGGGGAATGGAATCTCGCTACTAGGCTAGCCGAGCCCGTCAGAGAAAAATGTATCATCAGTACTCCGTTAAGAGAACGTGGTGAGGCTGATTGCATGCACGCGAACAAGGGTTGTCCCAACATTCCTAAAGTAAAGTCAAGCCATCGGTATTCACAAAAGGAACACTCCAATGACGCATATAATCACGAGTATTGCCCATGGGCTCACTGTAAGCCTAAGTGAACTTGCTATTAAAAAATATCAGCCCAAAATGACTTTGGAGTGCTAAGAAATCAACACTGATACCTTGATGATCTGTGGCTGTACAGGACGTAACTCTAAAATTGGGCACTTTCAAAAGTTTTTCCCTAGCGAAGAGCTTCTCCATTCCCGCCCAAGCTTCATAGGAAGGTCGCAATTCGGGAACTACTCATTTCGCAATATGAACAATAACGGTATGTACCTGCTTATTTAGAAAATCCATAAACACCGCTTTCGTGTATCGGAAGGTGGCGGCCAATCTTTGCCACCTTGGACTAAGCGTGCAACGGTGGCTCCCTTTTTGGTTATGCAGAAATGAAACGGGTGAAGGCGGAACCAAATGCCGCCCCGAAATTTTCTTGCTATCGTACATTCACTGTTCGTTACCACAACATCAAAACTCACAATGATCCCTCATCCTTGTCACACAGTACCTTATTAGACGTTATAATTATTCCGCGAAAACGTGGCCTAGTACCGAAAATTTAGCACTGGTTTATTCCTCGAGACGACCTCCATAAAGACTGAACACCCTTTCCTTGTTCCCCCTGCTTTCCCTCTGGCCACAGGCCGTCGTTCTATTAAAGACCAACAATCTAAAACAATCTAGCAGCAGATGAGAAACCGCTTTTCTTCGCTGGCCTACGATGACCAAGAATGGTAGCGTGACGGTTGATACTAATCATAATAGAATAGTCCCACGGTTCATCGTTACCAACGCCCATAAACGCAGAATTTTGTTGATATGCTTTCGGGTAATCTGTCGACTGCGCTGGAAGAATTACCCAGCTGTCCAAGATAAGACTCGAAATTCTGTCTTTGTACTTCTGAGTTTGTTCTCGTTTTACTTTTATTATTGTGCGCGTGCAAGTATACCCTTCTCAGCTACCATTATGAGACCTTCAGGTCCGGCGAGAATGCTTTCCATCTGCTTTTTGTTCTATTGGTTCTTTAAAGGCTCGTATGATTCAAAAATTTACCTGGGCCACTCTCGTCAGCAGAACGGTACCCGCTGTATGACTGCAAAGGGGCTATGTGATCTTCTAAGGAATGTGAGCCGAATATCGTAGTCTTCAACGTGCTACCTAGCGTCCGACGATTATCTGATACGTCGATAGAAGTACTAGGGAAGCCCGGACCATTTACTCGGTGTTTGAAGATCACCATATATGTACCGGTATACCAGTACACCATCTTGCCTGTATTGCGCTCTTCCTGAGTTTAGTAAAAAAAAATCCGCCATCATGATTGCGCGTGTTTCCTTTGACTTACAAGAATATGCGTAAGTGCAGCATCAGAATTCAGTCTGCTGGCATGATTTTATCTGTAATAGTTCTGGCCAGCGTTTGTACCGTGCTCATTGCGTTGGGCGAGGAGAATTTTAACTGAACTAGGACCATCCTGCGTTCTTAACAGCAGGGCTATTTAGGCTTGATCTCCATCCGTGCTTGGCGTCGCTCAAAACTCGGTGCGGCAAAGTGGACAGCAGGAAAATTCAGGCCAAGATGTGCGAGGGAAAGTGGAGAGGAGGCAACGAGCCCTAGTAGCAGGTGTGGAGAGTGCGCACTCGGGGCGCAGATGTTCGGCTGGGAACACGAGGGTCGAGGACTGGCTGCGCCTAGTGGTGACGTAAGCTTAATGTGCAGGTGTTCCCCTAGTTGAGAGAGACGGCGTGGGCTAGGAGGGATCAGTGTCCTATCTACCAATAAGATGGGCAGACGTAAGAAGTGCCTAGTTAAAGGTAGCGAAGACCACCAACTGCCCTGCTGCCTCAGTATTCGCACCTCAGTCGCCAAGGTGGGTAAATTTTTAAGTGCAGAGTAGTTTAGGGGCTCGCCTTGTCGTCGTAGCGCTCTCGCTGGACTCAAAAAGAGCCACACAGCGTTCCCTCGTAGCAGCTGTCGTCGAGGCGTAACCCAGACGCTTCAAAAGCCAAGCGGTTCATGTAGTCATAAGCGTTCGAAACTCGTGAATTGCTGGCGCT
The DNA here is from genome assembly GCA_013339765.2 of Haemaphysalis longicornis. Classification (NCBI taxonomy): domain Eukaryota; kingdom Metazoa; phylum Arthropoda; class Arachnida; order Ixodida; family Ixodidae; genus Haemaphysalis; species Haemaphysalis longicornis. The sequence continues at coordinate 38,053,519 of CM023451.1, forward strand.
TGTCATACATCTCCTCGTTGTTTAGCTGTAGTTACATAGGTAATGAAAATTGGAGGTACAGTTGAGGCAAAATATACGTAATTAATTGGCAGTGCCCGCGTTCATTTAGTTAGAAACTCTGGTTGGGTTGGTTTTTATGATAGTAAGCGAAAAAAAAATCACGCCATATCCACGGAATGAATGATGATAAGTGGGGCGAAGCTCGAGAGGGGGGAGATCATCGGTAACCGTAACTCTCCCGTGAAAGTTCGCCCATTACATCATTAGGAAGACGTAAGACTGTGTGCGTACATTGTACAAATCAACTTTTATTTTCAGAGTCAATGCTCCCAGGCCCAGACCTGGTGAAAGACCCCGCGCCATCGAGGACTACCCCGCACCTCCACCACAATTTGTCACGTAGGATGGGACACAACGGTAAAGAAAGAACTTTTATTTAGGGCGAACTTGTGCCCGAACAAGACGAGAGGAAACGAGCAAAGGTCCTTGCGTCTCGTTCGATCTCCGAGAACGACTGCCTGCGTTCGTGGCGCGATCTCTTGCGTGATCTCCCCCTCGAAGTGCACGTGCGCTCGCGCCTCCGTTGGCGAACACACACAAGCTCGAGCTCCCGGTGCCGAGTTTGCGCTGCCGGTTGCAGCCGGTTCTTGCGCGTGCAACGCGGCCCACTTTGCGACATCTCCGAAAGCATGCGGCGGTCACGTACCACGAGACACAAGGGATGGACAGACCCATGGTTTTAGGAGCCTCGCCCCTAAAAGTAGCAGTGAAACGCCGGCACGTGCGGGAGGAAAAGCAAGCGCAAAAAGAACAGAACTCCCGCTGGCGAAGTTTCGGGAATGGGGCGCGCGAGCACTGCGAAGGCGGGAAATTTGAATTGCATTGGGTGGCGGCAGTGAGCGGATAACAGCGCCACAGCCCATTATGGCGAATCACTGATCTGCCCTAATGACAGCGGTCACATTGAGTAGAACATGTCAAATTTTTTTATCTCTTGTTTGTCCCAGTTTACAATGCCTTTTCATTTTATTATGGGTATACTCCAAATCTTGTAACATACACGGTCACTCTGAAGCACGAATCAGCACACCAGTGATCCAGGATAACGGTGTGACCTAAGATTCAAATTATGAGGTTTTTGCGCACCGAAGCTACGTAAATAAGGCGCGCTGTAGAGAAGAGCTAGGGATTGATTAGACCGGATGGGAATCTTTACGATGGCACAAGGTGTCGCCACACGGCCGTGTTCGTTTTTCGTCAAGCTCAGAAAAATAGCTTCCGGTGTCGGGATCAAACCCATGACCCCGGAACAAGAAGATCTACGGTGAGAAGTACCAAACATCTGCGTTTATTGCCAAGGTGCTTTTTTGGGCACGCATGGCACCGAGAGGTATTGCGTGACCATTCAGGGACGCTTCTTTTTTATTTAAAATTGAGATATATGTTAAGGATGTTTTTATTTTCGCGCAAACATTACGTGTTAGGGGGAGTTCTTCTACAACTGGTTGCTTCAGGAGCGCAACCGCCTGAACGCGGCAATGAGGAAGGCGTACAAGGCAGCCATAGGCGTGCTCGACAGCGCGTGCACGGAGAAGCTCTTCCAGCTGGGAATACATAATACGCTGGAGAGATCATGGAAGCCCAGCGGGGCGGCCAGATAGAGCGGCTCAAGGGTTCGCGAACGGGGAGGACCATTCTCGCCCGGCTCGGAATGGAGACGGTGGCCGACCCTCAGAGCCTCGGCAAGCAGGAAGAGCGCGAAGTCCCGGCGGCACTCCGAAACGCCGTCAGAGTGTACCCGTTACCGAAGAACATGGATCCGACCCACAACGCGGTCAGGAGAACGGCCAGAGCGAAGGCTGTGTTGGAACATCACCTGAACGTTCCGGACACCAGATTCGTCGACGCCGTGGAGTACGGCGACCGCCGGTGCTTTGCGGCGGTAGTGATAGATGGGAAGGTGGGAGTCACGGTGAACACCGCGAGCATCGTCACGAGAGACGCGCAGCGAGCGGAAGAGCTGGCCATCGCCCTGGCCATCGCGGACCCAGAGACGACGACTGTGCTTAGCGACTCAGAGAGAGAGAGAGAGAGAGAGAGAGAGAGAGAAAACGTTTATTGTAACAACGGGGACGGGGTAGGGAGAAAAAGAGTATACGATTTGTGGGCGGCCATCCTATTCCGGTAGGGCGCGTGCCGCGGCTGCCATTCTCGCTGGAGAGATCAGGGCCTCCTGGTCTTCGAGCTGGCAGCTCTGCAACGCGCACTCCCACTGCTCAAGGGTAGGGGATCTGGGTGGTGGAGTGTTGGTGGGGCACGTCCAGACGAGATGAGCTGTGGTATTAGGCTCAAACCAACACTTATTACAATCACCTCCATCTCCACCACATATCCATACTAACTCAAAGAGGGCAGTGCGCAATTTCGCCAAGGGTTGTCTGCGCTGTGAAGCGGTGCGGGTGCTCGAGAGGGTGAACATCGATGGACGCAAGGTGACAATCAAGTGGTTTCCCGCCCACGCGGGGAACGAGGTTTCGGAACTTGCCGCCAACCACAACGAGACGGCGAACGCCGTCGCGCGAGGATTAGGTGGGCGCGCGGCAGCAGTGGAATCGTCTACAGAGTGGGGGACCGAGACGAAGGACAGGTACGATACCTTTCAGGGTATCACCAACTATTATAGAAATAGTAGGAGGGTGCTGGCACCGCCTTACCCCGAGCTAACCAGGGAGGAAGCGCCCACGTTCAGATAGCTGCAGACAAATTCACTGATGACCCCGGTCGTCGTGAAGCACATACAGCCAGAACTCTATACGGACGACACGTGCGTGTTGTGTAACAATGCTAGGGCCTCGACCGCACACTTACTCTGGGACTGTGAAGTGCGACCTAACGAGGCGGCAACCAGGACAGACCTACCGCCGTGGAATCCAAGAAGCAGTTCGCAGTTGTGACAAAGACACTCAACTATCAGCCGTCCAGCAGGTCCTGGCGGCCTTCGAAAAGCAGCACCGCAGCGAAAGCTGCGGGGAGACGCCCTCCCTTACGGGGCAGCGGCGTCAAACCCCGTAGCGAGTAGCGAAGGGGTGGTCCGAGTAGGGATGACGTCGGGATCGACGAGTGGCTACGTCCGGGCGCAGTGTGCACACTGTGTCTGTTGCAGCCATTCAGCAGCCTTCCTTCCTTCCTTCCTTCTAAATAAAAAGACGCACTTTGTGCATAATTTTTAGTTGTTTTTCCTCAAAGAGACCCCAACAAGTATCATATGTTGAACCGTCATTTCGCGACACAGGGTAAGAATTCGTTTACGTTCATCAAACGTTTGACAAAATTAGATAGCCCGAATCAGTCCTACCTTTTCACCAATGGGGCTACATGCGTTTGTTACATTCATGCAAAATCGGCCGGGAGTAACAAAAACTCAATTTCCTCCAAGTGAGTTAACATACTCCGTAAGGCGAACAACACTATTGCTCTACTCTAACGTGCACAATGTAAAAAACAGTCGCTTAAGAATAATTTCTGATAATAGGAACACATTACCACGGTCCCTTCGAGTTCGTCTAAACAGGACTTTATTGGAATTTTATGTCTTTCAATCGGAAGCAGGAAACTTGTTCAATCTTACTACAGCGTTTGGTTCCTGCTCACAGAAATGACGCACACGCTTTCCTGAGTGCGGCGCGCGGCGGACAAGGTCAGCTTACCGCGAACCGGTAAGTATTCGTACCACGCGAGTAGCAAAGACGATGGGTTTTTCTTGTGAGCCATTGGAGTGGTAAGTATTAAGGTGCCTCGTGCTTGCAGCATGAAAGGATGGATATCGTCCATTTGGTGACGTTCACAGCGCGTGAGGATGTCATTATTTTGCCGCGGCAAATCTGGCACGTCCTGCAGGTAGTTCTCGTGAAGTGGATTAACTGTTCTGTGAACCCAGAGAGCAGGAAGAGAAAAGCGTGCGCTTTCGCGCAAGTCCGAAAGCTGGCAGCGAGCCACGCCAATGCAGAATGATTTACGTTATGGTCATTCAGGTGCACGTAAAAAAAGAGAAAAATAATAATACCCCTGTCAAACGTGCCCTTCCATGGAGTGCACGCGGCCATTTGGGGGCACCTAAACAGCAAATGCGAATGACACGTTCCATAAAACGCACTTTAAGCCGAGTGTGTTGCCAAAACACACTTTACCCAGGCCGGCTAGCCAAGCAATGTTGTCTGGGTTAGATCTAGCCAAAGCATTTGATTCCGTCAGGCTCGAAGTTATTCTCCAGAGTCTCCAAAAGATAGGGGAAGGAGCGCGAACCAATCCTTATATCCGCAACTTTCAAACGACAGGACAGCCACACTCAGTCTGGGTAGCATTCAAAGCGACATCACCTTCGGCAGCAGAGGGACGCCGGAAGGCTCAGTAATATCTTCCTTCCTTTTCGATATATGGCTCTTATGGATCTACCCAAGAAACTAGAGGAAATAAAGGACCTGAAATTGAGTTTTTATGCAGACTATATCACGCTATGGACTATTAAAGACAGTGACGGAGAAATACAGAACGGGTACAGCGCGCCATACATACTATGAACGCATTCCTCTCTCGTAAGGGTGTGGCCTTCTCCACGGAGAAATCAACGCTTCTTATCCTCCACCTTGCACACCGCACGCGACGGTCGATGCCAACTGATGGTCCACAGACTGAGCTGCATCCCCACGGGAAGAAGCATACCTACTAAAACTTAATTCAAATCCTGGGTTTAAATATCCGCACCAGAGGAAGTAATACACAAATCACTACTGAGACCATCCTCCTTATCTCTTGCATAACCAACAGAAAAGGGGGGATGAAACCTCCTCCAGGTTTTCATCATAAGCCGCATTATATACGTCACCCTTTACCTTGATCTAAAAAAGGGGGAAATAAAAAATCACCATGATTAATAGAGCATATAGAGGAGCTATTAGACTGCAAATGTCAACGAATGCCTTGGGCTTTCAAGACCGCACCGACGAGCTCAGAGAGGCAAAGCAAACGTCACAATTTGAAAGACTCTCCGAAACTCCTATGGGGCGACACATCCAACGAGAACTGTGAATTCCCTTAGGATCGCCGCAAGCCGAAGCTGTTGATTTACCCGCCGCGCTAGGAGAGCTCTTACGAACTGCTCCACTACCCTTAAACGTGGATCCGACATATAACAATCCCCTCCAGAGGAGCAATTAACCCCCTCCCCCCTCCTCCGCAGTGGCAACCGAGCACTCAGAGAAGTTTGACAGCCTCAACTCGTGCAAAGAGATAACAACGCACTACAAACACAACAGGTGCGAATTACCAGCTGCCCACCGCACACTCAACGCTCCATAGCCCAGGCATGGAGACAACCTCGAACGAATACCTAGCCGAACCCCTTTGCCTATAGTTCCTTCCATCCAGATATCTTCTAGGATAAGTGGAAACACTGCGGCCACCGCGCAGACCTCACGCATAATATGTAGAAATGCCAAAGAAAACCACAGAATAAGACCACCCTACCGCTCATATACATCAAGCATCTAGAACACCGAGAAACCCTCGTACGCAGCTCCGATCCCTTAATCCAGCCACGCCCCATCCAGAGGGGCCGAAGAAGCTGCCAGGAACCAAGATCTCCTGGCGGACTAACGCGACAGAGAGAGCCCAAGCTCTCTGCTTCTGGGAAACTGAAAGTAACTTTCTGTCTCTGTCTCTGTCTCGGCAGTAGGGGGTCTAAAAATCGGGAAAAATTGCATAGGAAAATAACGATCGTTTAGATGTCTATGTGTTATGTTAAAATATAATTATGGAAATATTTTTCACCTATTTTTTACAAAAACCGATGCAGCGACGAAAAACAAGATAATCACTCGCCGAACATCATGCTGGCGCCGCCTGGTGGGGTGTTCCTTTATGGCCGCCGTTATCGGCGCGGTTCGCGTAGGTGGTTTGTAGTGACTTTTTGGTCGTGTCCTGGTTTCAGCCTTTTCTGTTATAGCCTAAGCTCTCTGATAATGATGATGCGATGTGATGCGAAACGAATAAGAATAACAAGATATGACCACCGGTATTCAGTCGCAGTCCAAACGGCGTTTTTTGTTGACTTGTGAGAGACCCCAATTGCAGTGTTGAACAATGTAAACAAAATGAAGTCTTTACATTCTTTCTCACGTGACAAATAGAGAACGTTTTAGGTAATTTTGCGGAACATTTACACCACCTATAACCTCTGACATCGCGGTGAAGAGCGCTTTATTTCGTCGTTTAGCAGCGCTCAGCAAGAATGTCATTCAAGGAGCCTTAGGCTGAAGGGGAGGCTATCTCCATGTTTATTTCACGCAGAGATCCTGCATGCCTCTTATTTCAAGCAGCAAGTTCCTCCGTTCGTGAGGCTAAACTCTTCAGCATTTATTAAATATTTCTCTCTCGCTGTCTGTCCATGACTTCTGCCGTGTATCTGCCCAAAAATACGTAACTGGCAAAGTGACGACAGTTTGTGTCTATAATAGTGCTCACACGTAATATCCGTTGAAGGCAAAAAAGTTAAAAGAACTACACATGAACTAACAAATGAAACTTTTCTATTTAAATAACGTTTCTCATGCGACTAAGACAAACAAACAACAACAACAAAAAACACCGACAAAAATTTGTCAACAAGCGCCAAGCATGAACTCCATGTATCTGCGGAAAAAATGATAAGTATCGAAGTTAGGGCGTTTAATTTTTAACAATACTATAAATATAGCTCCTGTATAGAAGAAAAACACAAAAAGAAAATGAGCAAACAAACTTAAACTGCGCGCTTCCACTCTTATCTATTACCCGATCCCTTCCCCAGTGGCGGTAGAACGTCCCGACCAGCTCTGGCTTGGGTGCCCAGCAACTCCTCGTGTCCAGGGCCGAAACGACACGGCCGTCTTATGGTCTCCCCGAATGAGGAACCACTCCCATATCAACACGCTCAAAGTAAAGTTTTAGGTGCGAAGCGCCTTAGGACCGCACAATGCCGTCCGCGTCCGTGCGCATAGCATTTACAATCGCAAAAAATCATACAGCCACCCGCAGGATTCGAGCCTGTGTCTGGTAGACCAGACAGAGTTAGTGTCAGTCGTCTTACCCCTTGGGCTACGACCGGAGTTAGTACCCGAGATTCAAACGGCTTACTCCCTCGCCTGTAACTGTGCGGAATGACTTAGGACCTCCCTGTTGTGAACCGCAAGAAACCAGGACGCCAGGGTAGGGCAGAAGTGGAGACGCACTTTCCACCTCCTTTATTCAATAATGATGATAGGGAGCACGCCCCTTCTGCATACTCTTCTTCCACAACATACTCCCCCGGGCTCTTGACGATTTCCAGGGGATACAACTTTTGTACGGGACGCGTCAAGAACTGTCCCGCCGAAAGTCTAACTTCGCAGGGACGAACTGCGTTTTCACGTCCAGGCAATGCTTGTTCGATAACTCCCGTTTTCCGCAATCCTCTTCGGCCTCTTCCTTCAATAAGGACGACATCTCCACTCTTGAGAGGTGCATAATTCTTTGTACGGCCATGATGGAACGATGAAAGCTCCCATTGCAGCCACAACGTGTTCATCCGAGCCTGTAGATAACACCATGTTTTTGTAATTCCGGTAGCACGTTGTTCCAGGAGATCTTGTGGAACAGTGAGTAGAGCAGTCAGTCGTCTACCGATGAGAAAGTTAGCTGGGGTCAAAACTTCAGGCTCAGCGATGGACCAAAACTTCAAGCAGCAGTGGTTGCCGAGGACGTCAGTCGATGCAGACGACGTCAGACGGACTTGACTTCAGAAGCCTGTCAGCTGGAACCAGTGGTGTAAAATCAGAACTTGTGTTCGCGTTGTATTTTTGACAAGTTGGGCATCGATAAATGGTAGATTTGACGCGCTGACGGGCCTTTGGTACCCATAATCTTTCGCGAAGGCCTATCAGGATGTCTCGGACCCTGCTGTGCAGAAGTCTATGGTGAGTAGCGTTGAATATTAGGTCCGTCAAATGGCTCTTGGTAGGTAATATCACCGGACTTTTAGTTTCCTCGGTGACTTGAAAATTATAAAGGCGGCTTCGGGCGCGCATCAGGCCGTACTGGTCAATGAATGGTTGAAGCGTCATGACAGGTGAAGTTTTGCAAATCCTCAATGTCTTTAAATCGGCGAGTTCTTGCTTGTAGTGTTTCTTTTGCTCTTGTTTTATCAAAAACCGCTCCGCTGATGGGAGCTCTCGTGGGGTGGGGGCCTTTGGTATGCTCACCTGTCTTGAAACAGAACCGTAATACCCATGCGATTACTCTGATTAGGTTATGCAAGTCGCTGAATTTGTGAACTAAGACGTTGGTTTCCATGCATGGTGTGCAACCGGTGGGTACAATGTGTACAGGGTTTGGCATAGAATAGTCGGTGTGAACGCTTAGAATATCCTCAGGCCACACATTCGGAGTCAATCTCAGCCAGTCAGGAACTTTCCACCACAGTTGGTTTCCGAGTAGCTCTTCAGCCGAACAACCTCGCGTGATTAGGTCGGCGGGGTTATTTGATCCAGGACAGTGTCTCCGTTGTGAGTGATAAGTCGTCCGACGAATTTCGGAAACTCGGTTAGCGACAAATGGTTCAACTTTTTGCTACCTGTTATCCATCCCAACCAGATTGACGAATCCGTCCAGTACCAAATAATCGTGGTTCCATAGAAGACCTTCCTGTTCAGGTATTCACCCATTCTTGCAGCTACGAGAGTTCCCATAGGTTCGAGTTTGGGCACTGTCAACTTTCGGATTGGTGCTTCTCTCGACTTCGAAAACAAGAGCGTAGTCTCTGCTGATGTGGTGTTGCTAAAAAAACGAAGGCACGCCACGGCGCCATAGGCTTGAGGACTCGCATCAGAAAAAATGGGTACCTCCAAGTTTCCAGGTGGTTTCTCATGCTCATAGAACAGGTAGCGGTGGATTCTGATGTGTTCTAGCTTGCGGATATTGTTAGACCAATTTGACCATTCTTCCTGCATGTGCGGAGGGAGACGCACATCCAAACTGGTCTTTCGTGTGCTTGCGTGGCGTTCTTGGTCGTCTCCCAGTATTTCCATGGTTTCGAGTTCCCAGAACTCACGTCCAAGCTTGTCTTCAGGGACTTCATGGTCTTCTGTTATCGCATAGCTGTGCAAAACGCTAACCAAGCATTCGGGCATGTAAGGCAAATGGTGCTGCGTTTGACCTTGAAATTTTCATCAAACATTCTGTTGATGGCAACAAGGCTTGAGTTGGCATCTCTGGTCACCTCTGGAGGCATTGTTAGCCCCATCTGATCAGCGCCGATAAGCAGTCGGATACTGTTATCTCTAACACTTCACCCAAATTTGTCACTGTCCTTGACGTTTTTGCCTGTTTTTTCAAATTTCTTGACTAATGGGATATCAGGTACATGGGAGTAGATATCTCGGCATATTTCTGGAATTTACACAGCGTCCAAGACATATTCACTGCTGTCAAATTGGCTTTGTAGCTTGAGTCAAACTATCCGATATTTTCGGCTTTGGTTCCCCGGGTGTTTTTTTACAACGCAGGAAAGCCACCGCCGAAAGAAAGTCCTTGCCTTTTCTGCAAGAACAGACAATATGTGACCGAGGAATGTACGGCCAAGCTGACAAATACTGACAAAAAGGAGCTTCTTCGTATGAACGCACGCTGTTTTCGCTGCACACCCAAAGGGCACCGCTCAAGTGAATGCCGGAGACGTATCGAGTGCTCACACCGCAAACGAAGACATGCGACGTCTCCTGCATGCAGCAAAGTACGAACTCTGGACAGACGAAGACTAACGCAGAAAATGCGTACTCCACGTCTGCGGAGACAAGCCAAAACATAAAAGAGAGTCTCACTGTACCTCTTCAGACCATCCGTGTATGGGCTGTTTCTGACCAAAGAAGGACCTTTTTACGTGCTGTCATTGACGGGGCAGTCAGACAAGCTTTATTTAGGAAGATATATTTCCAAGAAGCTGAAACTTCCAGTAATCGCAGAGGTAAACTTGGCGATCAACACGAGCGATCTGTCGGAGGACGTGGCTTGTGAGTGTTTTGTTTGCGCCATCCATATGTCTTGACGAAGTTTCTTTGACGCTTTGTCAAGCACTGGGTGTGATTTCTCAAGGCTTTCAACCTCGATATGAATGAAATCCACGAGATCTTGCAGTCTCGTAGGAGCTGTTTGAGCACGCTCCCCAGAAGTCAACGTAGAAGTTTTAGCACAACGTCGTGGTACTGAACAACAATGCGGGTGGAAGACTCCGAACCAGTATGTCCATCAGCATCGAGGCGTTGATGAAGTGGGCACTTTCAATGCCGTCAATCCTCGATCGTGGCTCTGGAGGGTATCGTAAAGGCGGCGTAACCCAGAAACGTCGGAGGAAGACCGAACAGCAGCTAGGGATCCTAGGATGGTAGAGATGTCCGTGTTTGATGCGGAACCGATCTCCAAACCTAGAGCGAAGCATCTCGATGGCATCCTTATAACATGCTTCGGTCGTCTCTAAATTGGCAATTGCTTATGCGGCCTCTTCGGAAAGGTAATTCCGGAGGTAGTGAAATTTCTCGGTTACGCTCAATGTCGGGTTCTTGTCGATAGTTGCCTCAAACTGCTCCCAAATAGGCAGCCGCTTGCTTATGTCACCGCGAAATGGCATGATTCCCAATTGTTGAAGCCTGGGTACTGTTGGACGGCTAAATGACTGAAGCGACTCCCGTGACGAGCCGCCAAACAAAGTCGCAGATGCTGCAGCTGACGCAGTAGGGCTCTTTAGAGATTCTATGACTGTGTTGAGGCTTGAAATCGCCTTAAGCGCCTTATCTTCGTACTGTAGCACAGCCTATAGCTCAGCTTCCAGTAATTCGACAGGCATCATTGGTTCTATCTAGGTATTGATCACTTGGAGTTCCGCCTCGCAAGTCGTCAAGCGCTGGAGCACAGACTGTAAGCTCACCAAGTCTTGAGGCGTAGATTGGAGCGCAGCCTTGGCTTCGTTTAACAGTTTCGTCAGAAGGGCCACGCTGTACCGTTCGCTTCGGCTTCAAACAGGTCCATCGTCTTCTTTCAGGCCCGATGGCTCGTCCGGACGATGCCGGGTGGTTGAAGACGGGTGATTTCGGCACCAAAGTTGTTGTGAACCGCACGAAACCAGGACGCCAGGGCAGGTGGTGGTGGTGGCCCGAAAGTAGGGTAGGGCATGCCCCCTTCTGCCTCCTCTACTTCCACAAAACTCCCAATGCCCGTATGCGTCCATCCATGCGCACAGCACCTTCAAGCGAAAATCATGCGAAACTCAATTTGAGCCGTGAGTGGCTCTTTCATTTAGGGAACAATCAAGGTGCAACTTACGGCCCAAGTCGAATGACGGTCGGGGCGCAAATCGGATGTTTCTCGGGGCGCAACTTGGATTTCATTTCGAGTCCCCGTACTCCGCACCCCCGCCACGATCCACGGAGTGGGAATGCTGCAATTTTTTTTCACCAACGCCACCACACTCCTATGTAGTGGGTTGCCTATTCGCAATTTGAACAAAAATGCAAATATACCGAGAAAAGAAAACGGAAACACAAACGGAAACACACAGCTATACAGCATTCGTGAGGAACTGGAGACGCATTTTATTGTGCATCTACACATCGCGTAGACAGAAAGACGTAAACCACGGACATCAACCACCGACGTAGACGGACGTAACTGCGTACAGCTTGGACGGAAAAAGAATTCGGGGACTTACTATTATTGTCCCGTTAAACATTGCCGAATGGTTCTTAGCGCGAGGATGCTAAGCCGTAGTCAAGCGAATTAGAAAAACGACCATTACCTTCTGGCGGCAGCACCGTGCTGGTAAATCCCTTTCAGTGGGTAGGTGAGGATTGTGGGTAGGTGTGCTGATGTAGCCGCTAAAATCACTGGTGAAGCGGCTGTGAGATTGTGATTGCTGCTGTTATCGTCACTGGCCGATCCAGCCGTGTGGGGATGTTGTTATGTCTATAATCAAACCCAACGTGCAATCACCTAAAATTGCTGTGAGTCTAATTAGGTGATCAACCACGTAAGCCTTTTTGTATGTTTTGAACTGGGTGTCATTGCGATCGGTGTGTTTTAAGTCGGAGGGAACAATGCCGCCATTAGGGCAGCATTTAGTCAGCTAGGGCCATGGATCAGAGTTGCGTGGTATACATGCTGAACTCTAATTACGAATGTCCTCGGTTGGATTTCTATGCAACTTAATTACGTTACTTTTATTCTTTTAACGCTGTCGGCCACTATGCGCGCCGTCTCGCGAATAGCGGTCAGGTCCCCTTAATGCCTAATTATTGCTAAAAAGAGAAATTAGTAAGGAAATAAGTGCTGCCCTAATCTAGGTCCTGGTTTTGCATCACCCCCTTCCGTTAAGTTCAAGTTTTTGACAGCCAAGCTGTTTAGCAAATCGCAATTTTTCGTGTCCGCAGTTAAAAATACCAAGGACTTGCCAAACGCCTGCACGTGAGCGCGGGCCTCGTGATGACCACCCAGCGTCCCCTGCGCAAGTTCGTCAAGCCAAGCATAAACACTTAAGGAGACTGGCCAAGATTGGCCAAAAAACTCCACCGTTCGCAGTCATCGTGGCAACACTTGCTCGGAACGAGAAAGACTTCAGCCTTCAGCGTAATCGTGGCAACACTTTCTCCGAACGAGAAAGACACGTCATGGCGTACGCCCCTTCAAGGTGACGCTCACTGATTATCACTTAAAATGACAGAAGCTCGCCCTTATCGCAACAATGATGGAGTAACGGTCATTTTGGCTAGCGAAGAAGAAGCAAATCGGCTGCAATGGTGGACTTAAACCTTCGGTATTGTCGTGAAGGTTGCGTACAGCTTCACTACCTTCAAGTCTTACGCGTTAGTGCAAGCTTATTTCATCTTTTTCTTTATTACCTTGAGCTAAACTGGCACCCTTCAAGAAGGGAAGAAGAATTAGCCTGTTACGTGCCCTGCGATGTGTAAATGTGGCGGTACGTGCGTCGACAACGCCCACACGGAGGAGAGCTCTTGTTGTGAGGAAACGCCACACTAATAGTTCGCGTCAAAAGACGATGGAACAAAACCGAAGAAAGGGGCGCATGCAGGATGCAGAGTAGGGAATTCTGTGATATTCCCTAGGCTTTCGCCTTTAAATTCCTTAAGAACTTTTAAGTGTCTAAGAAATAACGCTCTTTGTTACAATATTCACGGCCCAATGGAGACAAAGAAGACGGAGAGACCCTATACAAACGCTGCGTTGAAACCGTTTAAGTCAGCCCTGTTAAATTCCAGCCTCCTGTTTTTGTCTGTGGAGCGAGCAAGGGCTTCGATTATAGCTTCCGGGATCACCAACTTTTTTAATGCATTGTTCCGTGGAGGCGGGAGAAATGAGGCGGACGATGGTTGATAGCCAAGCGTTCTGTTTGCATGATTGTGTCCACGGGCATGATGGAGACCGCTCGCAAGTGGTGCCAGCGACTTCTTCGTCTCCGCCTGTTTCGGGACATGGTGCATTTGGGCATGGTTTACTACTCATCAATCCCGTGACAATATATAACATTCTGTATCACGTCCTGTCCTTTTCCCCATCGGCACAAATTAATTCAAACTACTTTCGTTACGGGCACAATCTATTAAGATCTTTGTAGGCGTCGTATTAGAAATACAAGTGATCGTGTACTCTACCTTCAATGTGGAAGATAAATTTTTGAGTCATGGAATTAATTTATAACGAAACAAAGAAAGGGGATCCAATATTCATCATTTTTCCATTTCCTTTCGTGCCGTTTATTATTCTTAATAGTATTGTCGGAAAAAAGGTATTATCGAAAGCGCCCTAATTCCCGGTATTTTTCGGCAACGTCGCTTCTTCAATTTCTGCTATTTTGCTGTGTGCAGTGCTCAAATTCAATATAACCCTTTCCCACACAAAGAATTTTTTAAAGAATGCGGTTTTTAAATTTGCCATGAGGAGCAGAAGCGCATACAATAGCCACCGAGGAGGACAAAGCTTGCTCGAATACTCTTGCCAGGCCTTCACCTGCACACATACCTAAATGAATGCTTTCTCAGGCACTCCCTGACTTGCCCAGGAATTCTGGCTTTATTACTTTGGTTAGTCAAAATAAGACATTCGTTTCTGAATGTGGGCAGCGATTTTTGTAGGGCATTGTGGTTCATTGCAGCGCTTCTGTTAAACTAAATTTTGGTTTTTAACAACTGCACGCCCCTAATTTAGAAGTTGTTGATGGGTGTAGGAGCAAATATAATCAAGAAACGAGTTTTCGGGCTAAATGAGTTATTTTACTACCATAGTCTTCTAGAGAATTGATTTCCAGTCATCCTCTGGTAATTTCTTCTGTGTTTACTGCACATATGTACATCACATAGTTAACATAACGGCAGGTAGATTTCAGCCATAGAATCCACGTGCGTAGCTTCCATAGCCTCTAAAGCCCCCGGCCGTAGCCTCTGAACCCGCGTCCGTAGCCTCCGTAGCCTCCAAATGTCCGGCCATAACCCCCGTATCCACGTCCGAAGCCCTGTAGCCGTACTGAGCGGCTGCCACGCTGTTCAGAGTGGCCGGCACCACAAGAGATACGACGATAGACTTGCTGCTCACTGCTATCATGGTTGCTGCGTCAATCACATAAAGACGCCTATAAAAAGACCACTGAAGAGCCATAACCGATTTTAATGTTTCTGTGTTTAGAAAATATGTTCGAGGAACTAACACTTACTTTGGCACTTTTCCAGAGCGCAGCGCAACATATATTGTTCCAAAATTCATTCGAAAATTATTGTCTTTCATAAAAATGTCACTCCAATTAAAAATGCTGTTAAAACTGGAACTTCATCTTCTGATGCAAACGCCATTAATGTCGAATGAAAATGCGGGCACACACTGTAAAACTATCAGGTAATTAGAGTTGCACAAACGTCAGAAGGAGCGCAAGTGGTTTGCTTTACCACGTCCCTAGGCAGAGCTGAGTAAGTCTGTAAAATAGAACGTTGGTTGAACATAACATTGAACATAAAATAGAATGGGGGCCTTTAGAACCAGATAAAGTTAGATAAAGTATATAAAATAGTCGCAAGGGCTCATGCTCTGAAGCTTGCAAGTATTCTAATCGAAATAACCCATAAAACTGCTGGGAGTTTGCCGGTACAGGAAAGAACAGGCTTATGTTTGCAATTAGAAACTATTGAAAGGGTCAATGAAAACTTACGGCGTCTAAGCTCTTCAAGAGCTTGGCAAGAAAAAAGAGGGCAGATTATTTTGTACTCCACGATGAATGAATTTATACCTCCACAAACAATAACATTGAACAGCCGTAAATACCCTCACAAAAACGAAGAACCCGCAACCCTAGCTACTCCACTTCGAAGAATTCACCTCCTTAAGCTGGATAGCCCGCGGCTACTCAGAGACTTGGTCAGCGTGCTGAGGTCTACACCTTCCACGCAGACATATTTATATAGCCTGACCAACCAGTCCGTGCCGCTATACTGCAAAGCTGCTCTTGCGAGCATGATCGTTTCTTCAAGGCTGCCCAGCCCGGAAAGTCCGTTGAGGGGAAGCGGTGGTTTCTCAGTAACGGACGAAGGGGAGGGTGAGGAAGGCCCACGTAAGCCATCAGCGTTGCTTTAAGCACTTATGACAAGCTAATAGAATCGCTTATAAAGAAATGCCTGTGAAACTTTAGAGAATGTTTTGAAACCCCATAATCTTTTTCGACGTCGGTGTTCATGTACAGACAATTTATCTTTTTTTTTGTGTGTGCATTTGTGTAGATGTAGCTAGACCAGTTAAGGAGAGGGGAAAGATGCGCAAGTAGCCGTGCGAACTTACCGGCTTCTATATTATGAGGTCGGCGCAATACGCTAAAAAACTCCTGCCACGTTTTTTGCAAAAACGGGTATTATTTCACGCACTATTTTGTCATCAAAACCTAAACACTTACCGCGGTGAGGTGTACGAGTGCACTCGCTGTGAGTTGCGTAAATAAGGAGGAGTTCACCGAGGTGACAATACACTGTACCCGATATATACTCAAATTTACTTTGAAATTAAAAACAAAAAATGGTGCCTGCAAAACGTACTTGTAATAATTTTTCTTGTAACATGCTAGGATATTCTCATTTGAAAACTGCACCCTAGAAAACGCAAATCTGCGTGTGTTGAAAACAGAGTCGTTATCCCTTCTTCCTAATGGAGGTCTAATACACAAACCCGTGGAAGCCCCTGAGCGATGAATTTATTTTATGGGTAGATGAGTAGGAAAGTCAACAAAGAAAACGTCGTAGGAGCTTTGCTTGCCGTTGATGGCTTCCGTATTTTTTTAAGAAACGAAGCGAAATAAACACGCCCTGGCTAGTCTGTCTCTGTGGATGCGAAAAATATATCGGCTCATTTGTGTAAGCGCATTGGGAATAAGTCATCGTAAATTCGTGTGTTTGGAGGAAGCGAAATGTGAGCCCAGTCCCTCTTAACGCCTTATTTTTGGGGCTTACCTTCACCGACCTCTATATACTTCCATGCTTAAAGGCAACTGGTTTTTCCTTCTTCCAGGAACGCTGTAAGCGTCTAAAGTTTAATTCGATACACAGCCTATTGTTTTTTGCGTAATTTACAATTTTCTCAGTAGTCCAAATTATAACCCGGGAAAGCATTTGTGCCCCAAAAGCCCGTCTGAAAGCACATGATATTATCAATGTAATTAAACGGTGCCTTTTTCCCGAAAACAAGACATGTTGGTGCGCATTTGATACCGTTCCGAAACACTTGCCAAATAAGAAGATCGAAATTTTCTCGAGTTGTTCTATTTTGTTGGGTTGAAACACTTTGTACTAAATTAAGCACTGCCTCCAATTCTACACAATACTGGCGCACTGTTAATAAAAAGGCTGCCCGAAATTCCTGCTGTTTTAATTATCGGTACTTAACTACCTGCCACCTAAGCCAATACATCTCTGCCACTTGTCCACCTATATATTTTAGTTTGTCCGGTTATGCCGTTGTCTGCCGACATGAGCCTTTGTAAACCACCGTAGACCTAATCACTAGGAAACAAATGTGCCGAAGAAATTGTCCAGTAATGCTTGAACATTGCATTTCTACTATGCTGGTCTTCAATGTGAGTTACTAATTGCAAGGTTTGGTCATGAGTAACCGGAAACGCTGGGTTATTTCTCAATTTCATTTCGCCGGAGATGTGCATCTACAGCGTTGTAGAGATTAGTTTGCTCGACATCGCATGTTATGTATTCGGACAAAAATGCAACGTATTTTTATTTTCAAATTTCTTCCAACCCGTTATCTCTATTTGATTACGAGAACGATTAAACGTGCAACCTTCACCAAATATATACTTTTGTGCAAAACCAGGGCGTTGTATGGTTGGTGTGGGACAACACAGCTAGGTGTACTCTCATAAGGTGTGTTTGCTCCAAAAGAAAGCAGTGCATCTTATAGATAACGTTATTTTGCATACACCAGGAAAATACCTTTGCGACCGCGCCCGCCACCACTTCAGCAGCTGCCATAACGGCAGCCTCCGAAGCCTGTTCCGGTCACTCGCCATAGCCAGGAGCATCCTGTTCACCTTTCTGTACCTTTTCCTCGCAAGGCGGCCGGTATTGCAGGTACAGCTGCCGGGACACCATCGCCGTTTCTTAGACCCCTTCTCCATACCTATTTCTCTTTGGCGTGAGGCCTTGAGCGCACAATCTTATTTCCTGGGCAGTTAAATGTACGTCACAATGATTCCTCGCACATCACACGGTCCATGAAATATAAATGGCGCCTCAGTTTTCTCTCGGTGCCTCTGTACACACAACGATTTTTCGCACCTCAAAGGGCTCAAGCAACATATACATCTAACAATTTCACCTTCGAAAGTCTGTTTGTAATAGTAAAAAAAAATCGAATATTGAAATAGTAAAAGTTTGTTCAATAATAAGCAGTTCGTAATACCGCAAAATGTATTGGCAAAATAGTTAGAAAGTCAGTTGGCACTAGTGGAATAGTTTTCTTGAAATATTGTATCGGAACCGAAATGCAGTGGCTTAAGAATTCAGAAAGCAAGGATTCTAGAATTTTCCCTTTGGCCGTAACAAATGAAGTTTTTATTTCTCCTTCTCCTGACATTGCAACACTGCAGTGCACAAATTGTCCACCCGCATTCTAAGGGTCGCTCTTCAGACACTCGGTTCGCTTCGACACACCTAAAAAATATTGTCTTTTCCCCCACGCATGGGAGGCCTAGCTTAGCTCTAAATATATGGACGGAGCTAAAAGAACAAGATCCGGATGGGAGATTTGAAGCTACTCTATACTTTCTGTACTTCGATTGCGCAAAAAAAGGGGATACGGGGGATAAGGCAATCAGGGGGGGGGGGGATTTTATCCAGGGGATACAAAGTTACCTGGCAAACGCAGACCCATACAATATTAGCCGATTACCAACTCGCCCGAACCGACAGCCTACTCGGACATTTCTCCATTGACGCCACTTCTGCTAACCAAACTTCGTTTTTCAGCCTTTCGCAAGATATGTATAGCAGTGATCGAGGTACTTTACGCAAAAGAATTGCGGAGAAACTTTAGGGGAAAATAATTTATTTGATTAAAATAAGGATAAAGAGCAGTGTGTTGTCAGCTCCATTGTGAGCTTTGTTTGGCGTTTTCGGCAAACATGTCCATAATGCGTTTCTTTGCTTGGCTTGCAGAGTTTAGCCGTAGAAGCCGCGTCCGTAGCCACCAAAGCCGCGTCCGTAGCCTCCGAAGCCGCGTCCGTAGCCTCCGTATCCACGACCGAAGCCTCCGTATCCACGACCGAAGCCTCCATAGCCGCGACCGAAGCCTCCGTATCCTCGTCCGAATCCACCGTAGCCGAACTGGGCGGCTGCCAGGCTGCACAGCGCGGCCAGCACCACGATGGCGACAAGGATCGACTTGCTGCCCGCGCTTATCATCTTTTCTGCGCAAACGACATGGAAGAAAAGCACATCAAAGGAAGTTTGGACAGCCATAACGAAGTGCTGGTGTTTATTCTTATTTAAACGCGAGAAAAATATTTAAACAGGTTCTCCAACAAGACATTTTCAAAATGTGGCGAGAAATACATAGCTAGGACAATGTTATAAAGCCATCGTTTCAGAGAAAGTCGCTTTGTGTACATTTCGAGGATTACAAGGCTTCGTGCATGCGCTCAGGTACACAGAAAAATATTGAAAAGGAAGTGCGGATCATAAAGTGTGCAGTTACGACGAAACAGCGCTGAAAGTTGGTAGCGTCAGCCGCACGAATTGCAGAAAGAGCAAGGCGCAAATCAGAGTGCAAACCCCGTCATGAGTCCACATAAAGCCGAATGCATTCGCGAAATACAGGTGGGGTCACTTGTTGCAGCTAAACATGTTAGAGGCCAGAAAAAGGAAGCGATGGTTCTTTAAAAACTTCCAGAACCGTATAATTAATGCTTAATACCGTCTTAAATTGGGTACTGAGCCTAACAGAGCAAGCCAAAAGAATAAAAAATGCACTGCGGCAGTCGCGCTTGAAAGCTGTGTGGAGATGGCGAAACGGACTAAACATTATAAATGAACGAATGTCGTTGTTCCACCCTTTGACAGCATAATCACCAGTGAATTCGTAAATTGAAAGTGTGATTTGGAAGAATGAACAGTCAGGTTTGGAAAGGAAAATTTTTACGCTGGATTTTTCTAAGCTTGCAAGTTTTCCAATCAAAGTATGTTACGAACTATTGAGACATCGCGGAAATCCTGAAAAAATACGATATTTCTGCTCGCCTTTCTCAATTTCCTAAAACAGGTATGAAATTTTCTCAACAGTTCCTGCAGCTCCTTACGGTTCACAGAAACGCAGTGAAAAGAAAGATGGTAATTTACGAAATAAGTTCTCATCACCATTGCTAGCTTTTATCCTGAGGATGCGAGGTTACCTGGAAAAAGCGGACCCCCACAATACTAGCCGACTCGACTTCAAGAGGCTTACCTGTTTCTAGTTGGCGGAAGCTGTGGCTTATTGGAGACTTCGTCAGTAGGTATGTTATGGTCTACTGCTTCGACGCCCGCGTGGTTATATAGCCCGGTCGAGCAACACGTACCACTGTACTGCAGTCCCGCATTCGTGAGCGTCGTCGTTTATTCAAGGTCGCCAGACCGAGAATGCCCCTTGAGCAGAAGAGTGGGATTTTCATTAGACACGGGGCAACGGAGAGGGCGAGGACTGCTGCCGTAATCCACCGGATTCGCTTCATACACTTACGTCACACGAATGGTGTGACTGATGACGAAATGCCTTTGCCACTCGAGGGCACATTTTCAATGCCTACCCTCTTTTTTGACGTTGCTGATGGTGCAATGATGATTTGTATTCCTGCCGCAGTGAGCTTTTGTGAATAGGTAGCCTATCTCGGGGAACGATGTACGATACACCGTACAAACTGAATGGCGTGGTACTGGGCTGTGATGGTGTTAGCTCAGTGAAATAAATTGGAAAGGAAGTCCTGTCGTGTCTCTTCCTGTAACACGGATGAAGTAGAGTGCACAAAACTGCGATCAAAACACAAAAACTTTCTGCGAAGTAAGAAGTATGAACAAAAGTGAGGATAGATACATGCAGATATATTCACCTAGGAGAAAATATTCTCTATGAGGTGTTTTACTATTACCGTAAAACAATATAAACCAATTTTAAAATCTGATAATAAAACTTTCTGGTAGCGCTAAAAATACACCGGCATTCATATTTCTTACCATTTGTGCCTTGCCTTGTAAACCACGTGTTGTGGGCCGTGAAGTTTTATTATATATATATATATACAATCGGGTGAACTACCACTCACTGCCATTTCGCCATGGGAATTGGGAGACGTTCCATCCTTCTTTGGCCAGGCTTTTGTCGTGTCTCATTATCACCCCGACGCCGAAATAAACAAGAAATGTAACATTTCTTTTCTGGTTCATGTTGTATCAAACATCTAAAAATCCTGAGAAATAAACGTTCTATAAGCTATAGTTTTCTATTGGTAAAACAACGTTAACTAATTTTTCAAAATCAATATTGAATAATTTGCAGCCACACGTAACAACAACACGGTCCTCCTTCTCTGCGCCCGTCCTGCTGTCGGTTCAAAGGAAGGCGGTACGTGGCGCAATCAGATTGCCTTGCTCCGTCTTTCGTGGTTGCGACACAACACGTAACAGGCCACATACCCAAGTGAATGGAGAAAAAAATATCACGCGAAAACTAGTCACGCTATGACTTGTCACCAGGCCTGAAATCCATGCACTGTACTATTTTGGTGCTTTCTTGATATCATCGTGTGACAGAACGTTCCCAACGCAACGTCTACGAAGGCTAAAAGATAGTAGACGAACCAAGCGGTGACGTCGAACTGTTGTACACAGCCCTTGTAACGTGTGCTGCTCCGTCTCCTGTGTTGCTTGTGCTGTAATTATACTCACAGGTATTACCAACTTGCTCGAACATACGATATACCATATCCCTTCTTGTATAGTCCCCTCATTGTCGCAATGAACCGAAACCATTTTTGTGGAACCGCAAAATTTTTAGGAAGTACCAAGCAGTACAGCAAGTTTATCATTATAATGTATATGGGTAATTCCAAAATAAATTGACAGACAATGGTAACAAAGTCGATCACTGAACCATACCCTTGTTCCTATCTCAACAGGCATGATAAATGCAATGTAATTAAAGCATCACAGGCAACAATAACACAGTTGCTGATCTACGCAACACAATGAGGTATTGCACTAAAGGAATGAGTTCACAACTGAAGACATGAATTCATATAACGTAGATACAGTAACAAACAGAATACGTTAGGATGAATGATAGATGACCAGCAATCACATAAGCTGCACAACGAAGAATGTCAAGATTAAACAGTAAGAAAGTACACTGAATACCGAATGACGCCATGCAAAGGAAGTGATGTAACGACAGATGGCAACAATTAGAAAGTAGCATTGCAGGGAAATTAAGGCATGGCAGTTCAATACGTTCTTTTAGATACACGCCTTTTGTTGTCGCGGTTTTCAGAAGCAGGAGCTCACCAAATTGAAATGAATTGTGAAACAGAAACCAGTAAAGGCGGTATGTTTACGTACGATTAAAACAACCTGTAATTGATAAATATTGTACTGGGACACCTAATCTCGGGCCCTGAACTCAGGACGGCCCTCAGGGATAATGCAAATGGCATAATCTCAGATATGATGTGGTAAACAGATTTCATAAGGGTAGTGCTAAGTGGCAGCACTACTAATGAGGCGAACAGCGGTAGTTTTTGGTGAAGGGTTGTATTTACAAAGGAAACTTTATAGTTCGAGGAAGGCGACGCGCCGCGAGCTTTTGCTCCACCGGCTTCACTGGGGAAGCACAGCGCTTTTCTGATTTGTCCATTTCGTTGCCTTCTTTTAGCATTATTCACTGATGACTTGTTCATCGTTCTCGTAACAATGTGTGTTACCCCAGGCTATAATTCCGTAATTGCAGCGAGAAAACACAAATGATAAAAGAGCATTATAGGAGATAATAACAAGATTTAATGAAGGTCCAAATGTCGAGCGCAGTTTCTCTAAACTAAATTTTTATGGTAAATACATTTTAGTTTAAAATTCAGTGGGAAATGTCAAAAGACAACAAAAAACACCAATCACGTGAAAACGAAGTGGTACAGCGGAAACGGAGGCTGTTTATCTTTGGATTGTTTTACAGGTAGTATACAACTTCAAACTCTCGCCTCCACTATACCCCACTCGGTAATATGTATACTCCCGACCCAGTCACTTCTAAATACTACCCCCCCCCCCCCCAATGCAACTCTATGCAATATCGTATGCAGGTGTTCCATTACTGGAGGTGTTCCAACGCATTCCATTACTCATAATTCCTAACCCATTACCCATGTACCAGGGCTGGAGGACAGCTGTTCAGCTGCAACCTCTATTGTGGCATAGACAGGTGGAGAGGTCCAAAGTAGACAGCCCAGGCCAGTCTACCCCATAATATAAAGAACTCCTTACCGAGCAACTTCATCCAATCCAATCCAATCGAAGACAACAGCACCAAACACCAGCCTAATAAATTTTTTCGACATTGTCATCATACTCAGTTTCTTTAGGTTAATAAAAAAGGAGCCATTATGGCGCAAGTTCTTTGTGCACCTTCATCAGTTTGGTGTTTAACGTAAATGAACGCTTGAAATCTGTTTGTACGAAGATGTTATTGTGGGGTCATGGTGTCCTCTGTGTATAGAAACACATCACACGAATTCAATACGGAAGGACGCTGATGCTGACAATACGAAGGAGGAGGAAAAACTTTAATAATGTACACAAAAGAGTTAAACGGAGGGAGAAACTGTTGCGCCTCTGTGCGTGGTTGGTGTTCCTCAGTCCGGGATCCCATTCGTGGAGGCCACGGTGACAATGAACAGGAAGGGACAAATTGTCGACCACTGCGCCACGCCCACGTAGGTGTCTGACTCCGAAAAACGTACCAGCCAGGTACCAAATGCACGGCACATTTATTACACCACTTATTAAATGTTACTACTGGGCTATTTATTTCCCATTTATGACGTTGTGTTGGAAATATGCTTTGAATAATGTTGTCAAGATGTTGGGTGCAGTCAAGACATACTGAGTCACCCATCATTGTCAAGAGAATAATGCAACGCAAAATGGGCGTCACGCACGTTTCCAAGTGCAAGAAAATTGTTGCAAGAAAAATGGCAGCAGGCCCGTCATCTTTTTTTCACATTTTATTTTCGTTTTCTGCCACCTCCTTGATTACTTTATGTAAAAGTGTCTGTGTGCAAAGTTTCCGAAAACCACTCATAGCATGGGCCTTGGCAGGGGGTTTCAAAAGGGGCACTCACCCCCACCCCCCCGAAGCCAGACAAGCACAATTGCCCTTGCCCACCGTCTCTCCCTCTCCCCCGCAGTACAATGGCTTGGCCCCCATCAAGACGACATTCTGCCAGCGCCCATGAAGTCATATGCCTAAATTGGTTTTCTGGAAATCTTCATGTATTTCCCGTTGTTTAGCATGATGTGTGGCTCAAGTCACACAACCATTTTTCCTCACACAGAAAGCTTTTATATGAATTCCTTTCCTGTACATCCATCCAAGCCAACGTTAACATATACTAGACTGCTCTTCTGAAACTTTGGTTTCCTTTGACACAGTACCATCGTGTCCTAGCACCGAAGGCAATGTCCGAGTAGAATGTCGTTGTATGGGCACAGTAGAGGCCCGTCAATTCAAACCCCTCGGGGGACTCATCTCAGTTCGAATTACTCAGAGTTTAAAGTATTGAGGGTGAAAAATAGCTACACAAAACTGTGATCGCGGAATAGTAGGGTATGTCAACAAGTGATTGCTTGAAAAAAAAAAATCTCTGATCGCAGTCTGTCTTGTGTCACTCAAGCGTCCGCGAGAACTTTTTGCTCTAGCAGGTAAATGTAGTGGAAGGCTTCCTCCGTCGATTATCTAAAGTGGACATGAGAAGTGCGGCTGCCACTCTGCGGTCATTGCTTTTGCAGCGGAGGGGGCACTTTGGCTTCATCCTCCTCCACTCGCCATCACTGGCAGTGACATATTCGGTGCTTGAGACCTGGTAAATGACGCCCTTTTCTTGCAGCGCACTACGCTCCACGGGGGCTCGCATCCACATCGACGTAATAAAAACTGCGTTTTCCAAAAGGTCCCCAATGATAGCTTTAATGGACTTATACACGATTGTACCTGTTCTCTACGTTCTTCTCTCTGTTCCGGAGGTGACACAGCGTCGTGGGTACGTAGCGGATGCGTTTGTGCGGCCCTGTACCAAGCGTGAAGCAGCCAGCGCGGTGGTGCTTTGTTCGAGTTGTCCGCGGTGGAAACTACTTGCGTTAAAAATAACGAGAATATCTATACAACGACTTCTACTGAGCTTAGCGAGACCGAATCGTACAGTTCGAATTATTAATACATGCCAAATACTGAAGTTCGAATTAGCGAGCTTATATTGCGTTTCTAAACGAACAACATACCACTTGAAAATTGAGTGTTGCCGCAGTGTTTCCCGTGGTTCCTATGACAACACATTAGTTGACTGAAATATTTGTGTGCTTCTTGCCACATAAGAGAAGAAAACTACCAACAAGGTAGAAACCACGATTGTCGCCAATGTTTCAGCAAAGAGGCCTGCCTACACGTTGAAATAATTTCCAGTGAACGAAAAAGTCAATGAGCAAGCTTATGGGTGAAATAATTTATTTGGGTGAAACAAGGAGCCACAGGAGTGCGTTGTCCAAACCCATTCGGCCCTTTTTGGCGCTTGCTGTACACATGTTCATTCGAATATCATTGCTTGGCAGGTCGAGTTTAGCCATAGAAGCCGCGTCCGTAGCCTCCGTATCCACGACCGAATCCTCCGTATCCACGCCCATATCCTCCGTAACCACGTCCGAAGCCTCCGTAGCCACCGTATCCCCGGCCGTAGCCTCCGTATCCGCGTCCGAATCCTCCGTAGCCGAACTGGGCTGCTGCCAAGCTGCACAGGGCGGCGAGCACCACGAGGGCGACGAGGAGGGACTTGCTGCTCACGGCAATCATGTTGGCTGCGTCAACGAAATACAATTAAAACACATGCAATGAGCGGTGTAGAGCAACTACTTGACGTTTGTTGTCCGCCCTACAGGGTAAAAATATTTTAAGAAACCTTGTTTACTACTGCAAGACATTTCTAAAATGTTATCCTTCCAAACTAGTTGTTTCCAAATAGGTCAGGAAATCAAGGTGTCGTATACAAGCCCCGCATTTCCTTATTTACTTCACCTGCAAGTACACACGTGAACAATAACACAAGAAATTCCGGAGTACACTCTGTGAAGTAATGGAAAAACACCTCTTCAAACTGAATCGATCTTTATACGACAAAAAAAGCAAATATCGGCGCACACCCTTCTTGAGTCCGCAATGAAGGTGGGTAGATTGAAATCGGAAATATTTGATGACTGGAATTCCCTTGTTACAAACAAAATACTCAAAATAATGGTTCTTGAGAAACTTTCTAGTCTTATTAAACGTATTATAGGGCTCTAAATGGGCGGTTCCGTCATATGCAGTTCTTAATTCCCCTGGGCAGAGATTCGGGCTAATAAACTACTCAGCAGATCAATCGCTGCGACGGCCTACAGAAATTCTGCATCGAGTTATACAATTTAGGAACCTCGAAACACTACAGAAAGAAGCTGCCCCCATCTCTTCATTCTTTGAGGTACTGTAAAAGTTATAGTCATTGTCAGTAGTGAGAGGCGCTGCGTGATTTGCACGTCGGCACAGATAAGTCTTTAAACTCCTGCTTTCTTTAGTTTGCTTCCTTCAAAGGTGTCCTTAGTGCTGCACCAGAAACAAACACGCCAATATCCACGATACCCCTTTAATGACGTAAATCAATGCCGCGAACAACGCCCAGACGGAGACGGCGATAGAAGTGTTTTGACGAGCTTTTTAATTGTCTGTTGAGAGTACATCAGTAATATATTGCCAAAGTCTTTTGCGGTCGCCTACTCGGAATACTGCATGTGGGTATCAACTAAGTTCTGAAAGCATTTATCAGTTTCAAAAAATACTTGTAGCAAGTATTGCCGGGTTCACTTCAAAAGGGGGCATATCATCTGTTCCGCCCTTTGTCTACATAAGGATCAGTAAATTAGCCGTAAGGTAATCATCCCTCAGTGAGCTTTGGTTAAGTGCACAATATCAGATAACGAGGAGAAAACATCTCAGCAGCTCCTCCTCTGAAAGTTGCAAGGTTTCCTTCAAAATTATTCCACGAACTCTTGTATCATCGCCAAAATCGCAAAGACCTGGGTCTGGGTCATTGCTGTTTTCCGCTTTAAAGTTCCTGAAACAGTCGTGAAAACCAATCTTTTGTACAGTTCCTAAACAGTTCACGAAACAGTACCGAGAAATAATTTAATGTAAAACATACTTTCGCAAAATTCGGAGCAATTATTTGGACGATCCTAAGTTAACTGACTAAGCAGACCCCCTAAAATGATATGCTACCACAGGGCGTTACTTACTTGTTCCTGCTTGGTGGAAGCTTTGGCTGCTCACAGACTTGGTCGGTGTGTTATGGTCTGCAGCTTCCACGCCCGCGTGCTTATATATCCCGGCCGACCAACACGTGCCGGTGTACTGCAAACCTGCTCTTGTCATGAACGCGGTCGTTTGTTCAAGGCCGACCGGCGGGGAAAGCCCTTTGAGCAGAGCGGGGGTTTCTAGTCACGGAACAACGGAGACGGAGAGGGTTGCAGCCGCAATCCATCGGGTTCGCTTCATACACTTACGTCACGGGAATGGTGTGACTGGCAACGGAATTCCTCCGCCACTTTAGAGCATATCTTCAAACCCAACTGTTTTTGACATTGGTGTCAGGCACAGACTTTTTGCATTCGTTCCCAAGACAATTGCTACTAGTAATTAACCTTATGGGGGAGGCGACGTATCGTGTGTGTGAATTTACGTAACGCGGAATTTGGCACTGGTTATACGAATCTGGAAAAATGAACTTAAAAATTTTCGGTAGGGGTGTTTGCTAGACCCGGCCGAAGTAATGTCATCAACGCAAAAAAAATTGCAATGCAGTAAATATTGATGCAGTTTGTGTGAAAGTCCCAAAAGTTTACTTCGGGGAAAACGTTAACTTGGAGCTGATGTGTCTAAGTACATTGAAAACAGCTACTAAAATTATACACTTTCGGGGGGAATAAAACGCAGGGGTATTCATTTGTCTGGTAATGTGCCAGGAGATTACCATTTCGTTAACGTGCCGTGCAAGGAAACATTTATGCGTATACGAAAAGCGCTCGGTAGTTATCTGCGGTTTATGGGGCTGTCCCCCTCAAACCAGTGCAAGCCCCTGGAAGTTAGTATTTTAAAACAAAAGTGTTTTATGCCGGGGTACGCAAACTTCACCGACGTCATATCAGTCCCGGAAATGACATCACCAGAAAAAGTTTCATTGCCGCGGCGGCGCTAGGATTCCAGCCCACGATCAGTTTGGCCGCAACGGGAGCTGTGAAAAGCTCTGCCAACTGAGCCATGGAGTCATGCCCGGACAGCTCTACGAACGCGCCTTACGTCCTTCTGACGTCTCCATTCAGATGGTGCTGCCGTCTAGGAGAGGTGAAGCGTAGTGCGTCATGACACTAATGAGTGCCGCTAGTTGGTGGCTCACTAGGGCAGCGTATAGCAGCGGAAGCTGCTGTGTTTAGCCGTCCGCCGCCTATGCGGAACACCGCTACACTTGTGGAACGCCACCGCCGCGTTCCAGAAGCTGAGCTCGTCGCAACGCAAGCGTCTGGCGCACCAGCCACGGAGCCGGACCAGTGTGGTTGCACCTTTGCCGAAGCGACTTGCAAGCATAGAGTTTCAAACTAATATATACTAGAGGGAAATCTGGCGCCACTGTCTAGGGGAGCAGCGCTTCAGCGAGCGTGCCGTCATGTACCGGGCAGGCACGTTCCACTTGTCCTTGGCATGGCTCACGAACAGGCTGAAAAGTTGGCTTTGGCTGCAAAAATGCAACAATGTTACTGCAAAAAATTAATCGAATTTGTTCTGTTATTATAAAATTAAAGCTTCAGAAAGATTTATTTGTCAGGGATTATTTAGAAGTTTTATGGAAGATGAACAAAAAAACAATGTTACCCCTTTTCGCTTCAAGACGAAAAAGAAGCCATGTGGCTAACCAAGCCAAGGAGGCGAGGAACGTCGCTAGCTGCAATGGCGCCGCCCGCGGCGGCCCGCGAATGCAGCGCCAGATTTCCCTCTAGTATATATTAGTATGAAACTCTATGCGTGCCAGCAGGAACTCGCTCGCCAACAGGACGTAGCTCGCCAAGCACACCCACAAGACTGTTGCCGACTCGCACATCGTGCTCCTTTCGCTGTAGCGGACCGTGACTTCACCAAACTATTCGCTGACAAGTCGTCCGGTTTCGTTCGCACGGTTTGCGAGCACCTGGGGTTTCAATCGGGTTCACGCAATGCTCCGGCGCGTGTAATCCAGTGTATAATGTTGATCCGTATAACGGTGCGATACCAACGAAATATACCGTAAAATCCCGAGAGATGGCCCACCTAAGATTGAGAGCAAATCGAGTGAAAATATGACATCGGCTAACTTTCGGTGTGCAGTAAAAAAAAGTTGAGAAATGTATCGCAGCCAAAGAACGAAGCCACGGTGAAGCTTTGCCGCATCCTTCCGTTCTTGCTTTGCGACGAAAGACGAATGACCGGAATGTTCAAGGATGCGTGGTGGTCGCGTTTCGGGTTCGGGATTTCGCTACCGTTCTACATGTGTGCGGGCTGCATTGCCAACCTAAACGTGCACATGTTATTTTTAGATCATGTGATCTGTTATCCCAGCTTGGTTTCAGGTTCCTGTGACCGGTTATCGCACTCTACCCACACTAGCTAACCTCGTTTCCGCGGGCGTCGTCCCCGGCTGGGATGATGCTATTGTCAGGGCTGGGTTATCTTTTGGTGTTTTTGAAAAAAATGAAAAATCGTGCCAAAAACAGGGGTGGGTTATCTTTCGGGGGTGGGGCATCTCTCGGGATTTTACGGTAAATACTGATGTGCAAGGACATATCGATGCACAATAAACATTCAAATGTTCCTGTGAAGACACATTTCACTTTCGTGTTTTACCGAATCGTATAAAAGAAGGGTCAACCACAAATTTTTTTTATCGACGGGTGGGGTGTAGTGCCAATTAGTCCAATGTCGAAATGAATTTGTTTGGCCCTGGTCGCCCTCGCATTCTAGTGCGCGAGCAATTTGGAGGCCGCTACTGGGGTTTTGCGGTGGCGTTGTAACCGAGTGAGCGATGGGAAGAACAAAAAAAACAGCCTGGTCATTTCACATACGCTTACGCAGGACAACAATTAACTAATGCGGACGAGTTTAAATATCTCGGCGTCATTTTTCCAATAACCCTAAAACGGAGCAACCGCACCTACCTCGTGTGTGTGAAGGCGCTCCTAAAGCTTGCCTACTTAAAACGCGCTCTCAAAAACTCTACTATACCTTGTAAAATAACTGCTGACAAAAATCGTTGTGCGTCCTGTACTTGAGTACGCTTCAGTAGTATGGTCACCTTCTTTAAATGTGATATTGCTCAGCTCGAATCTTTTCTAGAGAGGGCAATTATGTTTATATTGCGTCGCTACTACTGCAACTTTTTCCCCACATTTCATGCTGAGCAACTGTCACTTCGGCCCTTATCACACCGGTGTGAGTGTGACAGGATGGCTTTGGTGCACAATATTGTACATGGCTCCACTCGCTTAGCCGTATTTCTTTCGTAGATTGCTGGCGGCGCAGAACAAGATGCACTGTTTCTTTGAGTATTGTCCCCTTTAGAGGTCACTTGGATTATTTTAAGTTTTCTTTTTTCCTCAAACAAATAAACGATGGAACAACCTGGAGCCAGCCTTTTGACGTTTGGCGGCTGAACTGTCTCTGAAAGACTTGCCAGAACATGTTCCGAGATATTATAAATTTTATGTGCTTTTTCATGTGTTTATGTGTGATGTAAAATTTTTGGTAGGCGTGTACAATTTACACACCCGTTATAACTTGTACCTGTCGGGTATATGTTTTTCATGTAATTCTTCAATTCGTGTTTTGTCTCTCGTTTAGACAGCGGTATTTGTAAATAAATAAAAATCCGCGGCGTCCGCTTTACTGGTGGAGTCGAAAAGCAAAAACGCCCGTGTGTACGAGATTTCGACGCATATTAAAGATTCCCAGGTGGTCAAAATTAATCTGGAGCCCTCCACTACGGCGCGCCTCATCGCCTGCGTTGTAGCGGCACGTTAAAACCCTACAATCAAATAAATAAAAATAATTGGTTGGGGATTACGATACGGCCTAACGCGATACATGGACGCAACAGCAGTGCGCTGAGACGGCACTCATTCGTGGGTTCTCTCGATGGCAGCGATTCCGAGCCTGTGCGTCGGCGGCGCGAAGTGGGCCTCTGGAAGAGACCGCGAACAGCGGTTTAAGCGAACGCACATCAAAGTGCGTTCGGCCCCCTCACGTTTTCGCCAAGCGGCGCGCCTTTGAGCGCCGCGTGCGGGCACAGCATACTGCTCCCCTCTCCTCTCCCACCGCGCAATTTCGGAGAGCGCTGGCTCGCGCCGCTACGGCAAACACCGTCCTCCCTCCCAATCTCGCGACATTCTCCTCCTTTGCTCTTTTTAATTTGTTTCACTCGTCAGTCTTGCCATCGTTCACTCGTTTACGCCGACAACGCGGTTCAACCGAGACACGGCCGCCAAAGGGCTGAACCCTAAAACATCGAAAGAAAACGGAGAAGAGTTTCGCGAAATTCTTACGAGGACAGCCGTTTGCCGAGGCGACGCGAGTCTCTCCTCCGAAATCGTGAAGGGAAGGGTGGTTGCCGAGCCCGCTCCAGACGCGTGTGCGAAAACCGCCTTCGACGTGAAGCGGCGCCCGAGAAAGGAAACGCAAAACCAGGCATCCGTGAAAGCAAGCGTCTTGTTCTTTCAAGTTCTGCGTGCTACACATTCATGGGTCTTTCGGGTCCGTCCTCGTCTTCGCTGCGTGGTCATCCGAAACACGTGACATTCGCGCGAGAGGTTCAAATACAATTTGCAACAACATGCTCGCCGGCGACGCGCTGAAAGATAGCAGCATAGCAGCGCGCGCCGCCGTCCGTTCGATGATCGCGCGATCACATTTTGAGCAGCGGCAGATATGCGCGGTGACCGAGAAAACTGCAGTTCGCGCTGCGCAGAAATTTCGCATTAGGGAGTGTAGTAATAGTCAGTGTTTTTTCGTGGCACCGACAAAACTGAAGACAATAATACGAGTGTGTCCTGAAGGGATGAGAAACGTTTATTGGCTTAATCATGCGGAGAGCATCCAGATTGGCTACTCTTCATTTGCTTGCTTCTTATACTGACCCTGCACCGAATGCTTCAAAATACTCTATTTCCGGTAACACGTCTTTTACCACCGCTTGAAACCAACAACCACGCTAATCCAAAGAGAGTCGGTGTCAACCTTGAGAGGCAAGATCGTTTTCAATTGCCATAAAACGTCTGTCCAATTAAAAGACTCAAGAAAATTTTCAAGGTTAAGGAGTATTTCTCATTACGTTTATTTTATAAAGTATTCCCGCAATTATGTTACAGTATAAGTCATGACAATTTTCGCGCTGAGACGCATATATAGTGCCAGCATAATAATTACAAAGTAGGGATGCCAAAGCCAGATTACATGCTCGCCCCTTTTTGCGACTGTATTTTTCAGTTGGTGCTCCTTAATATTTTGTGATTCGTGCGACAACCTTTCTTTTTGGAGGAGAGTCTCCGGACCTCAAGATTAGGGCTGCTGAGATTAGCACAATTAGTTATTTTCAAGTCAAATTTATCGCTAATCTAGGTGCATGTTTGTCCACTATATGGACATTGTGGTTGCGAAAACCTGGTTTTTGCTGCTCAATTACACAAAGGTGGAGTATTGCCCGTCTTCAGAAGGGAGGCCTTGCATCGATTTGTGAAGACCGAAAACATTTTTTTTTCTGCCATGTATCAAAGCGTTTACCAGTATGTCACTTGCAAAACAACGTGTTTACTATAGCGCCTCATTCAAACCAACCAAGACTGGGCTAGCGTGTGTCGCTGGTTGAGCCTGTACCATTAGCCAACCTATCTACTGCGTATACTGTATAACGCAGTATAAAGATTATCCCTGTTTTCCGGTAACCTACCGTAGGAGCTGCTCCAATGCAAAATTTTTTTATAAAAATACCTGATGAAAAGATTAGGTTTCTTATATGTTATATTCCGGATGCAACTGTAAAGAATGCAGATTATCCAAATCCAGATATTACCTTAGTTCAATCACTGGAACATTCTGTTCTTCGTCGCAAGTCAAGGAGCGTAAAAATGCCCTTTAAAGAACTGTCGGTTCAGTATAAGATATACCGCATACTGAGGCGCTTGCAAGTGTAGTTGGAGTGGTACGCAGAATGTACAAACGATTGTTTTTACTCAAACCAATATCAAATTATAGCCCGGGTAATTACAGTACGTAGGATGCATAAACTGGATGAGAAGCTGCTCGTTAGGATAAATGGCGTTTAGAGACTGAGTAAAAGAAGGGCAGGGCGGGTCTCTGTGAAAAAAGTACGTAGACATAAAAATAAAACGCAATCTGGTTTCAAGAACTACAATATGCAAAAACAGACGCTGAAGTCGGCATAGAGAGGCGCACATACAATCTGAGAAGCAGAAAATTAAAGTTAAGCACAGTCTGTCCTTAAGGTTAAAAAAAATTTGGAATATTTTAAAGGAATATATTTTTCAGTGGCATGCTGAATTTCAAGCGTATAAATTATCCACGCTAACATAGACGTCTGGCACAGGGCTCTCGACAGATCTGGATATTGCTTCGAGACACTTAAGAGACTATGGGGTTACTCGACACCGTGGGCGCTGCCTGGCCTCTAATTACATCGGTATTGCTAAAAAACAGGAACCTATTTAAAAATTCGGATGTTCAAATTATGACCGTGGTTTCTTCGACATTGGTACTATTAAATGAATTTTTTTGTTCAAGCATCTCTCCAGAAACATAAATGTTCTCGAGGTACATAGCAGCAAAACAAAAAGCCAAGGAGCAAAATTATAGGAGAAATAATTTATTTAGGTGAAAAAAGGATGAAGAGCAATAAGTTGTCAGCTCCGTACGGAGCGTTGACAGTTTCTGTAGACGTGTTCGTCATGCATTTCACCGGGCCGCAGGTCAGGCTTAGCCATAGAAGCCGCGTCCGTAGCCTCCGAAGCCACGGCCGAAGCCACCGTATCCACGGCCAAATCCTCCGTATCCACGTCCAAAGCCACCGTAGCCTCCGAATCCACGTCCGTAGCCTCCGTATCCACGCCCAAAGCCTCCGTAGCCGAACTGGGCGGCTGCCAGGCTGCACAGGGCGGCCAGCACCACAAGGGCGACGAGGAGGGACTTGCTGCTAACGGCGATCATGTTGGCTGCGTCAATCACATTGAAGAAATACATGTGAAATGATCCCTTTCGAGCCACAACTGGCCGTTTAGTTTTTGATGTGATAGGCATAGTGTGAGGCAACTTATGTGCTTCTTGAAGATATGTTACAATTCCATGGGATATTAATTGCTTCGAAACAAGTTAGCAAGCCGTCATTTCCATAGGAAAAAAAACGTTGTTGCGTCATCTTCCCTAGCATTAAATTGGCCCTGCTACACTTGTTTAAACTGTTTGCGGAATCCTTAATGCTTGCAGAAAGCAGTCCACCAACACATCCAGCGCCTATATTTGGCGGTAGCGAATACCTCGGCAAAAAAAAAAAAAAATGAATGCTCTATGCCCATGCGATAACTTAGCAACTTGCTCAAAAGATTTTTTCTGTTTCCCGGACGTGGCCTTCTTCAACCGCTGGAATTATGTCATTACAGAAGTGTAGACGCCATTCGCCTGCTTTTCTTTTAGGTGCAGTAATGAACGCATTTTATAGACATTTTAATCAGAAAGCCACCGAAACAAAGCAGAAACGGAAGGCGTATGTGGTGCGACAAGCAAATCCCGCATTGCAGGTCTGTGCTGGCGATAACTACAGCTTTCGCTGTTCTTGCGGTTATCGGAAACGCTGCAGAGTCAATTTAAATACATACTTTATCAACTACTGGGTGTGCGAAAAATAACCAACGAGAGTGGGGAGCACTTAGAGGTCAATTTTAGGAAAGTGCGGTGGGTAAAAAAAGCGGGAACATAAAATTTTCCAAATGGCAGCAGAAGTTGCAACCAGGCCAAAACCTTGCTGTTAGTGCGCATAAAGCTGAAAAAATACCCTAAATAAAGGTGTGGTTTTGGGATTACCTATTGGGCCTATACCTATTCAGACAAGACGAAAATGCTCGAGCTGGCTGCTGTTGTATACCGTCAAAGTCCGCATACGAGATTCTTTAAAAACTTCTAGTGGGACTGTGAAAATCGCAATGAACTGCAACATGGCTGCTTGCCATTTAAGAGTTCTTAAGAGGTTTGATGAATACTTATGGTTTGCCAAAAACAACGAAAAGTTTGTATTTCATGATGTTTGTTACTATCCTTATAACCCATTAACATATTAATACGCTGACTATACGAAGTTAATCCACGAATACGGTCCCTAGAACGCAATGCTATCCTGCTTTAGAGCGCTCACCTCTTTCTGCCTGGTGAGAGGTGCTCCTGCCAGAGATGTCAGTGAGTTGTGCTGTAACGTTTCTAATACCGCGTATTTATAGAGCTCGGCCGACCAACACGTGCCACTGTGATGCTATTTCGCTCTAGCGTTTGTGGTTTGCTCGAGGCCGCGCGACCAGGAAAGGCCCTTGAGTGAAGCGGAGGTTCTGTCTCGGACCAAAGGAGAGGGCGAGGAGTGCAGACACAATCCGTCACGTTTGCTTTAATAACTTACGACACGGGTATGGTGTCAGTGTTAAGGAATAACCTTTCGATTTCGAAGCGGACGTTCCGCTGCCACTGCTACTGTCTGCTTCGATGTTGCCATCCAGACCAACACTTTCTTATTATTCCGTTGTCAGTTTTTATAAGTGGCTGCGCTTGCTCGGGAAATGAAGGACGATGTGCAATGGGATTTCACAAGTTCGGCAATATGCATAGAGGGTTCCGTACAGCTTAAGTTGGGCCTTTTTTTATATGAACGATATAATTTCGTGTTGAGAAATGTTTTGTGTTGCTTGGTATTATCGAAAAAAGCACTCGAGCCAATAAAAATATCGAAACTTACGCGAGCGCTTCACTATTTAGGTGTCTGAAACATGGATTGATTTTACGTACCGTGTTGTTGGTCGCTAGACCATTTTACGGACGAAAAATGCACTCTACAGATTAGGCAACTTCATAATTTTCTGCATTTTTTTCATATAGGCCTAGACGAATAAAAAAAAAAAAGCTGGCCAAGGAAGTCTTTCCATCTTGTGTGCTCATATATGTAGAGTGTCAAGCCGCGCCCTTGCAGATCTGCAGTTTTGTTTAGCGCCAGACTTTATCAGTAGTAGTCGGATAGGGCATTCGCATCGGCGAATGCGCCACCCTGTATTTTTCGCTCATGGGTAGCGTGCACGCGCAATTTAGGCGCAATTGCTAGAAGGCTTGCGGAGAGCAACGTCTGTTGCCGGCTCTCAGCGCTTCGTGTACTTCGCGGTACAACGCGAGATTGCTACGGCAATGTGCAGCCTGGAGATGCGGAGAGACAGCCCCCTTGACAACGACGTAGGTCTGTGTAAACACATCGCGGTGTTGTCAGGACGGTCGCGTGCGAAGTGACTCCGGCAAGAATGATTCGCCTTTGTTTCGCGATTGGGGTAGTCGTCTACACGTGCTGTCGTTCACTCAAGCTCAGAGCGCGAGAGTTGTCTCTTACCTTTGGTAAAATTAGGCGCTGCCAATGTGGCACGACACCTGGCGACACTCTCTTTAATCAAAAAACCTCTGCCAACAAGCACAATGACCCCCTATCTAAAAGCCTAAGGACACCAGACTCTTCTGTGGTGAAGTTGTCATTTGCACGTCCACCGAAAGCCTGAAAAATGGAGGTGACAGCTCCATGGGGACAAATTTCCACCAGTAATTTCACGGTATCGTGATGCTTGTAGTGGGGCCATGCCTCGGCGCGTCACTGCATTGAAGTTGGCCGGTCAAAGAAAATTTCAAAGCGGTCACGGATGACGCGTACATTCAGCCCCAAATTTTCCACGAATGCAAGTGGCGTTGTTCGCATCCCGTCCTCCTCTTCTGGCCAATGCACAAAAGAACTAAGACGATCCAAGGACAGGTCGGGCCACTTCTGAGAAATTCTCGAGGTTGAGGGCTGTGATATATTGAAACGGTACGCAAGTTCTTGGAGTGTGCACCAATGTCTCAACTTTATTAAAGGCACACGGTAAGCCCTACAGTTCCAATGCATTTTTGGCCATTTCGGGGCGCCTTTTCTTGGCATCAGCTGAGACACCTACATAATACATAATCATTTTCTGTTGTATTTTAAGCTTTTGAACTGTATTAGAAATATTAAAGTCAGACTAAAACAAAGTGTTTGTATGACTTTTTACTTTATTTGCATATTAAAACTTGTGTAACAAAACAAAGCGCTGCGCACATGTTTTCAATTCACGCGCCTTAGATTTGGCAACGTGTGTATATTACAGGGAAAAAAATAACGTGCTTATTCTGGAGGATATTGGAAATAATGGCACCTATGTAATAAGAAACATTGTTTTTGAGATAGTTGAGTGTGAAAGAATAAAAGCAGTGAAAACAATACTTTTTTTCCCACGAACACTACTTGAGTCGCTTATTTAGTAAGCACCAGCGTCGTAATCACCCTCGCAGTCATTTTTTTTGCTTTTCACCCTGCCGTCTGTCCTGCCATGTCTATTTTGTGAACTGTCGTGCATTTAAGTATCTTCGCTTGTGGCGAACCTGTTTCAGTAACTTTATAGTGGCCTTGCGCCCAAGGGTTCGATTCGAATAAGTTCAAAATGCTGGCTCGTGCGTTGCTGTCATCATTGAATGAAAGAACAGCATTGAATGTTGAATCATGAGAGCGTGAAGCCCAAATAGACGTTTATTTGGTGCGCGGCTCCGAAGGACAACTGCGGAAAAAACGTGCACAGCTTCTTTAGATTGCCTTGGCTGAAAAATAAGCTATGCCATAGTTGCCAACAATTTCTTAATACAATTCCAGGTAAGCGTTTTGATCATGAGCTGGAAGATTCCTAATGTAAAAAAATGATAATAAACCCTCAGCACATCCTAAAAAGGGATGTGGTCACTGACTACTTGCTTACGGAAAAACTTTTTGAGCCAGAAATAAGGCTTTCCAAGAAAATTGTGAATATCGAAATTGTGCTCAAGGAAATGAACTTAAAAATATTTTTTTTTCAATTTGGCCTTACCCTCTGCCCTTAAGAAGAGGAGAATTTCCTAAAACTGTGTGAGTGCACTGCAGTGAATACGTCGGACGCGGTCATTCAACAGCGCATACAGGGAGAACCCCATGAGAAAGGAAGGTAACCCTGTATGAAATTCCAGTCTTTCGTTGTCACTCAGGTCATCTCTGTAAACCGTGTTGCAGCGTAGTTTTTCTTGGACGTGGTCACTTCTCTCTGGAGGTTCATCACATCCGCTTGCAATTTCTTAACATCTGTACCAGTAATGTCTGCCGGAGGCAAGACTTCTGTGAATAAATAAAAGACAAAATCGTACTGAAATAGCTGCAGGGGGCAAGGTTCCTTTTACTGGGCTGAGCAACACCATGTTTCCATGCAGAACTCATGAATGAGAAGAAGTTGTCCAAGCACAATTCCCCTGCCCTTAACTCAAATAATTGTGTACAAAAGGAAAGCTTATGACGCAGGTCTGACGCTGCTTCGCTTGCTGAAGCCTCTGACTCCACACCACCGTCTTTGGGAGCTTCAACATGCAAACGTAAAAGGTTTGGTTGGCATTTGAACCCATCTCAGCTTAAGGGCTGAATGCAGTCTCACCCTTTATTTACTCGTGTAGGCATCTCGCCTGCCACTCCTCCATTCGTCTGTACCGCCCGACGTGCCTCTTGTTGATACCGTCTTCAAGGTGGAGGGTGCGAGATCATTCTGGGTTCCACCGGTCGAAAACACCTGAAGGCAAGCCTTCGGTGATACAAGTTAGAACACAAGTAAGAGCAGCGCAGGCAGATAAAGCAGGTTTTGGGATTCGCATGTTGTGTAGTGGTTGATTATCGAAAATTGCTGAACGTTGGCTCACAGCAAAAACTTACCTGCACGTATGTACACGCAGATGTTGCGGCTTGCGGTGTTATCCCCAAAAGTACTCGCTGTTTTTTCTTTTTTTGCGACAAACGCGGACAGCGACCTGACAGCTACATTTTCACCCTGGTGGAGCTGTACATTGCGCCGTGTTTCTTTTATTTCTAGCGCTTGCCCACTAGGTCACTCAAACTGGTGTATGTAACTGACACAAAGTGCCGGGAACAGCCGTGGTACTTGTCATGGTTTGCGGCGATACCGATCCGGTTGATCCGCGCAATCCACTCGCGGCCCCCCCTCTTCTGACAGCGTCTGCGTTTTCTGGCATTCATTCTTGCGCACTGTCGGAACTTTAAAAACGCCGGGTGTTTTCCTTCAAGCTTTTCAGTTTTTGTACTTTTGTTTGCGTGGGGCTAGTGAAGTCGACGATCGCGCAATGCGCTATCACTACCCCACAAGCACACTTGGCGGATAGCCAACTGAACGGCGTCTGCGCCGCCAACGTCAACCGGACGAACTTCAAAGTGTCACCTGAAGAATTGATGTTTTTACCTTGTCGAATCCCTTCCACGTAGGAACTGTTCTATGCGCAGGGGCGACGGAGCCGAGGACGGGAAGCCCAGAGCTGTGGTCGGAAGTTTTGGAATACGAACTGACCAAAGCTAAAATTGTCCTTTTGATTTGCGAAAGTAACAAGAAAATGTGTCTACCTCGCATGTAAAGTTTACCTCAAGTGAATCTGTAGGATCCATTGAAACTGCATCACCTCCGAGGGCCCCCATGCGGCCCCAGCAATGGTTCCAGGACAGGCAAAGCCTTTACGAAGGAGGATAAACTTTATGGTGTGCCTACCGGCCTTGTAGCCAGAAGTCAGACGCCAACTCTTCATTTATATCCCGTCCAAATACAACCGAACTTTATTGAATGATGAAATTTTCGGAAGAATAACAGAGTTCTACTGATCATATATTTCGTGTTTCTGTTTTCTACTTGCGTCATCACCTGTCTTAGACAACTTTATTCTCACCCTTAGGTGTTTTCGATTTTCATAAGGAAACGCAATTGCCTAAATCACTCCCTTTCGCAATGTTTTGATTGACCCGCCGTGATGGCCCAGTGACTAAGGCATTGTGCTGCTGAGCACGAGGACGCGGGTTTGATTCCCGGAAGCGGCGGCCACTTTTTGATGCAGGCGAAAAGCAAAAACGACATGTGTGCACGAGATTTTGGCGCACGTTAAAGCTCCCCAGGTGGTCAAAATTAATCCGCAGCCCTCTACTACGGCGCGCCTCATCGCCTGCGTTGCACCGGCGCGTTAAACCCTATAATCAATCAATCAGCCAACATGTGCTTGCTGTTTTTTTTTTGCTTAGCTCACGTGTTGATCGAGTTATACTCCACCTTTTTTTTATAATATTTTTGCGCAAAGCTTGCATTTATTTATTAACATCGCAGATTATTTTTAACAAAAGGCAGTGTTTTGTAATATGTTCTATCTGGCCTGCATAAATTGCATGACCCGATGTGAAAGAGGGCTGGGGTGCTTGTGCCAGACCTTTGTTTTTGCAGCACAAATTTTCTGTTCACCCTTTCTCGACGGCCAGGTAGGTTTCATTGCCCGGGTAGGTTCTAGTTATGTTGTTATTGGTAGAAGAACAGAGGCCGGTTCGAAATTTAGTGGTGTGGGGCCGTTTGGCGCAACAGTATAAATGTGTTGGAGGCACAATGCAAAAATCCAGACCAAGGAGCAGGGTGATGGGTCAAATAATTTATGTGCATAAAATCGTCATCCATAGCAGTTCATTGTCGGCATCTTCAAGAGCTTCGTTCATCCCTTGTCAAAAATGTATGTCACGCAGTTGGTATCTTGCCAGGTAGAGATTAGCCGTAAAAGCCACGTCCGTAGCCTCCATAGCCACCGAAACCGCGGCCATAGCCTCCGTAGCCTCCGAAGCCGCGGCCATAGCCACCGTAGCCTCCGAATCCACGGCCGTAGCCTCCGTATCCGCGGCCGAAGCCGCCGTAGCCGAACTGGGCGGCTGCCAGGCTGCACAGGGCGGCCAGCACCACGAGGGCGACGAGGAGGGACTTGCTGCTCACGGCGATCATGTTGGCTGCGTGAATCACATTGAAGAAATGCGCATGAAATGACCGTCACCGCTCATTTGCCCGAGTGATCATCGGATGTATCGTTTTTGCCATGGTTAAGGGTCTGGCTAGAGTAATTTAGTGAACGGATAGGTTTTCCAAGAAATCACTTCCCCAATGCAGTGCAAAGTTTATCGTTTGAACACATGTTTCAAAGCAATACTTCCGGTAGAAGCATTGTCCTGCCTGGGTTCACAAAGTTAAAATATTTTATTCATCTGCTAGAGCACGAGGAAAGCATAATGAACTAAATTCGTAACACGCACTCACTAGTTATGTGTTACTGCGCTCTAATAAAAGAATAATGAAAGGGCGAACAGTTGGTCCTGTCTCCAGCCTGCAGCAAGCTGAGTAAAGTTACCGAACAGTCTTTTGTGTGGTTGCTTGGGTACCATTTTACGCTCACACCAAGTTATATACGACAGAACTGAGAAGGTGTTGCCTCTGATCTAGCTTGAAAATACTCAAGTCAAATTGCTTCAAAAATCCCGTATGGTCACCTCCCTGAAGTACGAGGATAATACTGTTTTCCTTTTGGAAGCCCCTAACTTGTTAACAAAAAATTACGGTCCCTGAAACTCCTAAACAGTTCGCACAAGAAGAACTGTGAAAACGTCGTAATTTTGAATGTTTGTTATTAAACCAAAAAGCAGTTATTGTTCCCACGATGCAGAGATAACGGTAAAAAAACAAAGCCCCTTTTGAAGATATGCTATTCGACTTGACGACACTCACCTCCTTCGACTTGGTAGAAGCTGCGGCTGCTTCGAGATGTCAGGGGGCTATAAACTACAGTTTCCACGCCCGCGTGCTTATATAGCCCGGCCGAACAACTGGCGCCGCTTTACTGCAAGCCTGTTCTCGCGAACGTGGTCGTTTGTTCAAGGTCGCCTGGCCGGGAAAGCCCATTGAGGCGGGGGGTTCTTCGTCAACAGAACACGGAGAGGGCATGAAATGCACGCGCAATTCATCTTGTTGGCGTCCAACTCTTGCTGCACACAAATGGTGCTGCGGATTACCCAACGTTTTTGCAACTTTGTACAATACCTTCAATGCCGCCTCGGTGATTTTACGCTGCTGGTGATGAATATACATTTTGTATCTTTACGTAGCCCATTTTTATTATTAGCCCGGCAAATACGGAGAACGAAATACGACCGGCCATGCCAATTGAGTAACGCAGTATCAGGACGTGATGTCTCCTGTGCGCAACCAACGTGAAAGAAAAGCCGGTGGTATTTCTCGCTGAACCATATTTTCATCAATACAAAACAATTTCACGTACTAACAAATATCATATAATTTGGGTGGTCGTCGTTGTTTTAGCCGAATTCGCACAGACAAACAACGCTGCATTGGACGGTTTTAACGCTGCGTCTAAATATTTCTCACGCATTGTTAAACTCTATGC
Organism: Haemaphysalis longicornis; assembly: GCA_013339765.2. Classification (NCBI taxonomy): domain Eukaryota; kingdom Metazoa; phylum Arthropoda; class Arachnida; order Ixodida; family Ixodidae; genus Haemaphysalis; species Haemaphysalis longicornis. Next base: position 38,096,062 of record CM023451.1, read on the forward strand.
TGAAAATTTGTTGGTGTGTAAAACACACGGAGAATATTTCTCTTGCAATGTGTTGCAATATCAACACTTCGAAAATGTTCCCTAAAAAAAGAAACGCCCTGGGTATGCTAAATCCGCAAATAATGGTGCTGCATTCTTCCCTCTTAACAAAAAGAAAGGTCGTAAAAAAGTAGTGCGGCAGTATTACCTAACTCCTTTCGAACCTGACTACCCCGCGGTACGGTACGTAGGCTCTGCCACTAGCAACTGCACGGTTAGAAAATTAACTGGGTGTAGGCAGTAGTATACACTAGATTAAGGTCGTGCTTATGACTAGGTTATGCATGGCCAGTTAGTAAATGCATGTAGCTGAGAAGGGTGTTATAGCCAGGACTTTACTAGTAACGCTAGTGGTACTTACTGGCTGCTTCAGTCAGTAATCCTGACTAGTGCTGCATTTATAACCCCTAGTTACTAAGTACCTAGTGTATACTGGGACAAGCAACTTGTTAGAGTTCCGATAGTGAATGCCACAACCTTTTTTTGAGTGTGTACACAAAGACATGTCGGTGGGCCATGCTATTGTTATACGTAGCTGAAATGTAGATGTAGTAGCTTTGTATTGCGTTAGGGTACTTTTTTTTTAAGCAGGTGACAACAAAGAAATTCTCCGACGCCTAATTTCTTCTCATAATGTCGCGAATACAAAAGTATTAGTGTTTGATGGTCGAAGAGGCATGCTGGTATTGTGTGTGCCGCCATGTTTTATTGGGGATAACGTCGTGGTGTGTTTCATTTATCTTCTACGTGGAACTGCTCGCACAGCGTTTATTGAGGCAGTACCGTATGATAGCATTTCCTTCACAGCTAGTGTTTACGGTGACGCCTCGTTGTCCATCGCAGTAGCTTCAGCTTCTTCGCTGTCTTACCTGCTGGTTCTCCTTTCCCTACATCTCTGAATTCGCTCTTGGTCTTCTCCGTGGAGGGTGTCTTTACGTCCTTCGGCGCTCGACTGGCCGCTTGTTTGGTCGTGTGTGACCATGTTTCCAACCTAGACTTGCTGTAGATGAAATGGCCTCGCCGTATATACCTCACCAATGAAATTGGAACAAGTGTCGCACGGACGCAAGCGCACTCATTTTATGTTCAGCCATGAGATTACACCTAAAGCAGCGCCACATTTTTCACATTGGCTTTGACCGCACGTATGCAGTTGTGCGGCCGTTTCCTCTCATCATAACTATCATTCCTTGGCATGTGTTTTCCTTCCGGACTTAGTTACTACACCTCAATGCCTTGGCATCTCACCGTTGTTAGCGAAAACCTGTTTTCCTTGTCACCTGATTAGTGTTGTGTTACTTATCTCTGGCATTAGTTCATTAGGAGGGAGTACGTGTCTCAGCACGCGTTTCTAATTCTAAGCCCCCAACAACCAAACCTGCAGATATATATGTACACCTTTACAAATTACTAATTCTTGAGTTGTAGTGGTCTAGAGTTCTATGATTGTATCCCGGAGTATGCTTGATTCGAACCCAACCCAGAGCCAATTTGCTCTAGTTTTTGTTTTAACTCGATTAGTTACTTCGTTTCAAAGGCTTTCGGGGAGATGTGACGTTGTTCCGAGCATTCAGGGATGTGTTTTTTGATCTCGAGGGCCTGGCTATTTCGTGTGCCATAGACACCGGTCTTTTTACCTTCACTCATACCGAACACTTCTTTGTGAAAAATAAATAGGTCCCTACGAGTGTGCCTGAAGGGATACGAACATTTACTGGCCGAATAGCGTGGAAGGCATCCCCAGGACGCACTGTATTTCTTCCACCTCCAACAAAGTTACTTAGTGTGGTGCGGCTCCCGTAGACTGTTCTTGCGCGCTTGGCTTGTACCTCTGCTTTCAGACAACATGTTTGGAGACAGTGTTTGCTACTGTGGAAGCGTATGCCTTACTAAAGATGATAGTAAGGTCATTTATCCTGCCATCAAAATCTTGGAAATTTTGCAAGGTGATAGGATTGTTTACGTTGTATGTTTTATAAAATATTTTATAACGACCGGGATAGAATAAAATTTAGGATCATTTTTCTCAACAGAGTGCGAATAGTCCAATTTTTAAACTAGCAATGTCGTGACACGGCTATCTAAAAATACTTCCTGCACGCATCTGGTTGTTCTGTAAAGAGGATTCAACAAATTCAGGTTGCAAGGTGAAATTACGATCCTTGAAATCGTCTGTATTTTTACCTGTGGCCTCGACGACGTTATCTATTCGGGGGACTAATCCAACCGTTGCTATGCCAGATAGTTATAACGTTATCAAAACATTGCAAGTGGCGCCGCCTTACAGAGTATTTGCTTCCTGAGAGCCCGTGACAAACCATCAAAAGTTTTCGTCCGTCGCGGCTTCTGATCTGGTCAGCTGTCTCACTTTCCATCAGTGTTAAAATTTGAACGCCTTTTACGATGAACAATGATTCTCGAAGGATGCCAGTAATTATTTTACAAATATATATCATCTGTAGTTGCTGCATTAATCTCTCCGCCCACGATCTTTTTGACAAGTGAATGCACTCAACGTATAATTAAAGTCGGGGTCATCTTCATCGAAATGGGACAGGAAATTTTTGCTTGTGGTAGTTACCGATGGTTTCCATGTCGGTGACCGAAAGAAATTTAGGACTGTCACGGCTTGAAACGAAGAAAACGTGAATGCTTCTGCTAACACCTGCGTTTTGTAAAGCCAAAGGCTCTACTACCAAGGTCGTTCATCGTGCCGCATTGCCCTTCAGCTGCGGGCACGCAGGCTGCGCCTTTCTTATACAGTCAAACCCGAGTATAACGAACCCGGATACAGCGAATTATGCTACATATCGAACAAAAAAAATCTGGTTACGGAAATTCACACAAAACATATTCCTTATAACGAAGTTCACAACTGATATATCCAACTCGGCGTGCCTAGAATGGGCGCCAAAATGCATGGTCTCAGAGCGGCGATTGAGGTGTTGATTGGCCGCGACCACTGTGCAAAGGCCGCGACCGCGACTGAGACATTACGCCGCGTATGGAGCGACATGACGCCCGACACTTTCCTTAACTGTTTCCGACGCGCGGGAATCACGACGGAACCCGCCCAGTCACTGAGTCCGCACCAAGACGGGAGCTCGCCAACGTTTCCGATGCTGTGCCGAAAGGAGTGCCCTTCGAAGATTTCCTGAGTGTCGACGACGACGTTGCCGTCACTGTAAGCACCTCGGATGCAGACAACGTCAGCAGCACCGTCGTAATGATGATGAAAAGCACCGAGCAGGCAGAGGATGTTGCGAGTGAAAGCCGTCCCCCACTTAATGAAGTGCTTCCGGCAGTCGATGACCTCCGCGAATATTTCTTCGATATTGAAGGACACGGACATGAACTGTTGCAAACAAGGCCTTGAGTAAAAAATGCTGTGCTAGTTGACGCTGCCAAAACGAAAGGGAAAACAAAAATCACCGCGTCTTTTTGGAAGTAGGCCGTTAAGGCGGAAAGTAGCTTTATTATTTGTAATAAATCGATTGTTTTGTGCATGGTAATGACGTACTTTATTTTGTTCGTTTCTGCATACGGGGATGGCGGGGGGATTCCCGCATATTGCAAACTCGCAACAATAATCGTGGCGCATATTGCAGTTCCCTATAACCGGGTTTGACTGTAGTTTCCCTTCCTCGGAATTTCGTCGAGGAAAGTGGAACACCTGCTTCAGTTGCACCTTGTCGCTGAGCGCCGAGTGCGCTCAGCGCAATTGAATCTCGTGAATCCTCGAGGTTTAAAGACTCATATTGGCCACAAGGGTCAGCACTGGGAAGACTGGCGCTGCGATCGTTTTGACGTCGCTCATAAGATCCCCGTTCATACCCTTCTGCATAGTGAACTTCCAGTGCGTGACGCTTCGGTCAAGACCCGCTTTCTAAATGCATTTTCGTGTTAACTATCGGCGTTTGAAGTTAATTTTCATTGTGTGAAAAATAATCTCACTACTTGCAAGGGAAGTTAATGGTAGGCTGCAAATAACCTGAGTGTTGCGGTATATTGTTCGGTGCAGCAGTGTCGGACGTATGCTACCGAACACGGTGTAACCTTTCATCATTTCCACAAATGTTAAAAAATTGGGGATGCTCGGATAGTAAAGCTGAAAATGGGAAAGGATACTAGCACATACTTGTAAGCATTAAAAGCTCGTGTTCATACGTTGCGAAAACTTGTCGCAAAAACTGAACTTACCATCAGTATACACTACTGCGGTGATCGTTAACCAAAAGAGAGAATAACTAAAAAGAGTCGTAGAGCTGCAATAAGTACTGCTTAAGACATGTTGCAGATCATTCTAGCACTTTGAAGAATGTGCGGCAAAGCAATCCGCTTAGCGTTCCTGCATGATATTGCTAGAGCATGCGTGCCGTACGGACAGTTAAATTACTGCTGAGTGGCACATTTGCGTACATGTTACAAGGTCTGTTGCATTCATAGGCAAAAAAGGTGAAACTGCCCACCGAATGTTTATTAAAAAGACGTTTCGTCTTCCATACGGAAGGCTTTTCCTTTGCGAAAAAGACCAATGCCCGAAGACTTCGAGCGCGAAACTGGAAGCTTCGGGTTTTCCGCGTGCTGAACGAAATTTCTCCATAGAAACCAAAACATGTTTTTTATAAACCTTTTGTCGACGATCCCACATTTTTTAACTAAACATCCTTTACCCGATGAGGCGAGGTTCAGACAAGCCTAAGATTTTGCGAAACAGTGCTATGCAAACCATTTTTGAACCGCTAATTTTGAGGGGAACAGCTTGACTTGTGTTTAGTTTCAAATTTAGCTTGGTACTCTTACACGTTCGTCAGCCATTGAAACTATCCTATTGACATGTATTAGTACATTTCTTGCGCGAATTACACTAAAACTATTAACTGTTCGCAAGGCGTTTTCATAGTGTTTATGCACAAGTCGACTATATGCGAAATAGCACTTTCGAGCACTTGTGTTATTACGTTCCTGAGAGGTCAGACGTTTGAGCGAGAAAGCTAAACTGCTGGTGCCGGAAGACCTCATGCTACCCCTAACACCCTTCGATACCAAATTACAAAGCATATGTTCTCTACCCGCTGCAAACAGGCATTTTGCAATCATGCAATAATCTCGCATATCGCCCCACCCCTCGCCTACATCGTCAGGTCACACTACAAATCACACCTGACAACATACCATCTCGTTTTTGCCTGAACACATTACATCCACTTCCATATCAACCCCCCGCCCCCTTTGAACATTGTGAATCGGCTTTTCGAGGACTAGATCGACACGGAAGCTTCAACAAGCACTGGGGAAGTAAACCATGGATTCAGCGCACGCTTCTAGCCTACTGGACACTGGACTCTGAACTCATACTCGTACATAAGCACCTTTGCTGAAGTAAAAATTTTATTCGCCCTCCTCCTGAAATGCCGGAGCTGAAAGTCACAAATTGTCAACCTTTATGGTAACGGGTGCTCTTGTAAGGCCTCGATTTACTTCGACACACTTCAAAGATAATTGTGTCACGGCACCGCAAGGGATGAACGGTTTCGCTGTAATTATATGGGCAGTGGTAAAAGATGAAGATCCAGTTTGGGGATTTGGGACAGCTCTATAACTGACCGTGGTTCCCATGACACAAGTTCTGTTAATCTATATTTTGTTTTGCAGCAACCTGTCGCAAATGTGTGAAGTTTCCGAAATGCTTTGCATTAAGGTAAAAAAGGCAAGGAGCAAGCTTAAAGACGAAATAATTTATTTGGGTGAAACAAGGATCAAGAGCAATCAGTTGTCGGCTACATTAGGAGCTTTATTTGGCAGTTTCTGCACACATGTCTCTCATGCACATCATCGGATGGGAGGTCCGGTTTAGCCGTAGAAGCCGCGTCCGTAGCCTCCGAAGCCACGGCCGAAGCCAACGTATCTGGCCAAATCCTCCGTATCGCCTCCCGAATCCGCCGTAGCCGAACTGGGCAGGTGCCAGGCTGCACAGGGCAGCCAGCAAGACGAGGGTGACGAGGAGGCACTTGCTGCTCACGGCGATCATGTTGACTGCGTCAGTCACATCGAAAGAAATCATATGAAATGACCGCTATTGAAGCCATATACCGACTGCTTGCTGTTTAAGGTATGAAAAATAAATTTTACGAACACCTATGTGCTTCGTGAAGATTTATGCGATGCAAGGCTAAATTATTGTTTAGAAAAGAGTTAGATAGTCATCGTTTCCTAGAAAATATTGTTCCAAGGATGGCTCCAGCAATAAATGGTTACCTCATCACCTAGTCTGCGCGAGAACAATAACCAACAAGACTGGGGAACACGCAGAGTACAATTTTAGAGAATACACGGTCAGCGTGAAACGTTTATAGCTGCGGAAATAGGAAATATAGAAACGGCAGCGCAAATTGCAACGTGTAGCAATACCTCGCTCTTAGTGTGCGTGAAGCTGAGCAAATACCGAACGTGATATTTGGGATCTTGTTATTGCCTTTGGGGGCCATAGGAAGTCATATAGGACAAAAATGTTCGAAGTGGCTACAGTTCTAAAGCTTTGAGGTCTTCATATTAAATTCTTAACAACTTGTAGGTTGGTTCCCGACATGGCGAGGAACTGCGACATTTTTACATGAGAGTGCCCATAGGAAGTTTTGAAAATGTAGGGTTTGTAAAGAACTAAGAAAAGTTTGTATTTCACAAGGTTCGTTTTGTACTTACAACCGGCTAGTATTTCGTGATAGGAAATTTTTCAGAGAAAAGGTCACCCTCCAAAGAAGTTATGCGACTTGTAAACATTCACCTCTTTCATCCTGGTGGGAGCTGGTGCTGCTCAGAGATGTCAGTGTGTTGTGATGAAAAGTTTCCACGGCCGCGTAGTTATTCAGCCCGGCCGACCAACACGTGCCGCTTGTAGTGCTATTCCGCTCTCGCGTACGTGATCGTTTGTTCAAGGCCGCGAGGCTGGGAAAGCCCCCTCTGAGTGAAGAGGGAGTTCAATCAGTCACGGACCAAAAGAGAGGGCGAGGATTGCAGACTCAATCCGTCACGCTTGCTTCAATCCCTTACTGCACGGATAGGGGTACCAGATAACAAAATGCCTGTTAACATTGAAGGCCACCTCCAATGGCTACTGCCAGTTCTGAAGGTGCCATTCAGGCACACTTTTATAAGCAGCTGTGGCCAGGAGGAATGTGAAGGACGATCTCCTATGCAATAAGACAAACTCAGCATAGGTTAGCGATGGAATCAGTTTAGCCGAATAAAATAAAATAACCCGGTTATGTTGATTAAGATTCAAATATTTTCTGGTTTTGACGTGCGGGCACACTATGTCGGCTATGAGGTATGGCCTAGTGGAGGGCTAGGGATTATTTTGCCCCATTAGAAATCTCTCACGTCCACCGAAATATTGGTACAATGGGTGTTCTTGTTTTTTTCGTCTATCCATGAAACAGCCATCGCTGCAGGTGTCGCAACAGAGAGGCTTCTGCTCATCAGCCCAACGACTCATCCACTGAGCCACCACGGCTGGTTTCTCTGCAAAGATGTCGTAAATAAAGAGCTCCATATTCTGGTAAAAGCAAAAGTTTTTACTTTTTAAGAAAGCTTCAACGCACTTCGTGTGAGCGGCTAAATACAGAGAAATGTGTACGGAAAAAAATATTCCGTATCGAAGTTTTACCTACGAGTCTAAAAATGTAGCGGGGCAGTTGGGGTTTCTGTTATGGCGTAAGAACCTGTGAGCCTGATTCTTATTGAGCTGTGGAAGCGTATGTGTGGAGGGGCATGTCGACGTCACTGCCTATGGAAATTGTGTAATCGGTCATGATGGCAGCTGCTCTTATCATCACTGGCCAATCGCTCCGTGTGGGAATTGTAGATGTTGGTTTGGTATCTTGACGTCAGTGGCAAAGCAAAACTAGTGAATATCACGCGAGCGTTTGGTGGTAGCTGCCATCGTAATTGGCTAATCCCTTGAATGCTGTATGAGAATTTCTTAACGTCGAGCCTAACCCGTTGAGCTGCACCATTTCAAACTCATTGTATGTCAACCTGTAGGCGCGGGTTGACGGCGCTATATCCCAAAGCGTAACATTAGGCCTACCGTCGGGCCGCCGAATACCCGATGGAGACAGATGGTATAGTGAGGCAACGACAACAGGCCACCGCATCTCTGCGCTCTCAGCTACGGGAACTGTCGCAGTCAGCGTGTGCTTCGGGCCGGTGATAACCCCGTTCACGGCCAAATGGGAACGCCTAGGCCGGAGAATAATCGTTATCGGCCATCTCCCGGTCACAATGCATTGGAACATTTAGGGACTTCGCATAGCTCCATTATCTAATGAAAAGCGTTTGGGACACCAAAACTGTTGGGGACCATCACATACCGCCTAGAGCACTGCACGGGCCCGGGCCGGCCCGAAAGCCCGGGCCCGACACGGCCCGCGGGCCGGGCCGGGCCGCCCGAAGTCGATTTTCGGCGGGCCCGGGCCAGGTTCGGGCTCGAGCCGTGCCGGGCTGGGCTCGGCTCGAGCCTGGGCCCGGGCCGGGCTCGGGCTTGAATTCATATGCACGGCCGTTAATAGGTCCGACGTGAAGTGTTGGAAAAGAGCATCAAAATGAATATTCTTGGTTTATTTTTGCGCGCTTCTTGCTGTTAGTTGTACGCATTGTTTTAAAAACGTGTTGTATAAGGTCTGATGGCCCTATACAGCAATTTTAATGACATTTCTTGTACTGCATCAAGATTTATATTTTGGTGTAAAATACAAAGATACGATTACAAGGAATGTCCAGAGGGGAAGGAACTAATTCAGATATCCTGGAGCTTTGCACCTATGTCTATGTATGTACACGTAGTTTTAGATGTCGCACATTAAAATGCGGCTGCCGTGGCCGGGAATCAAACACGCATGCCAGAGAAACACCACCGCTTAACGACCATTGCAGGTGAAGTATTTCAACGCGCGTACATACTCGTTGATTCAAATGCGGATCAAAAATTTCAGTATACTAACTTGTGGCAAAGACAACCGTGAAGTTGCCAAGAGCGGGTAATCCAAGGTGATGGTGTCTCTCGTTAAGGTACGAGCTATTATTACGCCGATGTGGCGTGAACTGCAGACGCGTGAAAGCTAAACTACGTGCACATTTCAAACCCTTATTTTTAGCGTCAGGGTTGACGTGCTTGTCCAAACTAATGCTCCGTCTGATCGCCCGAATATAATAAAAACCTTTGTAGCGTCATGAGACCGGCCGGCACAACGGCGGGCCCCCCTCTAGGCCTCAAAATAAATTCCAGTCAGGCCGGGCCTGGGCCGAGATGGCCCCGGGTTCCGGGCAAGGGAAGGGTCCTGTGAAAGCCGTCTGGCCGGGCTCGGGCAAGTGTTGGGCCCTGGACTCGGGCTCGCGAATCGACTAAGACGGGCTCGGGCCTTAAAATTGGCCGTGCAGTGTAGAATGCCGCCGACTAATTATTGCAAAGGGGTGCGTATAAAGCTTTCGTAATAAAGATTTTTCAAAACCAGCCGTTTTTCGTTCTACTCGTTTCTCTTAACGTTCTGAGTGGCCGCTGGCCTGCGCTAAAGTGCTGAACAAAAAACGACGACGTAAAAATCTCTTTTGTTTATTGGCAAGTTTGTCTGCTTGTTTTAAGCCTCTTACTGCTGCTAGTCTTCGATACGGCAGCTGTCCTTGTAGAAATGCGTTGTTCCCGCCTTGTTATCTCAAAGACGCATTCTAAAAATTAAAGAAACCGGGGGAACACTGTTTCTTTATTTAAAAAAAAGTATCTATTCTCTGTATTAAAGTCTGAGAGCGTTGATTCACCGTTCTGTGATTTCCTGGAGTATTTGTACCCAAAATTATGATACGAAAAAACGTTTTTGCACTGACGGCTTCATATATCAGTACGCAATACTGCGTACGTACGTAAACGATGCTAGGGGAGGGGAGAGGGAGGGAGGGAGACGTATAGAGAGACTCTATTATAGAGGAAGACAGCGTTTCGGTGACATGTGTTTTCGGAAATGCTGCTCTGGGGGAAGGGCACAGAAAGAAAACGGGGAGACCAGGAAGCGGGAAACAGAGTTGGAAAAAGGTGCTGAAAAATAAAACGGTACCTCATTGTAGCGTCTTGTTTTAGGGCATGGTATAAAGCAGGAGCTTGACTCGCACAGTGGCCATTGATATCTGTAGAGTCGTAAGTAACGCTACTGTCATGAGGCAACAACGAAATGCGGCTGGGGGCTTTACTTTGAGAAAAGTAAAAGTACACGGTCTGTCCTAGTGTAACCGGATTAGGGTAGAGACATTCTATGTTCGATAAAAAACGACATCTTCCTTCGGGGAAGTGTAGCACTCAACAACATGGGCTTGAAAGCTAGACTATCTAGGTTTTGAACGCCTCGTCCCGAAATGCTGGTCTGTACTATTAAGAACGCCTGAAGAGGTTCCAGCAGCCAGCAATGATTCTTTGTTATTTAGAACAAGAAGACGTTTTTTCAGAAGGCAGGAGCTAAAGGCATAGAGGGCCTGACGAAGGCTCCTGACCCTCCTGAGTCACGGCTGAGGGGTGTTTTTTGTTCAGAAAACGGTCATTTCAATTGACATTTGTAGGCTTCTACGGAAGGGGGGGCGGCGACCAGGGGTGCCATTTTCGCTTTCTGGTTTCCAGCCATACCGAAATGTCCCAGTTGTTTTATGGTAGGCAGCGGGCGAATGCTACATAGGGTAAGGGGGGGGGGGGAGCGGGAGGGGGGGGCTTCACGTTGTATTGTGCATGTTCATGAATGATGAAGTTGTTAGTGCATTAAATATCCTGTATAGCTCCTGGAAAGGGAAGAAGTGCTCAAGATTCGAGTCTTTGATGCTTACGGAAACCTCACCAACGGGGACAACATCGCTCGCTAAGCCTGGCATGACAGGACCGTCGTTGGATGACCGACTATAAAAGGTTCTTAAAGTGTGCATTCACTTGCTGCCAGTTCAATGGGATAAATTGGGGAGAGTAGCTGATTATAATAACATAATGAATGCACGTGTCATCTGAAATGGAGCGAATTGGTGCTTGTTGTTTTTTCGAATCACTCCTACTTGGGAACTGTTTATAATGCTCAGGGACGATGAAAGTCGAGGATGAGTGAGTCCAGCGGCTTTTTCTAGTTGGTAGAGCGTGAACTGAGGCATTAATATTTCTTCCTGATTTTCCATACGTAAAACTGCCCTTCGATTTTGCGATTGAAGCTAGGAATGTGTTGCACGCAAATTCTGCATCAAAATTAATGAGTAGCGCTTACTGAAATCGTGGCACGTCCGAGGGCGCACAGCCAGTCTGGGCAGTACTCCCGGAACAGGGAGAGCGTTTCAAGAAAGGTGAGCCACTGCTGAGGTAATTGTACCTCGACGCGTTTCGCCGTTTCTTGCTTCTCGACGACAGCTGTTGTAGGACGGGTTAGGCTGAAAGGCAACACACCTATAAAGCAACGCGTAGCAGACCAGCCCCGTGTAGCAATATTCACTGCCTTAGCAGGTGCCAGCGGGATATCCAAAATTTGGCGATGCTGTGGAAACGTCGCGCGTACTTTTCTCGCTGTCTGAGCCCGCCTCCAAGCCTTATTCACACACCCGTCACCTTCACCTTCACGCAATCGTCACGCTCAAAAAACCGCGACGGAGACGTAAACGGAGTAGCATAGGTACTGGAGCTCTCCGTCAGAGTACAGGTTCGTCTGCGTAGGGATAAATTTAGCCTAGAATTGAGCGTGTTTAATCTGAAAAGTAAAGAAAATGGCTTAGATTTTAACGTGCGCTCACTTTCCGCTAAATTTAGCCGTAAAAATTTGTTCTCTGATTGGCTGGTTTACTTCGGCGTGGTCCCATCGCGTTGAGGGAACGGAAACGTAGACCTCGGCTTCCCGTCACCGTCGCACCGTTTTTGGCGCGAAATCGCCAGAGAAACCGCCGACCATGACGGAAGACTGTGTCGGGACGGGGTGAAAAACGGCGGTGTGAATGAGGCCTAAGATGTCACCGTAGGTCGTCTTCGTTACAACGTTCCAGAATGACCAATTAAAGAGACCAAGTGTGAAAATTCGGCGATGGGCGAAGCCAAACATATTTTTCTAGGAATGTGCACGTTAGCAGGGACAACACACAAGGAGTAAATGGCGTTTTGCATTGTGCAATTTCCCAGCGCAGACGGCCTGTTTCACTCAAATTGAATGCTCCGCCACGTCATTTGCACAATTTGCACACTAGGCCACTTCGATCGCTCATTTCGGTGCATTGTGGGAAAAACGCGTTTAGCGAACCTCTTGACGAACCGGTTTCTGTCTGTTATGTTGCGAAGACGTGTTGTATTCTGTAAATAGAACGATTGCCGGTTAGGATTCATGCATATCGACTTATGCTATTGAGGGTAAAAACAATGCGACGCTTTTTCTGCGTACAGACGAAGTCGTTAAGCTTGTGTGTGTGAATGTGTTTTGCGAGCGCGGATTGTAGCTTCAGTCTTGTCAGGTTATCTCAGAGGAGCGCGACGGAGAGGAACAGCATGAGAGGTGAGGGGAAAGCGAAGGGGGGCATTTACTTGGCAAAATCGGAAAAGGGCTATCGTTTTTGTCGACATTTGCAAAAAAAGGAGAGATACGCGGCCAATTTTTCCGCCTCCGCTGAGGGTCCGCCACTTGCGTCCGAACTGCTTGTGCGTTTTTGACACTGCGGCTGCGGAACTGCGGTTAGCGTGACCGAACTGAGGTGGCCAATCTCAGTTTGCGCTAACCATGGTTAGCGGGGTAACCGCAGTTTCTCTGTCGTGTAACGCAGCAAACGCGTTTTGCTTAACGCGTGGTTAACTGTGCCCGTGTAACTAGGGTATTACTGCTTCTAGTCTCCGATACGGCAGCGTTCCTTGTAGAAAAGGCATTGTTCCCGCCTTTTTAACTTGAAAGACGCATTCTATAAATTAAACAAACCGGAGGAACACTGTTTCTTTATTCAAATGAGTATCTATTGTGTGTATTTAACTATGAGAGCTTTGACTCACGGTTCTGTTATTTTCTGGAGTATTTGTATTCAAAATTATGATATGAAAAACGTTTTTCACTGATGGCTTCATATATAAGTACACAATACTGCGTATGTAAGTACACGATGCTAGGGAGGGAGAGAAAGAGATAGAGGGAGACGTAGTGAGAGGCTCTTTATTATACAGGAAGACAGCGTTTCTCTGACATGCGTTTTCGGAAATGGTCCTTTGGGGGAAGGGCACAGAAAGAAAACGGGGAGACCAGGAAGCGAGAAACAGAGTTGGAAAAAGGGGCTGAAAAATAAAACGATACCTTATTGTAGCGTCCTGTTTTAGGGAATGGTATAAAACATGAGCTTGCCTCGCACAGGGCCATTGATATCTGTAGAGTCGTACTGACGCTACTGTCCTGAAGGCAGTAACGACATGCGGCTAGTGCTTTACTTTGAGAAAAGAAAAGTGCACGGTCTAAGTATCTGTCCTAGTGTAACTGGATTAGTGTAGAGGCATCCAATGTTCGATAAAAAACGACATCTCCCTTGGGGGAAGTGTAGCACTCAACAACATGGGCTTGAAAGCTAGGCTATGAAGGCCACGTCCTCAAATGCTGGTCTGTACTATGAAGAACGCCTGAAGAGGTTCCAGCAGCCAGCAACGATTCTTTGTTATTTAGAATAATAAGAAGACTATTTTAGATGCAGAGCATCTCTTGCTCTCGGCTCCGTTGTCCGTCGTCCATCCATCCGCCGGCCCAGGAAGACACCGGCAACAGTGCCGCTACAGGAACCCTTTAAGGGGAAGCGTGCGCGTCTCGTGCCGGCCCAGGAAGACACCGGCAACACTGTCGCTCCAGCATCTCATGGTCGGGGCTATGTCCCTCCTTGTTGTGGCGCCGTCCACACCCCCACTGCGCATGCTGGGCCTCATCTCGGGCCGGCCCAGGAAGACACCGGTAACACTGTCGCTCCAGGAGCCATTAAAGGTAAGACACCACCGGGCGTTCAGCAAGCCGAGCATGCGCAGTGGGGGTGTGGGCGGCGCAACAACGACAAGGGAGGGACATAGCCCGTCGCATCTAATAAAATTACACCATCTTCCCGTAGGGGAACCCTGAGTAGTATGCGAAACAGCCATGGGCCCAACGCAACTTCTTATTTCGTAGTTCCGGTAAGTGAAAAGTGTGGTGGTTACCATGGAAACCAAACTGTAAATATAACGGTAGCTACGTACCTCAGCCTAACAGAAACGACGAACTGAAAACTAATGGGCACTTGAATTGACCCCATGGCTGCTTTGCATACTACTCAGGGTTCCCCTACGGGAAGGTGGTGTAATTTTTTTTTTAGAAGGCGGTGTTACAACGCCTGCTGACGGGGCAGGAGCTAAAGGCATTGAGTGCCTGACGAGGGTTCCTGACCCTTTTCAGTCACGGCTGAGGTATGTTTTTGTTCAGAAAATGGTCATTCCAATTGACATTAGTAGGCTTCTACAAGGGGGGGGGGGGTGCCCTTTTCGCTTTCTGGTTTCCAGTAAAACCAAAATGTCCCGGTTGTTTTACGGTAGGAAACGGGGAATGGGGTGGTCAAGGGGGGGGGGGGGGGGCGGCTTCACGTCGTATTGCGCATGTTCGTGAATGATGAAGTTGTTAGTGCATTGAATGTCCTGTAGAGCTCTTGGAAAGGGAAGAGTGCTCCAGATTGAGTCTTTGATGCTATGAAACTCACATTACGGGGACAAAATCGCTCGCTAAAGTTGGTATGACAGGACTGTCGTTGGTGACCGAATAAAAGGTTGTTAAAGTGTGCCTTCACTTGATGCCAGTTCATGGGGATAAATTTGGGGAGTAGCTGAGTATAATAACATAATGGAAGCAAGTGTCATCTGAAATGGAGCGAATTGGTGCTTGTTATTTTTTCGAATCACTCCTACTTGGGAACTGTTTATAATGCTCAGGGACGATGAAGTCGAGGACGGTGAGTCCAGCGGCTTTTTCTGAGTTGGTAGAGCTTGAACTGAGGAATTAATATTTCTTCCTGATTTTCCATACGTAAAACTGCCCTTCGATTTGCGATTGAAGCTAGGAAATTTGTTGCACGCAAATTCTGCATCAAATCAAAGAGTAGCGCTTACTGAAATCGTGGCACGTCCGAGGGCGCACAGCCAGTCTGGGCAGTACTCCCGGGAAAGGGAGAGCGGTTCAAGCAGGGTGAGCCACTGCTGAAATAGTTGTACCTCGACGCGTTTTGCTGTTTCGACGCGTTTCGCTGTTTCTTGCTTCTCGACGACAGCTGTTGTAGGACGGATAGGCTGAAAGGCAACACACCTATAAAGCACGCGTAGCAGACCAGCCCCGTGTAGCAATATTCACTGCCTTAGCAGGTGCCAGCGGGATATCCAAAATTTGGCGATGCTGTGGAAACGTCGCGCGTACTTTCTTCGCTGTCTGAGCCCGCACTCCAAGCCCTCATTCACACAGCCGTCACCTTCTCCGTCACGGCACCGTCACGTCAAAAAACCGCGGCGGAGACGTAAACGGAGTAGCGTTCGTACTCGAGCTCTCCGTCAGAGTACAGGGTCGTCTGCCTAGTGATCAGTTTAGCGTAGAACTGAGCGTGCTTAATCTGAAAAGTAAAGAAAATGGCTTAGATTTTGACGTGCGCTCACTTTCCGCTAAATTTAGCCGTAAAAAATTGTTTTCCGATTGGCTGGTTTACCACGGCGTGGTCCCGTCGCGTTGACGTAACGGAAACGTAGAGCTCGGCTTCCCATCACCGTCGCACCGTTTTCGGCGAGAAATCGCCAGAGAAACCGTCGCCCATGACGGAAGACTGTGACGTGACGGGGCGAAAAACGGCTGTGTGAATGAGGGCTAAGTAGTCACCGTAGGTCGCCTTCGTTACAACGTTCCAGAATGACCAATTGAAGGGACCAAGTGAGAAAATTCCGCGATGGCGAAGCCAAACATATTTTGCTAAGAATGTGCACGTGAGTAGGGACAACACACAAGGCGTAAATGACGTTGCACATTGTGCAATGTCCCAGCGCAGACGCCATGTTTCACTAAAATTGAATGCTCCGCTACGTCATTCGCACAATTTGCACACTAGGCCACTTCGATCGCTAATTTCGGTGAATTGTGAGAAAAACACGCTTAGCGAACCTCTTGACGAACCGGTTTCTATCTGTTATGTTGCGAAGACGTGTTGGATTCTGTAAGTAGAACAATTGCCGGTGAGGATTCATGCATATCGACTTATCATATTGCGGGTAAAAACAATGCGGCGCTTTTTCTGCGTATAGATGAAGTCCTTAAGCTTCTGTGTGTGAATTTGTTTTTCGAGCGCCGATTGTAGCTTCAGTCTTGTGAGGTTATCTCATCTCGACGAATTCCAAACGCAAAGGGTTTCCTGGTTAGCGTGAACTGGATGATATGTGGGGCAGCTGCTTCAGGTGAATTTGCGTGAGATTAAATGGTAATGGGCTAAACAAGCTCCATGATATACTACTTTCGTTATTTTTATAACACAGCGCTGGGTATCCTGCTCTGGACAAAAACATTTCACGTCCTTTCAAGGTAGGTTGAAATCCATGCTTATAAGCTTTGTACTCAGCGTGGTATAATAAAAAAAAGTTCTGGAATTTCCTCATGAAAGACCGAATTAAATTGTGATTTAATGTTTGAAAACACCGCAAAACGGTATTTACCAGCAATTTATATACAGTCAACACTTGATTTACGGATCCTGATTTAACAAAAGTTCCCATTTAGCGATGATATCCCGATCCCTCCTTACACGCCATAGAGCCCAATGCTTTGAAAGAATCGAAATAACGAAACCGATAACATGATCTGTGCCGGTTTAACGAACCTTTTCTAAAACAATTCAGCCCAAAAAGTGTTACTTTTGCCTATTTCGTAGAAAACGCCTGAATCTTTATTCATTGCGTGCCAAAGAAAACATCACGAGTACCTTTGTCTGGCTTTTACGAAACTGCGCTGCTCATAACGGGAGTTTTGAGCTGAATTCACCAGATGGCACGAGCGGTTGGAAAAGGAGTTTCATGATCAAGTCATAGATGGCACTGCCGTTGTTTCCAACCTAAAATGAATGTTAAAAAAAGTCTACCAGACACCGGGTAGACTGATGGATGGCTTTGGTCTGCTGCGGATGTTTGCCGGAACGCACGAGGATACGGACGACGCACCGGACGCACTACAAACTTACGGGAAATCCGTCCGGCCGTTCCTTACAGCGCGCAGGCAAGGAAACATCAACGACTTCTTTGGTAGAAAATAAATTTGTAGTCCCCGGGGGCTGTTCTCGCCCTGGGAACAATTTTCGTGGTGTCTTTTCATACGCGCGGGTCGCAATTTTATTTGAGAAGCACGTATACGCTTCGCAAATACGAGACCCATAACCTTGCTGGGTGTTGTTACAGAATGTAATCGAATGTACCGAATTAAGTGAAGGAGAAATGCCTAACTCGATATACCGAAGTTCTAGATTGAACAAAATAATTCACAACTCCCCTCAACGTCGTTAAACCGAGTTTTAACGCTATACTTTTAAAGAGGATACGAGACAAACAACGAGAATAGTCGTTCGGTTTTGTGAAAAGCACTCCTTCTATTCCGGCGAGCGCTTTTTGCTTTGATAGTCCTAGTCATTCTATGACGGTAATTTTCTTGGTGACTTTGACAACGCAACTGACTAAGGATGTCGGTCTAAAAGAGTAGTTAAGTGTAGTGGCTTTGAAGGCTTTAAGATGGTGGTAATCTTTGCTTAATTACAACGATAAGGGATGGCGCCAAGCAGCCACTTCTAGTCGCAATTATCTGGAAGACGCGCTCAGGAGTGTCGGGACTCGGGTAGATGTGAGAATATCTCATACGTGATCTTGTTGAAGCAAGGAGAAGACCTTGTGCCGACGTCTCAAATATTTCCATTCACTTCTTTTTTTACGGCTGGAGTGGTTACAGCACCAGGAAATGCTACGATCCTTCTTAAATGTGGACGCGTTTGTCAGAACAAGCTGGTAGACGGGAGCTTGACGCGTACGATTGGGCTGGAAAAAGGGGTCAATTAAACGCAATCTGCAGGATTGCTGATGTAGATAACAAACGGGAAGAAAACAAGTACCCACCCCAGAGGCGTGGCTCAATTAAATGGTTTTGTACACTAAAACGCCCCAGCCGAGTACACAACGCATTCCCTATTGATAGACAGTTGAAGAAAAGTTAGAAGAAGGTCTATACTTTTGCTATTTTGTGACTAATTTGAAGGGAATACTGGCATAAGAATCTTTGGTGAAGTCCAGAGCTACTTAACCAACTAGGCACTGACATGCAAAATAGGGGCCTTGTTATCAGAAATAGAATGCCAACTTTTGATCACTGTAACGGCGAACTACAACCTCAGCTGTTTAAGTGATCGAATTCTTGCCAGAAAAGCCGAAATTGTGTTTTCGCGCTCTTGATATTTTCAATTGACTTTTCTGTCATCTCTTTCGTTTAGCATATTTATCCTTAAACATATGCCTTTGCAATGTTCACAAACAAACGCAACTGCCTGAATCACGCCACATTCTCGAAATTCTGTCCCTGGCATTTTCCCCTGCTTAGCTTGATGTATTGCTCGAGTTCTTCTCAATGTTTTTCCTCTGATATTATGCCTACACGTAATTTAGTTTTGAGTATTTATATCGCGCATGGTTATTACAAGTCTGTTTTTCCGTAATGTGCTGGAGCTAGTACGCGTAAATTGCATGCCCCGATGTGAATCCGGGTAGACTGCTCTCTCCAGACTTCGGTGTTGCTTCTACAAACGTAAAATATTATTGTTTTTAAACTCCGAGGGAGGTTCAATTTCCCGGGTAGGCCCTAAATATTCTGTTGTCGCTACAACAGCAGAGGCCTGTTTGGAATCCGTTGATGTGCGGCCGTTAGCCCTGGTTTCCATGATGTCGCTTCTCTTCACTGTAACTGTTTTGCAGTATGCTGCCAGAAGTGCTTAAATATGCTCAATGCACTTTGCAGAAATTGAAATTGAGGAGCAGGCTAATACGTGAAATAATTTATTTCTCTAAAATCGTCATCCGTAGCAGAGAATTGTCGGCATCATTCAGAACTTTGTTCATCGCTTCTTGGCAAACACATATCACGCAGTTGGTATCTTGGCAAACAGAAATTAGCCGTAGAAGCCACGTCCGTAGCCACCATAGCCTCCGAAGCCCCGGCCATAGCCGCCGTAGCCTCCGAAGCCGCGTCCGTAGCCTCCGTAGCCGCCGTATCCCCGGCCGTAGCCTCCGTATCCGCGTCCGAATCCTCCGTAGCCGAACTGGGCAGCTGCCAGGCTGCACAGGGCGGCCAGCACCACAAGGGCGACGAGGAGGGACTTGCTGCTCACGGCGATCATGTTTGCTGCGTCAGTCACATCGAAGCAAAGCACATTGAATGGCCGTTTCAAAGCAACCACCGGGCGTTTTTATTCTGTCTTATACAGTACAGTAATTAAAAAAGTGGTTTTATTTTGAGAAACATTTGAGCTCTATATAAAGTATGCGCACAATGCAGCGCAAGATATTTTTCAACACGTTTGAAAGCTTTGCTTTCCGATAAAAACTTTTTGTTCGAATGTTTGCTTCACCAAACAGTGCACCCGTAAAAAATTATGAACTACGGTGCCTAGGCCCTCTAAAGTTGTGGAGTAACTGGGCTCTGATTGAACACGTAATTAAAACGCAAACAATTCGCCCCAATGTTAGTTATCATCAAGCTGAGAAAATTCCCGAAAATAAAGGTGTGGTTTTCTTATTACATTTTTCTGTCCACACCAAGTAATATGCCACGTAATGCTCTAAGTGTTAGCTGTTATATAGCTTGCAAATACTCTTATTAAATAAATTCGTAAAACCTCCACGGTGATTTCACTCATTGCAAGCTTCCGAATCCTCCTATAAATAACCTCGTAAAACCTACACGGTGAATGCACTAATTGCAAGGAACTGCGGCATAGCTGTTTGCCATTTTGTAGCTTCTAAACTGTCGAAGAGGTCTTACTGTCCGTAGAGATCCAGCACAGTTCTCAATAAAAACACTACAAGGAATCTTTAATTTACTCTGTCTATTTTTATCCCTAGAAGCAGCTATTATTCTGACAATACACTATTAATTGGTCAAGCGTAGGATCCCCTTTCAAGGATATGCTATTCGGCTTGATGACACTCACCTACTGCTGCTTGGTGGATGCTGTGGCTGCTCGGAGACGTCAGTCTGTTATGGTCTACCCCTTTCGAAGCCCCGTGCTTATATAGCCCGGCCGACCAACCTGTGCCGCCGTACTGCAAGCCCGTTCTCGCTGACGTCGCCGTTTGTTCAAGGTCGCCTGGCCGGGAAAGCCCATTGATCCAAAGCGGAGGGTTCTTAGTCAACAGACCATGGAGAGGGCACGAATTGCGGGCGCACTTCATCTTGTTGGTGTCAAACGCTTGTGGCACACGAATGGTGTTGTGGATAACGCAATACCTTTGCAACTTTGTGCAATACCTTCAATGCCGACTCGGTGATTTTTCGCTGCTGACAATGCACGAACATTTTGTGATCTTTCCGGCGTCGTTTTTTATAGGTAGCTAGCCAAATCGGGCAACAAAGTACAATCTTCCGTGCGAATTGGCCATCTCGGCATCAGGCACTGAAACAGTGATCTCGGTACAATGAAGACGAATAAAAATTCTCTCATATTTCTCACCATGCGGCAAGCTACTTAATGAATACTATTCTAGTACATTTTCCTTAAAACAAAAACAGAAGTCTCCTCGTGCAAAGAATTATGCGTTCCTTTTGTGTGAGCGGCGTAAATGTAGACAAAATACCACAGAGAAATCGTTGTATGAGCCGCCTAATGTTGAGTGTAATTATATGGAAAGATATTCTCTAATTTGAAGCGAGCAAAACGCCCGGGTTTTCATATTTTTGTAATGTTACAAAATTATCGCTTTTGAAGCGAAAATAAAACTGCTACGTTTGATAAAAAGCGCCAGTTATGAGTTGTTCTTCAGGAAGTTGTACATTTTAAACCAAGACGAATCGCTGAACCATGTTTTTGCTATGAGTATATGATTATTGGTGTCAGCACATGCAAAAGTAGATTTGTTGGGCGTTACTGGCTCCTGTATTTTAATATATGTCGCAAAAAATATTCAAGGACACCTAATAACTGGAGGCCGGATTTTCTGGCATTAAAAAAAGAGTGTTTTAGGCACCAAAAAAAGACAGGTAAAAAAAGCCTTAAGCCTCCAAAATCGTAATAACAGCCACAACAAATTTCTACACGACTGAAAATAATTTTAAACAAAGACCTGAGCGACACAGGAAAATTTGAAACATTACTGTTTATGATGCACACAGGCAACAACAGTTGAAAATGTTCAACTGTCCCATAAAGGTTCCGGAGTAATGGTGCCCCATTGGCTTCATTCAACAAGCGCACTGCTTACATTCATGTTCAATGGGTACTGTCGCTTGCTCGAGCGTTGCATATAGGAAACGAGAACGAAAAAGAATTCTTACTAGCGTGCAACAGTGCTTAAAAAAGCGCTCCTTTATTTCTGCCTGAGGGAATTTAATTATGGCGCAACAGAAACACGCGAATAATAAACTTGACAAACAATGATTTACAAAGAAATTAACATTCTCTTACTTGAGAACTGTTAGGTACAACTATAACAAGTTTATCATCAGCAATGATATCATCACAATTATTTATGCAAGACGTCCCAACACGCCCAAATACACTTCCACACAGTGAAGAGCATTTTTAAAAAGACCTTTAGCAGCCGTACAGATTTTTAGTGAAAAGAGAGCGCGTCGGCTTGCGAATTTTAAGTCGCAAGGAAACGCAGTTGCGCAGTGTTGTTTCGCCGTTGGCTTTTCGACATGACCTACTAACAAAGGCGTGTTGGATGCTAAACCGGGGCTTTGAAAAAGGAGGTTGGTTTGAGTATGCTCCGAGAAACGAGGATGCGACTGCACATGTTTGAATAAATCTGTTCGAGATAACACGGAACGTAGCCTTAAAAACACCGTCAAAATTGTTGAAACAATAGCAAACTGCCACCATCTCCAGATTATGAATTCAAAATTATGTCTACTTGCACTGAGAATGAGCATGCAACTTCACTGCTGCTAAAGGTGGTTTCCTGGCGTAGGCTGAACTAGAGGACTAGGCTGAACGCCATATAATTCCTTACGGTCAATGCTAGCTGCCCGCTAACATAGATAAAGATCTCAAATGCCACTCGAAAGGGAAAGCTAGTATTTCTATAGGCACCCCTTTTGAAAATAGGCATTGATAGGTATTTGTAGGTATTTAGGCACGAACCCCAAAATGGGCATTTATAGGCACTATAAAAACACCATACAAGACCTTCTTAACCCCTAGTTCATGCTCAAATATCAAAGTGGGGTGATAGGAGTGCAAGGAACAAAATAAGCATTGGCATAAAACCCGTTCCCTATTAATAACAACTTATGACGCAGTGACTGGGAAACATTAATGTTGAATTTTTGAACAGGCATGCCGGTATTGCGTGCGACGCCATGTAGTATTCGGGTTAACGTCATGACCTGTTTGGTTTGACTTGTAAATGGCGTTGCTTGCACACCGTCTGTTGGGTTTTGCTTTTCGCCTCCAACCTGAAAAGCGACTACTGCTGCCGGGATCGAACCCGCGTCCTGAAGCTCAGCAGCCCAATGCCCTAGGCGTTGAACCAATGTGCGGGTATACTGGCGTGTTTTAGTGTCCGTTATGATGACATTATTAAGTGCTCAATGTAGTATTTATAAGCAGCTGGATTAGAGTCGTTGTGGGCGAACATCTACGCACACTACCTCAGATCTCGTGGTGCATATTAGATGAGTCAGAGCCATTGTCGTGATAGTGGTTTATAGCCGGGAATGGTTTAATGCGTGCATTGTTTTACTAAATACACTCAGCGTGCCCCTTATCCTTAGTTGGCTGAAAGTCCCCCCTCCCCCCAAAGAGACACCGGCGCAGCATCCTGGTTAATTATTTTGTCATTTATAAAAAAGATTACATTCGGGCGCTGAAACACCGATGTTTCACCTGGGCTGTGAGTTATGTGGTCGGGATAGGAGTGCAGATCAGTTTGGATCTGTTGTAGATGTGTAATGTGCGCCGAAATCTTCACAGGGTCATTTTATTCATTCGCCTCCATACAAAAAATGCCTGCCAGGACCGGCATTGAATCCTTCCCGAAGGGTTCAAAGCACAACTCTTATCCACTTATCCACCGCGGCGGTAATGCATAAAGTAACGATGCGTTTGGGAATTCGATGCTGTGTTCGGTCTGGCCGTGTTTGTCTGTAGAACCACTTACTTAACTATGCGCTAGGTGTCCCACCTCCTGCTACGAGGGTTAAAAGTGGCGAAGGTGAAGGAGAAATAGAAATCAAGGAGAGCGTTTCAGGGTGAAATAATTTATTTGTCTAAAATTTATATAGAAAGCACTCCGTTGTGGGGAATCATCCTGAGCTTTGTCCTGCAGCTTACTGTAAGCGTGTCACACTGTTGTAATCTTGACACGTCTAGTTTAACCCTAGTAGCCACCTTTGTAGCCACCGTAGCCTCCGTAGCCCCCGTAGCCAGGATAGCCACCGTAGCCACCATAGCCACCGTAGCCACCATAGCCACCTTTTCCGTAGCCTCCGTAACCTCCGTAGCCTCCTTTTCCGTAGCCTCCGTAACCTCCGTAGCCTCCATATCCTCCGTAGCCGCCGTATCCTCCGTATCCTCCGTAGCCGAACTGGGCGGCTGCCAGGCTACACAGGACGGCCAGCACTCCGAGGGCGATGAGGAGGGACTTGCTGCTCACGGCAATCATGTTAGCTGCGTAAATTATTACGAGAAAAGCAGATGAAATATCGGTTGCAGAGGCATCGCTGGCTGTTTCTTTTTCTGCTTCAAGAGTAACACAAGCAATTTTTACAAATGTAGAAGTGCTGCAACAAAACATTTCTCCGCTGAAGCTCAAGGTTTTGGGGTTTTCAACAGAGGTACACCAACCGCCGTTTCTTCAAAAAGAAAAAAGGTAGGCCGGCTGCCGTTTCCTGTAACTGCCGCGTTTAATTGAGAGTTTTGTCTTCACGCGCAAAGACTCAAAATAAGAAATTACGGTGCGGAATTCCCGTTTTCAGACGTTCTGGGAAATGGTCCATCGGATTAAATGCGAAAACGTGGGCGTGTATTCACGAATCAGTTAATTCACAGAAAAGTATTTGAATTCACAGAAAAAAAGCGTAGTTACTTAGCTCGTTATAGGAACGCGAAGTTGAGTATAGCCAATAGAGCCTTCGAAAACATTTAGGTTTAAAGCTTGAAAATATCCTGATGCAGATTCTCTCCAAAAAATGCAGTCATTCGCGAAATTATGAAAATGCGGCATCAAGGTTTGCATGCTTTACGTCTGCATGGCATTTGATCACAACTCCTTGCTTGTGCAGCTCCGAAACATCTCTGCATAAATACAGTGAGAAAGCCCACAGCTTATGAGGTTTGTTGTTTCCCCTTTAACCAGTAGAAAGTCGTACAGAAACGAAGCCTAATCACGTACAGAGGTTTGACCGGGCGACACTCACCTCTTTGTACTTGGTGGTAGCGGTGGCAGTTCAGAGATGTGTGTGTTATGTTGCACACTTCTCCTGGACGCATATTTATATATCTACGCCTACAGACACGTGTCACACTAGTGCGGGCGCGCTCTCGTAAACGTGGTCATTTGTTCAAGGTCTCAGGCAGGAAATCCTTTTGAGCAGAGGCAGGTGGTTCTTAGGCCCCAATCCACAGACATTGCAATGGCAGAATCCAATCCATCAGATTTCCGCCAACACTAACGGCGTGGGAATCGTTTGGCTGATAACGATATGTTTTTCCGACGCTGAAGCGTATCTTTAATGCGCACTGTCTCTCCGAACATTTCTAGTAATTCCGAAGGAGCCCATATTCTGTTGATAGAATGTATTCATAAGCAGCGCAATCTAATTCGAGAAACGACGTATCTCTTCTATGGTCATTGAAAAAAGCGACCATAGCCACGTATTATAAGGTATCAGAGCAACAGTTTTCGACTCATTTTTCGCATACTGTTTTTACATCAAATATAAGGTACTGAGATGTCTATTACATTGCGTCAAAAACCGGATTATTTAGGAGTTACATGACCCCATTGCGGGAAGCGCACGTAATTGTAGGTACGTAATAACAATAACACGCAAACACATACTGAAGGAAGGTTCACACTAAACGGTTGGAGCTTAACTGTTTCAATATCTAATTTCTTTACATATCACCCAAACTTGACACGGTCGATTTCGCCATGCCAAATTTGTCGCTAATTCAGGCCAACTTACCTCGCGTACGGGAAGCAGTTATTTTTCCCACGTTCCCTCCAAGCTTCAAAACAACAGATAAAAACCTTCAATGAATCTCTATTCTCGGGTCATCGCTTTTTATAATACCTCGAAGTAGGGTTCCCCATGTAAATAATAGTAAAGACGAATTCCATCGGGGATGTGCTGCTGTGGGAAGAAGACAGGACAGCGGACGCTCAGATCAGCGCCCAGTGGTCCATTTAGTTATTCGTCTTTGAGGTTATCCTGTTCGTACATAATCTTAAATAAACTCTCCGTGCAACTTATCATCTTTGATGGAGTTGCAGCTGTGACTGAAAGCCACAAGACATTCTTCAGCGTACGTGAAGTTCGCGGTGAGAACATGGCTCATGAGAGGTGGGCAGATATGCTACGCCCTTGGTGATGATTTCCCAGTCCATGATGCTGGCACATTATGATGACATAATTACCTTGGCTGTATAATTGGATCAGTATCTATGAGGGCGTCAGCGTTCATAGCAAGTTGAATTAAACATTGATGCTGGCCATCGCCATTTTCTAAATAACGGGCTCATCTGGGTGTTGTCGGAAACACAAGACGCAAACACGATTAAAAAAATTTTTCAATCTGTTCAGCCGGGCTGTTTGCGATGAAATCACACATAGACGTACAGAAACCGCCAGGTTCCTGGCAGTCACGACGTGCTTTCCTTCAGTCTCTAACTGAATAAAATGTGCTGCGAATGAGGCTTTCAACGTGGTTGTCTACAA
Organism: Haemaphysalis longicornis; assembly: GCA_013339765.2. Lineage (NCBI taxonomy): Eukaryota > Metazoa > Arthropoda > Arachnida > Ixodida > Ixodidae > Haemaphysalis > Haemaphysalis longicornis. The sequence goes on from CM023451.1 coordinate 38,122,293, forward strand.
CGGTTACACGAAGGACAACTCTAGCAGGCGACAATTTGAACGAGCCATGGTTCGTTTTTATGCACCGCAGCTTTTCCGCCCACCCAACCTGACTTTTTGGACCTCCTCATCCGAGGATCCTTCTACTCTTATTTGTTCCTCTTCACCGCGCCACAACCTCACCAAGGGAGTTCTCTGCGAATTGGAGGCTCTTGCTGCGGCTTCCCTAATGGACCCTGGTGCCGAATGCACATCTCCTTTAGTGTCACTGTTTAAAGCGGTTATCCGTCAAAAGCTTGCAAACCATGGAATTTCGACCAATTTCCTTCGCTCACCCCCGCGCACTTTAAACGTTTTCCCTCACACCGTCGGCCTACGCGAATACTGGCGCGGCGTTTTCAGCCGCGTAATACTGGCGAGGGGCAAACCCCTGATGACAAGCCAATCAGCTTTCACTGCGGTCACGTTGGCCACGTGAACTATTACGGCCGCAGCCGCTGGGCGTCGTCATCGTCGGACTCTCCCTTTCACCCTCTGGAGCCCGTGGACAGGTGCCATCACTTCTGGACGCGCCTTCAGTCAACTACACGTCGATTCAAGATCGCAGCGCTCTGAATTCAGAAGTGCGGGCTGCCTCCCCGATGACGGCAGCCTTATTAAGTGCCTGCCGGTGATTGACTCCGTTGACCTACGTGCTCCTAGCAGGCAAGAAACCCTGGCAGTCAAGAAGGTGATGCTGCATCAATGACCCGACCCGAAATCTGCAAGACGTCCTTGGCGATGCATTTGTAGTGCGCGCTGTTATTGACACTGGTTCCCCAGGTGCCGCCATATGCTCAAGCCTCCGCCGTTGTCTCCAACCTCTTATGCAAACAACAATGTGTGTTGTGCCAGCCGTTGATGGTAGCACGCCTTTACTCGGTGGAATGTGCACCGTACGCCGAAACGCTAAGACTAAACTCGACGTTATGTTTACCGAGCTAGAACGATGCCCTCACGAACTTATCCTCGGTCTTGATTTGATCTCAGGAAGTGCCGCTCTCATGGTCTGCTGCCCGGATATTCTTAATCTTCAATTTCCTCTCCCAACTTCTATTGGCAATCCCCGGCCTCATTTTTGCTCGACATATCATCTTCGTTTTCCACCAAAACTAGCCAACGGTGACTAATCCCCCTGCTCATCTGTGGCCGACGAAGAATAGTTCATCTCATCTATTAGGAACTTGCTGATGTGAAAGGCCTCCCCCCCCGTCATACCTTTAATTGCACGTATTGCCGAGAATTAGACCTGTCTCCCTTTTTTGAACTTTCATTCGTTTACTTAAATTTTCCGCAATGGAATGGCGCATGCCACGCTGTGTCCTTTGGGCGCTAATGACGTGCCAAACATTGTCGACACAGCGCCTCCAGGATTAACACCCCACTCCCCTCGGAGTAATTTCTCAAGTGGATTAGATCACACCCATAATAATGCCTGAACACTCAAAAGTAGGCGCCCACGCTCTGCACCCCCTTTTGACATACTCTAAAGGCGTATTTTATTTAGGCAGGCGCCCGCGAAGTAGCACATCCGCAGTGACACATCGCATTAACACCAGTCATGTAACACTTGTACAGAGACGGCCCTCTACTGCGTACCACCTCAAAGCGTCTCGGCATCCTACGAGAGGCTCTCAAAGTGCTCATCGAAGACGTTATTCAACCATTGGAGAAAGGCGGCACCTGGTGCATCTGTGCGGGTGGCAGGTGGTTAAACAAGATTACGAAGGAAGGTTTTCCCCTCTTCCAGTAATTGACGACACTTTTAACTGCTTTTATTCGGCGGGATATTTTCGGTCCACCCGCCAAGGATCTTGGTACGGGTAAATTGTTGCGGGTAAAAATACCGCAAAACGCCTGCATTTCTGACCCCTGATAGTCATCGTAAAGTCCAGGTTCGGCCATATGGTCTGTAGAGAGCGGCGGCCTAGAGAATGCGGGACTTCCTTTTGTCCGGCCTTCAGTAATCGACTCCTGTATCCTAGTAAGATGACGGCGCCGTCTTTTCGCGAACAGTTCAGACGTATTGAGGGCACTTTTCTATATTCTTGTAATATTTTGACGAACCAAACTTGAGCTGAACTCTAAGAAGAGCTGCTTCGGCTACCTTCAAATTACAATTCCTGGCCACCTAGTCGACGCACACCTCACGTATTCAGACTGACCCTGAGGATGCCGTCATTAATTTTCCTGAACCTCGCTTGAGTCGTAATTCGCGTAGGTTCCTAAGACCATGTTGGTACTCCTACCATTGCTTGAAAGGACTGGTTATAGAAATTGCTTACAGAAAAAAAAGTTCATGCCAGATTTTCGTTCTTCTCGTTTATTTACCGCTGAACCTGTTTTCTAACTATAAAACATAATTTTCAGAAATTTTGTGCACCACCTAACACATTTTCGCACTAATTGCAGGAGCGGTTCTAGAAGAAACCAACCGGACTAGCTCCTGTTAATTCTCTCTAGAATTTTTTTATGCTATTTAGCTTACCGAAACCGATTCACACTACTTCACTGAGTGATATTGTAATATAACCAAAGGTTGCATACCCATATCATTTGAGAACAAACAATTATTCTGGTTGCGATAAACATGATCTCAGTTAACTGTCGCTGGAACATAACAACCCATAACAAATTACTTACTCGACATAAAATTCAACTTTTCGTCTTTTCACATGTGTGTTTGATACTGGAGTGGTGTCGTTTGCCAAGAATTAAGATCGGATCTTTTGATTTTGTAGGAAGCCAAGTGTAGAATCCCTTCTGAAACATCTAAAGGAGTCATTGCATAACGCGGCATGACAGGTGCCTGCTATTGCTTTCGATATACAGAGCTTAAAATAAATATTTTGCAGTAGAAATAGTATATTTAAAGTGCCTACTTTTAAGCAGCGAAATACTGATAGGGCAGTCTTTTTGCTGACACAAACGTGGTACCACTGTTTGCAAAAAATGTACCGCACCTTCTTAAGAAAGTTTAAGAGAAGCGCGAAATCTTTCTAACATCAAAACTGCAGTCAAAAGTGCGTGAAAAATGTCTCTAAAAGTGCCTCAAACCTTCCCTGAATGGGCATCCAATCGATCGCCAAACTATAAAAGGCCCAAACGCGAACGAAAAACAAACGCATGCGACAATTTTCCGCGCACTGAGTGAACGCATCTACGGATGATTGAAATGTATATCGATACGTGGTTTAAGAGATAACGGTACACGTTCGTACCCCTTCTTCATGATTGATGCTTGTATTGACACAATAGAAGCCCGGTTTCACACAGGCGCGTTGTGTCCAGAGATCTTATCGGGGCTTTAGCTTTTTGACAGGATTCCATCGGTCCGACTAAAACAGCTGTCCACTGAAGATGCACGCGATGACAAAACAAACAAAAACGTTTTCATTGTGAGACGCGTAAGACCTTGTCATGGACACCTTTATTATTTTCATCTTGTTCGTTGCGATGAGTACCTTATAATAAACAGATCAACTGACGTGGTCCTCGAAACCTGATTCTAATACAGATGATGATGACGAAGATAATGACGAAGTTCGAGCTTATTTTCCGATAGCAAAGTAGGCAGAAGTTATCGTTCAGGCAAGTTCCTTTGATAGGATTGGGGCCGCTGACGATCACAACGACGCCATCACAGACATCGTCATCACGATGCTCAATTCCCTCCTTGGATTGAATATTTTAATTGTTTGGGGGCTAGTTTTAGCTTTCTAGCCAATAGTCCCTGTGGACGAGTTCGATCGCACAACCATCGTACACAGCGGCACTAAGGTGTAGCAGTTATATCATTAAATGCTTTCTAGCCATTTTCGTGAAGCCCAGCGATATTATAATAATGAGCGCACTTGTTTTGGGTTTGCAAGACGTATCTGTAAATCTAGCTAGTACAATGCTTCAAAATACGGCAGTGAACTGGTTGTGCCGGTCTGACATGCTCATGTGCCATCGAATCAGGCTCTGCTGTCCTGTTGTGATAATGGGACATTTTCTGGCAGGAAACGTTCCTGGCAAAAACATAACCTGCAATATGAAACAATATACATTTCAGTTTGTTTCTTCCGAGAATAAATATGTTTTTGATATCTTACAAAGGATGCTTGATTTAAAAAAAAGCGCTTTTTGCTTCCCAAGAATTGCAAACTTGGTAGTGTAGTATAGTCGGAAGTGTAGATGACTAAGCTGGGGGGTCGTCAAAACATATCCGGTTGGATTTCTGTAAACTGTCTCTAATTCGGTATTTTGCAGTAACGGGGGCAAGAACTTTTTCATTCTTTATTTATTTGCGATCTAATGCAAGTGAGAATAAAACTAAACTAAAGAACATCAAGATAAACCTGAAAACATAAGATTACCTAGCCGAAAGCTCCGTCCTCAGAGATATTATGCGAGTACAGGAAAGAGGCAGCGGGACCTTCCCGCATCTATGTCCCTTATGCTATGCACGCAAAATTGGATTTGGTATTGTCCAAAGCCGGCCAGCCTGTACGCCTTCACGGTTCGCACCCTGGATGGGAACCCACGACTTACTACCTTGACCACGGCGTTCCCCAAGGGTCAATTTTAAGCCCTCTACTTTTCAACCTGGCTTGAAATTGAATCACTTTTCAAAACAACTTCAAATTGAATCAGGCGCCGCTTCACCATATACGCCGATGATATCACGGTCTGTACGGAAGTGGCCGGCTTTGATTCTTTTGAGGGCCAAGTTGTTGAGCTACAGGCCGTGGCTAATAGCATTGAGCTCACTCTGGCTCAGCTAGGTCTACAACTCCACGTGAGAAAACCGAATTTCTGGCAGTATATGGTTGTAAGCCACTTGATACGCCCCAATAAATTGCAGTCAACATAGTCAACTGCGATGTGTCTCCTTAAACTGAGTACATTACACTCCTAGGCTTTCCAATTGAAACAAAAACAGTCCTGGCATTTGGCACAAAAGATTAAAACAGAAATGGAATGCCATACTGCACTCTATCCGTCGATTGTCTAATAAAAATGGTGGAGCATTGCAGAAAGCTATCTTGAATATGGCCAGGGCTGTCACTGTTAGCACCCTCACTTACGGTGCAAGGGCTTACGACCTCAACAAGAATAACATCAAAACCATTCAGGTGCTACATCGGGCGACGCTCAGGACAGTCACTGGCTTACAAAAGTATACACCCATTCGTAAACTGGAGCAAGCTGTACCTCTTCCTCCTATTGAAGCCATCATTCAGGAGGCGAAAGCCCAGGCGGACTTCGAAAAACCCTTTACACACCGGGGACACGCCTTAGCAGCGTAGGACGCCAGAACACCACCAGTACTTCCCGATTACCCAGTTCCCATAGCACCCTGGCGGCGACCAGCACTTGATACTTCTACGCACAGCAAACCTATACAGCGTAGTAATACGCTATTGCGACAGCGGCGAATCCAACGCCTCCAAAGGGATCGCCTTCAGAACGAACTGGACATTTTCACGGATGCAAGCGTAAAACATCACGGCGCGGGCCTTGCTTGGACATGCCCTGAGACCCCGGTTCTCTCAGGGTACACCACCATACTTGGCAGAGAACATTCCAGCCTCGATGCGGAGTTGTACGCTATTATTCGTGCAGTGTCAGCTATCGCCGTTGACTGTGACCCACCTCTACCGCCCTCAATACGCATACCCACCGATTCTTACGAGGCCCTCACATCTTTGTGATCGTATCATTCCACCCACCCATGGGCCGCTCAGGAGAGCTCTCCCTCTCGTTCTTTACTGGTGCCTGGGGTAAGGCCGTCGCGGTCCCCCTCTCCCTCCCCAGCGATGCGTATTCAGCAACACAAGAAGGACCGACGCGCACGTCTAAAAGCATTAACTGCAGCTGGCTACCTCAGCCTCCTACCTCCTATTCTCCGCTCAGGCGAAATTTTTATTAACAAATACATTGCACTCAGCTAACACACCCGAAACACTTCGCAAGTTCTATACCCCTCATCTGCCCCCTTGATGTCTTTACTGCCGTACCACCACTCCATCAGACCTCACACGCCTAGTTTGGTGGTGCCCAGCTTTCGCCAGGCACCGTACATCCAAATCGCCCCAACCCTATCCCGATCCACAGCAAACTGATGCACAACTATTATATGAAATAGCAGCTTATTCAATTAAAAGCGGTGTAGCACGGGTTGTTTGAGCGGGTTCCAAGAACCAGCCCAGTTATTGAGGCTACTGAGAACGATCAGCATTTGTTTATTTTCTCTTACCCTCCCTCCCCATTCCTTTCGCCCATCGTGACCAGTGGTCATCCTTTTCTATTAAAGGTTGTCTCTCTCTCTCTCTCTCTCTCTCTCTCTCTCTCTCTCTCTCTATCTTTAATCAAGACGCAGGGCCAATTGTAAGGTGCTAAGCTTTTTATTTTGTAGTGGACTTCACCTAGGCTAGTAGTAGGAGCTTCAGGATGTGGGTTAGATCACCCTCGCTTTGAAGGTTCACGTTGAGCCCACCCTAGCTGTTTGAATACGCGGATTTCAAAGTGTTCGCCGCTATCGTCTTGAATAACGGGAACTTCCTTACTAAACAAAGCCGGTTGAAACTGGCCACAACACCAATAATACAACGGCAGTGCACCTTTTAAATTGTTCTTGCAACATGTTCCCATTAGTTCTCTTGTTCTTGTTCGCCGCGCTGCATCCTATCACCATTAAACCAAGCCAAAACCACCTGAAGGTTTCTTTTTATGCATTTTTATATTGGCTGTCAAACTTTGTGTTTGGGGTTTGTGATAACGGAGCTAGTGACTGTTTGCCTGAAATACACTAGCCTCGGTTCAAGTTTTCCTTGTGCGCGCGTGGACGGCGAGATTCAGAACAGCACGTGCTGCAGGTGAAGTTCGTAAACAATAGAAACGGCGCGTACCCCCCACTTTGCTGTAATGGCAATGAGACCGTGGGCATTTCCGAGGCGACACCCGGCGCCAGCGAAAACAACGAGAATGGACTCGCGCGCTCTCTTCTCAATAGCCTTGCGGAACGGCTCGGGCACGTGTCAAATTGCAGCCTGCAAACTCCTCGCGCTCGGCCGGTCGAGCGTTGATCGAGCGAAGGTCACGACGTGTGTGTGTTGCCTCGATCGGAACAAACGTGCCGACGGCCACCACGCCGGAGAGAGGGAGTCATGGCACCCTTGGTGGTAGCCGCTGACGACGACGCAGACGACGTCACCTCGGGCGCGTTGTAGTGTGTCTTCACCGGTACGGCCACTCAGTCGCCGTAGCTTCCGCGTGTTTAGCGAGCGTCGCCTAGTCGCTCTCGGCAACCTTCAGTTTTCCCCTTCGCTGCCTTCGAGCCCATGCATTAGAAGTGGCGGTCCCCAAGTATCGCCCTTTTCTCTCCCCCCCTTTTCTTTCTCTTGGCATTACGGACGTGTCCTGCGGTGTGAAAAAGAGGCGCAATGCGCGTGTCCGAAAACACGACAGCGAGTAGGAAATAGCAAAAGCGTGGCGCGTGGCGGTTCCGAGAAGGCGCGTATGGTGCAACTAAAGGGCACCATTGGTAATGCTGCCGCGAGGTCCTTCGGCCGGGAAAACTGATAGCATTTCCACGTGCTGTTAGGCGTGAACCGCCTACTCTGACGTCTTTTTAGAGAAGCTTTGGGAAAAGTTGGTGAAGAGTACAGGTAGCGTCCTTCATTCTAAGTTCGCTGCAAGTTTCATTAAATTCTTCGGCCTCCTTTGCTGGTTTCTGCAGAATCGGAGAGCTTAGAGGAGTAGGGTTGTGGGCGTGTTAATGGTTTCTTTCTGCTACAGAAACAAACATTCCGGGGATTAGGGTACAGATACGCATCAAAAGGCGGAAAGAGAAGCGTTTGAACACATTCTAGCAAAGAAAACGAAATGCCAACACCGAAACATCAGCCTATACAAAGTAATTGGGGTCATCATTCTGGAAATATTGGTAATCCATAAATTGGCTATGGTTGCTCAAAAAGAAATGCGGACGTTAGAGAGAATAGACAGACACTACGAAGTAACTCTGATATGTCTAGAGAGTTATTATGTAATCATAGATATGTCATAACTTCGCAAAGCCTTGCGTTATAATTTACGGATATAAAACCGAGAGTCCATTTCACTTTTCGATCTGCGTGGTCCAGAATGTCGTGCGTGAATTCAGATTCATATATTAACAGTTGGGATTGGTTTGTTTTTTGTACCCCATGCTTAAAGCTGGTTGCTGAAATGTTAGCTAATCATTAGGGAAATGCTAAAAGTGGCAAGATACTGCTTAAAAATGCGACCGTTCTAAAGCCCACGTTCTCTATACACCACGTCCATCTAAAGCACGTTTCCCAAATTTCCGAATCGTTGGTGCGAAATTTTGAGAACTAATTTTCAACCCGTAATGTCGCACCGCAGCAGCATTTATTGTACAAGCCCGTTTAACACTAAAAGTGTGCAGGAGCAAGCAGGCCTCAAGACTGCTGCACTTCGATTCGGCGGCCCATTCAGTATACGTGGCTACTGGTTTCATTTTGTAACTCATAGGTGCACATAGGCATACATGGGGCGTTCATACTTGTATATGACTGCGTACATTTCCCCCAGTCTATTGTCTTCTTAGCAATGCATGTGTGTATAGCGTAGTAGTAAAGCTTAAGAAGGCTCAATTTAGATCAGAGCATCTGGAAAGTAGGTTTACACGTAAATAGACAGTTTTCAAACTTTCTCTGCCATTTTTGTAGATAACTAGTTGTATAGGGTAGCAGGTGGCATGCTGTCATGATGGCCGTTCAATACAGCGTGGTTACGCAGACGCCTAAGATTCTGGTCGGTGCCACCCGTCTGCTTCGGCTTCTTACAGGGTCTGCTTGGGCCGGCGAAGAGATGAACAATGAAGACAAAATTCAACCGATTTTATTTGAAAGAAGTAGCCTTAAGGGCGTTTTTTTTTCGAAGAAAACTAAACAATTCTAAAAGAACTTTCGAATTCCCCGGATTCGACTCATCCGCCTGCTAACTCCCTGTCAGCATTCCAGTTAACTCCCTGTCAGCATTCCAGTGGTACAAGCAAACAGGACTGGAGCCTCCATTTCATTGTACCGCTCTGGTTGTTAACGGTTGTTTTTTTCGGCGCCCGGCATGTCGCCGACAAAAGTAACCCTCTGCCCCTCTACCGTTACAGGGGCAAGGCAGGTTGTGGCTGGCGAACCACAACCATATTATTAGTTTTCCAATTATCCAGCTAATTGTTTAAGTGGACGTACAGATCGCCATGATTCTTGCTGGGCCAAAGACGTCTTTTGAATCAATGAAATCAATTTTGCTCCTGAGTACATTGAACTATATGATCTAATGTTTCGTAACTTAGTTAATAGTGCTTCGGCTTACAGAACTTACAGGTTTAACTATTGCGAACTGGCTCGGTACATGATTTAGTAAAACCGGAATTCAACCTGAGCAATCTTACGTCACCCGAACTGGAATGGAACTAGATTTTGTTTGTTTCTACACGCTGATTAAAACTTGCCTTTGTTATGAAGGAAATTTACTTCGTAATGGCGCATTAGAACCAACAGCCCTGATGGAAAAAAGGAACCATCCTCTTCTTAAAAACAAAATGAAAAGAAAAGGGGGAGACAGAACGTCCGTGGAAACATCGCGGTAAGATTGTAATCTATACGAGTACGCCCGCCGTAAAGGTGTTCAAGGCTTGATTGATTTTAGGGTTTAACGCGCCGACGCAACGCAGGTGATGAGGCGCCCCGTAGTGAAGGGCTCCGGATTAATTTTGACCCCCTGGGGATATTTAACGTGCACCTAAATCTCGTACGCACAGGTGTTTTTGCTTTTTGCCTCCATCAGGAAAGTGGCCGCACCGGCCGGGAATCGAACCCGCGTCCTCGTGCTCAGCAGCACAACGCCTTAGCGACTGAGCCACCGCGGTGGGTGGGGGCTCAAGGCCATGTTCAAATGTAACGAATTTATTTTTCGCCCTACTTCTAGCGTTGGCTTCGATTAAACAAGGCGTTCGTTCATTCTGTGTTGAGCGAATGGCTCGGTAGGCGACATGAGCATGAACCAAGGTCTCTGGTGCTCTACCAATAAAAGATTCTTAACTCGAGGCTGCTCAGGCTAGACCACTTTGAATGGAGATTGGTTTAATCAGTCTTAGGACCAGTTCGCCGAGTGTTTGAGGGCTTATTGCGGTCGTTGAGCCATTCGTAGGTGGTGATAATGTGTAGTGATAGTGAAGGCCACGACGAGAATTTTGATCATGATATTTAATGGCGAAAGAGCATCATGTCTAAACACTGCCAAAAACAATAAGTTCAGATGATAGTTAAATGCGTTAATGCGTAGAGTAACCAGAAAATTTCGCACAGATGCAGACGACGTCGTCGATATCGCTTTTTAAAGAATTGAGGCATTCGAGGTACGTAGTTGGTGGCAGAGGGGCGTACCATAGCCGAAAATTTCAGAGGCATAGCTATCAGACGCATAGCTGGCGTTGGCGATCTATTTATGATAAGGATAATGAAGATCGGGTGGTTAGTAAGGGATGCGAAGAAACCAGGCGGAGTTATGTTTTGTAGGGGAGTTTTCTTGTGTTTTTTAATGTAGTGGTGGCTACACATGTAATGATGGGGGGGGGGGGGGGAGGATGGAGAGCGAAGGGTTGAAGTAGCCGACACAAGAAAAGCCGCAGAGGCTTGCAATCTTAGACTCTGTTGTGCAGCGCAGTGAGCTGCCCTTTATCACGCCCAGGTTCTGCAGGAACACGCGACCAATCAATGCGAACGTCACGTCGTTGCAGCTGATTTTACTTAGCTAATGAAGTATTTTGTGAGCAGGTGGATTGCCACAGGTCCGGTTATGCATTGTTTATGGCTGGGAGGAATTCGCTAAGAATGCGAATTTCGCGTTTAATGGTCACCGCGAAGTCGCACAAGAGAAAGTAAAGCAAACCAAAAGGGCGCCCGAACTATCATAGAGTGGACAAGCTTTTACTTTTTTTTCAGCCCTCGTTCCAAATGTTCTTTCGAAAAATAAAATGATTTAATTTTGATTTTTCCGCCTATTGATTTCATTTTATCCACCTACTTCCCTGAGCACACCGACGAAACTGAAGAATTATTCCCCTCAAGCTATTTCTTTCCCTCAATATCTCCCTTTCAGTAAAATTTTCCTCTAATTCCTCCTCAACCACCAAAAACGAATACCCCGACTAAATGGGGGAGCATTTATTGCGCACCGGTTTACTGCTACTACCAGTTAAGCTTTCACAATGAACGGCGGAGACGCGGTATAAAAATGAATACTCGAAGACTTTTGTATCCTGACGACATTTCACCGCCAGTACTACCATCCAGAAAAAAAAAAACAGTTTGCGATCAGTCTCATGTTTTCTTAATGCCGGTTTACCGTCGAATTACCACGTCCCGTCACGATCGTCGAGTCGCCACGTGTGCGCTCTCAATTAGCAGCTGTTGATGTCACTCCTTTCACCTGGGACCGCTCCTTTCCCTCGCTCAAACCCTAAAGGTAGGAGCGTAAATAAAGAAGATAGATTTGATGATCTCTGTTTGCAGTCGAAATGAAATATTTCTTTTCGGATTTTAGATTCGAATGCCACGCGTACAGATTTCGATTATACAAACGGCCTTGAGAAATGTGTAAACTAGTCGTCAGAGCTCTGAAAGCACTACCCGGATAGCGTTTTCCGTTGACCGGGACTATGGGTGTTTCCAATGATAGCATGAAAAAAAAGCACAAGGAGACTGATGAAAAGAATAAGCGAAAATTGCCTATTTCTATGCATATTCTGGAAGACACAATACTAAAGCGAAGTAGTATACAAATATTCACCCACATCCTGCAGACAAGCGAGATACAACCAAAGAATAATTGCGTTAATTTGTGTTTTAGGCGTAGCGTTCCGTTTACTGGGTATGATTGTAAAAGTACCCACGCACATTAGTTTTCTAGCAGAATAACATGCTCGGTCAGAACGAAATTGCGGCCTATAGGTAGTACATCCGTTCAAATATTTCTCCTAGACAAATGGAACGCGATCACGAAAATATGACCCAGAAAACACAAATGGCGTGCTTTTTTCATGCAACTCAAAATGGCTTGTGATTCTATTACAAAAACAAACTTGGGAAATGTGGCTTTCAAATATACGAATAACGTGCCATTATTAGGACTGCCACGAGTAGTAGTTTTGCTTTTGCGTGTTCGTTTTCATACTATCGCGTTCACAAGTTTTTTATCTTTCCATAAGTGTGCCGTAGGGGTAAATTTGAAATTAATCCGTTCAATACGACACAGCCTTTGTGTGTAGGTTTATTTTGCAGTCACTAGAGCGAGGTCACCTTAGCTTCACTCGCCCTCTGTCTATTCCGCAAGGTCGAGCACACCAGTTAACAACGATTGACACACGCCTTTGTGTTTTACAGTGTAGTAGCATACGGCTCACACCTCGGTTTTAATGGCGTGTTGGGGTCTTTTCGCAGAAAACAATGTACTCCAGCACCAACCATCTCGATGATTGTCTGCAGCCTTGAAGGGAAATGTAGATATGCTAAAAAACAGTCCGCTTATGGTTACAACGAGTTCACATTCAGTTCACCTAACAACATATCTCGCCGTGTAGTTGTAAAAAATTCTGAATTACCGTCTGCTGTCAATTGTGGTATTCAAAGGGTGAAGTGTCAAGAAAACGGCTTACTGCAACTATCTCAAAACAAATTAAGTTATATTCAACTGCTCAAATGACTGCATATCCATGGGAAGTTTTGTATCAACAAGTACCATGGGTACGCGGTCGCCGTTTAATTACAACATGAAGCCGCCGCTACCAAGCAATTTCAGCGGCATCACAAAGCTGGCGTTCGACAGACAGCCCTTAGCTTGTCTGCTGCGATGAAACTGTGGCCCTTCCAACGATGTCTGGAGTAAATCAATCAGAACAATCCAAAATGGTATAGGAACAACTGCATATGAGTTCCTGAACTCGCTAGACTGCTTCCGGTCAATACGCTAGGTAGAAAATTAATGAGTGCTTCCACTCTATCAAGGTAAGCGACCAGCAAAGCTTGAGCCAGAATATACGGCACGTGCCCATTATTACGACAGAAAAGAACTGCTATTAAAAATATACAATGGAAACTTGTCTTGAACATGTGGCTAATACCAAGAGGCGACGGGGGAAATAAGACAAGCGAGCGCTTGGAACCCCAATAAAGAGAGGCCGGTGAAAACTTCGACCTAGCCGACGTGCATCGTAAGCGCCAAACAATTCAGACACATTCATCATCTGCCTAAGATTCTACTGATCTCTAAAATGGTGAACATTGATAAATCTTGATAAAATCATTGATAAGTCTTGATTAAATTGATAAAATTTAAATAATTTGTAATCCTGAAAATGGTGTTTATTATTGAATAATCCAGTCGAAATGCATATTCATGTGATGAGACGTGCAAACCTAAGGCCAAAATGAAAGGCGTAAAATTTTGAAAGCGACCGTGTTGTAATCGCGCACACTCCCTATGTTTGTTTTACAATGCTTCGCGCTTCAAAGACACGTGGGCCGTTAGGAGCTTTTGTTCGCGGACGTGTAAACCATACTAAACCATACCTTTAAAAGCTTCCGTTGTAGTAGCGCCAAAGTACAATTTAGAGCGCCTTTGTCATTGCTTTAATTGGTATTTAAACAGCTTCGTTGTGCAATCACCGAAGCTAGGCTGAGTGTCAAATGGTTTCTCCTTGTTTTGTTTCCTTTGTGTGTTAACCATGTGTCCTTCGGCATACCGCCTATCATGTACTGGTGTGCGGATTTTTTTCGTGCTCGTGTTTTTTGTCGTTAATGATACGCACCGGGAATCTGGCATTAGTTTGTGCACGTAGGTTGAATTAGGGCTGTTGGCAAAGTGGTCATCAAAGAAAGAAATGAAATAGATAAACCCAGAAGACCGAGCTCTTGATGGCAGCTCTCGACGTTTGTCAAATAGCCAAAAGGTGAGGAAGGCTATCATATTCTTTTTTCTGCGGCTCTTAAAACTGATATGCAAAGCCACTGCCTTTTCCACCGGTCGAGCTCTTAGCGATAAGTTCCAAATTGAGTCAATGCGTTTTTAGCTCGCAGAGTGTCTCAACAACATATAGATCGGCTCCTATACCATTATGGTGGGGCGTAAATGCCAATGGACCTTTTCTACTAACTACATCTGCGCATGCGCATGCAGGCTCCGCCACTTCTTTCGGTGGCTCGCTCGTATCGCAAGAGCACCTTCTGGGGGATGCTGTGGGTATCCCGGGATCAATTTCAAGCAGATTCTCGTTGTAATTCGATTACCACTGCCAAGGCGCTGCGTCACTGCACGTACAATCAGTGGCATTGGGAAACGTGCTAACCTTCGTCAACACCGAGTCCAAAGAGCGACCTTTGCGCATGAAGTTAAAAAAGCTGAGCGCAGTGTGCATGAAAAGCCGGCCTCTTAGCTGTCACCCCAGGCTTATCTCGCGATTAGCAGCATTTGACAAGAGCTTTACCGGAAATGGCGATTGAAAGAGCCACGAATTGTGATTTTTCCATTCGCGGCTACTGGCGCTGTTCTGGCGGGGGAAAAGGTAAATTATTACAGTTTTAAAAGTTATGCACCTGATGAGTGGGGTTTCTATTTTAGCGTAGGTAATACGTATGCCTACGCGTATGGCCATATGACAATATAGGAATTTTGCAGCGAACACTACATTGGTTAGAATAGTTAGACTGGATTTTAGATAATCATATCTTGTAACAGTTTACTGTTACATGCCCCAAAATATCAAACTTTTGGAGATAGAGAGAGAGCGAGAGGGCGAAAGAGGTAACTTTACTCTGTGACGACGAGAAATCCTAGGCGTTGCCCAAGAGCCCTTTAGCTCTAGCATCGTCTTAGGACGTCCTAATGCCCCAGACTTGATCCCCTAGGTCGGGGCTCAGCAATATGACCTCCCAGTGGTCCACACTACAATGTTGCGCCCTAACGTCGTTGCCTGTGGACGAGCCCCCAGCATATTTTATATGTGTTCCGTGTCGTTAAACCAGCAAAACGTGTCAAAACATTTGCCCTGGAAACAGTGACTTTACGAAACCGGGCTGGGCTATCAGTTCGTTTGCAGAACTTGTCGAACACGGATGGCCATTGACTTAGGGAAGAATGAGTCATAAGGGGGCGGCCCTGCTATAGCCTCTAGGGATTAGTGATGATCCCTGTAGGACATGAGCCGATCCCTGGCTGAACAGCGAAGTCAATGAGCCCTGTGGTCGTCACCAGCACGGTCAGAAATCCTCCAAGTTCTACGTGCATTCGTTTCCAGCCAGGCCTGAGTGTTCAGTGCCCATGTTACACATATCTGTCAAGACCGCCTGAACATTCTGCCATGCAGTCCTGAGAATTGAAGACGCCTGTGGGAAGATGCGCATCCTGCGTAGTTTAGGATATCGAGACTTCCACTCGCTAACCACGGATTAGGATTTTTGTGGATGGCGTCATTGCCAATGCAATGGCCGCCTCTTCACCAACCTGTGGTTCGCTCATGTGGACCGGCCCAGAGATGATGGAATCAATCTGCCGATTGACTATCGCAAGTTCCTTGGCATCGCGACTCGGGTAATCGGCTCTGTCTATGTATACCACGTCCTCGAAATATCCGAGTCGTTTGCGCGAAATTCTTATAACTAACTTTTCAAATTGTTATGTCGCACAGCAACGGCATTTTTTGATACTTGGCTATCTAATAAATATAGTCTACAGGGGCAAGCAGGGCTCAAGACTGCCGCACAGCACGTTGGCGGAGCACTCACTAAATGTGCCTACAGGTTGCATTTTATAGTTCATAGGTGTATGTACATATGTATACATGGGGCGTTCATACTTTTATATTACTGCCTGTATTGCCCAATGTCTAATGTCTTCTTGGCAATGCATTTGTGTATCGCGTAGTGGTGAAGCCGACTAGAAGGAGGCTCAGTTTATAGCCGAGCGTCTCAAGAGTAAGTTTACACGTTCTCAAAATTTTCTACCATTTCTAGAAAGAAAGTTGTATAGGGCGCAAGTAGCATGTTGTCTTGCTGGGCGTTAAAAGCGGCGTGGTTCCGCAGACGCCTCAGCTCGTGGTCGGCGCCATTCATCTGCTGCGGCTCTTTACAGGGTCCTGCTTGGGCCGTGGAAGAGACAAACAATGAAGACAAAAACAACTTGGTTGTATTGGAAAGAACTAGTCTTTAATCAACAGATTAATACTATTCGAGGTCCAAAAAGCGTTTTTTTCCACCAAGACCGCTTAATCAGTGTAAAACTAATTGCGAATTCCCCGCTACACAACTTCAACCGTGATGTAATATTGCCGCGAAGCGTGCATTGGGTCTGTATATTTATGGATTGTTTTTGCCGCAAGGCTGCGCCGGGCTGTGTTGTCGGTGTTATCTTTGGGACAAGTGAAGCACATGTTCCATTCTTTATTGTTTATGACGCATGCCTTATCGCATTTTATAGGTAGAGTGTTTTGAACTAACGTCACCATCCTAGAATAATCTCTCTTTGATCTACAGTGTTCTGGATGTAATTGGAAGATTCGAGAAACACTCGCGCCAAAGATAAACGCCCGCAGAGCGGACGCCACGGTATTCGATTAGCCGACACTCGCCTACGCATGTCACTTTGTTGACTGCTGCTTCACCGCCTCTGTATTCTTTGAGTTGTTAGGGGAGCAAAAGTTCGGTCCAATAAACTGTTTTTACCTTCGAGTCAACTGCGTCGTCTTGGGCTACGTGACAATATGGTAAAACGCTCTGTGCGGCCTCTTGTGCGCCCGGCCGCGGAGGCCGTTTTACCTGATCGGAGGCTAAAAGCAGAACACGCCAGTGGGATACGAGATTTCGGCGCACGTTAAAGATCCCACGGTGTCAAAATTAATCCCGGAGCCCTCCACTACGGCCGCCTCATCCCCGTCGGTTGCGTCGGCGCGTTAAACCCACATATCAATGAATCAATCAATCTTGTGCGCCCGTTTTTGCATGTTAGAATTTCAGTGGTGCAATGAAACAGACTGGAGAAACCAATAAATTGTACAGTTCTGTTTATTAGCGGTTGGTTTGGCGGGCTTCCGCATATCATATAGATAAGCCCCTCTGTCCGTTAGAACGGCTGGGTGGGAAAGTGGGGCTGGCGAACCACCAACTACGTTACCTGTTTTCAAAATTTCTAGCTAAGTGTTTAAGTGGACGTGCAGTCGGCATGACTGTTGTTGGGACAAAGACTTTTTTTGAATTAATCAAAAGGAATTTTATTCATGAGTATGTTGTACTAGATCATTTATTTTTTCCACACTTAGTAATATTGCTTACGGCTTACAGAAGCAGTTCACAAACCAGTTTAAATATTGCGAAGTGGTTCGGTACATGATTTAGTGAAACCGGAATTGAACAGGAACAAAATTATGTCACTCGAACCGGAATGATACTGTTTTTTTTTCTTTTCGACACATTTATTAAAACTTGCACTTGTTATGAAGGAAATTTACTCTGTTTCAGAGCCTTAGAACCAACACCTTTGCAGAAAAAAAACGGCCCATACTCTTCTTCAAAACAAAAAAAAAAGCGAAACGAGGAGGTAGAAAGCCCGTGAAAACATCGCGGTAAGATTGTAATCTGAATAAGCAGGCCCGCCTTATATATGCGAAGGCCGAGTTCGAATGTTGTGTATTTATTTTTGCCTCTATTTCCCGCGCTCGCTTGGTTTAGCCAACGCATTCGTTCATACTGTGTGGAGCGTATGGCTCGGTAGACGACATGAATATGAACCAGTGTGTCCGGTGGTACACCAAGGGCAAATTCCCAGCTTGAGACAGCTCGAGGTAGACATCTCCGAATGGGGAATGGTTTAATGAGTCTTTGGGCCACTGCGCCAAGTGTATAAGGGCTTATTAGGGTCGCTGATCCATTGGTAGGCGGTGAGAGTGTGTAGTGATGGTGAAGATGATAACTACGATGAGGACGTTTATTATGACATTTTATAGCATAGGGGCATCACGTTAACACAGCGCCAAATACATTACGTTTGATGACATTTAAAGGCGTTATTCATAGAGTTACGAACAGATTTCGCACAGAACCAGACCACTCGGTCAATATCGCCTTTTATACCATTGACGTATTGGAGGTACATAGTGGTTGGTACAGGGCCTACCGTAGCCGAAAAATTTAGAGGCATAGCTGGCGTTTGCGATGTATTTATGATGACAATAAAAAATGGCACTGACTGTTCATTGTGATCAAGGCACCCGTACGGTAGCCAAAAGATCTTTTTTTGGATTTTAAACATTCTTGGTCAGTGCCAGTTTTTATTGTCATGTGTTTTCCCTGACCAGACGGGTTTCCGTCCAACCCTCGAATTTATGTATTTATGATAAGCGTTCTGAAAATCGGGGAAGGTTGGTAGGGATGCGAAGAAACCAGACGGAGTTATGTTTTCTATGGGAGTTTTCTGGGAGTTGAGGTAGCCGACACAAAAAAAAAGACCCAGAGGTTTGCAGTCTTAGACTCTGCTGTGCAGCGCAGTGGGATGCCTTCTTCCACGGTTAGGTTGCGCAGGAACAGGCGAACAGTCGAAGCGAACGTCAGTTTCATTGCAGCTTATTGTAATGAGCTAAGAAAGTACTCTCTGAGGAAGTGGATTGCTGGAGGTCGGTATGTTAATTTTTTAGAACGGAGAGGGATTCGCCAAGGATACGAATTTCACGTGACATGGTTGCCATGAAGGCACACATGAGGAAGTAGAGCAAACACACTCCATTCGACCTCATTCCTTGACCAGACCTACGAAACTAAAGCGTTGTTCACCTCAAGCCACCACGCCTTATCTTTTTCGTTCCATGAATCTTTCCCTACAGTCCCTGAACTACAAAAAAAGCGTTTAAATAACGTTCTCCATCTTCCTTCTTATGCACCAAATGCGAATACTCTGACTAAACGCGGCAGCATTTATTGCGCGCCGGCTTACTGCCAGTAATAGTTAACTTTCACAACACCCGGCGGGGGCGCGGTACAAAAACGAATACGCGAAGGCTTTTCTTTCCTGCCGATATCTCCCCGCCAGTTACAAGCATCCAGAAAAGAAAACAGTGACGACGCTCAGGCTCGTGTTTTTTTAATGGCAGTTTACCGTCGAATTCCAACGTTCCGTCACGATCCTTGAATCGCCACGTGCGCGCTCTCAATGAGAAGCTGTTGATGTCACTCCTTTCATATGGAACCGTCTCTTCACATCGCTCAAACCTAAATGTAGGAGCCTAAATAAAGAAGATGTTTTTTTGTGATATTTGTTTTCAGTCTGAACTAAACATTTTTTGTGTTTTTAGAGCGGTGTACCAACAGTACAGATTTCGATTAGACGAACGGCCTTGAGAAATGTTTAAAGTAGTCTTCGGAAATCTCAGTGTCTTAGCCCGATGGCGTTCTCCCTTCACCGGGAGTATCGGTTTTTCAAATGATTGTTTGAAAAAAAAAGCACCAGGAGGGTTATGAAAGGGTAAGCAAAAACTGCCTGTTTCTATGCTCATTGAGGAAGACACAGTGGTAAAGCGAAGTAGTATACAAATATGCCCCCGCATCCTGCTGACAGGAGATATACAACCGAGAAATGATTGCGTCAACTGGTTTCTTAGCCATGGGGTCTATTTACTGGGCAGGATTGCAATAGTACCCACGCAGATTAGTTTTAGGGGCGAAGCTCCTCTTGCTCGGGCCCTGTCCATCCCTCGTCGCTGTTGTATACGGCACGGCACCTTAATGATGATTGTGGCAGGATCCCCCTAGGGATGGCCAACATAAGATTGTCCGACGAGGTCAAAACGTTCAACGCGTTCGTTGCTACCCAACAAGGAGAAGGGGAAAGAAGAAGAGGTTGCGTTCGTCGCCTGCGAGCTCATTACACGTGCCGGGGGGTACCGACACCAGACACTCTGCAGAAGAGCGACGGCCAAGTGGCTAAAATGTCACACACCGATTTCGTCAACTTACCCATGGAGATTCTCATCGTCCAAAACAACCCCTACATAACCACCACAAACATCCACGTCATCGACGGGCTTGTCAACGGAGCGGTGGAAAGCTTGACGTGTCGAGTGTTTATATGATGTTGCGGGCGAATGTTTCAAGTTTTTACCGATAGGCATTATTGCTTCGCCCCTCTCATCATCATTCAATTCGTGGAGGTGGCGGAATTTTTTTAGCAGAATACGTTCTCGGTTGCAACAAAATTGTGGCCATACGTAGTACATCCGTTCACATGTTTCTCATGGACAAATGGAATGCGATCATGAAAATATGAACAGGAACACACAAATGGCGCGATTTTTTCCAAGCAAGGGAAAATGGCGCGTCTCAATTACAAAAACAAAGTTGGGAAATGTGCCTTTGAAATATACAAACAACGTGCCATTATTCGACCGCCACGAACAGTAGTTTGTTTTTGCGTATTCTGGTTCATATTATCATGTTCCCATTTTTGTGTCCATGACTGTGCAGTAGGGGTAAATTTGAACCTAATACGTTCAATACAACACAGCCCTTGGTTCTATGGCGGATTATTTTGCAGTAACCACAGCGAGATCACCTTATCTTCACTCACCCTCTCTCTTTTCCTCAAGGTGAGCACACCAGTTAACAAAGACCACACACGCCTTTCGTTTGTACAATGAAGTTCCATAGGGCTCGCTCCTCGGGTTTTGGGAGTGTCGGGGTCCGTCAGCAGAAAACAATTTGCGGCAATGCCAGCCGTGTCTTGGATGATCTGCAGCTTTGAAGGGTAAATGTAGATACGATAGAAAAACCAATAGTCCAGTTTATCGTTACAACCAGTTTCATTCAGTTACCCTGATTACCGTTTTCACCATGCAGTTGTAAAAAATTCTGAATAACCCTCTACTGCCAAACTGATGCTCTTCGAGAAGACGGCTACAACTAGTGTTTAACCGCAACAATCTGTAAACAAATTAAGTTATATTGAACTGCTCATATGACTGCATATCCATGGGTAGTTTTGTATCAACAGGTATCATGGGTACGCGGTCGCCATTCTAATTACAACATTAAGCCGAGGCTACCAAACAATTTCAGCGGCATCAAAAAGCTGGTGTTTGACATACAGCCCTTTGTTTGTCTTCTGCGATTAAACTGTAGTCCTTCCAATATTATTTAGCCCAAGTAAATCAGAACCATGCGAAATGGTATAGGAACAACTGCGTTTGAGTTCCTGAACTCGCTAGACTGCTTCCGGTCAGTACGCTGGTAAAGAAATCATGAGCCCCTTCACTCTATCAAGGTAAACGACCAGCGAATCTTAAAACTCAGATTATACAATACGTGCCCATTATTACGACCGAGAATAACTGCTATTGAAAAAATACAATGGAAAATTGTCTTGAAGGTGTGGCTAATACCAAGAGGCGATGGAGGAAATTAGACAACCAAGCGCTTTGGACCCCAACAAAAACAGGCCGGTGAAAACTTCGACCTGCCCGACTCGGATCGTGAGCGACAAACAATTTAGAAACATTCATTATCTGCCTAAGATCCAACTTATCTCAAATTGTGAACATTGATAAATCTTGATAAAATCAGTAATAAATCTTGATTGTATTGATAAAATTTAAATAATTTTGAATGCTGAGAATGGTTTTTATTACTGCATAATCCAGTCGAAATGCATATTCGTGTGATGAGACGTGCCAACGTAAGGCCCAAATGGCTGTTTTGAAAGGCGTGAAATTTTGAAATCAACACTGTTGTAATCGCGCACACATACTATGTTCGTTTTACAATGCTTCGCGCTGCAAAAACACGTGGGGGCTCAGGAACTTTTTTTCTTTTTTCGCGGACGTGTAAAATACACTAAACCATATCTTTGAAGGCTTTCGTTGTAGTATCGCCAAATTACAATTTAGAGCGCATTTGTCATTGTTTCAATTGGTATTAAAACAGCTTCGTTGTGGAGTCACCGAAGAAAGGCTGAGTGTCAAATAATTTCTCCTTTTTTTGTTTCCCTATGTGTGTTACCCACGTGTCCTCCGCCATACCGCCTATCGGCACTGGCTTGCGGCTTTTTTTAGTGCTCGCGTTTTCTTCGTTTATGTTACGCACCGGCAATCTGGCAATAGTTTGTGCAGGTAGGCTTAATGAGGGCTGTTTTAAACGCGGTCATCGAAGAAACAAATGAAACTTATAAACCCAGAAGACCGAGCTCTTGATGGGAGATCTCGACGTTTGTCAAATAGCCAAAAGGTGACGAAGGCTATCATATTCTTGTTTCTGCGGCTCTTAAAGCTGATATGCAAAGCCACCTACTTTTCCAATGGCCGAGCTCTTAGCGATAATTTCCAAATTGAGTCAATGCGTTTTTAGCTCGGAGAGTGTCTCAACAACATTTAGATCTGCGGCTATACTATAAGGATGGGGCGTAAATGCCAATGGACCTTTTGTACAATCTATATCTGCGCATGCGCTTGCAGGCTCCGCCACATCTTTCGGTGGCTCGTTCTTATCGCAAGTGCGCCTTTTGGGGGATGCCGTGGGTATCCCGGGAACAATTTCAAGCAGATTCTCGTTGTAATTCGGTGGCCACTGCCAAGGCGCTACGTCACTGCACGGACAACCAGTAGCATTGCAAAACGTGCTAACCCTTGTCAACAGCGCGTCGAAAGAGCGACCTTTGCGCATGAAGTTAAAAAAGACGAGCGCGGTGTGCATGAGAAGCTGCCCCCTTACCTGTCACGCCAGGCTCACCCCGCCATTAGCAACATTTGGCAAGAGCTTTACCGGAAATGGCAATTGAAAGAGCCAGGAATTGTGACTTTCCTATTCCTGGCTACTGGCACTGTTCAGGCGGGGGAAAAAGTCAATTATTACAGTCTTAAAAGTTATGCACCTGATGAGGGGGATTTTATTTTAGGGTAGGAAATACGTATGCCTATACGCATAAGATATACAAGAATTTCACAGCGACACTACATTCGTTAAAACAGTTAAAGGCTGGTATTCATTTAATCGTATCTTGCAACATTTCACGTTTAAATAAAATATCCAAGTTTTGGGCAGAGGCATAGAGCGAGGGATAGAGAGGTAACTTTATTGTGTGACGGCCAGTAATCCTAGGCGTCGCCGAAGCGCCCTTGGGCTCTAGCATCGTCTTATGACGTCTGAATGACCCAGACTTGATGCCCTAGGTCGGGGAAGAGCAATATGATCTCCCAGTGCTCCACACTACAATGTTGCGACCTAACGTCGTTGCCTGTGGACGAGCCCCCATCATATTTGCTATGTCTTCCCTGTCGTTAAACCAGCAAAACTTGTCAAAATATTCGCCCTGGAAACAGTGACTTTAGCAACTGGGCTGGGTTATCAGTTCGTTTGCAGAAGTATCAGAAAAAGAATTAAATTCCCTTAGGGTTGAATGAGTCGTTAGGGAGCGGGCCCACTATAGCGTCTAGGAGTTTGTGAGGTCCCTGTGGGACCTCACCACACCCTGGCCGAACAACAAAGTCAATGAGCCCTGTGGTCTTCACCAGGTCGGTCAGAAAATCATCCAGCGGTGTGCGCGCACTCGTTTCCAGCCAGGCCGGAGTGTTCAGTGCCCATGTGACACATATCTGTCAACACCGCTGAACATGCTGCCGTGCAGTCCTGAGAATTGAAGACGCCTGTGGGAAGATGCGCATGCTTGCGTAATTTAGAATATCAGTCTTCGACTCGCTACCCAGGGATAAGATTTTTGTGGATGGCGTCATTTCCATTGCAATAGCCGCCTCTTCACCAACCTGTGGTTCGCTCGTGTGCAACGGCGCGGAGCTGATGGAATCACCCTGTCAATTGACAATCTCAAATTCCCTGGCACCGTGACCCGGGTAATCGGCTCTGTCCATGTCTATCACGTTATCCAAATACCCGAGTCGTTCACGCGAAATTGTAAGAACTCAGTTTTCAACTCGTTATGTTGCACTGCAACGGCACTTACTGTACAAGGCGATCTCTTAAATATAGTGTACAGGGGCAAGCAGGGCTCAAGACGGCTGCACAACACGTTGGCGGACCTCTCACTAAATGTGCCTACAGGTTCCATTTTATCGCTCATAGGTGTATGTACATATGTATGCATGGGGTGTTCATACTTTTCATATGACTGCGTGTATTGCCCCTAGTGTAATGTCTTCGTAGCAATGGATTCGTGTATCGCGTAGTAGTAAAGCCGACTTTAAGAAGGCTCAATTTATAGTCGAGCGTCTCAAAAGTAAGTTTACACGTAAACATACAGTTCTAAAAGTTTTCTACCATTTGTAGAAAGAAAGTTGTATAGGGCGGCAGGTAACATGTTGTCTTGCTGGGCGTTAAAAGCGGCGTGGTTCCACAGACGCCTACGTTCGTGGTCGGTGCCATTCATCTGCTGCGGCTTCTTACAGGGTCTGCTTGGGCCGTCGAAGAGACAAGCAATGAAGACAAAACACAACTTGGTTTATTGGAAAGAACTAGTCTTTAATAAACCGATCAATTCATTTCTGGCTCCAAAAAGCATTCTTTCCACCAAGACAACTTAATAAGTGTAAAACAAATTTCGAATTCCCCGCTACACAACTTCAGCCGTGATGTAATATTGCCGCGAAGCGTGCATTCGGTTTGTTTATTTACGTTTCGTGTTTTGCCGCAAGTCTGTGCCGGTCTGCGTTATTGGTCCTGGAAACAAGTGAAGCGCATGTTCCATTCTTTATTTTTTTCTGACGCATGTGCTATCGCCTTTTATAGGTAGAATGATTTGAACTAACGTCACGAGCCTAGAATAATCTTTAATCTACAGTGTTCTGGATGTAACTGGAAGATTCGAGAAATACTCGCCCCGAAAGATAAACGCCCGCGGAACGGATGTCACGGTAGTCGAATAGCGACACTCGCCGGCGCATGTCACTTTGTTGACTCCTGCCTCGCCGCCTCTGTATTCTTTGAGTTGTTAGGGGAGCAAAAGTTCGCTCCAACAAGCTTGTTTTACCTTCGAGTCAACTGCGTCGTCTTTGGCTACGTGACAATATGGTAAAACGCGCTTATGTGCCTCGTGTGCGCCCGGCTGCAGCGGCTGTTTTTCTGATGGAGGCGAAAAGCAAAAACGCCCGTGGGTACTATATTTCGGCGCCCGTTAAAGATACCCAGGGGGCCAAAATTAAACCGGAGCCCTCCACTACGGCGCGCCCCATCGCCTTCGTAGCGTCGGTCGTTAAACCTTATCAATCAATCAATCAATCAATCAATCAATCAATCAACAATCAATCAATCAATCAATCAATCAATCAATCAATATCAATAATCAATCAATAATAATCAATCAATTAATTCAATTAATAATCAATCAATCAATCAATCTATCAATCATTATTGTGCGCCTGTTTATTACATGTTAGCTTTCCAGTGGTGCAATGAAACAGCGCTGGAAAAACAAATAAATTGTACAGTTCTGGTTATTAACGGTTGGTTTGTCCGGCTTCCGCATATCACATACATAAGCCCCTCTGCCGTTAGAAGGGCTGGGTGGGAAAGTGGCTGGCGAACCACAACTACTTTACCTGTTTTCAAAATTACCTAGCTAATTGTTTATGTGGACGTGCAGATCGCCATGATTGTTGTTGGGACAAAGACTTCTTTTGAATTAATCAAAAGCAATTTTATTCATTATCCCGTTGTACTAAATCATTTATTTTTTCCACACTTAGTTAATATTGCTTCGGCTTACAGAAGCAGTTCACGAACCAGATTAAATGTTGCGAACTGGTTCGGTACGTGATTTAGTGAAACCGGAATTGAACAGGAGCAAAATTATGTCACTCGAACCGGAATCGAGCTGATGTTTTTGTTTTCGGCATATTTAATAAAACTTGCGCTTGTTATGAAGGAAATTTACTCTGTGTGAGAGCCTTAGAACCAAGACCCTTGAAGAAAAAAAAACGGCCCATCCTCTTCTTCAAAACAAAAACAAAAGGAAACGGGGAGATAGAAAGTCCCCGAAAACATCGCAGTAAGATTGTAATCTGAATGAGGAGGCACGCCTTACATATGCGAAAGCCGTGTTCAAATGTTGTGTATTTATTTTTGCCTCTATTTCCCGCGCTCGCTTGGTTTAACCAACGCATTCGTTCATTCTGTGTGGAGCGAATGGCTCGGTAGACGACATGAATATGAACCACTGTGTCCGGTGGTATACCAAGGGCAAATTCCCAGCTTGAGACTGCTCGAGGTAGACAGCTTCGAATGGAGAATGGTTTAATGAGTCTTTGGGCCGCTTCGCCGAGTATGTAAGGGCTTATTGCGGTCGGTGAGCCATTGGTAGGCGGTGAGAGTATGTAGTGATAGTGAATATGATAACGATGATGTGGACGTTTAAGATGATATTTTATAGCAGAAGGGCATCACGTTAAAACAGCGCCAAATACGTTATGCTCGATCACATTTAAATGCGTTGATTCATAGAGTTACGAACAGATTTCGCACAGAACCAGACAATGCGGTCAATGTCGCCTTTTATAGCATTGGGTCATTGGAGGTACATAGTGCTTAGCGCAGGGCGCACCATAGCCGAAATATTTTCAGGCATAGCTGGCGTTGCCGATGTATTTATGAGAAGCGTTCTGCAGGTCGAAGTAGTTCGGTAGGGATGCGAAAAAACCAGACGGAGTTATGTTTTGTATGGGAGTTTTGTTGTGCTGTCTGTGTAATGAAGGGGGTAGGTAATGAAGGGGGGAGCAGGATTGAGGTGACTCATACGACAGAAGCCGCCGAGGAGAGCCATCTTACACTCTGCTGTGCAGCGCAGTGAGCTGCCTTCTTCCACGGTGAGGTTCTGCAGGAACAGGCGACCAGTCGATGCGAACGTCAGTTTCATTGCAGCTGATTGTAATGAGCTAAGAAAGTGTTCTCTGAGGAAGTGGATTGCTGAGGTCGGTATGTTAATTTTTATAGCTAAAGGGGATTCGCCAAGAATACGAATTTCGCGTTAGATGGTAGCCGTGAAGGTACACATTAGGAAGTAGAGCAAACCCACTCCATCTCACCTCCTACCTTGACCACACCTGCGAAACTGAAGCGTTGTTCACCACAAGCAACTACACCAGATCTTTTTCGTGCGCTGAACCTTTCCCTCCAGTCCCTTAACGGTATAATAAGCGTTCTAAATAACGTTTTCCATCTTCCTTCTCATACACCAAAGGCGAATACACTGACTAAACGTGGCAGCATTTATTGCGCGCCGGCTTACTGCCAGTAATAGTTAAGCTTTAACAACACCCGGCTGGGATGCGGTACAAAAAACATAATGCTTTTCTTTCCTGCCGATATCTCCCCGTCAGTTACAAGCATCCAGAAAATAAAACAGTGACGACGCTCAGTCACATGTTTTCTTAATGGCAGTTTGCCGTTTGAATTTCAACGTCCCATCACGGTTCTTGAGTCGCCACGTGTGCGCTCTCAATTAGCAGCTTTTGATGTCGCTCCTTTCATCTGGGACCGCCTCTTTCCATCGCTCAAACCTAAACGTAGGAGCATAAATAAAGAAGACAGTTTTTGTGGTATTTGTTTTCAGTCAGAACAAAACATTTTTTTACTTTTTAGACAGGTTTACCAGCAGTACAGATTTCGATTACACGAACGGCCTTGAGTAATGTCTAAAGTAGTCTTCGGAAATCTGGGAGTCTTATCGGGATAGCGTTCTCCCTTGACCGGGAGTATCGGTTTTTCACATGATTGTTTGAAAAAAAAAACACCAAGTGGCTTATGAAAAGGATAAGCGAAAACTGCCTGTTTCTATGCTCATTCAGGATGACACCATGATAAAGCGAAGTAGTATACAAATATGCACCCAGATCCTGCAGACAGGAGATATACAACCGAGAAATAATTTCGTGAACTGGTATCTTAGGCGTGGGGTCCGTTTACTGGGCAGGATTGTAATAGTACCCACGCACATTATTTTTCTTGCTGAAAACGTGCTCGGTTACAACGAAATTGTGGCCATAGGTAGCACATCCGTTCAAGTGAATAGTTATGGACAAATAGAACGCGATCACGAAAATATGAACCAGAACACACAAATGGCACGATGTTTTCTATGTAAGTCAAAATGGCGTATTACACAATTACAATAACAAAGTTGGAAATTTGGCTGTGAAATATACCAATATCGTGCCATTAGTGTACAGCCACGAAGAGTATTTTTTTGCGCGTTCTTGTTCATATTATCGTGTTCGCATTTTTTTTTTGTCCATGACTGTGCAGTAGGAGTAAATTTACAACTAATACGTTCAATACAACACAGCTTTTGTTTGTGTGGATGTTTATTTTGTAGTCAGCAGAGCGAGATCACCTTATCTTCACTCGCCCTCTCTTTTTTCCGCAAGGTGAGCACACCAGTTAACAACGAAGACACACACCTTTGGTTTTTACAATAAAGTTGCATAAGGCTCACTCCTCGGGTTTTGGGCGTGTCGGGGTCCGTCCGCAGAAAACAATTTGCGCAATGCCAAACGTATCGTGGATGATCTGCAGCTTTGAAGGGTAAATGTAGATACGATATAATAACCAATAGTCCAGTTCATCGTTACAACGAGTTCCATTCAGTTACCCTAATTACCGTTTACACCATGCAGGTGTAAAAAATTCTAAATTACCGTCTGCTCTCAATTTGTGGTATTCCAAGGGTGGAGTGTCAAAAGAAGACTGCAACTAGTGTTTTGCGGCAATTATCTGCAAACAAATAAAGTCACATTGAACTGCTCAAACGACTGCATATCCATGGGTAGTTTTGTATCAACAGGTATCATGGGTACGCGGTCGCCGTTTAATTACAACAAGCAATCCAGCTACCAAGCAATTTCAGCGGCATCAAAAAGCTGGCGTTCGACAGACAGCCCTTTGTCTGCTGCGATGAAACTGCAGTCCTTCCAATATTCTTTAGCGTAAGTAAATCAGAACAATCCAAAATGGTATAGGAACCACCTGCGTTTCCGTTCCTGAGCTCGCTAGACTGCTTCGGTCAATAGGCTGGTAGAGATTTTAATGAAGTCTTCCATTAAATCAATGTAAACGACCAGCGAAGCTGAACCCAGAATATACGGCACGTGCCCATTATCACGACAGAGACGAACTGCAATTAAACATATGCAGTGAAAACTGGTCTCGAACTGTGGCTACTACCAAGAGGCGTAAGGTGGAATTTAGACAAGCAAGCGCTTGGAACCTCAACAAAAAGAGGCCGGTGCGAACTTCGGCCTGCCCGTCATGGATCTCACAGCGATAAACAATTTAGAAACATTCATTATCTGCTTAAGATTCTACTGATCTCTAAAATGGTGAACATTGATAAATCATCCACTCAAAATGCATATAAGTGAAAAGACGTACGCGCTTGAAATTAATTTTTAATTCCGAGAATGGTGTTAATATTGAATAATAAAGCAGTCAAATGCATCTTTTATGTGATGAGACGTGCAAACTTAAGGCCCAAGTGGATGTTTTGAAAGTCGTGAAATTTTAAAAGCGACAGTGTTATAATCGCGCACATACGCTATGTTTGTTTTACAATGCTTCGCTCTTCGAAGACCCGCGGTAGCCTTAGGAGCTTCTGCTCGCGGACTTGTAAAATCACTAAACCATATCTTTAAAGGCTTCCGTTGTAGTAGAGCCAATTTACTATTTAGAGCGGATTTGTCATTGCTTTAATTGGTATTTAAACAGCTTCGTTGTGCAATCACGGGAGCCAGGCCGAGTGTCAAATGGTTTCTCCTTTCTTTGTTTCCTTTTTTGTGTTACCCATGTGTCCTTGGTCCTTACGCCTATCTGCACTGGTGTGCGGCTTTTTTTCGTGCTCAGCGTTTTCCTTCGTTAATGATACGCACCAGGCAATCCGGCATTAGTTTATGCAGGTAGGTTGAATCAGGGCTGTTGTCAAAGTGGTCATCGAAGAAAAAATATCTAGACCCAGGGAGCCGAGCTCTTGATGGGTAGAGCTTGACGTTTGTCGAATAGCCAAAAGGTGAGGAAGGCTATCATATTCTTGTTGCTACGGCTCTTAAAACTGACATGCAAAGCCACTGCCTTTCTCCGCCGGTCGAGCTCTTAGCGATAAGTTCTAAATTCATTCAATGCGTTTTTACTTC
This sequence comes from Haemaphysalis longicornis, assembly GCA_013339765.2. NCBI lineage: Eukaryota > Metazoa > Arthropoda > Arachnida > Ixodida > Ixodidae > Haemaphysalis > Haemaphysalis longicornis. The sequence goes on from CM023451.1 coordinate 38,152,522, forward strand.
ACAGAGTGTCTCAACAACATTTAGATCTGCTCCTATAGGAATGGGAAGGCGTATATGCCAATGGACCTTTTCTAATAACTATATCTGCGCATGTGCTTGCAGGCTCCGCCACTACTTTTGGCGGCTCCTTCTTATCGCACGTGCACCTTCCGGGGGATGCCGTTAGAAAGCGTTAGAGTTAGAAAGCGTTCAGAATCGAGCCTCACATTTTATACTTTCAAATTATCACCGCACATCCAGTGTTACATGTATGAAAGCAAGACTATCTTTGCCGTCTTCTTGAACATCGCAGAAAAGTGTTTCGTTTATGCTTGTTCCACAAGATTTATCATTGTAATCCCATCCTCAGAAGCAGGCTATTGTCCAGTTCATCTAACACGTCGTCCCAGATCGACCATCAGCACAAAGTTCACGTTCCATCGTCTCGCACAAACCTGTTTCACGATTCCTCTGTCCCTACCACTTGTGCAAGTTGGAATCGCCTTCCTCGGTCTGTAGCTGAAATCGGCAACCATAACCCACCTGTTTTCATAACAAGCTGTATTTGTAATGTTTATTGTTGTTTGACTGCTTTTGTCTGTAATATTGTGTATTTCCCACTCCCCTCTGTAACGCCCTCGGGCCCTGAGGGTAACACGCATAAATAAATAAATATCCCGGGACGAATTTCAAGCAAATTCTCGTTGTAATTCGATGGCCACTGCCAAGGCCCTACGTCACTGCACGGACAATCAGTGGCTTTGGAAAACGTGCTAACCTTCGTCAACAGCGCGCCCAAAGATCGACTTTTGCGCATGAAGTTAAAAAAGCGTAGCGCGGTGTGCATAAAAAGCCGACCTCCTTAGCTGTCACGCCAGGCTCGCCCCGCAATTACCTAGCAACATTTGACAAGAGCTTTACGAGAAATGGCGATTGAAAGAGCCACGAACTGTGATTTTCCCATTCGCGGCTACTGGCGCTGTTCTGGCGGGGCAAAAGGTCAATTATTACAGTCTTAAAGTTATGCACCTGATGAGTGGGCTTCTAATTTTAGGGTAGGAAATACGTATATCTACACGTATGGCTATATGACTATATAAGAATTTTACAGCGACGCTAGATTTCGTTAAAATAGTTAAAGACTGGATTTTAGACAATCGTATCTTGTAACATTTTACTTTTACATGCCCTAAATAAAAGTCAACTGCGTCGTCTTTGGCTACGTGACAGTATGATAAAAGCGCTCTTGTGCGCCTCGTGTGCGCGAAGCCGCAGCGGACGTTTTTCTGATGGAGGCAAAAAGCAAAAATGCCCGTGAGTACGATATTTCGCCGCCCGTTAAAGATGCCCAGGTGGTCAAAATTAATCCGAAGCCCTCCACTACGGCGCGCCTCATCGCCTTCGTTGCATCGGCGCGTTAAACCCTACAATCAATCAATCAATCAATCAATCAATCAATCAATCAATCAATCAATCAATCAATCAATCAATCAATCAATCAATCAATCAATCAATCAATCAATCAATCAATCAATCAATCAATCAATCAATCAATCTTGTGCGCCTGTTTATTGCATGTTAGCATTCCAGTGGAGCAATAAAACAGCACTGGAAAAACAAATAAATTGTACAGTTCTGGTTAATAATGGTTGGTTTGGCCGGCTTCCGCAGATCACATAAATAAGCCCCTCTGCCGTTAGAAGGTCTGGGTGGGAAAGTGGCTTGCGAACCACAACTACTTTTTCTGTTTTTCGAAATTACATAGCTAATTGTTTAAGTGGACGTGCAGATCGACATGATTGTTGTTGGGAGAAAAACGTCTCTTGAATTAATCTAAAGCAATTTTTTTCATGAGTCCGTTGTACTAAACCATTTAATTTTTTCCACACTTAGTTAATATTGCTTCGGCTTAGAGAACGAGTTCACGAACCTTATAATTATTGAGTACTGGTTCAGTACATGATAGAGTGAAACCGGAATTGAACAGGAGCAACACTATGTCACTCGAACCAGAATCGAGCAAATTTTAGATGCGACGCATCTCTTGCTCTCGTGGTTGTCCCTCCTGCGTCGTCGTTGTTATCGCGGCGTCCACACACCACCTGCGCATGCGCAAACTCTCCTCCGTTCTTCTCGCCAACAGCTGTGTGCAACGCGCTCTCTCTGTCTCATTATCATAACAGCTGCGCGCGCTTCGCTGACGCATCTCTCTCGCATTTTCTCTCGCTGCGCATGCGCAACTCTCCTCCGTTCGTCTCCTCTCCTTCAAGTGCTGAATATAAAGCGGTGAGCGCGCTGCGCTGGTTCAGTCAAGTGCGTTCGCTTGACTGCCCTTGACTTTGCTTGTGCTTCGCTTGACGACGACGACTCCGTTGCTTCTTCCTATGTAGTGTGATGGAAGCAACAGTCCCGTCAGCGAGTGGTTTGACACAATCGAGTACCAGCGTCAATCCAAACGCTGATGGCACGTTACTTCAACTGAAGACAAGGCTGCGAAGCGACGGGCACGTGACGCTGAACGTTTCACGCGATTTAGAGAATCAACCCAACCGAAACGCCAATTGAACTCCCCGATGCGTCGCGAAGATGGGCGTCATTTTTTTATTCTTTTCGACACATTTATTAAAACTTGGGCTTCTTATAAAGAAAATTTACTCTGTGTGAGAGCCTTAGAACCAAGACCCTTGAAGAAAAAAAAAATGACCTATCCTTTTCTTCAAAACAAAAACAAAACGAAAGTTGGAGATAGAAAGTCCGTGAAAACATCGCGGCGGTAAGATTGTAATCTGAATGACGAGGCCCGCCTTATATATGCGAAGGCCGTGTTAAAATGTTGTGTATTTATTTTTGCCTCTATTTCCTGCGGTCGTTTGGTTTAACCAACGCATTTGTCAATTCTATGTGACGAATGGCTCGGGTAGACGACATGAATATAAAAAGCTGTTGTCCCGGTGGTATACCAAGGGCCCACATTTCCCAGCCTTGAGACTGCTCGAGGTAAGACAGCTTGGAATGGAGAATGGTTTAATGAGTCTTTGGGCCGCTTCGCCGAGTATGTAAGGGCTTATTGCGGTCGGTGATCCATTGGTAGGCGGTGAGAGTGTGTAAGGATAGTGAAGATGACAACGATGATGTTGACGTTTATTATAATATTTTATAGCAGAAGGGCATCCCGTCAAAACAGCGCCAAATGCAAAATGTTTGATGATATTTAAATGCGTTAATTCATAGAGTACGGACAGATTTCGCACAGAACCAGACCACGAGGTCAATATCGCCTTTTATAGCATTGAGGCATTGGAGGACCTAGTGGTTGGCACAGGACCTACCGTAGCCGAAAAATTTAGAGGCATGTCTGGCGTTGGCGATGTATTTATGATAAGCGTTCTGGAGATCGGGGTAGTTTGGTAGGGATGCGAAGAAACCAGACAGAGTTATTTTTTGTATAGAGTTTTCTTGTGCTGTTTGTGTCTAGTGGTGACTCCGCAGGTAATGAAGCGACAGAGGCCGCCGAGGCGAGCCATCTTACACTCTGCTGTGCAGCGCAGTGAGCTGCCTTCTTCCACGGGAGGTTCTGCAGGAACAGGCGACCAGTTGATGGAACTTCATTTTCGTTGCTGCTGATTGCATTGAGCGAAGAAAGCATTTTGTGAGCAAGTATATTTGCCGGAAGTCGGTACATTAATTTTTGACTGCTAATAGGGAATCGCTAAAAATGAATTTTGCGTCGGATGGTCCCCCGAGAAACAACACATGAGGAAGTAGAGCAAAGCCACTCCAACCCACTTCCTACCTTGACCACACTTACGGAACTGAAAAATTCTTTACGTCAAGCCACCACACCACCTCTTTTCCGTCCCCTCAACCTTTACCTCCAATCGCTTAACTATATACTAGTAGTCTTTCAAATAATGTTCCCTATCTTCCTTCTCATGCACCAAGACGAGTACACGAGTGGCAGCATTTATTGCGCGCCGGCTTACTGCCACTAATAAGAAAGTTTTCACAACGCAAGGCGTGGACACAGCGCAAAAATGAAATTCGAAGTCCTTTCTTCCCTGTCGACATCCCAGCGCCCCTATTGGAAGCCAGGATATAAAATACTGAAGGCCAGTCTCATGTTTTCCTAATGGCGTTTCTCCGTCGTATTTCCAGGTCTTGTCACGATCGTTGAATTGACACGCGTGGGGTCTAAATGACCAGCTTTTGACGTCAGTCCTTTCATCCGGGATCCCCCCTTCCCATCGCTCAAACCTAAGCGTAGGAGCCTAAAGAAAGACGATACTTTTTATGGTATTTGTCTTCCGTCTGAAGGAAACATCTCTTTTCTGTTTTTAGACTCGCGTACCAACAGCACAGAACTCGATTAGACGAATAGCCTTGATGGATGTGTAAACTAGTCGTCGGAAATCTAAAAGTCTTAGCCGGACGGTGTTCTCCCTTGACCGGGAGTATCGGTTTTTGAAATGATTGTTTGAAAAAAAAGCACCAGGAGACTTACGAAAAGAATAAGTAAAACTGCTGGTTTCTATGTTTGTTCACGAATACACAACGCTATAGCGAAGTAGTATACAAGGGTGCCCCCCCATCTTGCAGGTGAGAGAGATACAACCGAGAAATAATTGCTTTAACTGTTGTTTCAGGTGTGATGTTTGTTTACGGGGTAGGATTGTAATAGTGCCCAGCGGATTAGTTTTTTAGCAGAATACATGCTCGGATTTGAACGAATTGTGGCTATAAATATCAATCCGTACACATTTACTGTCGAAGTTAATTTCTGATTAATCCGTTTAATACGACACATCCCTTGCGTGGAAGTTTATTTTGCAGTCACGAGAGCGGATCACCTGATCTTCTCTCGCCCCCTCACTTTTCCGCAAGGTGAGTAAACCCATTAACAACGGCTACACACTCCTTTGCGTTTTAGAACGAAGTTGTTTATGCCTCACTATTAGGTTTTTTGGGCGTGTCTGGGTCAGCAGAAAACACTTTGCGGAAATGCCACCTTCTTGCAGCTTGCGCGTAGCTTCGAAGGTAATGTTGAAAAAACAGCAGTCAACTTCGTCGTTACTAAATGAAGGAAGCTCACACTCACGCGTAAAACTTGAAGGTAGGGAAGTTGTGCGCCACCTTCACGACCAGTAAGAATGCTGTAGTCGCGAATTGGGGCCTATTTTCGTCTTCTTCGCTGCCCAAACGACCTTTGCTACATCATTGTTGCTATATGTGTGAGCGGCACCTATTTTTTGCAAGAGATAATCACTGGACATCACCTTGGAGGGGCGTACGCTAGGACGTGTCTCTCTTGTTCCAAGCAAGTGTTGTCACTATTACGGTGAACGCTGGAGTCTTTCTCTTTCCGAGCACATGTTTTCATGATTACGGCGAATGCTGGAGCTTTTTTTGGCCAGTCGTGGCCAATCTCCTAAAGTGGGTTTGCTTGGCTTGATAAAGGTGCCCCGGGGACGTTGTGCGGTCGTCACGAGGCATGCACACAAGCGCTTGGCATAGTCTTGGTTGCCAGCCGAGCGCACTCAAGTGCGTGCTCTCGGCAATTTCCTGGTATTTGTAGCTGCTGAAACGAAAAAATTAATATTTGCTAAACAGCTGCGCTGTTTAAAAATTTCGTATTCGCGTCGGCTGCCGATTCATGGTCTTCCACGGATGGAGTGTCAAAAAACGGCTGTAACTCGGGATTTACCGCAACTCTCTCAATACAATTTACGTTCCGTTGACCTCCCCAAACGACTGCATATCCATGGGTAGTTTTGTGTCAACATGTGTCATGGTTACGCGGTCGTTGTTTAATTACAACATGAATCCGCCGTTCCCAAGCAATTCAGCGGCATCACAAAGCAGGCGTTCAACGGACAGCCCTTTGTGTGTCTGCTGCGATGAGGCTAGTACTTTCAACCATCTTCAGGGAAAAATAAATTAGGAAAATCGAAAAAAAATTGTACTGCAGGAGCAGCTGCATTTGTTCACAGAATACACGGGGCGCGCCCGTCACGACGACAGAAGAGAGGTCCAATTAAAAGCATAGAACGGCAACTTGTCTTGAAGATAGGACCGCTACTCCAAGAAGCCGGAGAAAGCTAGACACGCTCTTCGTTGGAATACCGACAAAGAGAGCGCTGTGCGAGCCTTACGAACCATGGTCGCCCTGCCGGGAACAATTAAGGAACATTTTAAAGTGAAGCTTCAGTCTCCTCCCTGATGCGGTTGGACGTCAATGCGCCCTGCAGGAAAGTCAACTATCTCTGACGATGGTGATGCATGATCATGTGTGAAGGGAAAGAGAAAGAAAAACGCTTCTGGGGCCCGGAATCGAACCTCGGTCCGTCGCGCTATGAGGCCAGCGTCTAAAGCCTGCGAACTCTCCTCCCAGGCGTCAGAGGAAACACCAAGTCTCGTTCCCCTGCTCACATTTTAAGGCATCACCCTACATTACCGCACATCAAGACAACAATTTCCCCCTCCTCACCCACAGCTTACTAAACGAGAAGAAGTAATACTCCGGAGGCTTCAAACATCTTTCCTCACCCAACTTGGCTACATCGGATGTACCTCACCCAATACCCTGCCACACGTAAATTCTGTCCTAACCCATGTACCTTCATACACATGATCGTGGGGTGCGCACACAACCCAGCCCTCCCACCTTTACCCACTTCCCTTCCCCTCCCTGAGCTGTGGGAGAACCTGACCACCAGCGCCGGCTTGGATGCACAGCAACCCCTGGTGTACAGGGCTGAGACAGCAAGGTCGTCCCACGGTCTCCTGGACTGAGGAGCCACTCCCACATCACCAGGCTCACAATAAAGGTTTTTCTCCTCCTCCTGCAATTTCTACATTTTTTTTGTTTATTCATGCTCCATTTCGAAATGGTTGAAGGGAACGCCAAGCAGAAGGTACCTATTCGCGCCGTACCCCAACCCAAGCGTTAGGCCTACGGAATGCACACCCGAGCGTTGCTGCGGATACTCTGGAAAAGGGGCATGCACCTCCCGAGTGGCACATAATCGCAGCGTGGGATTGGCTAGCCAAACAATCCATCACGAGGAAGCTAGATGTTCAACCACCGTCGTCGTTAGACGAAGGGGTGCATGGTTGTATTATCGATCTGAGATTCTAGTGATCTCTAAAAAAGTACTTATTGATAACACATCTAATCAAAAAGCCTATTTTTAATCTTGAAAATAGAGTATATTAATAACTGAACCTCACCAAATTCATATCCAAGCGGTGAGACGTATGAACTTAAGGTCCGTGTCACGGCATGCAACTTTGAAGGCGAGTTTGTTTTAATCGCACACAAACAGAACGTTCGTTTTGCGATGCTTCGCGTTTCAAAAACACGTGGGGCTTTATTCGCGAAATCCTACCCATATAAGCTTCTCTTGGAGAATTCACAAATTACAGTTGAGAGGCCATTTATAGAGCATTTATTTGATATTTTAACAGCTTCGTACTGCAATCATCTGAGCGGGGCTGAATGTCAACTGTTTCCTATTTTTTGTTCCTTCCTGCGTGTTACCCATGTGCCCTTCGGCCTAGAACCTATCGGCACTGGCGTGCGGCTTTTTGTGTGTTGCTTTTTCTTCCTTAATTATACGCACCGGCAGGCTGCCATTAATTTATGCAGGTAGGATATATCAGGGCTGTTGTCAACGCAGTGATCAAAGAAAACAATAAATTATATCAACTCAGGTGGCCGAGTCCTTGATGGGAGAGCTCGACGTTTGTCAAATAGCCAAAAGCTGAGGAAGGCGATTATGTTCTCGTTGTTACGGCTCTTAAAAGTGGCATGCAAAGGCACTTCCTTTAACGCCGGTCGAGCTTTTAGTGATAAGCTTCCAATTGATTGCGCTCGCTCCTACGTCACCGAGTGTCTCAACGACATTTAGAGCTACTCAATACACCCTCAGAGTTGGGCGTAGAAACGAATTATTACAGAATCTTAAGGAGTCATGCAGCTGGGTGTGTTCCTAGTGAGTCGCGATTTTTCAGCTAGCATATACATAGCTACCGAGGAGTTGGGTTTTATTTTAGGATATGAAATTAGTACGGCTCCAATAAAATATTTCGGACAATGTGTGCACGTCATGACGCATCATCATAATAATCATTGGGACGGTATTCTCGGTAACCGGGGGGTCACCCGCTCTTTGCTAACGTGGGGATTCGGAATAAAGAACGTTACGGAGCAGTAACTCAAAAGAGTGGGTCATGCGATTCGACTCTTCACTTGCTTGGAGAAGGAACGAGACTGAATGTGTAATTTCGCTCGTCATAGCTGAATTTATTCGAGAATAAAAATAACATTCCGTCAATCAGTAGCTTGAAAGCCGGAACGGTTCGCCGGAACATTACCTTCACAACAGACAATGCAGCGCATCAAGACAGACACCTGATATTCTGTCGCGAGTGTCATTAGCCTTCTAGCATGAAAATGACAGACATCCGCATTGCAAAGATCGCGGCCGCCATCCGCTGTTTGAACGCACCGCGGTTCTGATTGCACCGAAATATATGCGGATAGAGAGATTGCTGAAGCCATTCCTTACATATAAAAAAAGAATTTTGAAGACTGCATTAGATGCCCGTCGGTATCGTGCCTTGATTACGAAGTCTAATATCTGCACAATTCCTGAGACTATCTTTTACAAGGGTACGTGTTGCATACGCCACGACTATGCAAGATGCGCAGGCGCTCTTGTATTATTTTTCTCTCTGTAGTAACAAATCAGTGGATAGCCAGCGCTCCCCTTGCTTTTTCCTTTTGTGTGTCCCGTTGGTTATTCACCACTAATAACCAAGACAACAGGGGCATTAGGAATGTTTCATTTTGAAAACGGATCACAGTCATTCCATTACCAAGTAATCAAGTAACCTTGAAGTATGAAAAGCTTATTTACAAAGCTTTATTGGACTATAAAATGTCGATTAATTCAATCGAAACCACCACTGTAATTAACGTACTGGGTGACGACGAAGCCGAGGGTACTTCCGCAAGCCCCTTGAAGGACGTATCTGGCCGCGGTAATCTTTCGTATCATTAAGCAATTATTGCATATAAAGGCCTTCTGACAAGGGGAAAAATCAGAATATTTTTACAATCGGATACAGAGGGCCAGTAGAAGGTCTCCAGGTGATACGGAATACTTCGCCCACCTCATTTTAGGGACGATAACGACCTAATATCGTCCCTATAAAGCTTTGCAGAACTTTAGTTTGTTCTATGATCCAGGTAGCTAGTTTGCTGTCTCTCAGTGTTCCTCCGATCATTATGCGTACCATGGCCTGTTAAGCCGACCTAAGTTTGCTTTCAAGGTGTTTAGTAAGGCGCCCACTTTCCGCTCCACATGTCATCACCTCATATTTACTTCTGAACTTTCCACTGAAAATTCTCCATAACTGGCAGGCCCGGATCGTTTCGTCCGCAGGCGTTCATATCGCGCCCAAAGTGAACCGTGCTAGCACGCGCTAGAAACCACGGTCAAGTCCAAAGTGAACGCCCAGGCTACGAACCGAAAGAAAATTATATGCACCCTGAATACCGAGCCACTAAGATAAAAAAAGTCATATTTTCGAGAAACTGTGGCATTTGTACGTAGTGTCTGCATATTCGCTCGACCAACCATCTGACTGGATCCCTCTTGAACGCTCGTGTGTGTTTGCCTGGATTTTTAGGTGGTTGTGCTGTCCTAACTTGAGTGTATTGGTTTGTTTATTTGACTATGTATTTGTTTGCTTGACTGTCGCGTCCGAGCGTATTCTCCCATGTAATAAAAAAAAATCAATGGAATTGACGGTGGTTCCAAAACGCGAGGGACCCAGGTTCAAGTCCGACATTGCGAAGTGTTTTTTTTTTTATTTGAATTGGCTCGTCATGCTTTTGTTCCCTGCCGCTCCTAACGCGTATCCTTCGGGCTTTTGGGATTTCCCAGTGGTTGGGTTGCCGGTTTCACGGTGTAAAGGTGCTGAGTTGGATTCTGTGGACAGGCCTAACCCTAACTACGTTGTTTTGTTGAGGAATCGGAGTTTTCTGTCTAGGAAAGACGGATTTGTGCCGGCCTAAGCAGCTCGGCTGTTAAAATTGTGTCAGTAATACAAATCACGTCATTGGTATTGAGTAAAAAAACCATGGCTCTGGAATTCAGGCATGGGGCACCCAGAAGAAACCTTGTAATACCTCGAAGGAACGGCGGACAGTGTTAATGTAATGGTAGTGATGAGACAATTAAAAACGTGCTGAAATGGAGAGCTTCACCTCTGACTCTATACCAGTTCATTTCTGTATAGAAAAATTCTATTATTTGCGCACAGGTGTAAATAGTGAAACTGAATTTGTCAGGACCACGAAGAGGGTCATACTAGTAGGCTTCTGCTTTCGATATTACGCAGAAGGAATTTAGCTTAACCATAAGGTTTTGTTTTGATGGAAGAATTTTTCACATATCTTCAACCTCAAAGCTTCCAATTTTGGCGACTACAGAGACTGGCTAAGATGGTAAATTTCAATAATAAATGTGTATGTTCTTCGTGCGCAATTTTCGGCGCACGGGCAGCTCAGAAGTTGCGTTGCCGGGTACACCGGCGTTTGGTAGAGCTGTAAACGTACTTCAATATTACCCACAGCTTCTTTTGAAGTAAAAATAATCTACAACATCACGCGAATTTTTTGTGAGTAATTCGTCACCAAACGTCCTTGCTGATAGCGTTATGCATGCCTCACAGCTTCTGTGTGGTTGCATAATTGCACAACATTTTCCTATACGTGAAAATACATACAAGCATGTTTTCAGCCTGGATACTAACTAGGCGAGGCTGCGTGTTAGGATACTTAAGCTCATTTAGGTACACGAGGGTCAAAGTAATGTAAAGGAGCGAAAAGAGACAAAGAACAGTTGCTCATTCTGTGATGTCGGAGAAATAGCGGAAATTAGAAGGCCCAAATAGCACGAAAGCCAGGTATTTGAACATTAACTGAATCTTTTTTAACCGGAAATTTTCAAAAATATTTCCCCGTTGAAAACTGAATACGGGAACCCTTATCTTAAAAGAATGGCTCAACCATTAAAAGGCATTGGTTTTGCAGTGTCAATTTAGGCCTGCCTTCATAAAATGACAAAATACGCAACTTCGGGACGTTTATTTTCTGTAACGTTGAGCTGACAAAGGGAGGAGTATATTGGGGAAATGTATACCAAAGAACAAGTAGGGACACCCCTACCGTTTCGACTCTTTATTGTTGCGAGGCGTCTTCTGTACACGCTGCGGAAACAGCAGCAGCCGAAGAGCTGATATGCAGTGTTTTAATGCGCCCGTGACATGCACACATTCTCCTCTTGACAGGCTTCAAAGGACTTCCTCCGCTGGGCTTGCAAGATGAATCCGAGAAAGGCGCCTCGAGGCTATGACGTCACGTCTAAACAGGCAGGTGTACTCGAGCAGGCCGGCCCGTGTAATCTTGGCGCTAACGACTTCTCTTCAAGACCGGCTACAGTCGCCGTTGCAAGGTCAAGGCTGTCTCCACGCGGCACAGGGAAAGAGACTCTCGCCGTACAGATGCCATCACTGCCGGCTACTCAACCAGGCTTCGCTAAAGATAGGTCACATGATGCGGCCTTTGTAGGCATGTACGAACCCGCCCTTCGTTAGGAGTCCGCAATGAGAGCCAGAATAGCTGGAAGGCAAGAGGGCGGGTAAGAGGCAATTAAGGAACAGGTACATACTACATACCTCTTACATTCGCCATCAATACGTGTTGCCGCAATCACACGCTTAGTCAAACGCAGCATGGCGGACAGAACGGGGTGGTTGGGAACGAAGCGAGTAGATGCGAAACAACTACGTAAAACAGGGGAGCCGTCAGCATTTTGTTAGTTTTTATTTGTTGTTGTGATTTATAGCTATCGTTCTCAATACTAAAGCGGTGACTCCACCGGCAGGTGTAGCGGTAACACTGCTGCTAGATCAGACTGCTGCAGAGTTCAAGGTCGCATGTATGATTGCGGTCACCGCGTCTCTCTTACCTTGATGTATTGTGAGAATATCGGCTAGGTATTTATTTATGCGCAAGTACGCATCACTGTTCAAATCACTTGTATTGGCCTTACGTGTAAACTAGCGGAAAAATTGTTGTCGTGGTTTGGAAGAACGTGGCTTTAAGAGGCGCCACTATACTGAAAAAGCCCTCTTGAGTCAAAATAATTGATTCATTCTATCCTTCTTAGCAGTTAAAAAAAACTATTGAGTGAGCGGACGAGCCCTTGCGCTTCTAAAATCTGCTTCTAATAGGACACAAATCGTAGATGTCAACAATGGAACACTTGCGAGGAAGCCGGGTATTGCGGGTGTGCTGCAAGGAAGCATTCTACGGCCACTTTTACTTTTTTTTATTTACGTAAACGGCAGTGCTCACTACACCTATAATTCAGCATTTGTTTCGTATTCTGATGACACGACCTTTATTACTCCAAGGAACCTGTAAATAGAGATTGGAGCGATGGTTAACAAGACACTGTCTGACCAAGCAGTCTGGGCTGCACTAAGGTTTTTTTATAGCCTTCGAAAACAGAAATATTTTGTGCTTGCGCACGGAGGAAACGCTGGCAAAGCAGCTGAAGCTAGCTCTAGGTTCTCAGCACTTGGAGATGGTGGTTTCTGCTGGCACCATTGGAGTACATTTCTAAAAGCACTTCCAACGGAATGAATGCGTTCGCCAGCTCTATTCAAAGATTTCATGTGTCATGGATGTCACTGCGTGTATGCGACGCAATATTTTACAGAGGAGACGAATGTGCTCTACTATGCATTAGTTTAATCTGTGTTGCAGTACTGTATTCCAGACGTGTAAAATAAAAAAAAAATAATATTCAGGATAAACGAAGGAGGACAACAGGGACTCTCGCCAACTCGCCCAAATAATGCGCCTTAAGCAGTGCTGCAGCGTATTATGGGATACTACTGCTGTGACGAAATTGCGCGACGTTTATTTACCACAAAAAGTGCTATACGTCATATAACTGTTGTACATTACACTTCTTTTACAAAGCTTTTTTTCCAAAGTACAAAATTCTTCTATAGACTGATGTTGTGTTATAAATATGTTGGTAAGTTTGGTACCGAGTCCATAAATAAATTTTCTTAAGTTGAAAACCAACCCAAGCTTTGACCGGGCAAAAAGGAATGTGAATTGTAACCCTCTCCCCCCTCATCGAATAATGATGAGGAATGTTGTCCTACAAGCTAACTGCCTGTGCTACACTTATTAAAGAATGCAGATTTCTATACTTCGTGTATTCAAAATTATCTCATTACACGCCTCGCCCAGCTTATTTATATTCAGGAGTAGTACATGATTTCGAATTATTATCCCTGTTCTTGCCGATCACTGCGTTTCGGGTTCATGCCATTTCCTGACTGTTCAAATCGGTTTGCGTGTTTGTCAAGTGCTTTGTCACTTTGTTTTATATTCTTATTTGCGCTGGCGCCTCGTAGGTGTTGTGCAATCTCCCCCCTTCCCCCTCCCGACCGGATAATGGCCCCCGAGAGAACAGTCTGTCTTGATTTTACCTAACCGGCCAAACCGCTTCCGCTCACTGACTAGCCAGAGTCACTGTTAATTATTGATAGTGACGCTGGCTAGTCAGTGAGCTGAAGCGGTTAGGCCGGTTAGGTAAAATCAAGATACACTGCTCCCATCCAGTACAGCAATCCTAACTGGTGTCGTTTCGCAACTGCAAGTGATCAGTCTGTCTTGATTTTACCTAACCGGCCAAACCGCTTCCGCTCACTGACTAGCCAGCGTCACTATCAATAATTAGCAGTGACTCTGAATATTCACAGAGCAGAAGCGGTTTGGCCGGTTAGGCAAAATCAAGACCGACTGCTCTCGCGGCGGCCATCTCGGGGTACGGGGGTGAGGGGGGGGATTTCACAACACCTACGAGGCGCCTGCCCTTATTTGTACTCTTGGTCCCTGACTGACCGTCATCTCGCTGTGTGACCAACTTGTAAGGGGTCGGGAACGCGTCAAGCTGCTCTAGCTTTTAGTCCCGCACTGCTCCTTTCCGGAGGAAATAAAATCGACTGATCGACTAATTGATCGATCAATCGATTGATTGATAAACTGTCTCATTTAGCCTATAATAACTAATTAATTAATCACAGGTGAGGAAATAGTACAAGCAGCCTGAAAGCAGATAATGGTATAGCCCCTACTCGCGTCTGTATTGCAGAGACGTTGAATGATTGCAGTAGAACGGACGGTTGGGAAAGTTGGCCTAAGTTTATGTTCAGAACTCACAGCGCGAAGCAACGAAGGTGGAGAAAAAGATTATTGAGGAGCTAAGCGATAGGCAGACGCATAATTTCAAAACGCACAGGAAAGCCACTGACGCTCAACTTTTTTTTTTTTTCTGAAAACACCCGTTCTCCATTTTCCCACTGCCTAAAGTGTGTTACATGTACGAATGTCATTTCCACAATATCACTTAAACTACTCAGCAGAATATGTATTTTTAAAGTATCAGGCGAAAGGCTTAGGAAATTTTTTTTCAAAAATAAATAAACAATGAAGATTTGTGGTCTACATCACAAAGCACACTTTTTTAGGCCCATTGGAGATTTTTAATGTCTCCCTTTTGTTTTTATTTTCATTTTAAAATTTGATTAAAGTTAGATCTCTCGGCAACAATCATAACTCTAATTTGACTCCCCACAAAAACACAATTTCTTGCAGTGATATAGGGGAGGCATTGGCCTGTGCAATTAACCAAAATAAATTAAATCAGATGCTAAACATAGTGATGAAATAACTCAACAAATCTGCGTTTTCATTGGGTGTACCTTCTTGTAAAAGACGGCCGTATGAAACCTTGTTGCACGATTTTATTTCTTGAGGTTCCTTGCACATCAATATCGTGAGAAAGAATTGCCTCGGCGAGGTGTGCTGAGTCAATCGCTGGGAGAGCTACGGCGTCCGGATACCGGGTAGCGAAGTCAATAAGCGTGAGCACGTATCGGTTTCATTTATGGGACTTAGGGAAGAATGGACCAATTATGTCGACAGCAACCCGTTCAAGACACATGACAGGGGACTGTGCGCGTCTTCCTTCACTCTATCATCTTCTTATAGTCGTATGTATTGCCGTCGCGACGTGAACTCACGTTATCACGAAATATGCTCTATTCCGTGGTATACGGGACACCTGCCAGCCGGTACGTTCGTATGGACGCGCATACAAATGTCAGAATGCATCGTAATTGTCTTCATTATGCGGTGCGGTCCGTCACTAGTCAGTGCGCGCGCTAAATGGCACGTGGGAAAAAATGAATTCTTGCTTTTGCGAAGAATAAGGCAGGACGCAGTGTGTACAGATGGGGGTTTTACAAAATGCTGCAACATAAGCAGTTGGCGGATAACAGCTGTCTGACTTAATGTGCCCCTGAGCCAATGTCTGTTGACAATGCGACATCACAATGCTGCGACCCTTTGGGACTCTAGGGTTTATTAATAGCAGGAATAAACTGCCACTGCTTCAAGAAGGACCCACCGCTGTTTCGCGCGAAAAATCAATGCAGGATCCCGCTACGGCCTCTGCTTGTCTCAGTGACATGGGGAGCGTCCGACCAGTGTTCTCATAAGCAGGAAGCCCTCAACGGGCTTCTTTCTGAAGAATTGGTCATGGTGATAAGGATTCGTGACGTATCTGCGTACCACGTATGCGAGCACTTCCTTAATTAAGAAGTATGATGGCGTGTTATTCTATACTTTACAGTGTAAGCCTCCGTCGTTGTGGGGTGCGACTGGTAGCAAGAGCGTAATGTTCCCTGATTGGCGGGGCAGCGGGGAGGCCACCGTGAACACGTTTGTGCGTGTCTTGTCACAAAATGTGACGTATGCCCACATACAGAGAAGCATGTGTCCGGATGCGAGTGCACATCAAGAAGTAAACTCATAACCAACTTCGTTAACGCTTCATACTTTTAGTTGTACGCGCGTACCACCTCGAACAAAAAGGTATTGAAGAGTTTTTTGATGTATTGAGCTTTGTTCAGAATTTCTAAGCAATATTGCTTATGCCAGTAGTGTACAATCTTCTGAGGAGGAAGATTTTTTCCAAGAGTTTCATAGGTGCCTGGCTTTGAGAAAGACGTCCTTTGCAATGGAGCGCCACGTAAGGGCGTCACGCCGAATCGTCATCAGAAGCGGTCTTGCTTTACCCTCACAAACGTTGGGATCGTGAGTGGGGAATTGGATCCCCACTCGTCAACGGAAGCGGCGGGTGATACTGTCCGTCTCTTACGTAGGGGAAGAGCGAAGGGTGTCAATGTGATCGCCCTACAACCTGAGGCGGAGAAAGCGATGTACAGTTGTGCAGTAGAACAACAGGGGGCACTGGCCTTTTAAAGGAATGCATCCTCTGTCGTTCTGACGGGTAACATGCCCCCCCCCCCCATAACCTCGTAACCGGGGAATGAACTCACGTTTGTGTCTGTTTGTTGATCCTTCTCCATTGCATCGAGCCTGTGAATTCCCGAGCTGATGTCAATTAAAGGGCTGCGGATGGTGTCAATGCTCCTAGTTTCCCACTTGCGCCTGTCGGAGCTGTTTCGCAACAAAAGCATCAGCAGTAATTTCGGGTTCCTGCATCCCTTGCACATGAACGACAAAGCCACAACGGCAGCAGCTACGCCACTCGATTCTAAAGCGAAGATTTGTATGCCTCATTGATGGCCTCGTTCGTCCTTGTAAAACGGACTGAAATAAAAGCCAACTTTACACAGCTGGTTTCACCAAACGACGATGACTTTAAGCGGAGGCATACGCAGCGCCTCAAGAAAAAAAAAACGCTTCCGGTGTTCGGAATTGAGGCTAGGTACCTCACGTTACGACGACGACGTCTGCCCAATTTCGCCATTCCGACACGATCGAAGAAGTCTGGATTTTGCACTTTCGACTTTCCCACAGGTAGCGGCTTGGCCATACACTCACGGCTCAACTTGTCCATCTGTTTTCATATGAGTACGCGGCGCCAAGCATGTGAATTTCGTAGTAACTGTGTCTGGTCGGGTTGCCTTGCCAAGGCGTGGTCTGTGAATGCAGAGCGGGTTGTTTGAATCGGTATGCTTTCTGGGATTTACTATCAAGCAGTGATGTTGAAATTAACACCGTCATGACAGTAAGTGAATAACTAGCAATAATTATGCAAAATCATTTGGGCTGATCCTGTAAGCTCGAAGTAATTATTTAAACCTATGCGTGTAAGTAAACGAAGCCAGCTAAATTCCGGATACAATAGAAAATAAAATGAAACTTTTGGCTCTTGTACCTTAAACGGCCAAATGACTGAGATTTTAGTGAGCACCTTTTCTATGGTAAATTTGCAACGCTGCAGAGAAAAGTGGATGGTCTTGAGAATTATGGTGGGCGGAATAATCCGATTGTCTTTGGTGCAAGTGAGCGTGAATCTGAAACTGACAGTTCACTGATGGCGGCAACTATGGGCGAAATATTCGAACAAGCTTTGCGATTAAAAGTCAGCAGCTGTGATACGATTCATCGTTCAGGGAACAAAACACCAAAGCAGGGCCAGTCATACTGACGCTGGTCGGTGTAAAACAAAGTACAGATTCCTAAAAGCGCAACGAAATTAACACACCCAAAAACTTTATTGCCTGACGGTTACGTCCTCCGATTTCAGGGCATCACAAACTTGCTTTGGTACAGGGGTCCAGATCAAGACGCCGGAAGACAAGTTGCACTGCCAACAGGATAATATGATATTCAACATGAAAGTGATCATGTGGGATGAAGTCATAAATAGATGCGTAATATGGTTCGTTTTCCTAAAGAATTAAATATTGAATGCACTTTGAGTGCTGCCGTTGATCCTAGACATCCATAAGGAAAGTGAGTGAGCACCAGGTGCGAGTGCGCTAACCCACGTCAGTGACAAGCCCGAACAGTTCTTCTACGACACTTCGTATTTGGACACCCTCCTTCCTGGCTTCAATCCTCACATAATATTGCTTACCTAGATTGTTACATGTTTCCCTCTAGGAGAGCGCAATTGTGCCCCCGCCGTACAAACTGTTTAGATGTTATTGACCCACTTGTAACGGTGCCACGGCAGTAATACTTAAGGAAGACATAAGAACAATTGAACTACCGGGGATTCCGGGGCACGAAAGTTTCTCCTGTGAGGCCAAATATTTCTGTAAAAGGGTTGCAATCGGTGTGGTGTAACGGTCCTCCGTATAATGATCCTGCTTTTCTTGAGGAAGGACTATTTACACACCTTCCAGGAGATCAAGCCAAATTAATTTTGATAGGGGACATTTATTTTATTTCGATACGTGATAGGCGTACATAAATTTATTTTGATGTTGATAAATTTATTTTCATAGGCGGTAGGCGTCCATGTAGAACCTTCAGAATTTTTAATACTGTCTTTTATGAGACGAGAACCCAATGCTTAGCACACTACTAGGTTTACTGCCGCATCAAGCCCATTCGCGACCTAACGTTTTTTTTTTTAAATTCTACAGTAAATTATTCTTAGGCTACAAATACGGACGATTACTGTAACCATAATCTTGTATTTGGTACCCTTGAATTAAAGGAATAACGGAACTAAAGAACACCATTTATGGAAATGTCTTTTACCGAGCTGATGATGCGAGTAACTTGGACTATTCAAAACCAAATTTCCACAACGTACCGTAAAGTTCTCAAAGAACGCTCTCCCCCTGAACATCATCCAACTCTTTTTAGGGGTGAAGTATTCAATTCACTAAAGGACCCCAAAGGTCGACCCCCCATAAAATCGCGCTAGCTTCACCTCCTTTGAAAACCCGGAGAGCTCCCTTCGCGAAAGCGTCCCGCCGTCGCGACCACCGCCAATGTCTCGATTTTGAACAAGAGAGACAGCCTGCCCGGCTTGACTTAGAAGAGGGTGAGGTAGAGGAAGTAGATGGGAAGAATCGAAGAGCGGGGTGGGGGGTGGTATACTGTATTGGCATCGTGCGGCATTTAGACAAGCCTTGGCGGTTCTGAAGACGGTGAGTTCAACCAGCAGCTGGCCTCTGCGAGCGCGAGACCGGCGGGGGGACCCCAAGCTCCCGATAGCATGGCGGACGAAGCGCTACAGCTCGTGGTCGACTCTGCACCGACGCATCGTTCGATGCATTTGCTACGATGAGTGAACAAAATAAACGCGAATCATCTATTCATTGGCCCATTACGCTACTTATTTGTCCTTTCAGCTCTTGACCCAAAAGTTCGTCCATTCCGTATTCTGTACTGGATATCCCCGCAGTTTTCTTTTTGCGGTGCGACCACCTTTTTGTAGTTTTTTGCACCTGACCACGAAACTTCGCCTATCCCGTATGTTTCACTTGGTATCTCCGTAGTTTGGGTGGGCGTTCTTTCGGAACTTTGCGGTAAGTGCTCATGGTAATGTAAATATATTATATTATTGGTTTAAGTCAACATATTTCCATTATTTAGATCGCTTTGTGCTGCTCAAAATTAAAAGGAAAAAAGAATAGTCCTTAGCTCACAAGCCCTACAATTCATGTGAAAAGCAAACTAAAGCGATTGAAAGGGATGTCGCCGTAGCCGGTTTGAGATAACTCTGTGCTACGTGCCGAATCGAAATACAAAATGAAGCAAGCGAAATGCTTTTTTGTTACAATAACAAAATATACGAAGAAAATGTCTAGTACATTCGGGGGACTTCCCAGCGGTAACAACTTTAATTTTAGATTGTTGTTAGTAACGGCTCAAGTGTTACGGATGCAGTTGCTATGGCTGATGAATTTAATAGGTATTTTTAATCAGTTTTTGGTGCGCAATAGTGAAGATTTGTCGCCCGGAACCGATTTTGTAGAATAACCCACTACTAATTTCTTTCCAGCTACAAATAAGGCATTTGATATATAGGTCAGAACGGTTTTCGAATAATGCCCCACGGCTAGGTTTCGGGTCAGAGACGATGTGAATGCGTCTCCGTCTGACAAATGTACGCGTCTTTTTTTATGGCTGGATAAAGCGTGGGCCCCTACAGCGATCTTGAACTTATCTATATCCCCGTTGGCTATTTATGTGGTAATAAAAAGTTGACTCAGAACTCCGTCTGTGCGCCTTTGTGTCAGCAAACCATCATGACCAAGCGCCTAGGATATCGCTCTTGTAACCAATTTCGCCGGTGCTGTGCGTGGAAACGAACACTCGCCGGTGCATTTTGCTTTTTGATCTAGGTGTATGGGGTTCAATTGCTTCACAGAAACGCTACGAAGGCTACAACTGTATGTTGCAATGCTTTGAAGTGATAGCAGATAAATGTAAAAAAGTGAAGGGAACACATCTTCAGCAGCTGTTTAACTCCGTGCACTTTCATAAACTTTCATACTTTTGCCATAACGTAACAAATACCTGTAATAAGCAGAACTAAACGTCCTATTAAAAAGGTCCATGCGATATCGCTGCTTGTATTCTTGCCTTCGCTGTTCTTTGACAAGCGTGCTAAGCAGGTTGGTATCTTTGACATTTTGCCCATAATGAAACAGTGTTCGCCTTCTATTCATTACTCAGTTGGAGCAATATTTGTTGTCCACTTGCCACCAGTTGCCTTCGGGGATTTTCACCACAATCTTTACGACCCGAAGTTGTGGCATGCTGTTTGAGAGATGTTTCTGCGAAGCAGACGGCTGGAGAAAGGAGCGTAAGCTACTTTGCAGTTCTTACCGTTATCGTCCAGTTGTTAGCTTTGGATGAAGAAAGACAATCTGATCACAAAACCAACAAAGAGAACTGCGGAAAGGAACGCTGTCTCTTCCAAGGGGAAAATTTCTGCAATGAAGCACGACAATTGTCTTGCACCAAGTCGCGACGCAGTTGCTTAATGTCATCTTTTAGACGGAGTAACCGCTAGGACTTGGGGCCACATTATAAATGGCAAGAAAACAGTTATTAAGGCCAAACACGCTTGCCTGAAAATGGCTAGATTTTTCGCGGTCGTTATTGCAGATCATTATTCTTCAGGAAGACAAAGCGACGCGGAAGGGACACGTGGGCGCCGAAAAGGTACTAGCTTCTCGTTCGTTGAAACGCTAATCACCAGAAAAGCGACAGACTATAATCTTACGGTTAGGGGTACGGATGTCCCAACGGTTCGTGTGTCCGGGATGCTTCATTTTTTCGACGTGTCTTCTGCGAGCGGCCTTGGCTATTTGTGGTCACCGTAGTCTTGCCACGCGTTGCCGAGTGGGCAGTATAAAGGCAGCTGTATTTCGACGGAACCAGAAGCGCAGCCTTTCGTTGGACTACACAACACAGGTAAGCCCTACACGCTCCCTCTGTCGTCATATGTGGATTGTTGTGCCTTGCAGTTGAAGAACTTATCAAGTATCATCCGAAGCAAGGCATTTTTTGCCGTTTGTCATACGGTTTTCTATGTCCATGGGAGTTTGAAAAAGAGCATTGAGTGCATTAAATAATTTCCGTCTACTAAAAACAAAAACATCGGGATAGTTTCTGTCCGTTTGTCCCACTAGGGTTATTTTTAAACGCCATATTATTACTAGTCATGGTATAATAATTTTATTAGTCCGAGAAACTGTTTATTCCACCGGTCAATGCAAACCAAAAGCCATAAGGAGATCTCAATTGTTTATTATTATTCGGAGGTAACGCGCTGATCACTGCACTTTTAGGAAACATTTGTTTTGTCAAGTAAACCGCGGGGCCAAATTAAAAAATATATTGCGTAAAGAAAGAGCCAAGAGCCGCATGGTGCCACCTAGATGGCCGCAAGCAGACGGCTTCACTCATACCTAGAGGCCGGATTTTTAAGCATTGCAGTGCCTGTTTTACGTGCCAAAAATAGGCAGGCAAAACAACGCTTTAGGACTCCAAACTAGTACATAAAGGAACCATAAATTCTTACAGAAACGCAAATAATTACAAACGAACACGTGCGCAACCTCTATCTACTACAGGAAAACAAAAAAATGTTCTTGTTTGTAATGACTCAAAGGCGCCAACGATTGAACAGGGCTGTTGAATTGTCCAACAAAGCTGGTGGACTAATGGTGATCTATTGGCTTAATTCAAAAAGTACACTGTTCATGTCCGTCTTCAATGGTCCCTATCACTTGCTCGAGCGTGGCATGTAAAATACCCGAGAGCAGGTAATACTGATTAAAAAGCGCTTGTTGATGTTTGCCTAAACCAACTTAATTACAACGCAACAAAACAAGCAGAGATTATAAATGCAAGAGAAACGACGATTTATAAAAAAATTTACATGCTATTCCATGAGGACCGTTAGGCACAACTGCGGCAATTTTTTTATGTACAATGATATCCTAACTGTTCAGACACGATGTCGCAACACCTAGAAATACACTACCACAAATTTGAAGAGTATTTTTAATAGGTTTTTCGCTGCCTAACATAAATTTTATTCATAAACCGTGCTTTAGAGCCCATCGGCAGTGTGATTTCTAAGGCGTGAGGAAATGCAGCTGCGCAGTGATGTTTCGCCAATGGCTCTTCAGTATAGAAATTATTTGCCAACAAAGACGCGGTCGAAGCTGCGCCGTTGTGTTGAAACTAGAGTTGGACTCTAGTATGCTTCTAGAAGCGGGAATGTGACTGCACATGTTTGAAGAAATATGTTTAGAGAGCGCACGGAACGTATTGTAAGAATAACTGTGAAAATTGTGTTTCGAATTTGGGTTCGAAATTGTGCCTCTTGTTTCTCAGAATGACTGTCGTAATCCACTGCTGCTAGCGGTTGTTTTAAGGTTCCTGTTTTAACTAGAGGAGTAGGTTCGTAAATGTTCGTAAATGTTGTTCCTTTTTCCTCAAATAATGAAAGGGGACGAAAAGTTTAAAGTTTACGCGTCGCATGGTGCCGAAGGTTGAAACGTTTCAGTTAAATACGCCCCTTTAAAGCAATGCAGGCGCTCCCAGGCGTAATACGTATGTTTTCGGTTGTCCAAGCGAAATGAACTAGAGCATCAAATTTAAGTTTGAGTTCACGTAACGTACTAGTTTCGAAGATCCAAAGTGCGCATGCACTTTAGAAACAATTCTGGGGGCGCTCGTTTGTCATTTTGGCAAACACTGCTCGAAGCGCGTGTAATTTTTGCCTTTAGTTCCTGGAAGTACTCACTGTGCTAGATAAGTGAAAGTGGTAGGTAATACACGATAGCTTATCACTGATGTACGGAGAAAGCGTAATGCGTCGCCCAGTTACCACCTTTGTAAAAATACTGATGCTAGAAGTTTCAAACGTCATATGCATGTTTTACGGAACGTGTACTTTGCTTGTCGGGTGCACCGGACAAACTACCCTATTGAAACGTTTCCGACATTGAAAATTATGGGAATATGGAGTTCATATGTGAGGCGTAACAAGAGGTAATAAAAAACCAGGAAAATGTAATGATTTCTCACAGTAACGACGTTTGACACAAATTCTTGTTTTAGTCTCCACAAAGCGAGAAATCAGGCCCTCAATATTTTTTGCATCCAGCGTATACATATCCATACGGACAATCATTTGGGGTTCCTGGCTGTCCTATAGAAGGTCAAATGGTGTCAAAGGTTTCAAGGGTATGCTCTGAGTAATTATAATGTGTTCGAGACAAATATGGCCTGTTTTTCGCGTACTTGTGTATGACAGATAAAAACTACGTATCGCCGTAATTAGATGTATACGAAACGTTTCAGGAGAGTGTATGTGGCATCCAGTTTGCTTGCAAAGCGTCCAATGTGTGATGCACGGAAAAGGTGGCGGGTTATTTAAAGGCTTTGACAAAATGTAGTTATAAGAACGACGGAGGTCGTTACTGAGGCCATAAAAGTGCGCTTTCCCTGTGATCTAGAATTTTAAATGGGGCACAAGGTTTACATTTGGTAGAAACGGGGAGGAATGTTCGGGTGTTTTTAGAAGTTTCCCGCCCGTAGGCGTGTGTGTGTTAGTTTGGCCCGTTTGTGACGAAATCTGATGAGGCTGGAGATGAGTACATGCTAGTCGCAGTAACAGCTTCGCCGAAAATCGGGTGTTATTCTTCAGGGTAGTGGGATAGTATCCGCTTAAGGTAATGTGCACGGTGTTTCCTTGAAAGCTTTCTTCGAAGAAAGCCTACATGCCGTAGGTCGCGTACTCTAGGGGCAGAGCGGTACAACTGAGGTTGCAGTGAGCTGTCAGAATCCGTCTTCAGTTCTCATCACCAGCTGCGCTGCGTCATCTTCCCTCTTTACCGCAAGCCACCTTTGCTGCATACCCTCATGGGCGTGTTGCAACATTCGCCAAATACCTACACGGGGCATAGCAGGTCTTCACTTGCTACATAATCGTGTGTGGCATGCACGGACTACTTATCCCGACGTTTTACGCTGCAATTGTAATGTAGCTCAAATTCGTGGCTCTGGTTCCCTTTTACTCTTTGCAGGTGCCATGGGGTGGAGTTATTGCGTGACCTTGACACTGCTGGGCCTAGTTTCCTTGTGCGGCCGCACATCAGCGCAGTACGGCGGTGGTGGATTTGTTCCTCAGACGGGTGGATTCGTCCCCCAGACGGGAGGATTTGTCCCCCAGGGGGGTGGATTCGGCCCCCAGACGGGCGGATTCGTCCCCCAGGGGGGTGGTTACGGACCTCAGTTGGGTGGATTCGGTCCACAGGCTGGTGGATTCGGCCCCGGGAAGGGTGGATTCGGACCCCAGGCTGGTGGATATGGCCCTGGGCAGGGTGGATTCGGCCCCCAGGTTGGTGGATTTGGCCCGGGAAAGGGTGGATTTGGCCCCCAGGCTGGTGGATTCGGCCCTGGGAAGGGAGGATTTGGTCCCCAGGGTGGAGGATTCGGCCCTCAAGCGGGTGGCTTTGGTCTATCGCAAAGACCCATTGGTGGCTACGGTGGTGGACTTGTGGGGCCCAGCGGACCCGTTGGACCCGTAGCACCCGTTAAACCCGTCGGAGGTGGCTACGGCGATGGCGGCATCAAAGAAGAGAAAATTGGGCCAGTTGGTCCAGTCGGGGGTTACGATGGTGGAGTCGTCAAAGAACAGAAAGTTGGGCCAGTAGGCCCTGTGGGGGACTACGGCGGCGAAGGCATCAAAGAAGAGAAAGTTGGGCCAGTGGGTCCAGTAGGCGGCTACGAGACACCCGTGAAGCCCGTGCCACCCGTGGAGAAGTACCCTCCCCCGCAGCCGATCCCGAACCCTTACGGATGAAAAGGTTCCGCCATATCTTCTGCAATCGAGACGCAGGCTCATCTGGAAGAACTACGCTGAGAACGGATGTTGTTGATCGCATTTTATTACAGAAAATAAACACTGAAATTTTTCCCAGCCATTGCTCAATGCCCCCATCGACAGCCTTGCGATGCCTTGTGCCACCAAGGTCACACCCATTCACAAATTGCAGTCCAGAAGTGAGAAGCGTTCCGCCAAAGCCAGATGCGGCCCCCCGACTACATCAAAAGCGCTCAGGATTCAAGAACGAAACAACTCAGACTTCTGATGTCGTGTCGTGTCTTTGTTTCCTATCAACCTTGCATCTGTATAGACGTTGAAGTGTTGTTTTTAATTGGGATGATGAGATTGCTTGCAAGGAACCTTAATTATGGGAGTTGAGGGTACATATGATTGCGCATAATTCAGCTGCTAAGGCGATGGATCACCTGGGGCGAGGTGTTTAATCTGGGTCATTTCAGGACCGGCTGGTCAAATGCCATTGTTTGACAGATTAGTGTAATCTGAAATATCAACAACTTCAGGTCAACGTAATAGGTGGAACCTTTGCAGACCTTGAGGGGAGAGTAACGGGCTGTTTTCAAAACCAAATCAACTCGCTGCCACTTACTAACAGACCTGTAACTATGCACAAGTTCCATTCGCAAATGATTGCTTTCTAACAAATTCATAGGCGATATCACCCAGCTGCAAATTGATAATCGTACGCTAACCAGCTTTATTCCTTTTTTAGGGAAGAAAGTAAGCATTAGTAAGCTCACACTCCCCGATTGGTTATGTGCAGGAAGCTCGCGAATGTTGCGAAGATGGGCATCTGCTCGTCTCAACGACTTTGTCCAAGTGCTGTATCTGAAAGGACAAGAAACACGATCGTCTGTGCACGGCTAGTACAACCGCACCCCTTCGTTGCGTTCGCTAGGGCTTCCGCACAACCAGACCACGTGACTTTCCTACCGATAGCTTTGCCCTTACGCTGTATCACGCTATAATTTTTGTACGCATATTCACCGTTTTCACACAGGACACAAATCTCAATACGCTGGCCTGTGAGCACGCGGATTAATTATCTGTTCAAAAGTTTGTGTAATTACTTCACAGTTGCCGCACGTTTTCATTTCAGTATCGGTGTACTTCAATCTCCGCAGTACTTCAGTGGGAAAGGCATGACATTCGTTATCTCACCTTCTGTTTTGTTTGATTTTTAAAGCGAAGCTTTCTTAGTCACACTGATTGAGTTGTCATAACCGAAACGCACTGCAGGGAAGCTAACTTCACACAAGGGGCGAACACATGATGACGATAATGACACACACACAAAAAAACGCACACGTGGAAGCAAACAAACCTGGGTCCTCCGCGTTATGAAGCTGACGTCTATCTTATCGCGCAATTCTGATATGGTCGAACCAGTCCTTTAATACGTGCCACCTCTTCATTCAAAGAACACCCCACCCTACACCTTGAGTGCATTATTTTCGAAAAGTAGACATGATTAGGCCGCTTTTAAGCTGTGTGGGTACGTGTGTGCGTGTGCGTGCGCTCGTGTGGGAGTGGGTGAGTGGCGTGTTTGTGTGTTTGTGCTTGTGTGTTGTGTGGGTGTGTGCGTGGGTGTCTAGTTAACTGTTTAGAAAAAATCCACGAAAACTTGCCATATATATAACATACCGTTCAGAGGGGAGGCTTTATTGCACCCCGATGGCGCGCCCGCCACATCGTGGAGGTAACGCGTGAAGGAAAAACAAGGTAGATGCAAAACAACCACCATCTGCATTGCAAAAAAAAAAACGCACTAAAACGAGCGTCTGAAGTGATTCATTGCCGTCTGCGTCACGGTAACGACGAGCACGAGCGTGACCTTGTTTGAAAACACATTTCGTTTCACTTAGCACGATCGGTATGTCGCAAGACGCGGAGGAAGAATTTTAGTGCATTAACGAGCGTTGCTTCTGTCCTTATCTTCGGGGCCAACCGTATCTTGTATAGGTTAGTTAACACGCGACTTGAATTACTTGCCACGCTTGCAACGTGACTCCATTGCGTCTTTTTTTTTGTTGTCCTTTTTCATTTTATCAGCACCACGCTTGCTTTTCTCAATACCTTACAAACCGTACACGATGTTCCCAACTTGTTTCGCAGATATATTAATCGCTTCCACGTGGAGTTACAGACGAAACCTTTCGTAATGCAGAGAGAAAAAAGCTTGACGCAAACGTTTTAACCTTTCATGGCCCCTCGTCTAGAAAAACTGCTGCCTTGCTCGTATCACAGGCTTCTGCCACGAAAACAAGCTTATGCAGCATAGTTATTGCGTGGACGCGCGCACCCCATCAAGGATGCTGGGAGAAAATGGCATTGTGCACGCACACTGGCCATTCATCAGTAGTTTTAGGAGCGTGCCTCCAGAAAACGTGTTTGGAAGCTATAGGAGTTATTTCAAAGTCGCAAACAAGCTGGTTCATGCATTTTTTCCTTATGTCTCTGCGAGCAGACCATTTCGGAACGACAGCAATTTACATGCACGTGCTCGTGGCTTTGATGACAAAAATATACCAGACCGCGGATTCGTACTACCGACGTTTTGTTCATTTCATGCCATAGCAGATTTAGGATCAATAAAACATTGATCATATAAGCGAAATTGTTGCGCATGTCTCATCTGAAAATGAGGTGAAATAAAAAAATAAAGCAGGCGACGCGGATTGTATACTATTAACTCAACTGCAACAAAAGACCCTTTTTGAGCATTCGCTGAATGTTCGCTGATAGGGCTTGCTGCAGCCGGCTTTCTAGATACAAGGAAACAGCGCTCTTGTGTAGGCAGTACGCTCCATACGAAGAAAAGACGGGCACAGAATATGACAGTTGAAAGATGTTTTGTATAATCATTCCATCTGTATCTTAGAACCAACTATCTCAGGTAAACAGTTGCTATTTGTTCGACATGGACCAGGCTAAAGCGCACAAAAACATACAAGAAAAAGAAAGGGACATAAGCAAATCTTTCTTCTCCTTGTGCGTGTCTTTGCTGCGCTGTAGTCTGAGTCAAGGTCAACTATCTCGCGCAAACTACAGCCTTATTTGTTCCACAGAAAACTTTTCCTTTGTTGAACACGCGCTTGTCATACCCCAAAGCTTTGCTGTCTGGCATGACAGAATATTGTTTCGGTGCGGCAAGTCCGCATTTCTTAACGGTTTGCTTTCTGTGACTTTTGTGTGAATATCAACAGTTGCGTCATTCTGGCGAAGTATAACTTCGAAATTTGAGCCGAGCGTACCTTGTCTTATTGACGTGCTCATGCACAACGCGGGCTCTCTCATTTACTTACCCCGTGTTTCTCCAGAGATACTGTTACTAAGGTACAATATTCTTCGCGCCCTTTTCAGTTAGCGCAAGAAGCTTTCGGGAATAAAGGTGTAAGTTCTAGTTTAAAACTTTCCCAGGAATTAGTTACTTAATCTAGTGGTACTAACCCAGGGAAAAGCGCTTAGACATTTAGTTACGTCTTCGGAAAGTGTCCTTTTTTGTTTACTTCCATGCCGATAAACTTACAACCGTGAGCTCATAAGTACATACAGCAACTGCGTCAGTTAGACATCTTAAATGAAATCACGTCTGGCAAAATAAACCAAACGTTCATTCTAAAACCGAAAAAAGCTTGAATGGCAGCGTGGATTGCGAGTGTAAAGACGGAGACGCTAAATAGTTATTTTCAGAACCCTTGGGGACTGACTGCACCAAAGGTGGGAATAAAAATTGATGCAAAAATTACAATCCTTTACTTCATTTTGCGCAACGTAGTTTGTAAGCCATTGTAAAATTTGAAAAAGTACCATGAGAACCTCTACGGCCACTGAGGCAGGCTTTCTGAACTTATGGGATAACTCCTGTCTAAGAGTAGTATGTCCATAAAATTCCGGATCGCACAGACACACCCAAACAGGCGAGAGCACTCTTCTTGAATTCAAGGAGATTCGTTAAACCATTTATTAAAAATTTCTTACTCAATAATCAAAACTAGCCTGTTTTACCCTCAACAACAACTTCGTTGACCTATTCTTGCCTCCAGGCCTATTTTCGCGTAAAACTATTCCAAGACCCCTTGAGCTTTCCCAGCCTCAACAGCGCTCAAAACCAGCAGGCGCTTGTCATTTCGGTCGGAGCTGATGAGAGCTTTCTTCCATAGCTCGTGAAAAGAAATGGAGGGATTTCGCGAGTGTAGCGAGGCGTGCGCGCAGCCCCCTACCACATGAAAGAGCGACCCTGTGGCTTCGCAGAAGCGGCATAGGGGGAATATCTGGTGGTGGCATTTAGTGGGATGGGGAAAAGGATAGATCAACAACTTCTTAACCCAATTAAAAAGAAAAACTCAATGTATAACTCTTTTGTGTGAACCCGTGACCCTAAACTGATCCTAGAATTCAAAAAATATAAAGACAAACTATGAACGCCTCTTCGAGGATATACGTAACGATTCAAAAAAGACTTGGGAAACAGTGAATGTGATAACGGGCTGCAAGAAGAGCACGCAGTCGCATGCTGCTCGCTTGAACGGTAGACGGGTAGAATCAGCCGAAATGGCAATCGCAATGAATAGGCACTTCATCAAAGCAGGGGCTTACATTTCGGAGGTCGATGAAAATAAAAGTAGCGCTATACTGGAATCGTCACAACATTGGAACAATATCTTTTTAAGTCCGACAAACGCGAGTGAGGTGCCAACGTTTATTCTTAAACTTAAAAACGACGTCGCATCTGGCATCGATGGTATTGCACCACTTCCTGTTGAACACATCGCTTCTAAAATTAGTGAAGTTTTAGCTTTTATTATTAATTTGACATTATCTACTGGAGTTTTTCCTCAACAATTGAAAGTAGCGCGAGTTAAGCCAATTCACAAAGGTGGTGGCGATGACCAGTTGTCCAATTACAGGCCAATCTCTGTGTTGACTGTCTTTTCAAAAATATTTGAAGATGTAATACATAATAGACTAACAAACTTTTTCAACACACACAAGGTCATTCCACCGTATCAGTACGGCGTTCAAAAAAAAGAAGTCAACGCAGGAAGCTCTGATTAATATTAAGACAATATAATAGAAAATATAGATGGAAAGAAATTTACATTCCGGCTATTCCTGGACCTACAAAAAGCATTTGACTCTATCAATCATGAAATATTGCTAAGAAAAATAAAAAAATTAGGAATACGCGGAATAGCGGCTGACCTATTAGGGAGCTATTTAAGTAAAAGGGAGCAATTTGTTGAATTTAACGGTATTTCATCGGAGTTATTGGCAATAGAACAGGGTGTTCCGCAAGGGTCAAAGCTGGGGCCGTTGTTATTCTTAATATGTGTGAATGATATTCCAAACATACCTTCTACACCCAAGATAGCCATGTAAGCAGATGACACGAACGTATTTTTCTCCGCTAGCAGTATAAGAGAACTCCCGTATGAAGTAAATAGCTATTTGGAATTGTCAAAATGGTTGCACGAAAACAACTTACAGCTAAACGAATCGAAGACTACCTATATCATTTTTAGACCAATTAATAAGAACATAGATCAAGGCATTCATATTGAATATCGGGGCAATATGATCAACCAAGACAACGAACAGAAGTTCTTAGGAGTATGGTTTCATGAAGAATTATCTTGGCATCCTCATATAGAACACTTAGGCAATGAAATTTCAAAAAATATTGGCGTTCTCTACAGATCGAGAGACTTAATACCGCTTTGATTGAAAACACAGCTTTATAACACTCTTGTCTATTCTAGGCTTTGCTACGGGATACTAGCGTGGGGAACAACAAACAAAACATATTACAAACGGCTGATCGTCTTACAGAAAAGGGTTCTCCGTCTATTTGCCAATTTTCACGGGCACTATGCCGACTTGAGAAGCGGGTCCACTATTTGTTCATTATAGTATGCTTAAGGCTGACCAAATTTATTATACGAAGCTTTTACAAGCTATTCACAAAGAAAATCTCCATCGCAGACATAACGACAATAGCAGTATACACCCTCTCAGGTGTGCCAAAATACATACACCGAAATTGCGAACAAACTACGGCAGGCAGTCTTCTCTGTTTCAACGCACCGACATACTCAACAAAGTTGGAGACCACATTGATTTCAAATGCAGTAGAAACATTTAAAACACAGGCGAAAGAATACCTCTAAAATCAGAATATCTGCTTCAATGGCTAGAACTGTGGATGTCGTCTAGACCTGTTAATTCGCAGGTTTTGTAAATGTGTCTATCTTGAAAACTCAAACATAGTTGTACTCTGATTGTCCACTTGTATTTTGTTTTAATTTACTCCTTTGTACTCTAATGTACGTTACTGTACCTTTTCCATATTGTTCTGTAATGTCTTGTGCTCTACATGTTGCTTGTATTTTTGTAACTCCCATTGGAATTTCTAGCTTGTTTGATTTTGGCTCATCATTGTACTGCACCAAAGGGGGCTGGGGCCTCTGTCGGGCTTTGTAGCCTTTAGTCCCAGCCAGCCTCCTCGTACTTTTGAGGAAATAAAATCTTTGAAATCTTAGAATCTATTCGTCTGGAGTGCACGGAGCTGCCGTTCCTCCTCTTGCGTTAGGTGTTTATGCGGTGCTGGATAGGTGATACGCCCCAACTTATAGTGCTGTGTTATCTCGTGATACGTGATCAGCGGGGTTGACCTCTCCTGCTCGCTTCCTGGGGCCCGGCAGGATACCTCTCGGGAAAACAGGTGGGCGGTGTGGTTACCCGGCACGGCAAAGTGGGCGGGTGCACATATGATCACGATGGATCTGTCTGGTGGACGCTGGCAGACGATTTGGTGGGATGTCCGTTGAATTCGCCCGCACGAAAAGTAAGGGCACGCTTTTTGCGAATCTGTGATGATTGCGCTGGCTTTAGTTTGCGTTATGGCGAGAGCGATGGTCGCTTCTTCCGTTTGTAAGGGATCGTATCCAGGCAGGGTTAGGCTGATGATATGTTTATTGTGCTGGACAACCACAGCTGTCATTGCTCTTATGCCGGGATAGGAAGACGCGTCCGTGTATACTGTGGTGTGTGGATGCCCTTTGCTCTTGCTTCCCTGCGCTCAGTGCGATGCACGGGATGCATGTTTCTAGGGAGCGGTAGAACTTACAGATGTTTCCTGATATTGTGGCGGAGATTTCTCATTTCAGATGTCTGACGCTGCAGAGGGGATGTGAGCCCCAAACGAGAGAGAAGAGTCCTCCCTGTGCTTGTAGCTCCGAGCCTCAATCCATGGCTTGAAAGATGGGCTTCTATGAGCTCGTCGGCTTTATTGTGCAGGCCGAGCTTTAATAGATTGTCCGTGGCCGTACGGACGGTAAGTCCGAGGGCCTGTTAGTAGGCCTTCCCAATGATGACATCCAGCCATTCCATTTCTGACTTGGAGAGAAGAGCATAGAGTATGGCGTATGTAATTCTTGAGATTATAAATGCTTGGATGAGGCGGAGGGTGTCCTCCACGCGCATTTTCTATGTTTTCGAAGTTACACGCCTGATCATATGTGTGACTTGGTCTGAGGTATGTTTCTTCCTATTTATTAGGATGGAGTTTCTTCGATAGGCTTGAAAGGTCCTACCAAGGACCTTGATATGCGAAGAGGGCACGATGGTGTGGCCCTCCATGTGTATGGGGACAGTGGGTAGCCTCTGGAGGAGTTTCGTGTACAAACAAGGTGGAGCTCCGATTTTTGTAAAGCACATTGGAGGCCGCAAGACTTGGCGTAATGATTTACCATGTTGGCTGCAGTTTGTAGGCGCTCCTCTATCTCGTCTAGGGATTCTGTCTTCGACCGGATGGTAATGTCATCTTCATACAAGCCGTGATGTATGCCCGGAAGAGAATAGAATGAGGGAGGGAGACCGATGAGCGCAATGGTGAACAACAAAGGGGAGAGCACTGCCCCTTGTGGCGTGCCGCGGCTGCCCAGCAGGATTGGATCTGTGGCTAGGTCTCCCACTGTAATTATTGCCCTACGACCTGCGAGGAATTCTCTGATGTACTGATACACCCAAAGCCCGCAGTCGAAAGTATTTAGTTGCGAGAGGATGGCGGCGTGTTTAACATTGTCAAACGCCCCCTTGAGGTCCAGCGCAAGGATGCCTGCGGGTGAGTTGCGGGTGGCAGGCAGCATAAACTCTTACTTGAGCTGGAGTAAGAAGTCTTGCGTAGACAGACGAGGGCGAAAGCCGAACATGGTCGTAGGTAGCTTATCGTGATGTTAGAGATATGTTTGTAGGCTCTGCTAACATGTGCTCCAACAATTTACCTGCACATGATGGGAGAGAAATAGGTCGAAGGTTATCAGTACTCGGTGGTTTGCCCGGCTTAGGTATGAGCCTGACTTCCGTTGTTTTCCATTTATCTTGGAGGAAGCCCGTCTGCCCGATGTGATTGAGATAATGAGTCAGCTGCAAGCAGGAAAGGGGTGTCCAGGTTAGCCAGGGCCTTGTAGGGTATTTGATCCATTCCGGGTGCCGTATTGCGACGAAGCTTGTCCAGAGAGGCCGTAACCTCATGCAGATGGATGTCGTCGTCCAGGAGCGGGTTGGAGCTTCCAGAGTATGGGGAAAGGGGCTCCGTAGGGTGTGTGGGAAGATAGCGGGCCGTAAGAGGGGCGAGCAGGTTTCGGGTGTTTCCCGGGCGTTGATGAAGGATTCTGGCCATTGTGCTTTGGGATTCCGTCTTGCTCTTGCCGGGGTCTATAAGAAAGCGCAGCAGCTTCCACGTTTTGGAAGTGCTAAGGGAAGTTACGCATACCGTCGCAGAGGGCGAGCCAGGTTTCTTTGCACAATGAGGCGGCATTAGCGCGCTCCTTCCTCTGTAAGCTGAGTAATGCGTTTATTAACTTACGGTTGAGCTTTTGTTTCGCCAGCGTTTAATTAAACTGCGGCGAGCTTCACATGTGTGGAGGAGCCCCGCTTCCACGCATGGGGCGGCGGTCGACGTCGGAATTATTTTTGTGTAGTTGCGGACGGCCTGGCGGAGGCGGGATATCCACTCTTGAAGAGTGAGTGGTGGATGATTTGTCGGTTTATCTCTTGCTTGCCGTTCTTCTCGTAGTTTGGTCCAGTCAGTGAGACGCGCCGCGCCGAATTTGACTCGGTACTCTGTGCTGTGTATGGTGGTGGCCAAGATGGCGCGGTCACTTCCTAAATATTCTCCGAGGTGCGGCCAGTCCGCTTGAGGGATGCGACCAATAATATCCAAATCTGGTGAAGTGTAGTTGGTGACGCTGTTGCCCATGCACGTGTGGGAGGCGCAATTAGTCAGGAGACTTAGGTCATGGGTTTTGATGATGGCATGCAAAGCATTACAACGTGTACTAGAGTACGTATACCCCGGAGCTTGTGGGCCGCTTTGAAATCGCCCGTTATGAGATGAGGATGCCGCTCCGATTTGCGGATGGCCTGATTGATCACATCGCGGAGGATTGCGGCTTTAATTTGTGTCTGCAATACATGTTTAAAAGGAAGAAGCTGTGTATCGGTTATGTGGCGCGTAGGATGAGCTCTACCAAGATTCGCAACTTCTCTGCTTGTTGGAGAGCGTGTTGGATAGGAGTGATTCGTTTGCTCACCAACGTGTGAAGTATATTACCAGTGTCCTCTCCTTACGTCACGTAGCCGAGAAGGCGAGGGGGGAATTGGTCTCTTGTAGTGCTATGACATCCGGAAGTGAGGTAGAAGCCTCGACTAATTGAGAGAGTGAGCCGCACTTGTTTTTACTTGTTTTTGAATCCACAGCCATTTCATAACTAATGGTGGTTTTGTGGTTAAGGGTTTGTTTATTCTTGTGCACTGCCATCTCCGGTCGGATGATCCTCTTGGGGGGGAGTTGGTCTGTTGTAGGGCTTCATGTCCCGCCGTGCTAGGCCAGCGGGGTGGGTTTGAAGGTGAGCTTCAAGCTTTTCAAAGCAGTTGTAAGTTTCTTGCATGCAGTTCAGAATAGTTGCGAGTTGGCAGATTTCTGCGAGTAGCCTTGCGTGTGTGAGGGGTGATGGCGGGGGTTCGACCGGTTCTGGTGGTGAGTGTTTTGTTTTTCTGCGTTTCTCTGAAGTTAATTGCGGTTGCGCCTGCTGGCTGATTTCATTGCGAAGGGCATGTAGTTCTCCTCTCAGACTGGTTATTTCCAATTTAAGCTGTGTATTCTCTCCCATTAGTCGCGTGTTCGCAGAGGGAATTTGTTTAAGCTCAGCACCAAGAGGTGACGGGGAACGAGCTTTAAGAGAGAGCATCTGTGCCCAGCTCACCTGCGCCGATGATGGGTCTCTTGAAATTGTGGTGCTCCACCGACTTTTTCGGGACTTCGAGCGTGACCGAGATCTCGAAGTGCGACGCCTCTTGCCCTGGGACAGGCGGTGACAGCTCCGAGATGTGGATCTGGGTCTGGATGAGGATGAGTGGTCACCATTCTGGCGAGAGGGCGTTCTTGACCTCCGCTCGGTGTTAGGCTTCCCCTGTTTCTTCTGGTTGACTGGTGGCGAGAAGAGCTTGGGACATGTCTTGGTAGCCGTCGGGTGGTCGCCGCCGCAGAGGGCGCATTTTAGTTTGCACTCGTGAGGCTACGAGGCGAGTCGGGTTCCACAGTCCTTGCAAGTCGGCACAGCAGGCGGATGAGGGCATGCGTCCATGCAGTGGCCTACTTTGTGACATACGCTGCAGTGCGCGACGGTGCGTTTATAGAGATAACATCTCGTCTCCACTCCATAAACGTATATTTTGAAAGGCACTTTCTTGCCCACGAAGTTGATGAGGATGGTGCTTGAGTACCCGAGACGGCAGCACGTGAGGGGTTCGTATCCCAGGGCTGAGATGGCCTCAATGATTTCTTCAGGGGTGACTTCCTTGTGAATATTGTGTATCACGCCCTTACAGGAGTTGTTGGGGGAGATGCCATACGATACAATGGCTTAGGTGGTTTCACCAATAGTCAGCTTCTTTATCTTGCTCAGCACCGAGGCTACGGACAGGCAGGGTGTGCTTGCTACTACAAGGACGTTCTGGTCCTCATTGATGCGAATTTTTATGCCTGCATCTTGGGAGCGTAGCTTGTATTCTCGCAGTATGCTAGTAGAAAGAACCATCGGGCTCATCTTGCTCAGCACGAGACCATTGCGAGGTCGGATAGCCATTTGAAGTCGTCAGACGGGAGAGGTTGAGGTTTCAGCTTGCGCGCCTGGTGTCTTCGTCGTAGAGCCGACGTTGGCGGCGTTACATTTCGAGTTTGGGCTGCGAGGTTTGCTTGTCTCTTGCTGCGAATGGCTCAGTTGGTGTATTGAATCCAAGGTGCCATGTCGCTTTCGTCCTCGTCCGTGGCATTTCGAAGGTCCTGAGACCTTCGCACGTCCATTTCTTCACCGTCAGCATTGCCGGGTAGCGGCGGGTGGGGTTGAACGAAGCTTGACATAGTAGCCGTGGACGCCATAGTCGACGGCTTGGCCGCCTGACTCATGGCTAGGCCCATTCCTGCGGCATTAGGGTTAGCGGAGCATCTCCGCCTCGAAACTCACAGTGGCCGGAAACAGAAATGTTTTGCACTTACGGCAAAACATTTGATATTTTCGTGCTCCTGGAAGCTTCAGGCATGTGATGAAAACGTTCTTCGGGGTTTCTAAATGAGGATTCAGCAGATATTGGTCTTTGTTCTGGGAGAAGATGTAGCTACCATCTTATTTACGGAAACCTTTCGTTATTTACGGAAAACTTTCGTTGATGTGGGACGTTTCGAAATCTCGACACTAGTGAACGAGCGTGCTCTTTTTTACGGGACGGAGTATTGCTTTCAACGTGTGTTTAATTCCTAGCGCAAAAATCAACTCAGCCATGTATATTTATTTAAAGAAACACTGCAATAGACATGTATTCTTGTTTAGCCTCAAATATGCCTAATGTTTTATTTTGCTAAAACATGTAGCTTAAGCAAAATGTGTTCCAGACTGAAGTTTCGAAAGGTTTCGCCTGTACAAACCTTGTGTTCAAGTATTCTTCATACTTTTTTGGTCGGAAGGCTGAGTGGAGGGAGAGACAGACACACAGACACACAGAAAGAACGCGCTTGCTTCGCAAGAGTGTAAGAGACCCTAGCACGTGCATACATCCGCAGTGTCATAAAGCACGCGAAGGGAGGAAAACCCTGTGAAAACTGTCTTTCGTGATACCCCTCAAATCCCGGCGGGGTCTCTTTCCAGCTTCGTCGCGCCTCCCGCTACCCTGCCGGCCCAAAATGGCCGCCGGTGCCCCTGATCGGCCATTCCCGGTATGCGCCGAGTCGCAAAGGGAAAGGTGCCGGTTCACGCTCCGTGCAAACGGGCAAGCCTACTGCGTACGCAGACCACTGGTGTCAGCTGAGTCGCTGACACCTTAACGCGTCTCCAGGCGCCCACATAAATAAACCAAAAATCCAGAGCCATTCCACACTTTGAAGTTGTATGGCCAGCGAAGCTGAAGCTACAGAGAATGCGAACATAAAGACAAATTTATTACTTCAAAGTAGTATACCTCTAATCAGCCAAGGAAATCTTCGCGTCCGCGTCAGCAGAAAACCCCTCCATAGCGTCTGACGAGCAATGGGAGGAGGCGCTGGGTAGCTCGGATCCGGGGATCCAAATCTACCTGGTGAACCGAGCCACAGCTGTCGCCGTCAGGCTCATGCCGCTGGCCTCCCCGCCCTCTGAACTGCAATGTACATTAAATTTTCTCCCTCTGTCTCGTTCCCAGGCTACTACTGGCTACACAAACAAAGATCCAACGCTACTACTGGTAACTGGCTACACCACTGGGTACACAAACTACTGGCACCGCCAGAGATCGAACCTGGGCCAGTATACAGAAAAGGAGTGAGAGAAAACCGTCTTGCCGACTAAGCTACGCCACACGTGCAGACGGGGAAGACAGACGGTGGTTTGGATCCAGCGTTTGGGGAGGGAAAGGGCCCTCTTTGGAGCCGACACAATAAACAAGGGTGAGGGCGAAGCAGGGAGAGAGTTGACCCCAAAGACGCGCGTGTCGCCTTCTTCCTCGCCCTTGGAAAGACGCTAAAAGAGGCCTCTAGAAACAGCGCCTTCCAAACTGCGCAGTAAGGTGCCGGCACGTGAGACATGAAAAGAAGTAAAAAGTAAAGAACTCTCGCTCGTGGTGTTCTAGCCAGGGGCCCGCGGCGGGCACTGCGAATGCGGAAAATTTAAATTGCACTATACAAACCTCCATTCATTAAACAAATCTGTTGGGCAAGTTGGTGCATTATGTTTGAAAAATAGAGCGCGACTTCGACAACGACCGTAAAGAAGGACGACGGGACAAGCGCTCACTTGCAACTAACATTTATTGAAGCATCGCCTCATATTTATACATGTATCATTAGGAGCATGCGCACTTTGGTAAACTAAATGGAACGCATCAAACAGAGGACATGATCAAAGTGACGTTTTCAAAAACTCAATCTCGCTGGCACGCAAAAGCACAGATGTATCGCGGACGCACTTGCCCCTTTCTGCTTAATATAAAACGCTTCCAAGAGCTGCCTCGCAACTGTATGATCACTCTTGCCGAGAATTCTAATCTTCTCAAAGAAAGGCCTGCATTTTTCCAAGGGACTGACAGATCTGCAATCTTCGCAATGCGGCGGGTAAATGCCGCGCGTATTATTGTTAAGAGAAGACTATGCTTGCGTGCCCGGTCATTCACAAATCTGCCCGTCTGGCCGATGTAGGCCTCCCCGCATGAAAGCGGGATCTCGAAAACTACCCCGACGTCACAGGGCACAAAGCGCTTGGCATGATTCTTTT
The DNA here is from genome assembly GCA_013339765.2 of Haemaphysalis longicornis. Lineage (NCBI taxonomy): Eukaryota > Metazoa > Arthropoda > Arachnida > Ixodida > Ixodidae > Haemaphysalis > Haemaphysalis longicornis. The sequence goes on from CM023451.1 coordinate 38,191,604, forward strand.
CGCACTTTTTTGGTTTGGGCTTGTTGGAAATTTGTGCACACAGGCGGCCAAGGTTTTATGGAGCAGAAAACACCACCGGTACTTTGTACCGTTCTGCCACTTTTTTGCAGGTTGTGCGTAACTCTGTGTATATGGGGCAGAACAACAGGCTTCGCCTTAGGTTGTACTGGCCGCTTCGCGCCTACTTGGACTTTGGCATTCCGCAGCAAGGCTTCGGCAACACCCACCAACACATAGCTTGGGTAACCAACCGACAGAAGTCTCCTCAGTTGAAAGTCAAAGCTCTCTTAAACAGCATGTGCACAGAACGTCACCACTGCAGACTCTAAAACCAGAGACGCTACGCCCCTTTTAACAGTCTTTGAATGAGATGATGAAAATGGCAGAACCCTCCATTCAATTCATCAAGAGAGGAATGAGACAACGAGGTGAACAGCGTGATGGATGGTAGCAGTGAAAGGATGCCATGCATGTGATTTCAAGTGGACGGCGCATGGGTAATTGTTGTGGGTATCGTTTACAGCTTTGGGGTCAGCCCTCTTCCCAGCTTGGATTGGAGCCAATTCTTTTCGTGTTACATCACGGTTTTATTTACCGCAACAGGCACGAAAAAATGTTGTGAGTTGCAGGAAATTCAGAGTGCGAGCCACCGGTTTCGTGCCGGGAAGTGCAACAGCCGGGTCAAGAGAGGATGGTCTGCGTGCGCACAGCGCAAAACGAAACGCCTTGAGATGTGAAGGTACCGATGGGAGTGAAAGCGTGGCTCCTGATCATGGTGAACGAGCAGAACGGTCTTCGGACAGGGCTGTACATGTAGCTTTGTGCAAACATTACGTTTCAAATTCATACTTGCTTAAATATTTGAAGCGGGCACATCGCCCCTCAAAGCTCCCGATTCATGGCGAATCCCCATGGTGTGAATGTGTCTTAAAAACAGAACATTTTCAACAGCGAAGCTGTTGAGCCAATAGTTTTGTGTATGGTGTCCGCAGTAAAAAATACAAACAAAATGCCTAGCGCTCGTGCACGCGTTCCTTGAACGCACGTTCGTAAAGCTCGACATACCCCCTTAGGGAGATTTGCCCATATTCGCCAAAAAGACTCCAGCATTCGCCGCGTGCCTCGAGCGCAGGTTCGTCAAGCTAAAAATACCCACTTAGGGATATTGGCCAAGATTGGCCACAAAAAATTCCAGCGGTCGCCGTTTCATGGCACCATTTCCTCGGAAAGAGAAAGACGCGTCATAGCGTATGCCCTTGGTTTGTTTGTCCTCGTGCCGTCGTACGCATGCGCTCTGTACCGTAAAGCAGCCTCGACTTGAATGCCGAAGCTGCTGTAAGTGATCAGTGGCTCCACAAGGCCAGGCCGCGGATAGTTTGCACTGCCGAGGAAGAGGCTGCGCTTCGATAGGCTCGGCATGCAAAGAATCCGCTAGAGACGATAAGTAGCGCTTGCAGAGTGGCGCACAAAAACGGCGACCAAAATGACGAGCTCACTCTGGCCTTGTACAACATAAGGTCATTGAAGTTCTATGACGCAGACGTCAACAGCGATGCTGCACCTCAACTTTGTGTCCGTCAGTGATTACCTACAACAGATCCGCCATTCAAATCTTGCGCGTGAGTGCAAGGTACGCCTTTTTTTTTGTTCTACGCTTGTAATGTGCGGAGGTAGCACCGTTGGTCGAGCACTGGGCTGCTACTGTGCATACCCGGGTTCAAATCCAATCGGATCATGCTTTCTATTTATTTACACTTCACTAAAGCGGCCATTTGCTTGACAGGACAACAACAACAACAATCACGACGACGACGATTTTCGAAGAGTGGGGCACTTAAGGCTTTCAACTTCATTAAAAAAAATCCGCTCGAAAAACACTGACCAGTTGAATTACGAAACCTCGCATCTTATTTTATTACTGACACCGGGCTCTATAGATTGATGCCAGTACTGACACGATTGATACATTCCACACGGAGCGTTATGCGCGTGAGTGTTTCTAATTATCGCCAAATTTTGATATTTGTTTAATAATGTAGTCATGCAAGTTGATACAAAGCACAGCATGACAGAACCGGGGAACAAAGCCCTATAAACCAAATACACAATCAGCAGAAGAAGAATATAGAAATGAGTAGACATGGAAATGTAAATTGGAAGTTTTTGTCATGTAATAGATTGCAGATACATTATAGAATGATAGCGTTTCCAGAATATATGGCAAATCGCAAACTAAACTATATAAAGAACGAGTGTGACTACAAAAACATTTAAACCTCAACTTCAGTGACATGGGCTCAGATAGTACCACAAACTGATGTCCTCTAACTGTTTCAAGATGGATTTCCAACTTCTTAGGTAACACGGCGTGGGACCACGTTCTAACAACACACGACGTGCACGGCGTGCATGGCGTGTCGCACGGCGTGCAACAACATGGTGTGCGACAACAATCGATAACTTTGACACGTGAATACGCGAGTAAAAATTTGAAGGCGGGGCCCGTACTGTTAGAGCCATTCTATCTCCGAAAGTGACGTGGTGAGTGCAATTACATTGACGTAGTCTTCCTGCCACACTAAAGGCTACCACCTCTTCCTCAATTTCACTAGGAAAAGCACAGGAAATATGGGTTTTAGAAAAACTAGGAGCCGTTTATTCTTTCAACAGTGCGCGAAGAGTTTTCCTCAAATATGGGTTTACCGAAGCTATGTAACATGGTTCCACGGCTAAGGTATTGTGCTGCCTAAATTGGAGCCGGGGTTTTAATTCTCACCTATGGTGATTGTTTTCGTTAATAGTTAATAGTTCCGAATAAAAGGTGAAATTTTGTGCTTAGGCCTGCGCCGCACCCGTCAAGAATGTTCAGGTAGCGTGAATTATTACGCAGTTTTCGACAATGACGTGTTTCATACCGCGGCTGCAGCGTCGGCACCTATTTAGAAAAACGGCTTCCTTGGATATCAAAACATACGTCAATGATTGGGAATCACTTTTCACATTTGCGTCCTCTAAACATGGATAGGCAGAAATAACCGCGGACGTTCAAGAGCTCTGATCGTGGGATCACTACAACATGTTATAGTGAATCCACTTTGGCTTGTTATATAGTTAGGAGTATCAAAATCATAATCAGAAATGTTGTGTATTTCCCTCAGACAAAAAACGCACCTGAGACAACAAGCTGCTCACTGAGCAGATTGACGATACCTAACGCAATACACGCAAGCTGGCAGCGGCAGAACAACAAGGGAGGAAGAGAACATAAAAAAGGACAACAAAGGGAAGTTAAAAGAAAAAAAAGTCTTTGATCAAACGAACGAAAAAAAAATTACAAACGCAGCAATATATTGTTACGCGCCAAACTGTGGGACGACAGCATTATGCAGACGGACATGCTAATCCCCCGCCTGGGTACGTTCCGTGTGATTCGGCACCGCAGAGGACGACGAAGAAGCGCGTTAGCTAGCGGCTCGTGTGCTCTATTCTTGGTCGCCATATTGCTAGCCACCAACCGGCGCCCTCTGTGTGTTTCCTCTGGCAAGTTAGGCACCTCGCCCGTGGCCTCCGCGATCGGCTACCGGCGGCGCGCCGTTGCTCCGGCCGTCCCAATCGCCCCGGAGAGAGTGTAATTCCGAAGAGGCCGTTTCGCCGTTTTCCGCCGCACGGCGGCACGCGTAGCCTAAGGTCGTTTTTCCTGGCGCAGGCGGGTGCAGAGGACCAAAACTCGGCTTCGCAGCCTGTGTGCGACGTTTAATAAAAAAAGTTACGGCACACCAATGTCTGTGAAAAATAGAAGTAGTTACTGGTGCTAAGGGTAGTTACTGGTGCCTTGAATTTTTGACGTAGACTATGCCCGGGGTGACGCATAAGTGAATTCATTGCACACCAGTATTCTTTCTTGTAGTCACGCATGGTTCCAAAACACAACACGTTTTCCGGTTTTATTTCTGAAAATCTCGTACATGTTGTTTGGAACGCACGGAACGCATATTCCGTGCGTTCCGAGCACGAACCAAATTAGGGGAATTCAACCGACCGGAGTCACACCATTAGTAAACACGAAAATACCCCCTATGTCGTTTCCTTTTTTCTCCTTTAAACGTGCGGTCTTCGACAGATAAAGTAGATGACATGGCAACACTACTTGAAACGTTTGGCGTTACTTTTACCGCGATACTATTAACAGAGACGTCGTATACTTCAGCATCTGAAGTGTATACTGTCCAAAAGGCTATCGGTATTTCTTCCGCAATAGGCAGGGTAAACGTGCTGGTGCCGTTTATTGGCATGCATGCTTGCATATACAAAGGTACAGAGAGACTTCCAGTCTACCATAAATGGACGTGGTCTAGGTATAATAAAATCTTTACCCGAGTTACGATTGGTATAGTTCTCCACTTGATTTGTTTATTCACTAATATCCCGAACAACTTACTTACAGCCGATGTTGTGCATACAGATATTAGTGATCAGTTTCACTGCTCCCCGAAAAAATAATGCCCTTAATATGTCATGACAACCAATTATGTGCAGAATTTATTACCCCAGCAAACTTAGAAATTCAGAAACAGTCTTTGGAAAATATACATATGTAGAGTCGATAGCGATATGAAAGGCATCGCGGAATACCATGACTGTTTTCACTCACAGCAAATAATTTGGTAGCGTGATTGCAGTAGGTACTTGACACCCCTAAGCATGTTAAATAAAACGCAAAAATATGATTGATTCGTACGTACCCGTGGAAGCCTAACAGATTATTTGACTATCGTAGTCGCGTGCCTATAAACAATACACGAGAGCTTATCGGTATTACGCTGTTTTCGCGCACGTGCACTCGCACAGACACACACATACACGCCGCACACACGCACACACGCACACACACACACACACGCACACACACGCACGACATCCGAAGAAAATGTTTGATGGCAGCAGGCCTAAATTTGCAGCAGGACACGCATTACCATCGGTGGCTCCATGGTCCTGCCTACCATAGGCGTGCGTACAGGGAAGGGCAGGGGGGGGGGGCGGCCGCCCCCCCTAATCATCTCAAGGGGGGCGCCAAATTTGCCCCATACCTTGCCGATGTAACACATGAAAGTAAAAGTTTCTGCTCATAAATATTTTGTGTGTGTTACAATTCCATCGTATTGAAATCAAAATTTTATAACTATCCCTCTTTGCACTGCGTTCGGACCGTTAGGCCCTTCAGTGGGATGAGGTCTGGAGTTGCTGTGGGAAGGGGGGGGGGCGCCGTGATAAGACTTTGCCCCCCCAAATCGAGAACTCTGCGCACGCCTATGCTGCCTACCATTCCCTACTAGACTATATCGGGGAGGCCAACCTAGTTTCCTGGATATAGATCGGACCCGATTGGTGTCTACTAAGCCTTGAGGTCATTAAAATAAACGAACACACACACACACACCCTCACACACACACACACACACACACACACACACACACACACACACCACACACACACACACACACACACACACACACACCACACACACACACACACACACACACACACACACACACACACACGCACACGCACGCATGCACACACACACACACGCCCACGCACGCACGCACGCACGCACGCACAACGGATACCCAGAGCGTTCGAAACAACTCAAAAGGCAAAAAAAGCATATTTTCTCGCAGCGATATCGCGCGAAAATGATGTAACAGCGAAAAAAGAATTCAGCGCGCGCTGGCTTTCACTCTGCCCGAGATGACAGAACCCTGGGCCATGGCATTCGCCTTTCAAGCAAACGACCACTAAAGCTGCGTGCAAAGGCAATCGTCGGTGTTAAACAACGTACGTTAAACAAACTTTGTACTTGTAGGATCTAGTCAAAATACATAGACCGTATATTGAGAATTTTCTATCCCGAAAACGCGACAACGAAGGCTCATTTACAACTCAAAGCGCAGGCAGCGTCGGCCAGACCAGCCTCGCTTCAACCTTAGGCTAGCGGCGCCGCCTTGCGGCGTGTGTCGCAGTTAGCAAAATTACACCGCTCCCCTTGTTTCCGCGCCGAATGGGACGGCCGGAGCAACGGCGCGCCGCCGGCAGCCGATCGCGGAGGCCATGCCTCGCCTAATAAATACTTTGCCCCTGCGTCTTCGCCAAGACAACTTCTCTGCACCCTGTTTGACAGGACGCAACACTGGTGAGGTGCGGGGTATCGATCCCCGTACCTCTCGCCTTGATACGTACCTTGGTACGTACCTCTCGTACGTACCTTGGTACGTACCTCTTGGTTCGTACCTCTCGAACTTGGTGCCATAGGAAGCTTAAGAGGGTTCAACGCTGGTCGACCACTCTCGACATGTCGTAGACACTCGAGTCACGGCCCGGGGGTTAAAAAGAAGGTCCCCTTCACCCCGAGTAGTCCGAGTGGCGCTGGCTACCACCCCCAAGCACAGGAAAGAAAAATACCTAAACATAAATACCCCAGAAAGTGGAGCAGAAAATCGCCCCGCTGGTAGCGTAGTGGTTATCGCACCAGACCGGTATTCTGGAGATCGTGGGTTCGGATCCCACCTGGCGGGCATTTTTTCTCCGCTTTCTTTCTTTCTTTCCAAATTCTTTATCTGTTTCAATGACCTACCACATCCTCCCCTTTGCTTTCGGAGGGTTTCTTGACTGCCAACTCTTATTTCTGTGTTATTTTCAACGAGCCCCTCATTTCGTATTCTGATTCGCTACATGCATAGCGAGGGCCTCTGTTCTGGCAGTCTTGGTGCCATAGGAAGCTTAAGAAGGTTCAACGCTGGTCGACCACTCTCGACATGTCGTAGACACTCGAGTCACGGCCCCGGGGTTAAAAAGAAGGTCCCCTTCACCCCGAGTAGTCCGAGTGGCGCTGGCTACCACCCACAAGCACAGGAAACAACAATACCTAAACATAAATACCCCAGAAAGTGGAGCGGAAAGTCGCCCCGCCGGTAGCGTAGTGGTTATCGCACCAGACCAGTATTCTGGAGGTCGTGGGTTCGGATCCCACCTGGCGGGCATTTTTTCTCCACTTTCTTTCTTTCTTTCCAAATTCTTTATCTGTTTCAATGACCTACCGCATCCCCCCCTTTGCTTTCCGGGGGTTTCTTGACTGACAACTGTTATTTCTGTGTTATATATATATATTATAATGGGGTTTCTCTCCGGCATCGCAGGGTCAACGCGCTTGCAAAGGTCGACAATGTCCTCGATGTAGCTGGTGTAACTTTCATTGTCCTGTTGGGCTCGGACGCGCAGGACGTTGTTCGGCGTATTAGCTTGCGTAGAGCGGGCGGACCAAACGCTGCCAGGAACCTCTGTCTTAAAGGCCGACCAAGTCTGCATCTTCGGTTCATTGTTATGAAACCATGATTCAGCTAATTTGTCGAGGGAGAAAGGGACGTTGTTGAGTTTGGCAACGTCATCCCAGCGATTGTGGGTGCTCACCCTTTCGAATGTTGAGAGCCAATCTTCCGCATCGATGTCGTCACTGCCGGTGAAACTGGGGGGGTCGCGCTGACGCAGTGACGCGGAGCAGATGACGGGCGCAGGCTGCGGCGAGGTCATGTCGTGCTCGATTCCTCGGGAGACGGGAGGGAGCACTCGCTTGCTTCGTAGTTCCAGGCCGGGGACCGTGCAAAGACTACGACCTCCACCAAAATATAATGGGGTTTATTAGCAAACGGCTAGAGCGTGGTAACGGGGGCTGGTTGTACCAGAGGCCAAGCTAGCTCGGGAGTCCACGCGCAGGTCTCTCAGCAAGATCGTTCTCGATGGGGCTGCTCCGATGACTGAGCCTTGCACATAGACCCAGTTGGGGGATTGACGCCACCTGACAGTCAGCCTCGGTCTCAGTTGAGCACACACCCCTTTGGCCACACTGGCGCGCCTGCTAACGGCCACTATCTCTGTTACAATATATATATATGTATATATATATATATATATATATATATATATATATATAGTATAAGTAAAGAGTCGGATACACAGCAAGAACAATAACAAACAATGTTTACTTACGTAGCGGCAATGGGACTTGCCTTCATCAGAGTAAAGTTACATGATTATGGTGTCGCAAACATTGAACACATTTCTTATATAGGTTTGCATAAAACTGTAAGAAGGAATGGAAAATGTTTCGAAAAATCCTTCTTACAGTTTTATGCAAACCTATATAAGAAATGTGTTCAATGTTTGCGACACCATAATCATGTAACTTTACTCTGATGAAGGCAAGTCCCATTGCCGCTACGTAAGTAAACATTGTTTGTTATTGTTCTTGCTGTGTATCCGACTCTTTACTTATACTATTTCTGCGCGCTTTGTGAGTTTATCTTTCTCTAGATTTATATATATATATATATATACGTATATTTATATAGAATAGATAGATATATATATATATATATATATATATATATATATATATATATATATATATATATATATATATATATATATATATATACATATATATATATATATATATTATATATATATATATATATATATATAGAAAACGGGAGGGCTTTGAAGATGGTCACCAGATAGAAATAATACTTTGGAGGAGGTAGCGGCCTCAGACCTCTGCCAACGTTTCGACAAGGAGACTTGTCTTTTTAAAGACAGGTCGCCTTGTCGAAACGTTGGCAGAGGTCTGAGGCCGCTACCTTCTCCAAAGTATTATTTCTATATATATATATATATATATATATACGAATTTTCGCTGGCGTAAAATCATGTGCTTATGTTATTTGAGTGTACTCTATTGTTAAATATTCAGGGTGTCTAACTTGAACCGAAAACTGGAACTGAAGCGCTATTTTTGCCGGAACTGAACCCGAACCCGAACCGTTATTTTTTGAGCACGCTGAACCCGAACCGGAACTGAACCGAAAAAAGAAATAACGGTTACCGGTTCATGCCGAAACGGTTCGACCCTCCGTTCTTGATATTGCACAGTCAATGCAATTCAGGTCTTTTTTCTTTTACGTACCATCAACTTCGTAAACGCTCGTGCACATTCCACGCCAGACAGTTGAACACTATCACGCTCTATGAAACAATGTAGCAATGGTCTGTTGCTGCTAAAACCGCGAGCATAGTGCAAGCTGACCAAACGAAATTTCATTCTCGGCAGCTTAGAGGGGCTATAAAACGACTTTGCCCTTCCCTAGCTGCGACTTTATCGGACCAGTCAGGCTGCAGCAGTGCTCCACTGCGCAACAGCGAAAGCACACACCCGATGTGTGCAAACCTTTTGCATTTCATAATTTGTTTAAAAGGTCCGACACCTGCAAATTGTTAATACTTGACAAGTGTGACCGCAGGAGCTGCTCAGTGGCTAAGCCGTTTGCTGCTGACCACAAGTGGCCTCGATCTCCCTTACCCACGACCGTTTTTCTGAAGTAGATGGAAATCGAGAACGTCGGTGTATCGAGATTTTGATCCACGTTTAATATCACCAGCTGGTTAAAATAAGTCTGCTGGCCTGCAACATAAGCTGCGCCTCGAAGCAGAGATATAGCTCGGGGCATCAAATGCGCCAGTTTTTTTAAATGTCTTTACACGGAAAACAACAAAAAGACAAAGGCGAATCAAGTTGTTTTAAAATATTTTACAAAAACTAAGTAAAACCAAATATGTAAAAAAACCCTCCAAAACGTGGATATTGCTGTATACTTTTCTTTGCCCTGCCTTTCACAACCAAACGTGTCATCAATGCGAAGGAAGTGAGTTCCGTGGTCAGTTTTTGGGGACAGTACAGTGGACACGTTCCGTTTTTTACAGATACAAATAACAACAGATATGTCAGGGAAAACTGTTAAGGTGCGCACTTAATCCCTTGGCAAGAAACTGCAGCCCTCGACCTTGTCTTGGAAGCAGAAACAGTAACAAAGCAGATGACACGTGCAGAAAGGCAGGCCGGTACCTCACACTGTCCCATTCGCCCAGCGATCATCTTTTCTGCTTGTTCTTCAGTTTTGTTTCTTTCAGATCTGCTTTTTTCGAAGGTGCACTTGTAAATTTTACTTTCCGCAGCTGGCTAAATTACTTCTACTGCTACTCGTATGCGGGAGGTCCCGGGTTCGAATTGGACCGCCGGACACCCAACGTTCCTTTAATGGGTACAGGCGTCCATGGTCCGGTGCACCTTGTAAGGGCATAACGTCTGAAAGGGCTTTCCCTATCGAGGGGACACGGAACCATTTGGCGGGGCCAGGCCATCATGCCGCTTTGCGCCATTCCGGAGCGTGAAAAGATTGGGAGGTGGTCCTGCAACAGCAGTGGAGTTGAGCGTCCACTGGTTTGGAAGCAAACATGTGTTGGTAACCTTGGTGGCGCGGGACCAGCTAAAATTAGGTACCCAACGTACTCCCCAACATTGGCGTGCCTGTGTCTGGACTTTAACGCTTTAGGGAAATTATTGCAGGAAATGGCCATTGGTATTAAGCAGGAATTTTGAACGAACCTGGTACGCCCGGCCCAAGATTTCTTCAAGGTACAGGGGGTTTCGATGCGACGATTGGGGGATTTCAACAATGGAAAGGCCTTTACCCTATAGGGGCCCACCGTCATATCTGGCGGGGCCCCGGGCCTATGACGCGTAGGCCAAAGTCTGAGCGAGAAAAGTCTGGGGGTGTCCTGCCACAGGCTTCGAGTTGAGCGTATCGTCTGTGGGGCACCTTGAATTCGTGTTCCTTGGTGGCGTCGGGCACCTACCGGTAAAATAGTACAAGCGACTCCGGCTGGCGCTCGGCCTTGTGGGACTACAACGCTTGGGAAGTTCACCTAGAGCTTGCACGGGAAATCGCCCTTATGGGGAAAGGGGCGGCTGCAAAATCGCAGGAACGTTTTTTTTTCTTTTTTCGAAGGTGCACTTGTACTGACTGCCCAACTCGCTACATTACTTCTACTGCTACTCGTTCCGGACGGGAGTACTGCTGTGTGCGAATTAAAGAGCGCCTAACCAAAAAAGTTCCATCTCATACTCCGCGCGTCAAATTTCCCTTTCATTTTGTAACAGCATAATCTGTTATAAGATTTCGCAATGTAGCACACGGAACGATGGCCGGGGACAGGTGGTACGATGACATACAGATTGTAATGCGCGCATCCGGTATAGCTATCGCAAAAGAATTGCAGTGGTCAGAGCAATAATGCAGTGACTGAGCGTTAACTAAAGCTTACTTTTAACAAAAGTGTGGCTAACACATTCGATAAGGTGACAGCTAACAAATTATTCAGGGGGACCAAATAATCTAATTCATTAGTAGTATTCATGTGCTGTTCTAGATTTTTCTGTTTCTTTAGAAATCTAAAAAAATGTGCGTCATTGGTATTAAGCACGCCCTGGGATTTGAACGAACCAGTACGCAGGCCTAAATTTAAGGCTTCAAGGTTAGCGTGATGGGCGATTTCATAGTGACGATTGCGATTTCAACAAAAAAGGAAAGGGCAGAAAATATATCCCACCGTCATATCTCTTGGCGGTGGCCTTATGAATAGTATAATAGGTAGGACAACGTAAAGTCTGAGCGAGAAAGTAGGGGGTGAATCGTCGCCGCTTCATCTTTTAAAGACGATAGTCTTTGTTGGGCTACTTAAACCCAGAAATTTTGGTCTGTCTGTATGTCTGTCTGTCTGTCCGTCTCTCTGTCTGTGACTCGATTCAGCCACCCAGCCAAAGTAAAACAACGCCTGCGCAATAGTCGTATACGTATAGTCACAGCTAAATCTACCCGTCTAAGTCCGGTGTAATGTTCATACCTGTCAACATTGGTGAAGAAGAACAAGACATTACGCAAATATAAGACAACAAATTAATACAGAAGTGATGTCTGCAGTGTTCCTTTATAAAAATCATACATGCTTGACTTTGGCGAAATTAAATACTTCATCAACTGCAGAAAAAAAATTCACTTCGCTGTCGCCTGCTGTCACCCGCACCACTATAGCTTCTTGCGGCATTTTAAGGAATCAACTGGCAACAGTTACGAAAGGTTCCACTAGATAGGTTCCACGTTCCGCTTGCAACGCACGTGGAGTAGGGAAACACGGTTTTATAAACGTTGAAGTAGGGCGCCTCGATTCACGCGCGTCTTCGCCGTACGGCACCGTTGGCATCGAGACACCCGATTTGGAGCAGTGGAACGCGGCAAATTTAAAATGATTTAAGCAAAACTTTGGCGTCTTTACCTTGGGAGGAGCGCGACGCAAGAGGAACAACATAAGAGGTGAGCGGGAAAGCGAAGGGAGGCATTTACTTGGCAAAAGTCGATAAAGACTATCGTTTTTTGACGACATTTGCAACGAAAGAAGCAGATACGCGGCCAATTTTTATTTCTAATATATCGTGATTGTTTAAAGTTTGCTTTGCAATTGCGCCACTGCCTTTGGGGAACAGCAGCATTTTGAATTTTTGTTTGTGTTTTGATATGACTGTCGTTTTAAACTACCAAGTGATTTTTTCTAATTTCAGTGATAATTCAACTCATAGAACCGGTTCGCGAACCGGTTCAAGCTCCCGAACCGGTTCGCGAACCGGTTCGGTACGTGATTTTAGAGAGTTTTAGCTGACCGTTTTCGACGGTCCTCTCCGGTATCGGCGGCCCGCTCGGCCCAACCGGAGCCAATGCCGCTCGCGGCCAAGCGCGCCACGCATGCGCAGTAGCGCTCCCGCTTGCTATCGGAGCGGAGCGGAGCATGTAAAACGGTCAGCTAAAACTCCCTATTGTTGCACCGCAACTGAACCGGAACGAAATTATTTCACCCGAACCCGAACCGTAACCGAACCGGTATTTTTTTCGGTTCGACACCCTGATATATATATAATATATAATATATATATATATATTATATATATATATATATATATAATATATATATATATATATATATATATATATATATATATATATGAAAGTACACTCAAATAACATAAGCACATGATTTTACGCCAGCGAAAATATGTAGAGCAGCTGTTATCATGTATAGTCCGGTATAAACACGTATGGCATGTACCCACAACTCCAGTGCACGCATGCATGCCTGCAGGAAAAATGACAGTTTATCGCAAGGATTTTTCGAAAAATAATTACAGAAAAGCTTGCTACGCATTACAACGAAATAAAAGATAGAACCGAAAGTACCAAACGTTTACGCAACGCTGTGAACAACGCAAAGAAAACAAGCGTACATTGCTTTTTCGAATAAATAATGTAGTGTGGTCAGGTCCCGGATGTATACTTATGGGTAAAATTAGTGTTACAGCTGCAGAACTTATGTCATTTCCTGTTTCGCCGCACCCAAGTGCCGCACACGGCAGCAACATCACGCCACCGTAGAGCCTCGTCTGGTGCGTTTCTTGGTAAACGTACGGAGGGAACACTTCATCGCTGACCTCATTTGAACAATTACAAACAGGAGTATTTTGAAACTGGCGGCTCGCGGGGATACCCCGTTTCGCCATAAACATCGTCCGCTCTCGTCCGCAGCGCACAAGTCCTTGGAATCTAGGGTGGGCATAATAAAGGACTACAGTTGACCTTCAGCGTTCTCGCTTTCCCTCTTCTCTTTTCCTCCGCTTCCTGTCTCTAGAAAATTTCCCATAGCCGCAGGGCAGCACAACACGAACGTGAAAGAATGTGATATATTCCTAATCGAAGCAAATGGACAACCGTGCGGGAAAAATGCACGCAAGCCTGGAACCCCGTAGACTACGACGCTTGAAGAGGCTTAGTGTTCCAGCTTCGTAATGGCGGATATATACTTGCCGCAGTACTTGCCCCACTGCCGATATACGGAAACGCGGGGAGCTTAACATCTCAGCCTTGGCACTAAAATTCTTCTAAAAAAAAACTCCCGACCAGCCCGTGATGTTGCTGTGGACCCCGGCTCACAGTGGCATGGGGGAACTAACGAGGTGACTAATCAGCAGGCCCGAGCATAAATACCCCGGGCGAGCACTCCTCTTGGTCAAACGCATGGAGCAGTAGACGTCACTGGGTAGGCCTCACCACATACCGAGGACATCACACAACACTACCGCCTCACCCGCAGACCACTACCCCCCCCCCAAAACCAAAACGTACGATAGAGGAAGCACAGATGTGGCGCACTCTACAAACCCACTCCTTCCCCCATCGCACGCAATTACAGCCACTTGCCACCCACACCTCTTCCTCTCCGCAGAGTGTCCGAGATGCCGCAACCTCGACACGCTATACCACTCCTTATGCGAGTGCCCCGCGGACACCTACCCCCCCTTACCCACCCCCACCCACTGGGAGCAGGCCTTGGTAGCTCTGCCTCGTGGAATCAACGGACACGGGCACTACAGGTTGCTTCGGCCATTTGGGCTGAGGCCCCCCCCCAACCTGAACCCGGTGTCTCACCAATAGTGTTTCTCTCTCTCTCTCTCTCGGATGGGGGAGATGAAATAAAAAACAAAACAAAAAATTTTGGATGTGCAAAAGTAATTAGAGAAACGCTGTCTGTGAGTTCTGTAATTTCGACAGAAGCAAGCGGCTGTTCAGTCGCATAAGGCTCGACTTTGGCCCTTCCACATACTGTGTGCGTCAGACAAGCGGTGCACGCGTTCCCTCGGGTAATTAAATATTCACACTCCTTTCACCCTGGGAAGAGGAAGTCAAGCAAAGCCGGTGCTCTGGTGGGGTTTGTTATGTTGGGGTTTAGCTATTACTAGAATTTGCTACGTTGTAATATAAGAGAGGGGACCAATGTCTACATTGTAGACTAAGAAAACAGACATTCGGTAAATAGAGACAATGACGTCTGTAGTGCGCCGCGCACCGTGGCAGACCATGCCCGCGGCATGGCGCAATGCTCCTTGAAAACTCTTTTCTGTGTGAAAAAAGTAAATTCGTGTAGTTTAGTCACAGGACCGCCACGTATAAAGTTTCAGGGAAGGTTCAGCAAACCGGCTAAAAGCAACTTCTTTAAAATGCTTAGCGCGGACTTCCTGTAATTGAAAGTGTTTTGGCAAGAAAATACGAAAGACGAAAGCATACGCTCCAGAGTGGCACGTTTACAACGTTCGTTTACCAGGTTCCATTTCCATGAAAACTATCAAGTTTAGATTGACTGGCGGTACCTTTTTGACAAAAATTACCCAAAACTATTTATATTTCCGCAAAATACTTTACAGTGTACATAATAAATTTGCCTGATTTTGCTATACAGAATATCCTTTTTCTGCAATGAATTTTCTAGATGCCTGATGGGCTTGTAACTCTTGCGAGAAAGTTCGGGACGAACTAAAATAAATGTGAAACAGCCATCTTTTCAATGTTCTAGCAGTGCGCAGCCGAGCGCACAGTGAATAGGTAGTTACAGCTGAAGCGAATGCTGCCGCCAAGAAACTGTTGGCAAAAACAGTGCGGCATTTCACATGAATGTTTAGGAAGTAGGAATGAATGCTACCTATTATACGTTTTGTGCATAGCGTGATTAGGTGGTTTTTGAAATGAATGGTTGATTGAGTTTGTTCTCAACGTTTCGAATCATCAACTTGTCTTTCGATAAGTTGACTATAGCCAAAGTGATATCACAACTTTGTGATTTTGCGGGGCTTCCTTCCATATAGTTCCTGCTTTTATAGTTTCCCCTATGTTGGGCGCAGTTCTACGTACCATATTAGTGGCTTTGAGCTTCCTTTCCGCTCAACAACGACTCACCAGGGGCTTTTATACTGGTGCACTTTCAGTATTACGAATTTCAGCCAGAGTTTGAGTCATGTATGAGTTGAGAAACCTCGCAAAATAAAAAAAGCCTCCGAATGGCTATTTTATGCACCTAGAGCGTGGCTGCGGGATAAGCGTTAAGAAAGGACTGGAATTAATTCAACCACCAAGTGAGCTTTAACGAACTACATTGGGGGTGGGTTTGTTCTTCGCCTCCAACCGGAAGACATCTGCCGTGTACGGAAGTCAACCTGGCATATTCGTTCTAAGATAAAAGCACAATGCCGTCACCCCCCAATGCCTTAGTGAGTGCTCCCGGGGCCAAGGAATCAACCGAACGAGACCGTATATACAGGTGTGAACAGGGCTCTACGTTTTTGGATTCATCACGAAAAATCTGAAAAAAAACCCACAGGTGAAATTCTGGACACACAGGATTTTTCCGATAAATATCGGTGGTGTTAGAGCTCACGGTGGGAAAAATGATTGTCGAAGTTCGTTCTTCAGAATAACCGGCAACTTAATCGGCACAACTGGACGTTCGCACTTGTAGGCTATAACTTCGAATGGCCAGCGTTGGTACAAAACGGGTCCTTTGCCATCTTTCAGAACCAGCACACTTGTGTAAACAAAGGATTGCTACCCTGATTTGTTTGCACACAAAAAGCTTCTCCAATATCCCGCGTCCTGACATGTTCGCTTTTTTAAGTATGAGTATTTCTCAGGTCAGGTGTGGAGTTAAAGTCTCTCAAAGGAAAAAAAAGTTACGATCGCACTTCATAGCCTATGAAGTACGATCGTTAGCTCCGATTTCGCCTTCAAGGTCAACACAAGGTTCCCCTTAGTCATTTCGTGATGTTACCTAGAGTGAAGCAATTATTTACCAGAAACTTCAGTCGCCCGGTTTTCCAGAGCCTGCCACAATATCACCTTCCTAACGGCACAGTGCGTCTTTGATAGTGACCATGGGGCGGGATTCTGCGTAAAACACTCGCTTATGACGACACAATACAAACGATTATTCGACACTCGTCTTGGCACGCGCCTTCCAAGTTGCTGGGAACAGCAAGGACCATTTCCGCGCAACGGCGACGCTCACGAATACCGGGAATGGAGGCCACTGACAACAGGACTCATCACCGGCGTCACCTTGCCGCCGCTGTCGGCTTTCCTTCCGTCTTGACGAGCACGTGCTGCTCGGTGAAGTAAGCTGTTTTCCCGCCGGAAGGGGAGGTCTTGGAAAGTGGTGCTTGGTAGGACATCAACGTACTGGCAATGTCTGTTATCGGACATTGCGAAATCAAGAAGATCGGCTGCAGAACAACTGATATCATTGAAGCTTGAAAAAATGATGCATTAAATGTTCGTTTAAGTGCGTGTGTTCAGCATGGTGCGGGGAGCCGTTTAGAGTTACCTGCCAAACGATAGTTTAGTGGAAGTCTCAGGCCCAGCTTTGAGTAGTTCACGGGCAACTGAAATAATTTTCTTGTAGCAATTCGGGTAGAACTGAACCCGGCCAGAAATAATGGTGCCGTCGGAGAGTTTTATTAACACAACACAGACCTGTGAACTTTTCATGATTGCAGTGCGGTTTATTGCTTCCCTATAGTAGCTACTGCTCTGCGAAGTAATTCACAATAGCTCTATAGTGACACTATTTATTTATTTAAAGCGCTCGCCAACAGCGCAAGGGCCTTCTCGGGTGATGCACTGTGTACATGGATACAGGGCATGTAAAAGACAACATATGAGAAGGAAAACTTATCAGAAATGGGTAGAAATTAATTTGTAAATATATACAACGAAGGAGAGTGATCAACGAAGCAAAACAAATTTCTGAACAACAAGAGCTCGGAGGTCGTGTGTAGAGCATACATTAATCATCACATACAAGCATAATCAAGGTGATGCGTTTGACGCAGGGACACAAGAACCCAGGCAGAAGTGCATGTGCGACCTCTCCGCAACATGTGCATTCAAAATGTCAAAATTATCAACGAACGCTTAAAAAGGACCATGTAAGTGCAAAAAATGTCAATGGAAGATGAAAACAGGCTGCTAAAAGCATGTTGGCATCGGTTAGCCACTGCCAGGCTCAGTGTTCTGTCAACATAAAAGAAACATTGCGGGCGCAGTGGTCTCGCTTGGCACTCGCGAGTGAACAGAGATTACAAGGCGAGGGCCGTCAATGTTGGAATGAATACAGTTAAAAAGAAAGACCATGTCACGACTGGAGTGCCGAATACATGGCTCATCAAGATTCTGGAGCTTGAGAAGCCCACCATCCAGATAATGGCTCACTGGTGAGTAACAATAAAATGCGGCTCCAGTGAAGCGCTTCCGAATCTTTTCTAGTCGGAGAGACGATAAAGGGCTTAAGCAATTCCAAATAGCACTGGAAAAGTCGAGCTTCGGTAAAATTAGGGGGTGGTAGAGGGAGGTAAAGAATGATCGGTTGGTGAATTCACTGGTGGCCCGGGTAATCACGCCAAGCGTTCGGAGACAGGAGTTGGTGAAGTGGTTCACGTGTGAGTTGAAAAGTAGTTTGACATCCATCCTTACCCCTGAATCACGCACTACAGTAGCGTGTTTTACGGGCACACAAAGCAGAGAGTACGGTAAAAGGAGCGGGGCAGTCTTAAGAGTATATATCATGATAGGTTTGGACAGATTAAGCTTTGAATGGTTCCTGCCGCACAATGCGGAATCAGCGTTGATGTAATTTTACAGCAGGACGCGATCATCCGGTGAAGAAACCCCTCGATAGACCTCCATATCGTCGGCATACTGAGAGAGCAAACAGTGCCTAATAACAGGACGGATGTCATTAACAAATGTTGAAGAGAATAGGGTAGAAAAAATATTTGCCGAACCCCTAACAGAACTCACTGGATATACCTTATGCGGAAAATTTGCAAAACTGTAAATCATAATTGACAGCATGGAAAAACTTGCTACAGTCGAAATATACTGTATCTACTTGTTGACGAGAGTGCATTGGAGCGCCAATGTCGTTTAGAAAACACGCAAGATTTGATTCTTCTGACCTTCTGGGCATGAAGCCGTGTTGGTTAGAAAGGATTAATGAAGGCATTGCTGCTAGAAGGTAACATGCATGACTTTCTCGAAGACTTTGGAAAATGAAGACAATAGGGAGATTCTGGCCTATAAGTTTCCCGGCATAGTGGCTTTTTCCGGACTTGTGCAAAGGGAAAATAGCGCCTACGTTCCAGCTAGTTGGAAAATGTCGCTCAATAAGTGCAGCAGAACTGACAGGTGGGCAAGTTCGTAAAGCATATCTTAAGAAAAAAACAGCGCACAAGCGGACGGGACAACAGAAATAAAGTAGCACAGCACAAGCGCTTGTGTCGTGCACGTTCCTTTCTGTTGTCCCGTCCGTTTTGCGCGCTGTTTTTTTCACTTGATATGTTCAGTAAGTGACATGCGTATGATGTGACAGAGCAGAGGTGCAAAAACAACACAACAGCCTTTCACGATGTAGCAAGGAATGCTGTCGCAGCCCGCCGAATTTTTGGAGAGGAGTTTGGTGATAGCAGACACGAAGTCATTCTAAATATTGTTCAGGGCTTGCGATACCGACACATGAGACGTAATACACAGTTCGCTGCCGCTGTCAGAAGACGTCGAGTAGGTCCAACAAAAATGAGATTCCAAAATTTCACATACGCCTTCTGGGTCAGACACAAACTTGTCACCATCTTGAATGATTATGCTATCCCGTGCAAGGTGGGTGCGGAACATAATATACCGCCAGATCTCACGAGGGTGGTGGATAGGAGGTGACTCAATGTACTAGGTAAAGTCTTTTGTTCCGAGCAAGTACCTATTTCGTTAGGGACCGGCATTCCTTGAAGCTTGGGAAAGAAGACGTGTGATTGGCAGCCCTAAACAGGTTGTGATGTACAAAAAACTCTGATCTCTGAATTAATGCTTGCCCACCCTTAACACTAACGTGCTGTAAGCACAATATACAGCAGATGTGGAAATATGGGTCCTGTTTACTTTTAGAAAGCACATTTTTTATTTGAATTATCACGCTTCATGGTCAGGTTTGCTTGTACTAATAGTTTAGGCATCCCGCAGCTCACCCCAAGGTGCGTGAAAAGGTACAGTAGAACCCCGATAATACGACTTTCAACGGACCGCGAGAAAGCGTCGTATGACCGGGGTGTCGTACCGTCTACACGGCCGGTAAATGTCGGCCGAGTAGACAGTGTAACACGGCAGCTGGGCTAAGAGCTTACTAGAACTACTATATTTAGCGCGTTCGTGCGTGATTTGCGAACCTTTCGCTGAAATCCACAGTTAAAAAAATTAAACAACGCCTCTTTTGTGATCCCCTCCCCTCGATGCGTCCGAGCCAGCCCGCCAGAAAAGCGCCGCGGGCTAGGCAGCACCCGTGCCGTCCGGCGCTATTTCTAGCCCGACAGACCAGCGCCTTGCGCGCGCGAGACATCCACTGAACGGTTTCGTGCCGTCGGTATTGGGTCAAAGTGCTCACCACTTAGCTGTTTCGTTTGCCACAAGATTCAGCAAAGCGGTCTTGCTACCGGAACGACGGCCGGCAATACAACCAAAATGGCGGTGCCAACGTAAACGTGTTTCTACCCTTGCTGCGGGCGTGCGTGAAAGAAAGGAGCGGAGTGACAACGCGGCTTTGAGGACACTGGTAAGCAGAGAGAGGGGGGGGGGGGAACAGAACATTGTGCAAGGAAGAAACTCGCCGTGACGCTTGCGTCATCGCCGTGGGAGTTGCGTCGTATGTCTGAACCGGAGCTTAAAATACACGGCCCGCCTACAACTTGAAACTTCGACTTTTTGCGGTTGGCGCGTTGGAGTACTGCTGCGGCCTGGGGCCGTCGCTAATTAACTCCTGCTCACGAGTAGTCGCCTGCTTGCTTGCGTCGGTTCAGCAAGTGGCCTGACCCACCTGCGGACCTCAGCGCATCAAGCAGCATCGAATAACGGTTAAGAATAAAGAAGGTCTGAGGAGGCGGTGAAGCCTGGTAAAAACGGGAAAAACGCCGGTTTATCCACGCCAGGGTCCGTCGTATGAAGCGGACCGCGCACACCCGAGCATCATTTCATCAGGGTTTTTAATGCATCGTTTCTATGGGGAATTTGCCGTGACCGCGGTGATTAGTCGTAAACACCGGGTCGTCGTAATTCCGGGGGACGTATCAGCGGGGTTCAACTGTATGTACGTAGCCGATTATGAAAGGTCGGCTTGCTATTAAACATAACTATTACAATATTATATATTTTAATTTTTAGAATTGTCTAACTGATCAGAAAAAATTATTATTGCACTACTCAATGACAAGCAAGTACATAAAACAGTATAAAAAATATAATTGCGTTTCGTCCATAGCGTTGCTTGTTTCCCAAACCATCTCAGTGTATTCAAAAACGCCTTTTGTGGCTACAAAGTATCCCATACGAGAATAAGAAAACTATAAAAATTCTTAAGTACAAAACTTCTATCGCTCTAATACGGTGCATATACTTGAACCTCAACTGGTTTTTCAAGGTACCAATAATTGACTCGGGGAAGGGGTAAAATAGAGTTTATGAGGGGGCTATCTTGGCTTTCAAATAAGCCACAGAGTGCTGTCACCGTTCACAAAAAAGGAAACAGCGTGACGTCGGAGATAGCGCTACAGTGCCCACTAAAGGAAATGCCGCCGACACAGGGATGCGTGGGGAGTTACGTGCTAATCTGAGGTTCCAGCGAATTTCTGCGAGTTCCGCCATGCCTCGTCCTCGTTCTTTGTTTGCTAGTCTCTGCCTTCCCGGACCTTCGTATCGTTGACGGAGCAAACAAAAAGCTTTTATTGCCACAAGATAGACGTTTACTCTTCTTGTCAGCTGCCAAGGTGGTGGGGCAGCGGAAAGACAAGGGGGCAATAAATATAGAAGACATGACGCCGTGTTCAAAGCAGTTGTGATTTTGGGGGGAACATGGTACTGAGAGGGCACTTAAAGTGTAGCATTGGATCTACTACATTGGCTCTACTCGCGTAGGCCATTTCACCCCTACTGGCTCGTTCCTTCCAAGTTCTCCGCAGATTCATTGTAACGTCCATATTGACTATATACGCCAAATTTCGGGGAAGGTTTTTATGCCGGTAAGGCAGCGTGGAGGGGCGGGAACACAAAGAATAAGTCAACACAAGGAGTTTGAACGCGTAGGTGAGGGCGTAGAATTCAGATTCGAGAGTAGCATGTGGCACGTGGCGTGTGTAAGACCCACGAACGGTTCAGAAGTCAGGGAAGGTCCTTACCGTAGCAATGATTGACGAGGTGATGCTTGCGTCAGTGTACACAGATTATTTGAGCTCTAGTGGTTTTTGCGGGGATTGTAATTCGATTGTTGCTCAAACATCGCGCTCTGTGCGTTTAAACCTATTTGCTAGACAAATAAGAAGCGATTTCATTACTTGTGAAGTAGAAATTTCGGAAAACAAAATGTATGCTTTTGTTGTTCTCTACGAGTTGCCGTGAGCCTCACCATGGAATGCGACATGTGCCTTTCCATAACAGTGAACCCAGCGCGTTGCATCCGTCCGACCTTCTAGTACGCTTGTGTGTTACTAGACCGAAAACGAGGAAAACACAAGCACGTTGACAGCGTTATTGAATATGGCACTGATCGAGTTTGCACCTAAGGCAGAGCGCTGAACTACCAGTGAAAATAAATATATACATACAGACGAATAAAAACATTGTGTTACGTTGTTGGGTTCAGCACTGGTTGTTCGGTTTTGTTATTAGCTTTTCTCAACTAGTCTCAAAAGTTGGTATTACAATATGCAATACGCTAAATGTATAAGTTACCCCAAATTGCTTTACAGTGGTAGTTTTTCCTCTATCCCAACAGCTTGACAGACACGAAGCCTCCGACCTTGAAATAGTAGTGCTTAATAGTAGAGCTTGAAATAGTAATGTGCTTAAAGGAGCCATGAAGAGAAAACAAAGGTTTGTTTTATTCGAAAGATTAGGTGTTTCATAGTACCCCAAGCGCTTTCCCGGAAGCAAATGATGCTTTATTCACTGAGAAATAAGGCAATTTAAGCCAAATTTTAAATCTCCCGCTAAAATTGCACATTTGGTGACGTGAGCAATGGTGTCACACGGGCCGGTCCATGAAACAGATACTTAGTATGTCGACTCCATATAGCACCCACACGCGGGAGTCGACCGAGACGGCGGCCATTTTAAAAATGCTAGTAAAACCTAGTGCACCCGCAGCCCTAGTCATGGAATCGCCTGATCCGGAGACAAAACTCTCGCCGAGGAGCTCCGGCTTGCATTTAACAACCTCACACCACTTGAACGCTCAACGCTTCTAAGTGCACGAGCGGCAAGAGTTGTGGGATACGCGGTTGGACGGAAAGCGACCATTCCGCGATAGCCACAACAGACGAACGCCTGCCGTCGGCACCGCTGCCTCGTCAGCGCCGTCGCCACGGACGAATACAGACTGGTACGTATGTGCCGTATTTTTATTACGGTTAATAATAGTTCAACTTCAGTAGCAGTATCGCTTATGCCAGTTGGCCGGTGTCGTGTATGGAAAGCCGTTCGCGCGAGCTCTCTGCTTCGACCAGAAAGATACGAGCGTCAATGCGCGGTGTTTACGGCATTTTTCCTCCAAGGTCAGAGCGCCTCGAACCCGAAAATTCGTCTGCGTGACGGCGAGATGTCGAGCTCGGCCAGGCGGTTGTTTCGTACGCATTGGCGCACACGCTTGCGTGTTCGTTCGGAACTTCAACCGTTTACTCCACCGTTCTTGTCATAAAAAGAATGTGCAGTATGTTTCAGGGCATTTAGCTCGCTATGCAAACTGTAGCCCTGCCTACTGCGTTTGCTTTGCCGGCCTCCGCCAATCGCAGAGCATTCTCGAGTGACATCATAGGTTCTGTTGCAAATGAGCTGTGGGTCGCATGACCATTCCGTTTTTCCTATCATGTAGCTTATCTGAGCGAAGTTTGCGTTAAAGTGGTGCGTTATCTAATGAGCAATCTTGAATGACAACTTGTGCTATGTCCTTAAGTTATAAATTTATGAGATAACTATGCACCACTTGACCCTTTCATGAGAAAAAGTCTTCAGACGCCATGAGCATTTTCAGGGACTAAGCCTGGAGGTCAGCAACTAAGCAAACCAGTCTTAGTTCGTAACAAGCAGTGGTATACACACCGAATGTCTTCTTATGGATCTTACCTTGGAATCTTTTTCCTCAATACCCTTCATCGCTTGAAAGGTGGATCTGAAAGCTATCCGAATGGGGGCTACCCATTGGTTTCTATTAGCTCATTCGTTATCAATGTTATATCATGCGATAATGGTAGTAGTTTTCTGACGGGCAACAATAACCATCATCCCGTATTTAGCAGTTACGAAGGATACAACACGATTCTATGTATGCGTGTACGCACAGGCACGAGCCGAACTCGAGCCTGAGTGTACTCAAGCCTTCCCAACGATCTCGTGCTGTTTGTGAAACATGCCGCCAACCAGAACTGAGCATATTGCGCGAGTTCCGAAAAACTCTCACGTGTTCCCTGTGATGTGGTTGCGGACCAGGTGCGCTGGTTTCTCCGCGCAGTGCATTCCAGGGCCCGTTTGCCCGAACGCGATAAGTGTGGGAATAAGTTCTCAACTGCGACTTTAGCGCTGTCTAGGTAATAAGTCGTTTGCCCGAAACTGATACAAACGCTCGGTTAAGGTAGAGTTTCCACCGTGTTTCCCGGCAACCGGCTTCTCTGCCGTGGCCGACTTCGACTTAATTGCGCCTTATTCGTAAGCGGAAATTTAATCCAGAACTTATGCGTACGGGCAAACGGGCCCAGGTTGCAGTGGCAGACGCTACCTAAGCGCAAACGACGCAGCGGCTCATCGCTCAGGTCAGAGAATGTGCATCGGCCTTGCGCGCACGAGGAATTACGCATTGTATGCAAGTGTTAAATCTCCACCCGCGAGCAGCGCTGCTTTCCTCCATTTCACCCCTTTTTTATCTGTGTAAGCCAGATGAATTACCGAGCGGCCTGATCATTCTTATTGCGCATCATTCCACGCGCTCAAATTCCGCGCCAAATCTGTTCTACGTAAACACACCAGAAGACTAATAAATGCTATCGCACTGAGAGAACTAACGATGTATGCTCACCTAAAACCTATTTTAGGCCATGCAAAGTATTGAGACCTAGCGCATATTCATACAGATTGAAATGAACGCAGAACGTGACCTTTAATAGCATAAAAAAATGTCAAATTACAAATTCTCACGCTAAAACCGAAATGTTACGATTTCCTCCAAATGTTTCTTATCTTTCTAGCACCCGTGGCGATAAAAAAACATTAACGGCTCCAGTTCGATGCCTTACGGCATCAGTATATTCAAGGGGAGAGAAGATCGCAACGGCACGAACACTTCGCGCCTTAAAGTGAGCAAGATTGTGATCGGGAGCATAAAAAAACGGGCGAACAAAGATCGCTATCCTTGTACTTAGGTAGGCACAGTGGTCATCGACTGGGTCAGAGGAAACGCGACGAGAAAGAAACAAAATAAATGATTTCCACCGACTATTTGCATTGCCTAGAGAAGGCAGAAGAGTAATTTGCAGGCTGGAAAAGCACCGCATCATCTACGAACATTCAAGCGCATGCGGTTCTTGCCACTTGGGCACAAACAAAACGTAAGCAGTAAGGAATGATACGCACCGCATCGGGCCGCAAGGGGAGAAAATTGTCTATGCTGCATGTTTTTGTTTTGCCGCAAGTGCACGGCCCTCTCCGGAGGGACTGGTCACAGTGAGACGCTATCACGCGCGCAGGCTACACAACAAGGTTGAAGGTCAAGGCTCTCTCAAAGTGCCCAGCAATTTAGACCACGACCGGACTTTCCCGGTCATGCCTCCTCCGCTTACCTGGGGTTCGCTTTCATCGGGACTTTTTTGCCGGCACTAAAATAAGTGGCTCCCCGCTGTGCTCTGTATGTTCTTGTTGCTGTTTGCGCCTTGTTCTGGCCGAGTGCATTTCGTTTGTACGTTTTTGTTGCTGTTTGGAAAGCGTCGCTTCTGTCCGATCAACTTTCTCGGTGGAAGTTCGGAGGGACTATTTTGGGTGTAATAAACCCGCAGCCAACAATGCGAAGACGCGATAAAGGCTTGTGGAGTACGAGATAGACAACACGAAAAAAAAAGAGTTCGGCAAGGCGACAAATATTAAAAGTATTTTGTTTGTATTGCTCATATACAATACAAAATGGCTGGTTGTGATAACTGGCTGCAAACTATTCTAATTATATTCAAAGGCGTTTCAAATTCGAGCAGAATATGTCTGGGTTAATTTTCGCTTATTTAAAACAGTAAAACCTTAAAATGAATAGTAATGGGTGCCAACAGGAGTAATTGAGACGTTCGCCCAGAACAATTCATTAGCCACGACAGGGTTTAGGCCACACACTGATGTGAGTAAATTCTGCATGCCACCATCGGCTTTTTAATTGTAGAGTACGTTGCATGCTCAGGTAGCATAGTATACTTGAATTGCATATTTTCAGTGCGTATTGATAAACTTAAAGCATTTTAGTCGCTTCCTTTTGCTACTAACTACACGCAACCGAATATAACAGCAAATTTTTTCTTTGTTCCGGTGTCCTTGTTGGCCTTCAAGTTGAAACTCAGTAATATATCAGCCAAAACAATTTTCACTACATTGCACTCGAAAAGGGCCGTTGGTACTTTAAATTATGGGAATTCTTACCTTTGGTCATGCGTAATTTTACGTAGCACTTGAGAGCTAATATTGAACGACTTCGAAAAGGTTTTGCTTACTTCACGTTGCCGTCAGTTATTGCTCTTCCCTTTTGCTCCTGTTACTTGTGTTTTCCCATCTCCGCTCTTGAACTTTTTCTGCCTCTGAGAGTGTGCGAAAAACTATCAAAGCCCGTTTCTTGAGAGAAAGATGGTTAAAACACGAATTGTTCTCCCATGCAACCTGAATCAAAGTCAAAATCTTAAATGCAAACCGATTGGAATGGCTCAATCGGATAGACGTCGGCTTCTTAACGCGAGGGTCCCAGTTTCGATTTCCTCCCCAGGAAGCGTTTGTTAGGTGCCCGATGTGCCCTTGTGGAAACCCACTGTGTAAGTTGGCTGTCCTTAAGTGCGGTTTTGAGAAACGACGGCGCGAGTGAGGCGTAGATAGCGTCCGCTTTAAAATAACTAACTACTAAATTAACAACAGCTCATCCAGACATTGCAGTTTGTTACCGACGCAGTATAACGAAATGCCCTCAGGAAGAATTTAACTTGCACTTCGAGGAAGTGTTTTGCAACGGCGAATCAGTGCCAGTGTGGGCAGAGACTCTAAAGAGAAAATGCATGAATACTGCAGTTAAACAAAGAAAGATGGGCCAAGGTCGCTTTGTACCGGGGACATTTTCTGAAACCGGACCTTTCTAGACATTGACAGGTCCGTGTAGGCACAGCCTTCATGCCAAATCGAGCTTGCTCACGCAATGCTACCGGATTTATTTAGACTTAAAACTGACAAGGCGGAAACTACAGCACTGCCGACAGGTCGTTACATAACGCAGTCAAACGCAAAACAGCGCAAGAGTAGACGTGTATGACGTACGGCATGCAGTAGGGCTGCTACTTCTCGCTCTGGCTCTACAGCTACAGAGAATGACTAGACAGCTACTATCCCCCATTGAGTTTCTCAACCGGAGTAGGCGGGTAGCAACAAGAACGATACAATGTGTGCGCTTCTCGAAAATCAGATGATCTTGTATCCTTCAACGAAGAGCAAAAAAACAAACGTACACAAAGAGCGACGCACTCTTCATGATAATCGCTTTCCCGTGGCGCCTGAAAAGCGAACGAGACGCGCAATCTTTCGCAAGACATGAAGGGCGTTCCTTCCTCACGGTGCCAAATGTGGAGGGCCTGGGTTGCCCCGACGGAAGAAGCGTGACGGCCTCCCTCCCGCCGACACGCATGCCCGTTTCAATTGAAGGGAACCGGAATTCAAAGAATAAAAAAGGACGCGCAGTCACGCCCAGGGCAGTTGTCGGTCACGTGTGAGCCGCTCGTCCGGTGTCAGTGAGCGGCCGACAATCGTGTGCAGCCTTACGGGAAGTCAGAATCCGGGAGGAAGCTGACAGAGATATGAAAGACAGTGCCGGCAAACAATGTGTCAGTTTTCGCTGGAAACTTCCATTTTGGCAATAAATAAGAAATTGTTCTTGGCTCAAGGTTGCCACGACAGCTTACATGAGATCTTCGCATACAATGTAACAAGGCGCACAAATTTGAAGGTTAACATGCTCATAGACCGGGTTGCCAGGTCTGGCGACAGGTGATGACGACTTTTCGAGACCACGGGCGACGAAAATGTCAGTGTGGCGACTTGACTACTTCCCGGCTCCTTTGAGCATTGGTGATTTTATATATTTCCGGGCCCTTCCGACGCCCCACTTTCCACAAAATGAGCCTTATATGACCGTTCCGTGCATTTTAGTCGTCGAGACAAACTTAACAAAGAGAACAGAACAAACTTTCAGGCAGATGGCAGTGATATGGCCAAGTCTAGAGCACGTCCCAACGAATACGTCACTCAGGCACACCACCGTACAGCGCTACTTACAAGGCACAAAATCGAAATTCGCCTTGCTCTTTTAGAGATCTGGCACCTGATGTATGAACAGCGACAAAGCATCCACAGTAGTTTACGGGAGCTTGCGATTTAATGCAGAGTGGTGGGTAGTGCTTATGACGATGTAAAATAGGGACGGCAATGTAAAGACGCAGCGAAAGGGGTAGGTGCGCAGCGTACGCCTGTTCTAAGTCATTCATATTCTTGGAATGCTTTACCTAAACTTCCCTTTTTCAGCTGTTCTTGCTCGCGGTAGTCAACCGCTATCGCTCTCCCGTACCACAGCAAAGGAATAAAATGTGTGATGCGGCTTTCTACTTCTCAGAATTTCTGCTTTTTTTTCGGCGAAGGTATTCAAAAAGCACTTCCTAGCATCGCCCTGCTGAAAATAATAACTTTCTGGCTCCTTTTCAAACATTCTCTTTAAGGTGGAGACTTTTTTTTGCTACGTTCGGCAATTTCCTGACCACTTTTCCTTCTGAAGTCCTGGTCACCCTACTGATAGATAGCTCTCGGTCCGAAGCACAACAGTTGGCGCACTACTCAACTGAAAACATGCCGCCTGCAGTACGGGCCTCAAGGATAAGTTTTGTTCGGGCTACAACGTTTGTTGTTTAGGAATACAACAGGCTTTCACGAAGTGTATAGGTAAAGTTGTACAACAGGCTCAGCCAGCCCGGTAGTGCAACTTGCGATGATGGGACCTTAATTCACATTTTAGTGCGCTGAATGCAGGTTAGATTACAGATTATTGCAGGATAGATTACAGATTAGATTACAGATATTACAGAACTTATAAATTTTTTTCGGTGTGCACGCGCGGCAAACACGAGATGGCGTTTTGCACGCATTCGAAGATGCCTAAACGGTGAAAGCTTCGGACATTTTATCGACGTCTTGATTAATAAACCTGCTGTGGATCGTTTCACAGAGTGACTCCCTACTGCTTCTAATACGCAAACAGCCATGTTTCCTACTGCTTGGTGTTTTGTATCGCCGCCACTTTCACAGCTCACCTTTCAAGCCATTCGAAAGGCGTCCACAATCACAAGTTCATCGCTAGCTTTTTTTGCCAAGCACTAGGATTTCTGGGGTGAACGGATCTGAAGTAATCCTGTGGGGCCGACACAAAAAAACTGTCGCCAATCACTCGTCACGCATCAAATTCAGACACCTTCGGCTTTTCCATGAAGGCAAACTCCACTGAACTAAGATGCTAAACTTTGAGCTCAGACGTGCAGTATAAAAAATGAAGTGGTTGTCTTAAAAGAGGAAGTAAAAAATAAATGCCAATTTAGATTATGATTATGATGATGATGATAATGATGATGACGGATAAACTTTATTAGAGTCGAGGTGCTGATGTTAGGGCACCAACCCGGTTGGAGGCCAGCATAGTCCAAGGCACCCCGGACTAAAGAGTCCGGGATGCCTTGGACTATGCTGGCCATCCGTGCCCCCTCCACCAATCATCCCTGGTGTGAGAGGTCGCAGCTGGTCAGCAGCTCCACCCACTGCTTATAGGTAGGGTTGGGGTAAGTGGTGAGGGTAGGAGATTGCTGGCACTCCCATACCATGTGGTACGGGGTGCCTGGTTGGGGGAAGGATTTGCATGTGCCGGGGTATATGGTGGGATACATAGCATGTAGCAGGGTGTTATGTGGGTAGGAGTTAGTCTGTTGTCGCCGGAAGGTAGTAGCTTCATCACGAGAGAGGTCCGGGTGGGCGAATGGGTACTTGCGACGCTCGTTCCTGTAGTTGGCGAGTATTTCGGCGTAATTTAAAAAAAAACTCCCGAAGTGCTCAGATGAGCATAAAAGCGGCGTGTTAAGTCCGCATGCCTGGATCTTGAGAGTCGCTGTTTTGAGTTAAAAGCGGCAAAAAAGGACCCTTAAACTACCGCCCTATTTCAGTTGTATCTTGTTTTTCTGAAATTCTTGAAAAGCACGTATTGGGTGTCATGTCTTCTTTTGTAACAAAACATGAGTTACTGAGTGAACATCAATACGGGTTCGTCTCCGGCGTGGGCACGCAGGTGTTACTTGAAAAGTTGTCTGATACCCTTCATAACAGCATAGATCAGAATGAGGTTTTGTTTGGGTTATTTCTTGATGTTAAGAAAGAGTTTTATACTGTGAACAATGGTATACTCCATACTAAATTTACCGTTATGGCTTCCGCGGACCATTTCTAGCTCTGCTTCAAAATTACCTTCGGGATAGTGTCAAGTGGTGTCATTTGGATCGGTGCTGAGTGTTAGTATCAAACTTAAGAGAAGTGTCCCGCAAGGGTCTATCTTGTCACCTCTTCTTTTTATTTGTATGTTAATGACTTACCTACTGTTGTTAAAACTTGGAAAATTTACCAATACGCTGATGACACCTTGCTGGTATCTGGCAACTCTGGTTATTCTCTCGCTCTCTCAAATCTTCAAGACGATGCCAGAAGAAAGTTTAATACCAATCAACCCTGTAAACAGTCGGCTAGTTTGTTTCCGAAATCGACAGAAAACAGTGCCGAACGACTGCTTCATTACAATACACTCATCAAATTGCGCATCTTGTTCCTGTGTCCCGTATTTTCTGTGTCGAGTCTGTTAAATACCTAGGTGTACATTTTGATGGGGATCTTTCGTGGAACAAACACATGGCTCACATATGTAAAAAGCTTAGAACTACTGCCTGTATGCTGTACAACTTAAAAGTATTTCCGCCTTTCTCTGTTCGAAAAATACTAGCTCAAACTTTGGGTTATAGTGTTCTTCGTTATGGCATGTGCTGCTTTTTCAACTGCTCCGCTACCTGGAAAGAGGAAGTTAACAGTATTTAAAAAAACCTAGCCAAGAGTGTTCTTTATACGTCACGTGTGCCGGATTCGGACAGTGCTATTTAAGGCAAGTGGTTTACCAGTCATTCGATAATTGTTTTAAGCAAATCGTTCGTGCTAAAATATTTTTGGTGTACGGATTACCGAAACTCCCAATGTTTAACGCCTATACCTCTGCGGCATATAGCTCGATATATGACGCCAAGGTCCGTACCCATTATGGAATGGCTGCGCGGCCATATTATGTTCCTGCTATCTTCAACGAATTGCCTGACGAAACCTCTTCAACAACGCGGAAACACTTCCGTGCTGCTGTGCTGGCATTAGAAACATGCTGAAGTATGTATGTGTATGCAGTGATTGGTACATATTTCTTTGTTCTCTAATTGTTTTCTTGTGATGAGGAAAATGCCACCCATGTAGCTGAAACCCATGTTGATTTATTGTATCTTTGTTTGTCTATTTGTCTTCGTCTTTTCTGTTTGCCGGTTGTTGTTTGCTTTGCTTTTTTTCTTTCCTGCCTTTAATTTTTTGTCTTCTCTCTTTTTCTCTTTTTCTTGTTCTCTTCTTTTGTTTGCTTGTCTTTTTTTTACCTTCCTATTCAGTTACCGCTGTCAATGAGTGTTTTTTACAGAATTGAAGGCCGTTGCTGCCGGGCGACGCTGCTCAAGCGCACCTGTTGACTTTGGCAGCCCCATTTTGCTTCTGTATGTACTCCTTGATAATAAACAACGAGTTACGAAATAAAATGGCGAGGTTTGCAATCAAGAAGGCGCCAAAGCAAAAGATTGGTGGGCTTGGAAACACGTGATTTCTTCTTCCTGGCTAGTTTTCAATTCATGCACTCCACTCCAACAGTTTCGCGTATTGTTGTGAGCCGCCAAAACAGTCGAAAATGTCTGATGGGTGTGAAAAACATTTATCTTTCTTTAAACTAGGTATTCAATATTATTAAATAGTGACCGCGTAGGTGCATTGCGCTGCAGGAGTCTGACGTTTATCATGGTGGTATCCGTGGAAAGGATTTATTTTGATTTTACATCAGATCATACACAGTGAAGTGCTTGACATTCATGTTTTTGCCATTAATCGCTGAAATATGTCATTTTAGGAGCTTTAGGTAGACCACCAAAACAAGAATCTTTAAGAGCATTCTAAAGTGAAAAACTTACCTAATTAAGAAGATTATTCAAGATAGGACAGGTTACACAAATTCCACATTCGCACCCTGTTACCACGTTGCACCGTGTCTTTGCGTTGCATTTTCGTGCGCGATCCCCAATAGAGCTATAAATGCCGATTATTTTAGGTCCTAGAGGCATCTGACTATATTACAAAGTGTTTCTCATGTTTCCTTGGTTTGATATTGCCCGCTTATTAAAAACCAGAAAGCTTTTAAGAGTGAAGTGCTTGCTTTGATTGGTGCATATGCTGCGCTTGTAATTACAAATTATTTTTGTTGAATGTTCTCCCAAATTAGACCCAAATAGAAGCAATAAGGTCATTTCCAACTGCTAGTTTTTCCCACACTGGAGTGCGGCAATTTAGTGGAGCTAGCTATTGTAAAGAAGGTGATAAGTCCAGTAATAAAAAGCTTTATCTTTAGGAGGCCGACTTAAAGCGATTGTGTTTGGGTGGTGCCCCCTTAAGTATGCGCGCAGCGGCTTCGATCTCCGTGTAGAATGTGCGTAGGTATGCGAGAGCAGCAAGGGCCATACAGCCGTAACGCGGACCCCCCAAGTTAAGCACCCCCTATTGTCAAGTCCATTTCACGAACGTAAAACATGCTTTTGCCAAGTGCATTTGACTTTCTGACGATGTCATCGCAATTATCGGGAAATTTCGCTCATTGGTCAACGAAAACGAACAGGTACGAAAATACAAAAAATAATTTGTGTAGGTTGAACCACAATTACCTTTGTGCGTAATTGAAAATTTACTTACCCGTTTCCAAATACAGCCTTCCGTGCAAACACCTTGCAAAAGGTCGAAAAATATGCTTGCCTGCGCAGATCTTAGATTATTTGACGCAAAATGGCTTTACCGATGCGTGGCATAGACGATGGAACCACCGGAGCTGAATGGAGTGGCCCGTTAAGAAGTAATATATTCTGCCGAATGTTTCCTGAGGCAGACATTTCCGTATGTTTCAGCGCAAGCTATTCTTTGAAGACGGCAGTCTCGTTATGCAAGCAGTGCTATCGGAGCTCCACCACTCCCAGTCCGGAAATGCATACTCGCGCACCTAAACCCTAGTTCTCAGAGATACCACGGGGTATTGTTCATTGTGTCTGCAGTCCTTATCAACCTTCCGATGGGCTGTAATTAGCAACAGCGCGCTCTCGAGGACGTATGGTAATGACAGGCTCAGACTGTTGTCGTAACTGTCAGCATTTCTAAACAATAACGTCATATGACGTCTCTTGCCAGCCAAAATAACCCAAGCAGCGCTTCTATGCACGTTCCTTGGTTCATGCGTAAGCCATCTGCAGCGCGGTAGGCTCACATTAACATGCACGCGTTTCTGAGAATGGTATTTGGGGATTTTGTAATTTTCACTAGTTCTTCCCCAGTTTATTGGTACAAATGTGTTTTTTTTAGACTAGAAAGTGACGAGGTAATGTCAAGCACTGCAATAATGGTCCTTTTTTTGTTAAAAGAAACGTTAGAAAAGCTGCGAAAGGAGCCACTGTCTATTCAGCTGGGAAAAAAATGTCTCGCTATGCCACTCTTCGTAATTGGGCCACACCTTGTAAAATCCTACAACCAAAGCTTAGTATCTAAGCAATGCTGCACCAATAGCTCTTGTTTTAGCCACGATAAGTCAGGAGACAATTTCTGCTGCTGTAGAACAAATTTCCGCGTTGCCCTCACTCCCTTCACGGTGTGGCGGCAACGCGAATGGGCAGCCTTGGCGTTCCCTAGGGTGGCGTTTCAGTGCCGCGTTTTGTTTTTCGAAGGAACAGCTAGTCACGCACAAACATGAAGCATTAAAGGGACAGTTTACGGCATCACCATCTCATGACCTTCATGTTCCTGAAATCCCAAGTCAATTTGCGAAGAAATATGCGTGAGCTCTTGCATTCACTGCTGCCTGGTGCCTTCATGCTTACAACTGTGCTGGCGGGACACACATGTTGGCCCCGAACATGCCTTTCACAAATCCAAGCCCACTGCGAAATTTCTGTTTTTGTGTGTGCAGGCGCGTCGACATGTCCAGCGCCGATGCGTAAAGAAGGAGGATAAATAAACGTCTTTGTAGCTGCGAAGTTTATTCAGCTTCACTAGCAACTTCGACATGGTAAGAAGCGCACCAAACGGGGACAAACGAAGAGACACTGACAGTAGACGAGCTGTAGTGACACGGGACGAGCGCTCGTCCCGTGCCACTGTCTCTTCTGTCCCCGTCTAGTGCGCTTTTTACCATGTCGAAGTCGTATCACCAACTAGCCAAATTTCTGCGTTGAATTGTTCACTAGCAAGATCCCCTTAACCAAATACACCTCGTACATACAGCCCGGCCAACACAATAACCGTTCAATTGCCCACTTTTTTTCAAGTCAAATTTGTTTCACACCGCTGGTGTAAACACGTTCCAGGATTTTTGTCACAGCTCCACATCTGAGTACCTGGGTGTCAATGAGAGGTATGTTAGCACTGGCACGCGGCAATGCTTGAAGATAATTATAGAAATACATACTAAATATGAGCACTTGGGCGAAATATAGCGGTGGTAAGCTCAACGTATGTATACTATTTATAGTTACCCCACGAATAACTCATACAATATTCTTAAATTTTCGTCTGCTCCACTGCTGAGTACTTCTACTTCGAAGGGAAGAATTTTGTACGAAAAAAAAAACTAAAACCACTCGCAGTTTAGACTACATATCTATATGCTATTTATAGAAAACAAGAACGCCGCAGGAATACGTTTTGACTGTGCGGAGTGGGTGTAATGAAAAGCAAGTTCCCAGCAGAGTAATAAAAGCGTTCTGGGCTTTCCGGTACATGAGTTGTGGCGCGCAGTACGTTTCGGAAATGAGGGTTGCGACAAGTGTTAATATGCATGCATCTTGAACCTAATCTCATTAATTTTTTAATGCGAAATGAACTAAGCTTTCGTGCTGAGTTTCATAGTCTAATTCGTGCGTGCCATCGCCTCCCAGTGCTCCCGTTTGGAGCGAATTTATTAATACAGCGGACCAAGTCTCATACGTTCCTCAGTACCTTTCGCACCTTCCCAGTAACTATCATCAACTCCTGTTTTAAAATGAGTGACATTGCACTGATTCTCGCGACAGCTATTCTGTGGTCCCTTCTGGTTCAAAAAAAAAAGCGACTGTAAAGTGGGTACTAATTCGGTTTGGTAAAGTTAATTGTTTCAAGTTTGTCCGCTATTAATCATATAAAGTTATCATATAAAGTCCGCTGTTTATCATATAAAACTCTAAACAAGCATGATTGAGCGATAGCACAGTCTGTGGGACTGAACGTTCCATATACAGGACCCTTTCTCCTCAAAATTCAGGATGCAGATCTACTACTTCGCGCAAATTGTGACGTGCGGGAGTAATTGATTGACTGCGGGGGTTTAACGTGCCGACGCTACAGAGGCGATCAGGCGCCCCGCAGAGTGGAGGACTCCAGATTAATTTTGACCACCCGCGGATCTTTAGCGTGAGCCGAAATCTCGAACGCACGGGCGTTTTCGCTTTTCCCACACCTCTGAAAAGCGATCGCCGTGGCCGGGAATCGAACCCGCGTCCTTGGGCTCAGCAGCACACGCCACAGTAGTATTTTGAAACCGTAATCTGCGAGTGCGTAAAATATGCCAGCCCCAAACTTCCCTTTAGAGAACCCTTGTGCGGACGGCGTGTCCGAAGAATAAAAGAAAAGAATGTATTAGGCACACGGACATGTGTCAAGCCGGGCCCTGTGAGTGTACGCACAAGTCGAGATGTAAGTTTTCATGAAATATTTGGGGAGTGGAAAAAAAAATATGTTTTTTTATGTTGTTTTTAAAAAATTTTAAAAATTGAAAAAAGGCCATTTCGCACGCATCTATAAAAATTCGACGTACTACTTAAGGTGAAAGCCTTAGATGTCTCACCAAACGGGAATACTGACCGTAGTTGCTGGCGACTACACGAATGAAGCCAAATTACGGCCCCCTGTAAAAAGGAAATAAGCTAAACAAGATATACATAAAAACGTATATATTCAGTGGGATTTGAACCTGAGTCGTCAGATCGGCCGCCAACTGTGGTAACTTCAGCGGCAACTCGCTGCCGTGCCAAGGGGATTATCCCGATGCGTACCGCAAGACAGCTGAACGTGATGACACCGTAAACATTGTGCAGCAGTGAAGAAGCCTGTGATAATCGCTGGCTCTCGACTTCAGATCACTTAAAAAACTTAAGTGCCCGATGAGTTCCTTTGTTAACACTGAAAGGATTACAATTGTTACGTGATCCATCGGAAAATTCCCAGCAGAGCTTCCGCTCTCAAAAACTCTGGGCCTGATTTTACGTCAGCGCACTGACGGCAGAAAACTTTTTCGTCACCGCAGCTTGGTCGCATCACAACAAAGTTTCCGGAGAAGCATTGTTTGTCTTTAAATGTTGTCCTGATTGAAAAGCACTGATTGAAGAAAACCTTTTCGTCACCGCAGCTTGGTCGCA
Source organism: Haemaphysalis longicornis (assembly GCA_013339765.2). NCBI lineage: Eukaryota > Metazoa > Arthropoda > Arachnida > Ixodida > Ixodidae > Haemaphysalis > Haemaphysalis longicornis. The sequence continues at coordinate 38,228,527 of CM023451.1, forward strand.
TCACAAAAAATTTTCCGGAGAAGCATTGTTTTTTTAAATGTTCTCCTGGTTGAAAAAAACAAAAAAACCTGCTTTTTTTATTTTCTAAACAATTTATATTTCCTTCAGCCGCTCACATCTCTCCGCATAAGTGCCTCCGAAGCATATGGCTGGACTTTATATACTATATTCTCTTTATATATGTTCTCTTTATATTCTCTTTATATTCTATTTATACTATAAAGATGAATGCGCCCGCATATTATTATCATCGTAGTCATTACAATCGGTATCATCATCGCCGTAATAACAACAACAACCGTATTCCTCTGCATTTGCTATTTTTAGAATCTTAGGTTTTCCTCCTCACGCGGCAAGCTCACGGATGTACCCGGCTAGGTTGGCCAGTGCATTAAATTCAAAGCATTCTCCATTTGTCTTCTCTATATTTGGGTAGTTTGGAAAGCCACAAAACGCGTGGGCTCCCTGCTTTTAAGGTAAGTAGTTTCTGCCGACCTGTGCATACGCTTCAAGGCGACTTTTTTTTCTGGCCGGATGTTTTCATCCAAGCACCAGGAACACGCATGCTCTACCCGAAGATGCCGCTTTTTTTAGAATCATACGCTACGAAGCGTGTCATGTAACTCTCGCGAAACGGTAAACAATGTTGCACGCGCTGGGGGGTACGCGTATATTCCAGGAAGGGCGGACAAAAGAGGTGGTGGAGGGGCGTCCCCTAAGGCACGCCTTACGTGTATTCGACCTCGGATCGGATACACTCTCTCGACATGGAAGCATGGCGATGTGAGGAAGAAGGGGGTAATACGTTGTCCCTCCTCAGCTCAGCCCCCCCTCCCCTCCCCCTCTCCTCGCGCGTGCAATTCTCACACACCTCCTCCCCCGGCTCGGGTGAGTGACTACGGGCTCTAAGAACAACGCACCGCGGGCGGCGCGCGCCGGGCTTTCCCCGTAACCCGACCTTGAAACTAACGACCAGTCTAGCGGTGGAAGAAGCGGATGACCGCACCAACACGTGTCTCGCGGTCGCAGTATATAAACCCTGCAGCCCACGGTACGCAACACACACTGACCACTTCTCCCAGTAGCCCGAGCTTCATTGGAGCAACACCTGGTGAGTGCCTGGGGTGGCCTGCAAGGCTGGCGAAGTTAACTTCCCCTCCGCAAAGAATGCTCTCCTTTATTTCGATGTTCCTGAATTATCTGAAATGCCTATCCATATATGATGATTCGTTGATAGGATTTCGTTAGTAGAGTTTAAACAATGCGTGAGGTTATCTTGCATTGGTTCAGCTATTTGCTCCAAAAACTTGAAGCGACGGCTTTGTGGAGTGTTACGATATGGCAGCAGGATCTGAGAATGCCTGTATTTATTAATATCCCCTTATACATTCACTGATATTCACTCGCGGGCTTTTATGAGCAGAGGTGTTTTTAAAGAATGCACGAGAAGATCGTGTGTTGTTTGAGCTATATCACATCAAAAAGTTCATCCCACAACTTGACGAGAAGCCATGTTAGGTTAGTAATGAAGAAGGCAAGAAATCTTTTAAGAAATGATCCGCCACCGAGAATTATCGTTAGGTTTTTAAAGTCTGTTTGATCAGTAATTTGGTTGTGACATAGCTGTATGTGACAATCTACATACCCTATTTTTTCACTTCCTCCGCAATAGCGAAAAAGCTTCCACGGCTCCAAAATGTTCTTTAATTCAAGTAAACCTATCGTTACTGTTCAGAAACACCAAGTTAAACGGTGTGTTCACCAGTCCTAAAAGTAACAATTTCGTTCATAAATTTGAAAGCTGTGGTCTGAAGCACAAACGCGGTCTGGTGACCTGCGTCACTCCTTCAGCGAATCAGGAGGCTAAAAGAACTGTTTTGTAGACTACTTTTCGTGCCGCGAGCAGCAGCACGAACACGAATTGTTCCTTGCACTTTCATTGCAATGCCTTAGATAAAATGAGTGCGCCTTTAGCATCTTTTTTTTGGCGGTACCTATTGTAGCCCGTGCAAACGGTTTTCGATGTTCTCAGATATAATTGGTGAACATAGCGATAAAAATCGTTGACAGAAGGAGGGGAGGGGGATATTGCATCTGAACTTAACAGCCATTTTTATGTTATGCACGACGAAATCTAGAGTACGCGTGCTTTGCATGCAGTACCCGCCGTGGCAGCATAGTTGCTCAAGCGTTTACAGGCGTGGGATAAGGCCGCGGATTGTATTCGCAACCTTTTCCCAGTTATTTCTTGCAATGTTAAATACCAGAAAACAAAAAGTTCGTATGTGATGAGAAGAAAAATACCGAGCACCAAGTGGTCCAGGAAGCCCACAGCCTTTGAATGCGGCTCTAGCGAAGGCTGATATGCTTCTTGAGCATCTAGTATGTTGAGTAGTTTGCTTATATAGGATCGTTTTGTTCCTGCAGCGAACATGATCTCCGTGAGCAGCAAGTCCATCCTCGTCGCCCTCGTGGTGCTGGCCGCCCTGTGCAGCCTGGCAGCCGCCCAGTACGGCTACGGTGGCTACGGACGTGGCTACGGAGGATACGGAGGCTACGGCCGTGGCTACGGAGGATACGGAGGCTACGGACGTGGCTACGGAGGATACGGAGGCTACGGCCGTGGATTCGGAGGCTACGGTGGCTACGGACGTGGCTTCTACGGCTAAGCGAACCTGAAACAACTGTTCATGCCAGCCACGACGCAAGACCGACAGCGCTCGCCCTCTTTCAACCTATGTGATCAACCCACCGACATGATTTCCCATCCAATAAATTAATTCGCGTTCCCCACGGAGTGGTCCCAGCTTGCCTTTTTTCTGCTTCATTTCGCAGTATATGCCCCTGCTCCACGATTAAGGGCCGTGGCTATGGCGTAGAAATTTCCTACTTCCGGAACAGCAGGCGGCGTGAGAATGATGTATTTAGTACTACCTTTTTCTTCTTTTTTGCCGTCTCAGACGTCCAACTTACCAGGACAGGCAGTTTTATGAGACCATTTGCCACGTGTACAGATACTTCGAATAACAATTCTAAGCATGCATCCAAGAATATATATAAGCACAGGAGTGCTGCGTAAGGATGACAAACAAAAAGCGCGCACGCAAGAATCCAGAACATCGAACACCGCAAAATGGACGTTGTCGAAACTTTGGGGCAACACACATAAAGCCGCTCCAGGCATAGTGGGAATAGAAAGCGAGACAGCCTGCCGCCGGCGCCTAACACTGACCATTTTAGGAAAGCCGGAAGACGCATTCTTTGTTTGTTGGCATGAACTTTTTCGTGCGGAAACGTATTAAAAGAGTAATGAACTCCAGGTGAGTAGTAAAAAATATTCGCGTGGTACGACCGTTGTTTGTCGATTATCGCGGTAAGTTTAGTATATTTATGCCCAGGGTTAGCCCCTTTTGGGTAGCCTGTTCCACAAGCCCTAATGCTTTAGATATTATTGTCCTGGTAAGTGTAGGTAATGAGTTAAGCCCCTAATTTTTTGGCGTCAGCTTATCATCACAATGCATCGTCGTATAGTGCGAAGGTTCGACCATTTCTATTATTAGATAAAGTATTCGGCTGCTTCTAATATTTTTTAATCATGAGGCCTGCTACTGTGTGGTTTTGGGGAAGAAGGTCGCGAATTCAAGGCAGCCGTGTTCAGAGCAACAGTGGTGGACTTACTTGAGATGTGTGCCGCGATGTTAAGAGTATATACTACAATTCTTCACCAGCAGCAATATTGTGTGGTACAGTGACAAATCAAAGAGATGAACCAGGATACTGATTAGGTCGTGCTTACTGGCGGTAGAATGTCTTAGTTACTCGAAGCACTTGATGCAACACCACGCTAATAATTTAAAAGGAGCGTTATATATTTAGTCATCCTGGCCAGCCAATATTTTGATAGCGTGAACAGTAAATGGAGCATGTAGGAGAGAATTTTCCCATCGACCTGCCAACAAAGCGAGCGATAAAATCTGAACGGAAAGACAGGCTAAAAAGAGGTCGTTGAGAGAGCAGCCTTCGAGAGTGGAGAGAGCTGCCTACGCAACACTTGCAACGTTGCCACGACAAGTCAAAACAACACTGGCCAGTGGGCTCTTCCCCCAATGAATGTTGTGACTCCTGCGGCCACTTTTTCGCGCTGTAGAATCGAGTCTGCCGCCTGTGCGGGCAGCAAGGAAGGAAGGCATGGGAATGACGGTGACGAAACACCGGTATGGACAACAAAATGAGGGACAGACACCCAATGTAGCTGTTACAAGCAGCAGACGTGACCGCTGAGACGAATAGAGCGCTAAGCACAGTTGGCTCGGTGCATGAGAGACGAGAATTCAAGCCTCCCTTCGGACCTAACTGACCGAGAGGAAGGAGGTTGTGGTGCGGAAGATACCCGTTGTAATGACCCTCATGCCATCTGTGACCGAGTCATGGCTGTCGCAGTACCGCGTCCCATACGGCTGTACGACCATTCTGCGAGTCCGCCACACAAAAATTGGCCGCGTATCTGCTCCTTAAAGGGAATGTGCAGCATCTGCTGTGCACCTGTCCCGGACTACATCAAGTCCCTCCGCACCTGCACGCTAAGTGCACCGGCCGTTTCATCGACAACTCCCACATTTTATACAAGCAGTCAATTTGTTTGCATACCTGGGGACTCGCTCACCATTATGCCACAAGGCAAACTCAGGAACAACAAAAAAGGAAACGCCCCGTTGCAGACTTCAGCAGCCGTAAAACGGCGTGCGCATCGGGCCGACCCTCGAATGCTGAGTTGTTACAACTGCAGGTATCGTTAAACTCTGAATCCCAAAACAGTTCCTGCAGTGAGTACCGAAGAGGCTTGCGAGATCAACGCTTACCAGCATCCTTCTTGAACAGCTTATTTGTGGAAGCCAATAGAGTGGCCATATTCCCTTCCAACAAAGGCTTACCAAGCATAATTTGCACATTTCTGAACCCTAGGAGTTTAGGCACAACGAGAAGCCTGGCAAATAAAGCGGCATGGTGTTTGGCACGCTGATTTATTATATGCAAACGCGAAACCATTAAAAGCATAATAGTTGAATGTAGGTGGGCCAGGCAGTGGTTTGTTCGTAAGCAAAGGCTACACAGACATACAATATAACAACATCGCCGGAAAAGTAAAATGAGAATATAAAAAGAACATGAAAAATATTTCACCCGAGACAAGAGGCGGGTACTAAGGCTGATACTAAATAGATTCTGTGGAGATGGTTGGTTACTGTTAATACTTGGGAAACAGGCAAAGTACTGGCTGTGCTCCATTGTATATCCTAGGAAATGGCTGTGAAAATTCTTCTACTACATCGAGTAAAAGTCATTACCCCTGAAGTAAAACTCCACCCGTTGTGGTATTTGAAGTATCTGTAAATAAATAAATAAAAATGAATTTTTTTACTCAGTATTTAAGCTGCTTTTGGACGCCGCGTAATTACACTGAGCATCATATATCGTCCTACCGATCACTCGTTTGCTGTACGTAAACGTACGTTTCTCACAAATACCTGGCTGTAGGTGTAAAAAATTTCATTCTAGGCTCAACCGTGTCTATACATACCTTCATACATACATACTTCCACACCCATTCCAATGTGTAGCAATGACGTGTGAGCATGGCACCGCCACACGAGAATGAAAGTGCACCTCTATGCGTGAACAAAACGGCTGCGGGTCGATAACAAAGGACGCTTTTCTGGAGCAGCGCCAGCGATTTTCAAAAATTACCTAGCAAACCGACAAGCCAAGTACAACAAACGTTGGTGGACCGCCTAATCCAGAAGCCCGTAATTAACACCCTCGCAGTGTCCGCCTCAAGCAATGGTTCGCCTCAGACGTCTACCCAATTCGTGAGTCCTGCTGTCATTCCAGTACAACACTAAAAAATTGCGCCCACCTCCCCGCGAGGGGAACCCTGTGTAGATGCGACGAATAGTGGTGTTCACTTGGTGTTTCCGTTGGATTGATTCTGAAATCGCGTGAAACGTGTCGGGAACGCGTATGATTATTATGTTTTATGATTATTATTATGTTTTATTGGCCAATCTTGGTCAATCTCTCTAAGTGGTATGCTTGGGGCTTCGCTGTCGCAACGACCTTTACTCCATCATTGTTGCTGTAAGTGCGAGCTTCTTTTCTTTTATTGCAAGTGTTAATCATTGCCCCATCATGCGTTGTATCAGTAGCATCTTGACGTAGTTTGAATGAGTCAAGGATATAAGGCGCGTTTGTAGCATTTGATTCTGTCGCGGTTTTGTGGCACAGTGGGAAGAGCACTATGTACCTCGCGTTCCGCCCATATGGTCGTGGGATCGAAACCGGGCGCCGCAAGCTATTATTTTTTTAAAAAGTGTAGGGGGAGGGGTGTGGACGGACAACAACGCCGTATGGAGGGACAAGGCGAGTGAATGAGATGCAGTCGCATCTAAAATACTTTCCATCACGTTGCACCCAACTGGACTTGCGCATGCCTCAATATTTTGGAACTACTTGCGTGCTTGCATGCATGTAATCCTTTAACAGAAAGATCCATACAAGTCTGACGGCATCTAATATAATCCGGGAGTGGGAAAAACTTACCACGGATTGCGAGTCCCGCCACGTCGGCAAACAAGAGCGCAAAAATTATCTGAGGCTGTGTCGGAGCCGTGGGCTTATACACTGCCGCAGGAAATATACCGACTTGAGGAACTGGCGTGAACCGTAACGTCAATTTGCTGCCTGAATAACCTAGACGGCTACCTGCTTCAACTCGATACGGCCATATACAACATAGCAGCTTCCCGCGAATTTGTAAACATTTACTTAAAGCCCTGAAATATATGATAAAATGTGTCATTGGATACTCATGCACTCATTTATTGTGACAGGGTGTCAATGATAGACATGCACACGGATACAATTGGCATTCCGCCCACGCAATCCTGCTGCGCTTGTCTAAAGCGCAGCGCTGTCGAAAGCCCCTCAATCGCCTCTTACCGTTTCGTGTTACTCCAACAAATTGGCTCAGTGAGTCCTACCCGGAAGCTGAGTAGGCATTGTCGCTGGTCTTCGGGATTCGTCGATATGATCCTTTCAGCGTGTTGGCTCATCGTGCAGGATTTCGCAATCTGAACCGCCTTCGGGGGTCAATTTAATTTCCGTTGGACAGCCTGCCACAAATAAGCGCACAATGGCTGATGACGAAATCCGTTGAATAACGGGGACCACATTGTCTCGACGTTATTGTGATCACGTATGTGCGTATCTTTCTGTCCATCTGGTCTCGGCCTCCAAGAAGGTCATTGTACTGAACGACAGTATGCGCGTGGGTACTTGAATCACCTAAGTACAAACTAAGGAGTAAACGTCTGCAGATTAGGCATAGTGGATGCACTGCATGATTACTGGCAACGTCAGTGCATAGTTGCACATTAAGCACGCAAGAATTTATGATAGCAAGGAAGGCGCATGTTTGAATAAGGTTGAACGACAGGGCAGTTTTAGGTCACAGCTGTGCGATACTGTGGCCTCAAATTAGTGGCATGGCTCTTTGAAGAGTAAGTAATACCGCGGCTGGGAACACAATTTCAATAAAGAAGGTCAAGCGGCGGTTAAATCTCTATCTAAGAGTTGAAGCACTTCATAGAGGTAAGGATCAGTTTCTTTTACGAACTCTGTTTTCCGACATCCAGGTTGTTCCTCGGCCACATTGGGTACGTTGGTACACATCCACATTTTCAAGGTGTTCATTCTTGATATTTCGGCAACCAAGCTCACGCCGGAAACAAATCGCCTTTCTTTATCTGAACTCCTTGAAACCGTAGTGACCGTAGGAAGGGCCCATACTTTCTCCATAACCTAAGTGGCGAATAGGTTGTTAGTATTCTAGTAACCTTGCCTTAAATAGGGCTTTTAATGAACGCAACATCAGTAGCTTTCAGATGAAACATACAAATTGTATGGGCCGCATCCTTATAACGGTACTTTTAGCCACATTTTTTTATGTCAGTGCTAGTGTACCTAAGAAATATTTCTTCTATCTAATGCTCATATCCGGACAAAACTGGGGTTTCAGCATGTCCCACCATGCATTCTTTCGGAACATTGTCGTCACATATATTCAAAGGTAACGCGCACGTTCATTTCTAGTGAACCAGGAGTGCCATGACGGCTCCATCAAAACAGGCAAAGCAGCTCGACAGACGACCTAATCTTTTTACAGTAACACTTATTTGGAAAATCGCCAGTTACTAAGTGAAAGATTGGAGATAAGTGCGCGCGAGGTCTTTTCTCTGCAGTGGACGACACTTATGATGAAACACCGCCTTGGACGCAATTGTCACAGTTGTCGTTGGAGTCGCGTTCACAGCTGCGCCGTCCGCATATTGCAACTGTTTCAAAGCTGGCTTCAATCCCGCCACGCCTAAATTGCCAATGATTATGCCCGTCTCTTGACCAGAATAGACGCTGTCTCCGGTGGCTTGATATGGGGATGACACCACTTCCACTTCAGTGAGGAGGATACGTGGTTCCTCCTCATTTCGCCTTCTTTCCTTGTGCATCGCATTCTCAAACTCCTTCTCGGGTGAGTGTTTGGCGTCCCGAAGAACACCGCGCTGCGAGGTACGCCGGGCTTTCCCGGTAGCGTGGCCTTGAGACTAACGACTAGGCTAGCGGTGGGAGGAGCCGATGACCCAACCAGCACGTGTCTCGCGGCTGCAGTATATAAGCCACAGCGCCGCGGAACCTAGGTACCATCACATAGTGACCACCTGCCCCAGTAGCCGGAACTCAAAGGAGCATCAATTGGTGAGTTTTTGGTTTTGGCTGACGCAGAGATAAGCAACCATTCTGCCTTTGTTGCCATTCATCCAGGAATGTCTGCGAATACACTGATATATTTTTACGTATTCCGAGATCAAGAGAGGAGTACTGTATTACCTTTAACGCTACTTCGCTCATGTGCAGTGCTTTTGTAGTAATGGAGGACATGTTGTACCGCTGAAGCTATATGGAGCTGAAAGTTCTGTCAGGTTGGCGAGAAAGCCTAGTGGCTTAGTCACGATACAGGGAAAGAAATATTAATAATATCGATGAAGGAGATTTTCTCAGAATGGTATTCAAATTCGATTTTGTGCCAATAGATTCCCGTTAAATTAATTTTCTGTACCCCTTTCCTCGGGGTTGGGCAACAACCGGACAACTTATGCGGAGCAAAAAAAGGCCGTGTCTAGAGTGCCGTTCGGCGGTATTATAAGCACTACACTATATCGACGTCCACCGGCGTTTTGTGGCAAAATTGCCGCGTCTGGCAGTACATCGCCTTAGATAACGTAAAGCTAGGCAACCTAACCTAAACATAACATAAGATAACCTAATGAACACAAAAAATCATTTAAAACACCAAAGGTAACCTAAGGCATAAATATTGCGCGTCAATTAAATAATAATTAAAAAAGCAACCGAGGCAAGAGCCGGTCTCGAGCCACCGACTCTGCGATCAAGAAGCTAAGACGGATCCTCTACACTACAACGACAGACTGTTCGGCCTGTGCTAGCCTAGTGTTAAATATTCGAATGTCGTCGGACGGCTCTCTAGCCATGCCTGCAACGATCAGCTAGAGTGCCGTCGGATGGCATTCTAGACACTGCGGAAAAAAAAAAGTTCTTTAGTTCAAGGCAAACTCACTGAAAGTGGAGTTTGTAAGCACTTTGTGACGGTGTGTGCACCCAATGTGGACGGTGGTAGTTTTAAAACAATGTGGAATCGGTGATTTGGAGAATGGATCAATTTTCTGAAACCCGACCCTTCTTTAGTGAATCAGTAGCTGAAAATATCTGTTTTGTACATTATTTATATTACAGCAGGCAGTAATTTGTAGTACAGCAGGCAGCAATCTATACAGAAACCGCGGTTTGCATTTACATTACACTGTAATTGAAATCAAAAGGATGCTTTAAAAAGCTTTGTTTCTCGGCTGATGGCACGAATAGTTGTACTTACAAAGAAGTTTTATGTACCCCGATTTTATGGCCAAATATAGAAATTTAATTCGTTCTCACAATAGGGAAAGACAAATCTGGTTAGCATTATAACTGATTTATTATTATGCCGCGTTACACTTAGAGCTCATGTTTTTCATATAATACTCGCATTGCGGGTTTCAACAGCTCAAACGTTCCGGTGGCGTTGGCAGAGGCTCGCCTTGTATTCGCGACCATGCCCGACTTATTCAGTACAGGGTAAAATATCAAGAAAAAAACGTCCCGCGTGATGTATAACACCTGATAAAGAAGTATAAGCGGAGCTGTAATCCACAATCGTCCAGTACGGCGGAAGCAAATGCCTATCAATGTCTTACTAATGTGAACACCTTTCTTACACAACTGTGCTCTGGAACGTTTTGCGCAGCCAACATGATCGCCGTGAGCAGCAAGTCCCTCCTCGTCGCCCTCGTGGTGCTGGCCGCCCTGTGCAGCCTGGCAGCCGCCCAGTTCGGCTATGGCGGATTCGGACGCGGATATGGAGGCTACGGACGGGGATTCGGAGGCTACGGAGGCTACGGACGCGGCTTCGGAGGCTACGGAGGCTATGGCCGCGGTTTAGGTGGCTACGGTGGCTACGGACGCGGCTTCTACGGCTAAACAAGGCTGAAAAAACTGTTAATGCCTATCAAACCGCAAGACCGACAGAGCATGACCCATTGGAACCCATGTGATCAACCCACCGACATAATTTCTCATCAAATAAATTAATTCTGGTACCTTACGGAATGACCCTGGCTCATTCATTCGTCATTATGGACTCAGTATACGAATTCTTTGTTGTTAAAAGGATATGCTCCGTTTGAGACAAATGGTCTAATTCTGTGGTTACGGTGCGTTTAAAACCTCTACATTACTACTACTTCCTAACTGGAACATAACGTAAAAATTAAGTAGACACTGGAAGCATTTCTATTTGAGGTGATTTATTTTGAGGTCTCCGACAACTTACCTACCAAGATAGCCCGTTTTTAAATTGGTCTGATTTGTACTGTCGGATACATATTTGGAAGAAAATTTGTTGCCGGTGGTTGAAAAGCAAATATTCGGCACATAAGTTATGCGTACAGAATAAAGTGAAGCAGTTCGGCTTTGCCGCTACCGGCAAGCAGCGTACACTGAAGGAGTGGTTCAACAATATAGCGGTTTATTTATTCGCTGCTCGAAACAATTGAGGCCGAACGGTTGAAGAACGGCGCCAGGGACGGTCTTCTAAGACCGGGTGGCCCTTCGCCCAGCATGTCCGGTGCTGGCGGTCCTCAGCTGCAGTCGCCGGTGCTCTCGTCAGTAAGTGTGCGTGCAGGCGGGTACCGTTCACAACTCCTCCCACGGCACAGAACAACGTGCGGCGGTACACCGGTACCAAAGATGACCTGTTAAGACTCTGGGGTCTTTGCAGAAGGCCTAAGAGGGGCAGGGTCGCGTCCGTAGCTCGACCTTCGTAGGAGTGGTGCCCGGTGTAGTCGTCGGCAGCTGTCTCTGGTAAAAGGGCCCCTCAGTCAGGCATTCATGCCCGTTTTAAGCAATTGTCTGTTCCATATCTCACAGTTCTGCGAGGGGCTATCGCGCAACGCTTTCATGGTGTGCGCTGCCTTAAAGATACTCCGTATCGCCTCTTCCACACTCGCACGTAAACAAACGTACGTGTGCAAGCATTGATGGGATGCGTGGGTTCATACGAGACGCATAAAAGCTATATACGCCTCGAGCGCGGCCTGTAGGGGCGCCACTGAAATCCCCCTAGCGGTCCGTTTCCAAAGCAGCCGCGGGAGTCCGCGCCCCGCTCCCCAGTGCCGCCGCTGGTTTTGCGGCATGTTCACGACTGAGATTTACCGTTTGCGGCCGTTTGAAATCGATGTTTGTGTAAAGCAGTCACTCTGTTCGCAAATGGGGTGTGTTTCCGCGAGTGTAAATGTTTCTGACGCGATCTTATTGCGGTATATTCGGTCTGTATAAGCGTGTGTGCCAGGTGTGTGCCACAGGCAAGCGTCGCGGAACCAGCGTATGATGGAGCCGATTGTAGTTACACTGACCTGAATTTACTAGCCGTGTCTCCGTAACCACCGGTTCCTCAGATGTTCATGCTACCGGTATACACTACGATTTAAATCGGTTTTGTGCGCTTACATAATCCGCGGAGCACTCATACCTGACAGCACGCCAGTTACGTTTGCCAATATTATACCTCAGATATTAATCAACACCATTTACAAGCCTGTCTGTGTTAATTTCGGGAATATTCAACAAAAGTACGATGGACAATGCATAATTATACTCGGGGATCAGCACACGACAGATTCGTCTTGTGAGGTGAGCGCCCGCAAACATTCATCTGCTACGTATATCCTCTGCGAGCAGCGCGGAGACGGGCATAGAATATAATCCACGTCCGCGACTAAATGCTTCTTCGAAATATCGTCATAAGGCACAGGGAGCCTGCAGAATAAAGCAGAAACTGAAATCAGAGGGCCTTATCACATACCACACTCTTCCAATGACACCTTTCATCGCTTAATTGTTGAACAGCCTACCCTGTATACTTCCAAAAATGCGTCCGCCGTACGATCAGCTCTTCGTTGAAGTAGAAAAACAAAAGGAAAGTGAACGCGAGATTTGTGTGTGGGATTACTAAACTATTTCATTGCTTGATTCCGCTCCGCATTTGAACACAGCGTCCCCCCCCCCTCCCCCCCCCCCACCGATGTCTCGCGAAAAAGCAGTGCATTTCGCGTATAGTTGGTCTAGTGAACCCTACCTGGCTTAAGTTTCGACGTGCGTCTTTAGCATGTCGAAAGCTGGACTGTTTTTTTTTCTTTTTCATTTCTATTAGAGCTAATTATTATGTTTCTCAATTCCGCACTTTCACAGCATTTTTCCCCCCGTGGTTTCATTAACTTGCCTTGGTTCTTGCTATGTGTGGGCACATATTTAACGATGCACAGGCTTGGAATTTAGTTAACATTTTCGCATGGTTTATATTCTTATAACAGGGCATTAGTTATTGTCCGGGATTGGGTAATCACATCCCCGAAACACATTTTTCTGCGACGTACATATTCGAAACGAAGCCGCGTTCGTTGTCCACGCTGCAAATTGAAGCCAACCTCTCATTGTGCCAGTATCAGGTCTAAACGAGGCGACAGTAGAATTCATTTGTGCCTGATGTTTTGGAGGTGGCATGGGTGATATGTTGCTGCCGTCGCCGACGCCCGGAAGAGCGGCGACGAAGCGCGCAGAACGAAGCGCGCAGAAGGCGATCGCGTGCTCTACGAAGACGCAACTGCTTTTGAAGTGACCTAAACGTACTCTTTGCCTAAATACATCACCATAACAAGTTTTTTTAGGGCGCGGAAAGGCGAAAAGAAGCGACACAGAACCAAAACACTGCACGAGCCCCTATCAGCCACGCAGCGCAAATCCCGTCAACGCCGCGGAGAAGCGGCGGCAGGCGGCGCAGCGATCGCGAAGCTCGAGGCGTATACATCAAGCTTTTACTGTATTATCTGAGTATAATAAAATACGCGGGTACCGGATGGCAGCTTTGTACCTTAAAGCGTGACATGACACGTAACTTTAGGTTGACGCATAACCATGCTACTTACCTTCTATTTGTTCGCCGCTGCCTTTTGCGGACAATTTGTAGGCAATAAAAATTTCACAGCCGCATTTCGGCGAAGAAATGTGCACTTATCCGAGCGTGTTTTTGGCACGCGGGTTTCCCCCTCCACGAGCCATTAAAAACTATTTCCACAATTGTACCCAGAGCCTAACGCTGTTTGTTACCCTTCCGAAAAGAAAAAAAAAACAGGACGGATCACTAATACGTTTCTTCCTTGTGTCATTCCAGTGTTGTGAAGAAGGTGTCTCTAATTGTCCCTTTATTTTCAATTACGAATGCATATACGTAAAGGGCAAAGTACACCAGCACACACACTTGAAATGCTTACCCACAGAGCCATTGCAAGAGGCTCAGCATAAAGTTATTACGCACTTGTTGCTTCTGTTGCAACCGGTCAAGGTAATGAGAACAATTTAGCAGAATTTACACAGCCAGTAACTCCAGTTTACTTTACCTTCATAGTGCGGGTTTTATCCACCAGCTGCCATTTCACCACAACAAGGTGTACCGGAGTGCTGTAACAAAATATCATTGCTAAGGGCCGTCTGTGTACAGAAGTTTCACCATCATCATCATCAGCCTACTCAGGTCCACTGAAGGACGAAAGCCTCTCCCACTGACCTCTAACTGCTCTTGACCGGCGCTGCTCGAGTTCACGATTTCCCTCCGAATTTTTCTATTTCATCCCTCCATCGGATTAATGGCCTTCACTTTCTTCTAGACCAATCCGTTGCTATCCACCATGTTACCCTAATTGTCCACCGGTTTTCGGTTCATCTCCCTCCATGGCCAGCCCAAGTCCATTTATTCTTCTTTATCTGAGCTATGATATCTAGGACTTTATTTTGTTCTCTGATCCAGGTAGCTCGTTTCCTATCCCTGAGTCTTACTCCTAACATTATTCGTTCCATGGCCTCTTGAGCCGACCTAGGATTTCTTTCTGGTTAATCAGTAAGGCGCCAAGCTTCAGCTGCATATGTCTGTATGCACTGGTTGTAGAGTTTTCTTTTGAGTGACAGTACGTGGTAGCTTACTTTTCATTATTCGGGAGTGCTTTCCGAGTACTCCCTAACCAATCCCTCTTCGGCGCCTGACTTCCGTGTCGTAGTTCGGGTCAGCACTAAACATCTCTCCGAGGTAGTTATATTCTTTTACTTCTTCCAGCGTTCTGTTTCCTGAGCTGAAGAGTACGTTCTCGGCATGCTTATTCCTACTGACTTTTGATTTATTTGTATCTATTTTTAGCATCACGGCGGTGATTTCTGATTTTAGTTCCTCAAGCATTGTTTGCATGTTTTCTGCAGTCTCACTCAGCAAGACCGCATACCTCATAAGGCTCAGGTATTCCTCGTTATAGTGAATCCTATGTTTCTCACTCAAGCATTCTAACTACTCCCTACATACATGCTGTGAATAGTTTTGGCGAGATTGTGTCTCCCTGTATGACTCCCTTTCGGATCGGGAATTTTTCGCTTTGCTTATGGAGGCTTATCCTGCCCGTGCATCCCTTCGTATGTCTTCTAGAAGTCTTATATAGTAGGTCTCTTCTATTCATCATCATCATCATTCATCATTTAATTACCCTTAAAGGCCCTGTCTTGGGCATTACATAAGGGGGGGGGGCAGAACGAGAGCTTCCGATGGTCATGATAAACAAGGGGAAAACACAGGGGCAATATTCAACCCCGTAACACGACATCAGCAAGAACAATAAGACTACATAAACATGACAATAGCAATAACAGGGGTATTGCACAAATGGGGTGAAGCGAAAAACATGAAAGCGTATACATGTTCGGAGAAACAAAAGAAAAAACAAGACAGGAGGAAAAACAAATGGAACACCAAAGAGAACGATCGGGCAACATGTAAAAGCCGTTTGGGGGGAGAAACAAGAAGGGACTCATCCCAGCAGCCGCTTGACTGCATGGGGTAAC
The DNA here is from genome assembly GCA_013339765.2 of Haemaphysalis longicornis. NCBI lineage: Eukaryota > Metazoa > Arthropoda > Arachnida > Ixodida > Ixodidae > Haemaphysalis > Haemaphysalis longicornis. The sequence continues at coordinate 38,244,127 of CM023451.1, forward strand.
AATGGCTTATATGAAAAATAAAACGAGGTAACAATGGGGTAACAATGGCTTAAGAAAAATAAACGAGGGAGAAAATACAACAGATTCAACATCATTCATGAAAAGGTGAGCCAGCAGTAAGGAGGGCACACAAGCAAAGGTGGCGGACAACAGGCTTGTAGTGATCCCTTCAGTAGTGTGAGCACATGTAGTCACAAGAGGAAATAAGGAGGACACGACTCATGGGGCGCCAATAGGAGGAGGATGTGTCAATAAGAATCAGATTAGCGCATGAGGTAACAGCGATAAAAAAAAAGAGCAAGGAGAACACCATACATGGAAACTTTACACTAACATCTGGGTGTGGTCGTACTACATGCTGTTCGGACATGGGGTCTAATTGTATACGTGTACTGTTAATGACATCTTGAATTTGTTAGGGTCGCGTTCAGTTGCTATAGATTCAGGCAGGTTATTCCACTCCTCTATGGCGATAGGAAGGAAAGATTTGTTGAACGAATTTGTGGAGCCATACAGGCGCTGCTTGCTCATTGAGTTATGTAGGCGGCGTGAGGTGCGCAGTGGGGGTAGCAATAATGAAGTGTGCATGTCAGGAAATGTATAATATAGTTTATGAAAAAGACAGAGCCTTGCTATTTTCCGCCTAGAAACAAGTGTGGGGAGACCGAGGGACGACTTTATAGCTGAGATGCTCGAAGGAAAGCCGTACGTAGAAGAAATAAAACGGGCTGCACGATTTTGAATAGACTCAAGAGAATTTGTCAAATAAGTTTGATGGGGGTTCCAAATTGCTGAAGCATAATCAAGCTTTGCGCGTACAAAGGTAGTGTATGCCAATTGGCGGACTCGAGCAGGTGAGCATGATAGCGATCTCCGGATGTACCCGAGGATCTTAGAGGCATCGGCTGCAAGTTTTTGGATGTGGTCAGACCAGGTTAGTTTGCTGTTTAAAAGGACACCGAGGTACCGGTAGGTCTCCACCCGTGATAAGTCAGTTGAGGTAACCGAGTATGTAAAGCGATCGGGAGAGTGTTTGCGGGTGACGTGCATGAATTTACACTTCGAAACGTTTAGTTGCATCATCCATAGCGAGCACCAGTTTTCTAAGTGGATTAGGTCGTTTTGGAGAAGGAGCTGATCATTTTTACTAGAAATTTTCCTGTACAGAACACAGTCGTCTGCGAAAAGCCGGATGGAGGAGGAGATGCCTGACGGTAAATCATTAATGTAGATTAAAAATAAAAGGGGGCCGAGGACTGAGCCTTGCGGTACCCCAGACGTTACCGTGGTTGTGCGCGACTGACGTCCGGCGACGGTGGTGAACTGGGAGCGATCTGTTAAAAAGCATCTAATCCACGATAATATCAGCGGGTGCAGGCAAAGGCAAGAGAGTTTACTAATGAGTCTTTGGTGAGGGACACGGTCGAAAGCTTTGGAAAAGTCAATAAAGATGACATCTGTTTGAAAAGAAGAATCTAGGTTGAGGTTGAGGTCTGTAGTGAGCTGGAAAAGCTGGGTTTCACATGAAAAACCCCGGCGGAACCCGTGCTGGTTGTGAAAGAAGAAATTGTTTATTGTCCAGGTGAGCAGCGGTATGGGAATAAATTATGTGCTCTAGTAGCTTGCATGCGATGCAGGTTAGCGCGATGGGGCGATAGTTGGATGGGTCGGATTTAGGGCCGGATTTGAAGACTGGTGTAACTTTGCTCAGTTTCCAATCGTCCGGAATGGTGCCTTCAGAAATGGACTGGGTGAAAATAATTTGGAGAAAGCGGCTCGATGCTGTGTTGGTAGCCTTTAATATCTTTGCTGGAATATTGTCCGGACCGGGAGCACTAGAGGACTGCAGGTTGTTGATGAGTTTTATGATACCCTCTGTAGTTATTTCAATGGGAGGCATCTCGCTATAGTCCGAGCGTCGTAAAGTGGGGGTATCGTGGCTAGGTTCACAAGTGAATACAGATGTGAAATAGGAGTTAAGGACATTAGGACACTGATCCTTCGGGGTTGGCGAGCCGTCCGAGTCAACGAGAGGGATGCTGTTGGAGTGGGCGTTTTTCGTGCCAAGTAATCTCCAAAACTTCTTCGGTTTTGTGCGTAGGATATCCCAGAGGTCATTGTGGAAGTATTTCTTTTTAGAGCGCCTAAGCATTGCAGTGTATTCGTGTAAGCTGTGAAGATATTTTTCCATTTAGAGGGAGAGGGAGATTTCTTTGCCGCCCGGAAGAGGCGTTTTTTCTTACGTGATAATTTCCTTATGGTATTGGAGTACCAGGGCCTATCCGCATCACCGCGAATGCAGACGAGGGGGACATGGCGGTCAACTAGGGTTAAGATTTTATTTTTAAAACAACAGCCAGTTTTCATTCACCGATCTGGTAAACACACTCTGGTTGAATGCGAGGTAGAATTGTTCAAGTTCTTCGTTAATAAGAGAGAAGTCAGCTTTATTGTAGTCACGGATGTACTTATTAAGAGGTTGGCGCCTTGGTATGCGACTCGAAATGTTGAACAGTACATGCTATGATCGCTTAGGGCCGTTAGCACACGACACAGATTGGATAAGTTCCGGGTTTGAAGTGAGGGATAAGGTCGAGCGTGTTCAAACCTCTAGTTGGTTCATTGACTGATTGTGTAAAATTATAAAGAAGCGCAAATTCTAAGAAGTCCCTAGACTGCTGTGTGTGGGCCGTGAAATTAGTCCAGTCAATATCAGGGAAATTAAGATCTCCGCAAAGTATTAAGTTTGCCCGTGGGAAGCGGGTAGCCAAATCGAGGACGACGGAGGAAATATCTTCAATGAAGGAACGGTCGCAGTCGGGGGCCCGGTAGCAGGCGATCAGGATGTTCGTGCATGTAGGGAGAGATATACGGATGCAGATAATTTCGTGTTCGCAGCTCGTAGTTACGAGGTTGGATTCTATGCTGGATTTCACAAACACTAGAACGCCTCCACCTCTCCGACCAACCCTGTCGCGTCGGTACATGGTAAACAACGAAGTGCTGTGAAGAAGCTCGTGATTGTCGACATCGGGGGGCAACCAGGATTCGGTGAAAACAGCGAGGTCTGTGCAGTTATCATCAAGAAGGGCCTCCACAGCCTCCTTTTTCGGCAAAAAGCTGCGTACGTTTGTGAGGATGGCAGACATAGTATGAAATGTGGGGTCTTTTAGTGCTTCTAGTCTTTTAGTTCCTGGTCTTTTAGTGCTTCTAGAACGGCTGCGGAGAGAACGGAATCAAACGCTTTATCATAGTCATAGGATGAGGTTTCCTGTATTCTGCAGATTTTTCTATTGCTTGAATCACAACATTGCTGTGATCCAGGATAATTACCTTTCCCTAAACACAGACTCCTCTCTGGGTATTTGGAAATTCTGACTGTTACATATGCGGCTAACTATAACGTTGGTAAAAAGCTTGTAAGCAACTGAAAGTAGGCTGTTGGGTCTGTAATTTATGAGGTTCTTTGGATCTCCCTTTTTATGAATCAGAATAATGTTGACGTTTTTTCCAAGCTATGGGCACTTTTTGAGTCTCCAAGCATTCTAAACATAGTACAGCAAGGTTTTGTAGTACAATATCTCCTTTTTCTTTCAAAAGATCGACGGTTATGCTGTCGTCACCTGCTGCGTTTTCTGTTTTCATGCCCTTAAAAGCGATTGTGCAAGTCCAAGAGGTGCTAAGTAATATTCGGACCAGCGATCGCAGGGAGGTTAGATGCAAGTTAAGGCTGAATCTCAAAAGGGAAAGGCGGAAACTCGTGAAAACTAAGAATCCCCTCAAGGAGTCAGCCAGAGCCAGATCGCAGAAGTTTACAAGAAAGCAGAACGAGGTCATGGTAGACAGGCTAAATGACAACCTAACATCGGCATTCAGCCAGTCAGCAGCAGCTGTGGGAGAAGCAACATGTAGGAAACAAACTGAAAACTAACTAAAAAAATGAAGGAAGTAATTTTCATATTTAAGAACATGAAAGTGTCAAGTACAGCAGATCAGATTGAATTAGCGGTGCTGCCGAAACTGATTAACAGCAGTAAAACAAACTACATTCGTGCATATTACGAGGCAGTGAACAAGGAATGCTGGAACTAGGGGTAAACTTGAAAGCAAATAAGGAAGTTTTTGACCCATAAATCAAACTTTTTCCAAACTGCAGTTCGCAAAAAGCTGCCTTTCTAAGGTTGGATGGAAAGTTGTGAGACATGATATAAACCTGTCATGATATAAACCTATCATTCATTTATTGCATCCGGGTTTTCAAACACAAGCCAAGTGATGGTTTTCGACTTTACAAACCAAGTGAGTAAAAGAGTGAATAAAGACGGCACACATACTCTGCGCACGTACACTGCACACAAACTCTGGTATAGTACACTGCGCACATATTGTGTTTTATTTCTTGTATTTTTGTTTTTACCGTTGCATTTGTTAATGCCGTTTTGTAAATAAAATTTCCGGTGGAAGTTAGCGCTTGTCTCTGTCCCTTTCGTCCTCTGTCTCAATTTCTGCGCTTGAAACTTGTACAATGGATTTCGAACCAGCTCGAACCCAAACGTTGTTAAGTGAATGAAAGAGGCAGGTGTAGTGAGTGAGGGCGTGAGTGAGTGAGTGAGTGAGTGAGTGAGTGAGTGAGTGAGTGAGTGAGTGAGTGAGTGAGTGAGTGAGGGCTGGAGTGAGTGATGCTGAGTGAGTGAGTGAGTGAGTGAGTGAGTGAGTGAGTGAGTGAGTGAGTGAGTGAGTGAGTGAGTGAGTGAGTGAGTGAGTGAGTCGCATCTGTGCACCCATCGCCATTTCCATCTGTAAATGATCATCACCATCTCCTCACTCCGACTGCTGACGAAGGTCTGGGCTCGGCGACCGAATAAAGGTCGTCTTGCGAAACGCCGTCTCTCAATATTGTTTTTGATTAGTCCGCAGGAACAAATTTTGTCCGGGAAGGACGAAGGGAAAAGCACGTTTACTCATGCCGATATATAAAAAAGCAATTTCATCAGGAACTTAAGCCTGCTTACGTACTTTGAAGGTGACAGCCTCGCGGTTCTTATTAACTGCTTTACTGCTAAGTCGCGTCGGCGTCTCTTTCTTCACTTTCGTTTCTTCGTCTATTGACGGGAAATACTTCGACAGGCAGACTGGCCGCAGTTAACACGGCAGCTTCCGCACAATCACAGCGCTCTTCCGAGTACGCCTGGTCTTCACGTGCCATTACATGCAAGTTCACGGGGCACGCTGCGGGCGAATTTTAAAGCAAAGATTTACTACTTTCATTCAGCGGTTTTGCCGCGGAAGCGCAAGTTCACCTTTTGACCTCAGACACCCCCCCCCTGCGACACAACCCTCGAAGCGCATCGCGTGATTCGCCGGGCCCGCTTTGGGCGCTGCGCACAAGGCCAATTTTACAGACGTTCTACTGAACTGATCAGCTCGCCGGCGAGGTCACGGGCGCTCAGCTGATCAGCAGCGGACCAACATCGCCGCCTCCCACGCATGAGCCGCTGGGTCGTCTCGGGCTACGTGACTCATCTTGCGCGCGGCGAAGAGGAACACCGCGGTCGCCGCGAATGAAGGAGAGATGGGCCTCCTGCTGTGAGCGTTGCACGGGACCGAACGGCGTTCAGCGGTGGTCGACAACGCAAGTACAGCAAGGCTAGCCAAGCCAAACCAAGACTGAAACAGACTACGCCAAGCTTTTGCTTTGCATATCCAAGCTTAGCTGAGCTAAGCCGGAGACATTTTTTTTCCTTTCGGCCCGGGTGCGGGGTTAGCGAGCGTGATGGTTAGCGCGCTTGTCTCCCGCTCTCGCTACCCGGGTTGACATTTTACACGAACGCAGGTGTGTGTTATTACTTTATCTTTGCTCTACAGTGGTGGTCATTTTGGTACCATTTGAATGGACTGATGATGATAGTTATGGTTCCTCTTTGCGTTTTATAAGACATCAAACGCTTCTGCGTTAATAAAAGGAAGACCGGACAAGTTGGCGGCCTCCTGTCAGCTAAGGAAGCCGCAAGCTGCCGCAAGCTGCCGCCGCTGCCAGGGTGGTTGAAGTATTCTTTGTCTACAGGCGTCGGGATGGTCAGTTCACACTCATATTGCTCCGCGGATATGAAATAGAGGGGTTTTGGGTGGATAATATATCTGGTGCAAGGTTTCTGAGAAGAGGCTCAGTTTGGGGCACTCGGTGGGATAGGTTTGTTTTTCAACGGGAGAGTTGAATTACATTTGCGTTCAGGCTCTGCGTCAAACGCAGGCGTTGTGATCGTTTAGAGACGGATGACTTCAGAAATAGTGGGTGCGGCTGTGTTGGTAGTGTTAGAGAATTTATCCTATCCGACCTTTGATGTAGTTGCATAGAGGTGGCTCAGAAACAACCGACATATAAGTTTCCATGATTTCCTTGAAGGGACAAGAAAGGCTGAATGAAATTGTGTTTAAACTGAAATGTCACACGTTTCGTACCACTTTCAGGTTTTTGTTCGACGAGCAATGATGCAGTATTTGATTATAAATAAGTAAATAAAGGTGTGATTTCTCTCTCCCGTTTCCTTCTTATTTTTTGTGGCGTAACCATCGCTTCACAGAATAGGAGCGAGGCACCGGTGCGTCGTAGAGCATAAAGGGGTGACGCTAGGCGCTCTTGCGCAGGAACCGGTAGCTTTTACGTCTCCAAGCCGGGGTAGATCCTTGAGAACATTTCTTTGGCCTAGCAGACTTCTTGAACTTGTATTATTTGTCATCGACGGAACGAGAAATGGTTTTCAACGGTCGAGCAGCCGGTCTTCCCGCCAACGCCTTACATCCAGACACCATGAAGCCGGCAACGAGCAAAGCCCCTTTAGAAGTGACAAGCACCGTTTCAAATATCGGGCAAGCGCGGCTCGCGGATACGCGACACGACGCACCTTCCCGCGACCGGCAGAAAAATTAACAAAAGAACAACAAGTCACCCTCCGACAACTTTAAACAAATACATTTCCACATCCCACACGGCTACACGCCATTCACCCCAAGTACAGTTGACTATAAACAAACTGACAACATGGGCAGACAGAAATGGTTTCCAGTTTTCAGCACACAAAACAGTGGCTATTCTCTTCTATCTCGAAAAAGGCTTACAGACCAATCCGACCCTACACCTCAAGGAAACCGGCTTACCCATACGAAACGAACACAAATTTCTAGGCATAATGTTCGACAAAAAACTCAATTTCCTGCCCCACATCAATATGCTTAAAAAGAAAGCTTCGCGAGCTCTAAATATACTTAAGGTTCTGTCACGAAAACACTGGGGTTCCGACAGATCATGCCTTCTACAAGTTTATCGCTCCGTTGTTCACTCCTGCTTAGACTATGGTAGCATTGTTTATGGCTCCGCGAGACAGTCCTACTTGAAACGATTGGATCCCGTTCACAATTTAGGTTTACGTCTCTCGTCTGGGGCGTATAGGACATCCCCCATAAACAGCCTCTACGTCGAAACAAATGAACCACCACTCACATATAGAAGAACAATGCTCACATGCTCATACATACTAAAGATCCGTTCACTGCCGAAACATCTGTGTTACCCCATAGTTACAAAATGCCCATCTAGAACCCTGTTCAATAATAAACCCCAAGCTATCAGACCATTGCTTCTTCGGTTTGAAGAGAGATGCCAAGAATTCCCTACGCTGCACACATTACCTTAAATTTCCCATAGACAGAACCAACTACCCCCTTGGTATAGTTTTCCTACAACATGTGACTTCACACTAACACGCCTTCAAAAAAAGAGACCGCAAGAACATATTTTGCAGGAATTTTTGGCACTAAACGAAAAATACAAAGACTACACCTCATTTTACACAGACGGTTCCAAAACATCATGCTATGTCGGGAGTGCAGTAGTGCAAGGGAAATGGGAAAAGGTGATCAGGCTACCCCAGTGCGATTCGGTTTACACAGCTGAATGTTATGCCATTGCTGTGGCGGTAGAAAGGATAATGAGGAATAAAATTAAACGCAGTATTATATATACAGACTCTCTCAGCGCAGTCACATCAAGTGCAATACAAAAATGCAGCTCAACCTCTAGTAGGAGAAATAATACACAATTGGTAACAATCACACACAAGGACAGGAAATTAAGTTGTGCTGGGTCCCTAGCCATTTGGGAATCAAAGGAAATGAGAGAGCCGACGTATGTGCCGCACAGGCGGCTAACGGAACAATAGAGACAGTACAGATTCCTCACAGCGACTGCATGAAATTTATACAGAGCAAAGTGAGGGAAACTTGGCAGTCCTCATGGGATAAGGAAATCGACAACAAACTCCACCTAGTTAAACCCACGATAGAAGAGTGGGAATCAAGCAGACATGAAGAACGCCGCAAAGAAGTGATTTTATGCCGTCTCCGTATTGGACACACACATCTTACACATAACTTTCTTCTTATGAAACAAGACAAACCGAGATGTGAAGATTGTGACCAGGAACTTACAGTAAATCACATCTTACTCTCATGTACAAAATTCGAGGCCTTGAGGAAAAAACATTTTAGGCTGTTCTACAGCGAGCAAATTCCATTTCACCCCAGCCTACTTCAAGGAGAGAATGCTGTTGTCAAACGTCCCTCTGTCTTTAGTTTTTTTAAAAGAAGCTACACTTCTAAACAAGCTATAACAAGATAAAGCAATCGGTTATTATCCACAAAAAGCACGAAACCCTTTGTTTGGCGCATGATAGCCTTAGTTGCTTATGCGCCATAAAACACAACACAACACAACACAACCACAATATACTACCCCCTGTGCAGGCACTGCGGCAACCCAGCAACGCTCTTCCATATGGTTTGGGCATGCCCTTCAAACCCAGACCTTGCACCAATTCCCAGTCCTACATACGAGCAGTGGGAGAGTGAACTTGCCAGCTCGGACCAAAGTAAGCGGCTATGGCTCGCTGAAAGGGCGAAGACGGCAGGCCACACCAACAGAGTCCTGGACTGAGGACCCGCCCACTTACAAGCTCGATCTATCTGTCCAATAAAGTTTTCTCCTCCTCCTCGCTAAAGCCGGCGCCTTTATTTCACCTCGTCCATCTCACATTATCTTCTCTCACGCGAACATAGCGTGAAATGCGCACTCGCTTCCCGGCAGCCGCCTCTAGTAGTTCTCGTGGCAGAGGCTGCGGCGGGCCCAAACATCGCAAAGGTGCACCTACGCGACGCACGATTTACGTAGTGTTTATCAAGAGAGCCTTGCGGCGAAAGGAAGAACATAAGTTCGCACGATTTACGTAGTGTTTATCAAGAGAGCCTTGCGGCGAAAGGAAGAACATAAGTTCCCACGATTTACGTAGTGTTTATCAAGAGAGCCTTGCGGCGAAAGGAAGAACATAAGTTCGGAGCGGTTTCATAACCACACGTAGTAAATGCTTCATTCTTTCACGCGTGATAAGGTTCGAACCGGCCGCGGGCGTGCGTTACCGATAGCAACAACATCAGAGCGCCGTGGCGGATTAGAAGCTCAGGCGGGTCGTGTAACCTCTTGCAGTTCATCTTGTTCGTTTAGCCGTTTCCTGCCGGCGTTATTACTTGCAGAAGCTCGGTCGTTCAGGGTGGTAGCTTATGGGCGTCGCTAATTGCGCACCAACGCTTTTCCAAAACCAAACTAAAAGCAGGACGGCCGACATTGAAGCGTGAGGGAAAGAGCCTTTCGCGCAATAGTCTGCGTAGCTGTAGTAGCTGTAGTCTGCGCTTTTGAAATTACAACAAATTGCGCAAGGTTTGGATTTACAGTTATCTCACGTTCTCAACCGTTTAGGAATTGTTTATTTGTAGGAAAACATCAATAAACACTTCTCGCTCTTGCCGTTCGCAACTTTTGTGACATCACAAATTGTAGTACTCAAAAGCGTACGGGGCGTCGACACCTGCTTTTATGTTTCTCGAATTTTCCGCTTTAATGAACAACTGCTAGTGGCGAGAATGGTGTTTTTAGAGTGTCTGCACCATACTCCATCGATACAGGACAACTTTTTTCTACCCTTTAAGGTCCCTTGAAGCACAAACAGGGTTGTTGAAATTCTTGTAGACGTAACAATAAACTTTTCTCAGAGTAAGTTACGGTGCTTCAAGTAAAATATTTTGTTCTGTCTTTGCTTATTCCACCGTGCTGAAATTGTAAGAGCGCTACACGCAAGACATTGAAGCTATTTCGTGATGTCTAAGCTGTAGGCGGTATATAGTGCGACGGTAGGATTTCCCAGCCACCAATAAAAACCTACCACAAAACCGCCATGGCCCACGGCGCTTTTTCAGTGTTATGCTCTTACAGCGTGATATTTTGTTGCCGGCTGTTCTGTTGCAGAAATGTTGGCGCTTCTCGGTTTTGACGCTGCGCTCTTTTGTCCCGTGCTGCGTGTTACACTAATATTGCTACAAGAACGCAGTAGTGGAGTAGCAGCATCACGTAACAATATCGGTATTTTATTAAGCGCTCCGAGGGGCGGAAATGGGCCTCCTCACGTTCGCCCACGTTGCAGAAGTTCCGAACCACATTCGCTTACAACAATTAGTCAGTTCTTCAAGCAGCCAAGCAGCCAAAAGACTGCGTCTGAAAGGTGTTCAGCTATTGGTTACACTGTTGCGACCACAAAGTTAATTGACTCAGAAGAGTTGAAGCTTGAGCCGGCTGGTACATAACTTGAGAGTGGAGGGCATCGCAATAAACGGGGTGAAGCGGAGACGAGACAAACACAAACGCTTATGTTTGTCTCGTCTCCGCTTCGTCTCGTTCATTGCGCTGCCCTGCACTGTTAAAGTTATTTGAATATTACACAGGCAACAAAAAATCATTGCTTCCGCAACTCATTGTAAATTAATCGTGTCAGCGAGACAAAGGCAAGTTGTACGGTGAAGTAACGGAACAAGCAGCGTATCAGTATTAGCCGGATCGGACCTCAGATGCCCTGGAAACGTCAGCTGTGACACACTGTCTCCATATGAAAATACTACGTAGTGACAAGGATCCACAGCCACTCCTACTTTCTCACACTCTTCCTCCCCTGGTGAGTTACAGGAATGACACGCGCCAGCGTGCGTCGGGCTTTCCCGGTAGCCCGACCTTCGCAAAAACGATCAACGATGAAAGGAGCGTATGACCGCAACAACACGTGTCTCGTGGTCGCCGTATATAAACCCCGACGCCTCCGAGCTCGGCACACACTGACCACTTCTCCCAGTACCCTGAACTTCATCCGAGCTACAACTGGTGAGTCTTTGGAGTGGCTTGCATGGCTGGGAATGTTAACTTTGCCGCCACGAAAGATGGGCCGTTTTTTGCCGCTTTTGCGGCCCCATTGGAGAACGCCTGTCGCTACATTAGAGACCAATAGTTGAGATATTTATTGACAGCGAAAGGGATATCAGTATCACGTTTGTGCTAAATGTTCTTGGAACATGCTTTTTAATATTGATGGTTATCTTGTATTCTGTGAGCTGCCAGGGCCAAAGAATGTGCTTAGCCAGGTTGCATCGTGTAAGAGCTCAGCAGCGGAGAGAAAGATATCAGTAATGGAAGAGCCAAGAAATTAACTTCTGATAATAATAACAGGCAATCAATCAATCAATTATTAACATTAATATTATAATACGTTTGTTTTACGAATTCAACGAACATTTTCGGCCCTGCCCAAGCCACAGAAGGCTTTGGGGCCAGTGCCCGGCAGTTGGCAGCACTTAGGCCATTCGCTTTGCGGTTAAATTAAAACAAAATTAAAGAGAAACAAAAGAAATATGAAGAAAGAGAAAGTCGGTTAGTAGAAACGATCAGACGTTTTTAATTATATTTAGGCTGCTGAGAGAGAAATCATCATCCCGTAATTGATGTATGGTATGCGGTACATAAAAAGCGGACATAAAATGATGGACATCAAAAAAAGCCTAGGACATCAAAGGAGCTAGGCTTTCCATGTAAAGTATTGAAATTTGTTGTTCCGTATTATTCGAGTGCAACACCAGTTCTCGAATGCCCGTTTTTCTATATTTTGAGAGCAGCCTAGTAAATTCTGCTACCCAAGAATTTTTTTCTTTAGTTCTAGGTAATCTAATCGGCATTGAAGTTTATAAATGGCCTGTGATAGTGTGCACCACTTCTGGAGTTTCCTTTTTAGCCGAATTTAGAAATCTGTAGTAATCGGAGTCAGTGCAATTTCAGAAACCCGGTAACACTTCCGAGCGAACAGCTATTCTAAAAACCAATCGCTTGAGTATTTGCATTGCCGCTGACAGTATTGCGATCAGAAACATCGGCTGGAATTCCCGTAGTGATGTGGTGTAGGGTACGAGTGCGTCTCAATATTGTTTTTCGCATTGGTTTGCATCCGAGCTCAAATATGTCTTTATAACTTCAAAATTTTGCAATAACATCTATTTTAAGGCGGGTGTTGGGGGTACGGCGTAATTAGTTTTAACAATACGCTTGTTTTAGTATTATGCGCATCAAAACGTAGAGCTCATGCCTTTCATAAGGTACCGATAATATGATTCCAGTAACTGAGATATTCCAATGGCCTGGGCTGAGGCGCCGATTGCATACGCAGGTATGGCCCACTTGCATCTTATGAAAGCCAAAAATTAGCTGTCCACGTCATGCTGCCATAAATGACTCAGTAAACGCACGGCTTCACAATACGACCGAATTCAAGTTGTACAGTTGCGTTCTACTTGGTCAATTATTGAAGAAATTTGCACGCTTTGCTTATGTGCCATTAATATTTCTTTACACTGTTCCCGCAGCCAACATGATCGCCGTGAGCAGCAAGTCCCTCCTCGTCGCCCTCGTGGTGCTGGCCGCCGTGTGCAGCCTGGCAGCCGCCCAGTTCGGCTACGGAGGATTCGGACGCGGATACGGAGGCTACGGCGGGGGATACGGAGGCTATGGCCGTGGTTACGGTGGATATGGTGGCTACGGAGGCTATGGCCGCGGTTACGGTGGATATGGTGGCTACGGACGTGGATTCTACGGCTAAACAGAGCTGAAGAGAGCGTCATTGTCCGCCACTACGATAGACCAACACTTCACGCCATGTTTCAACACATCTGATCAATCCACTGACATGATGTTCCATCGAATAAATTAATTCTTGTCCCCTACTGCAATGGTCATGGCTTGTTGTCTGGGAGTTATACACTTGGTATTCACAAATACGACAGCACCGAGTAGCTTCTTGTATAAAGCATCTAACCAGCTTTACATTAATGGGGCACTTTCGTTATGACTGTTTTACATGCCGAAGCGACACCTAGGCAATGAGGCGTGTCGTAGTGGGTGACTAGAGATTAATTGTGACCACGTCGTGATGTTTAACGTCCGCCTAAATCTGGACGCACGGGCGTTTTGACTTTCCGTTTCTACGTGAAAAGTTGCCGCTGCCGACAGGAATCAAACCCGCGTCCGTGTGCTCAGTCAGCAGTACAACTAATTAGCGACCACATTCATTGTGTAGTCGGCGCTGTGACGGTGCGGCAATGCTGTAGAGTATTCTTACTTCTCTAACGGAAAAGGGATGCCCAGAATACGCATTTACCAACAACGGTTTCTTAGATGAACTTTATCTTACTGCTTCATACGTCTTAGCTCCCCCCGAGCGGCAGTTGTAACGGGTCTGAGATCAACCACTGCACACATATATGGTGGAAGAACGATTCAGAGCGGTAGAGGTTCCAAACGCAGGGGTTATGAGTGTTGAGTAGAGAGTAAACATAGACACATAAGAAAGAGAGAGCGAGAGAGTATGAACATTTATGTGGAGCAAGCATCCTGCCATGGGCCTCTTACTCGATCAAGCATGGAGCTTCAGTGGCCAACCCTATCCTTACCACCACACGACGCTGGGATGCAAGGACAGAGCTGGGCAACCGGCGCGCCCACTGCGCGTGGATTAGGTGAGGACTCGGGTTTAAGACGGGGGGTGTTGGCATTCTCATACCATGTGGTAGAGACACGTCTGGCTTTTTCCTACCATGAAAGACACGGTACAAAACATTGTAACCGAGAGGACGACCTTTTCTCAAAACACGCCGGAACGAACAAAATGCCGCAGCAAGGAATACTGCCAGTCTGCATTATTACTGTACTGCATTATTACTGTCTGGAAATGCTGTTGAATAAATGCTGTTTTCGCTAGTAAGGGTTCGGGCGTATGTGGATTTATTCTATCAAGCCTACGCCACGTAAGTCCTGCACAATAGTTAGCCCTCTAAGATCGTTTTTTTTTGTCGCCTGTCACGGTACGTTTCGCGTCAGCGTGGTTCAGCTTCAGCCCCCGCTGTAATAACAGCTGTTACGCGTGACATGATTTTTTTATTATTCCCTGTTAAATATAATTGCCGCACAGGAACCCCTTATTTCTTGCTATCTGCACCCTAAGCTTTATGAAGGCGCCCAGGTGGTAATTTTATTTTTATGAGAGCTATATCACCCCGAACTCGCAGTATATATTTGTCTCGACTGCCCAGGAACCTCCAATGGGCTGAGCAATGGGTGAGCTGAATATTGTGGGCTCTAACGCCAATTGCACAAAGTGTTTATTGAAGCGAAGTCTGAATCTGGGGAAGCACCTATGCCGAAAATAATAACGGCCATAGGTCCAAGAATCACTTCGAAGAAACCGCATCAAACAACTTTCTGAATCTCTCTCGCCAAGCAGATGTCGACCTGTAATTTAAAAGCTGCTTGCACTGGCTGATTTTTCAAGATTAAGTTACATAATTCGTTCATATTCTTATGCAGTTAGTGAATGTCGGGAACAGATCTGGCTGCGCAGTGATGTGTTGGGCTGCTGAGCGCCGCCTCTCATCAATGTCTTAAGCAGTCTCGTTTCCCGTTTCAGAGCACGAACATTGCGACACGCTCCGCGTATGGAAGGAAAGGCGCAACCGGTAACAAATGTATGCCAGCGCGCTATCACTCCGTTGAACGAGGCTGTTTTTGAAGAGGCCCGTACAGCTGTGCTTGTGGTGTAGTGGTTATCACATCCGCCTAACACGCGGAATGTCCCAGGTTCGATCCCTGGCAGGCACAAGCGTATTTTGCTCTTGTTTTCAACGGGTGTAAGGAGGACAACATAACCTTACCAACCAAAGGAAATTTTGACATCTACCTCACTTCAACCGTACGGCTACAAAGGAAGGCTATACAGCTTCCCCAGAAACTTGAAAAAAAAGTTCGTCGTGGTCAGGGATAAATTTTTCTTTACTAGCGAATCTTTCGAAAAATGCAGTTGGGCAGACTAAATAAGATCATACATAGGGACTTGGTCAACTAGGACGTTAAGACAACCGTGGCTCTCAAACTCTCAATCCAGAAACATTTCTGTAGTCAGATCTCTTGAGGCTGAAAACCCGTATGGTTCCCTCTAGCTCAGGCAATTTGGCGGAGATAATTCGATAGATATAGTTTCAGCGAATTGCGTATCAGCAAGCCTGTGTACTTTGTTGTTGCTTATGGTTAAATGCAAAATTTTTGTGGCATCACAAGAATCCTGGTGCAGAACGGAGCAGAGTTTATCATGCACTTTTTGTAGCATCTGCGGTGTTTCGCAAAGGAAGAGGTTTTTGGAAGCAGAATGATGCTATAAATGAAAGACACTTTGCAGCTTCTATCTAGCTCTTAATTTCACATTCCCAGGAGATTACAGAACCCTTGCGAAAGGTAAGTATGGGATTCTGACCACAGCATAATAGGACTTTGTGTCAGCCCCACCGACTCCCTAGTTCTTTTTCACTTGGAGGTGTCGACTGCCAGAGAGAGATAGAGATAAAAACCTTGACACGATTGAGTTCAATACAATGCAATTCAAATTTATTTTCAGAAAAAAACTGGATGATTTAACACCACTGTCCTAGCGGGGCGACATTGAGGCCGTAAGGGACGCCACCACCGCTTGCTCCTGGGAGACCAGAGGGCGCTGGTAGTCTACCTCCAAGTGGTTCAGACAAGTGGTTCAGTGACACGGACGAAGTTAGCAACTCAGTGAAACGACTTATTCATTTTTGTCAGCAGTGTTGTAACGTATCTTGTAGTAGAACACCTGCGTTCATTGTAAATGATCCAGGGGTGCCCATGACGGCTTCTTTAAGAAGATTTAGAGCCGTTCGACAATGATCGGTCCTGCTGGCAGTGACATTGGTTTGAGAAGTACTGCTGGATTTTAAGGACTCCATACTAAGACATGCATGTAAGCTCTGGCAAGGTGCGTCATTTTAAGCGCACGGCCTATCTCATTACCTGTAGCCTTGACCGTAATGCCGCCATCGCCATTGGAATCACGTTCATCCCTGAGCCGACCGCCCATTGTTGCTGTTTAAAGGCGGCTACCATCTTCCTGTCGCTTAGATAGTCAATGAACAAGACCGTGTCCTTAATAAAATAGACACTAGACTCCAATGGTGTAGTATTGGTGACACATCTTCGTTCCCCTCAAATATCCTCGCTATTTATGCAGCACGCGACACCATTGCACTTTGAAGTGCCAATGACCAACGCGGAAGCACTCGAGCTTCAGTGCGTGTCGAAGGAAGTGCTGAACTCAGAGAATGAAAAAAGATATCAGGTCTGCGAGACCATGTCGCAATGGAGGAAAGTTGGGCTGTCGTTGGAAGGCTTCAATAGTCTAGCCCTTCACAATCGTTCAGCAGTGCTACGAAATTAAGGAAGCTCAATCCATGCGTATGCATCAGCACATCTTTAAAAGAAAGCCGGATAAAAATATCCCCACCTTAGAGAGTGTTGCATTGCCACCCTTTAAAAAATTCTATACTTATCGCGTATCTCTGAATAGACAAAGGAAAAATGCAGACTGCTGTTGTAACACGATTTCTTGCTATTTGACCCCAAGCATTATGAAGGCGCACAGGACATTAGTGACAGCTATGTCACCCCTGACTTCGCTGTGTATGCCTGAACTTCCCTGAAAGATAAGTAGAGCTGAGCAATGGGTCAGCTCAATATTGTGGCCTCACTCTCCGAATGCAACGAAGGTTTATTGAAGCGAAGTGTGCTTGTGGGAAAGCACCTATTCGGAAAATGATAACTTCCATTTGTCCAAGCATCACTTCGAGATAACCGCATTGGCAAAACCTTGTGAATATCACCCGCCAAGCGAAAGTTGACCAGTAAATTAAAAGCCGCTGGCACTGGATAATTTTTAAAGATTAAGAGACAGAACTTGTTCGGATTCTTACGCAGCTTGTGACCGTCGGGATCAAGAACTGGCTGTGTAGTGATGTGTTGGTCCGTTGACCGCCCGCTCTCCTTCGTTTCTTACGCAGTCCCGTTTCGTGTTTCAGAGCACAACCATTGCGACATGCTTCGGGTATGGAGGGACACGCGCAACCGGTTACGGAAGTATGCCACCGCGATATCGTTCCGTCGACGGAGGCTGTTTCTTAAAAGGAGCATTGACAGCTGTGCTTGTGGTGTAGTGGTTATCACATCCGCCTAACACGCGGAAGGTCCCAGGTTCGATCCCTGGCAGGCACACGCATCTTTTGCTTTTACGTTCGGGGGTTTAGGGACGCTAAAATGAACTTAAAAGCCCATGAGCAGTGAAATATTATGCCCGCACGGCCGTGTTCGTATGACAGTTTCCACGACCTCCGTATCCTCCCCTTTTCCTTAAGGTTGACGGCGGTTTAAGATTTGGTGACCGTAACTTCTTTGTGGAACGCCTCAGAGTTTGGGTGACCCCCTCTGTTCCGAGCCCCACTTTGTTCTCTACCCCCTATCGGTCTATTGTTTAAGTATTGCGTTCTCGTAGCTCCTAACTCCCTATTAGAATCCGGGTGCAATTGACGGCAAGGGCACCTGGCTGCCTTTCTCTTTGCTTACCCCTGCGAAGGTCCAATAATGAAACCTAGATAAGTAAAGGCTTTCCATAAAAGGTACGCATTCCCGATCCCAACTGTGCAGACATGTGCAACGGTGACTAATAACGCTAGAACCGGTTCTGAAGTAGATCAGTGCGAACGTGCGTATTCGGCAAAGGCGCCTTTTTAAATCCAACAGCTACTGTGCTCGTGGTGCAGTGGTTATCACATCCGCCTAACACGCGGAGGGTCCCAGGTTCGATGCCTTGCAGGCATAAAATTCGTTGTATGGTTGTTTGGATTATTAGGTCTCACTCAACTCCATAAAAGTGATTAGAACTTGTTGTAAAAATAGTGTAAGGATGTTAAACGTAAAGAATGTCTCCAAAGTACTGATTCATACCTCATATTGTGATTTTTTCAAATCTCATTGCCATGATCCGCATGTTCAACAGGGCGCCCAGGATTCTACATATTATTTTAATAAAACGTCAACTGGTTCACTGAAATTTCCTTGCGTTATGCAAGGTTCGTTACAGGAAGTTCAGTAAGCATGGTGGCAATGGTTAGGACACGAAAAAATGGCATCTTTAGTACATTGTTTGAGTAATATTTAGCACCTATATAGTTTAAGTGCCTTATTCATTACAAAGAAAACGTTGCGTCCTTATTGTCCCAACCTCTCCCAGCGTGTGAAGGCATCTAACTGTAAAATAAACCATTCTTCGACATTCATTGCTTCTTTGCGTCATGCTTTTGCAGATGATATACGAAAATGTTACCAGTATGAAGCATGAATGCCTTCTTTATCCTCGCCTCAAGCAAAGTAGCACAACCCATGAAGTTAACGTGAACCTCAAATGACTGACTTCAGCGTGCGATATAAAGTTCGAGGGAAGCCAATCTTTGTAGCCTGCTGTTTGAGCAATGATAAGGTTTTAGACCGCAACTTCAGAAGATAAGTTTTGAGGTTGAGTGAGGTGTGACCTTGAACTAGGGATGAGGTCAAACACCTGTGGCCTTTCTCATCTGCGATGACACAGTATTGTTCCATTTTACCTCAAAATATGATGAGCGTATTATGAGATTATCGCGTATTTGCGCAAGCCCATCGCAGTATCTGCGTAATCATCAACATCATCGACATAAAGTGAAGGACGCGAGAAAGTTCTATGGTAGTAGCTATTCAGCGCTAAACTTCACCCGAGCTCTATGACGTTCTTATGAGGGTTTTTTGCTTGTTTTTATGTACACAGAACTTTGGGCGCTTGCCTTGTCATCGTAGCTCGCTCGATAGACCTAAGTAGCGCAACAGGGGGTTCCGTTGTAGCGCTGTCGTCGCCGCGTACCCCAGAGGCTTCTAAAGCCAAGCGGTTTATATAGTCGCAACCGTTCGAAACTCGTGAACCGCTGTCTCTTGTTCTACATCTCCCCGTTGTTTAGCGCAAAGGAAACTATAGTTACATTTGAGGCAAAATATACATAATTAACCAGCAGCGCCCGCGTTAATTTAGTTAGGAAAGCTCGTCGGGTTCGTTTTTAAGACAGTAAGTGAAAAAAGCGGCTGCGCAAGAAAAAAATGGCGGGATCGATATGACTCAGAAAGGCTCCAGCCATGCAAGAAAAAAATTGGCCGCGTATCTGCTCCTTTCGTTGCAAACGTCAAAAAGACGATAGTCTTTATCGACTTTTGCCAGGTAAATGCCTCCCTTCGCTTTCCCGCTCAACTCTCATGTTCCTCTTGCGTCGCGCTTCTCCCAAGGTAAAGACGCCAAAGGTTTGCTTAAATCATTTTAAATTTCCCGCGTTCCACTGCTCCAAACCGGGTGTCTCGATGCCAACGCTGCCGTACGGCGAAGGCGCGCGTGAATCGAGGCGCCCTACTTCAACGTTTATAGTGCGGTTTTCATTCAACAGCTGCCATTTTGTCTTAACAATGTGTACCAGAGCACCCTGCCAAAATGCTAAGAGACGTCAATCCAATGAAGTTTCATTATCATCATCATCATTATCACCCAACAGAAGTCCGCTGAAGGACGAAGGGCACTCCCACTGACCTCCAACTGCTCCAGTTCCGCCCTGCTTGAGTCCACAATTTGCCTCCGGATTTTTCTATTTCACCCCTTGATCGCATTAATGCCTTCCCCTTTTTCTAGACCCGTCTCTTGGTATTCACAATGTTACCCTGGTTGTTCGTCTCACTACATGGCCAGCCCAAGTCCATTTCCTGTTGTTTATCTGAACTATGATATTTTCTGCTCTAGTTTGTTCTCTGACCCAGGTAGCTCGTTTCCTGTCCCTGAGTGTTACTCCTAACATTATTTGTTCCATGGCCCGTTGAGCCGTCGAAAGTTTGCTCTCTACTTGTTTCGTAAGGCGCCAAGTTTCAGCTCCGCATGTCATAACCGGCAGCATGCAGCGCTTGGAGATTTTTCTTTTGAGTGACAGAAGTGGCTTACATTTTATTATTTGGGAGTGCTTGCCGACTGCTCCACAACCCCTACCAATTCTGCACCCGATTTCTCTCTCGTGGTTTGGGTCAGCACAAACCATTTGTCCAACGTAGTTACAATCTTTTACTTCTCCTAGCGTTTCGCTTCCTAAGCTGAGGAGGATGTGTTTGGCATGCTTATTCTTCGCTACTTTAGATTAATTTACATTTTATTTTCAGCCCCACGGCCGTCCTCTCTGATTGTAGTTACTCAGCAAATGTTCGCAGTTGTTCTCCAGTCTCACTCAGCAAGACAATGCCGTCCGTAACGCTCAAATGGCCTAAGTATTTTCCATTTATCCTTAATCCTATGTTCCCCAACTCAAACTCTCGAAATATCCCCTCCAGACAAGCTGTGAATAGTTTTGGTGAGGTGGTATCTCCTGTCTTAATCCCTTTCGAATCGAGAATTCATCACTTAGCTTGTTAGGGTTATCTTGCTAATGCATTCCGTAATATGTCTTCTAGAAGTCTAATGCATGTCTACTCTACACCCTCGTCTTTTAGTGCTTGTAGCACGGCTGCAGTGAGTACGGAATCAAACGCTTTCCCATACTCTATAAGTGCCATGTGAAAGGGTTTACTCTATTCTGCGGAATTTTCTATCAATTGAATAACAGCATAGATGTGCTCCATGGCTGAGTACCGTTTCTTAAACCCAGCCTGCTATCTGGGTTGTTGGATATCCAGGCTGGCACCTATGCGGCTAATTGTAATTTTGGTAAACAGCTTGTAAACAACTGACAATGGGCTGATGGGTCTCTAATTCTTGCGGTCCTTGGGATCTCCTTTCTTATGAATCAGAATGATGTCGTTTTTCCAGGCTATGGGCAGTTTTTGAGCCTTCATGAATTCCGAAAATAGTGCAAAAAGCTTTTCAAGTACAAAACATCCTCCCTCCTTCAAAATGTCCACAGTTATGTCGTCGTCACCTGCAGATTTTCCTCTGTTGATGCCTTTCAAAGCCAACGTGCAAGACGTAGAGGTACTAAGTAACATTCGGAGCAGCGATCATAGAATGGTTAGACGCTTGCTAAAGCTGAATCTCAATAGAAATTAGGAAACTCGCGAAAACTAAGAAACCCCGCATGGAGTCAGTTAGGATGAGATCGCAAGAGTTTAAAATACCCTATAAAAACAAATTCCCGCTTTTAGAAGAGCAGAACGAGGTGAGCGTAGAGATGATAAATGACAACCTAACATCGGCAATCAGTGAATCAGCAGCCACTGTGGAAGAGGCAACATGTAGGGAACGACTAACCAAGAAAACGAATGAACTAATTGCCATACGTAAGAACATGAAAGTGTCAAGTAGGAAAGAGCAGACTGAAATTGCAGAGCTGTTGAAACTGATGAAAAGTAAAACAAACGACATTCGGGCATATAATGTGCAGTGATCGAGGAAACCCTCGAAATAGGAGGAAGCTTGAAAGCAACTAATGAAGTTTATGACCAAGAAACCAAACTTTTTCGAAATTGCAGTTCGCAAAAAGCTGCCTGTCTAAAATGGGATAGATGTTGTGAGACATAATATAAAGCTATCATAGAATGTCATTTATTGCATCCCCGATTCCAAGAACAAGCTATCTGATGGTGTTGAATTGACAAACCAAGTGAGGAAAAGAGGGAATGAAAGAGGTAGGGGTAGTGAGTGAGTGAGTGAGTGAGTGAGTGAGTGAGTGAGTGAGTGAGTGAGTGAGTGAGTGAGTGAGTGAGTGAGTGAGTGAGTGAGTGAGTGAGTGAGTGAGTGAGTGAGTGAGTGAGTGAGTGAGTGAGTGAGTGAGTGAGTGAACCGTGCATCGGAGCCGAATAAAAGAAGACGGAAATTTGGTGTGCCGCGTATTCTGCAAATAGCCAATACATGGTAGAAAATTTCGCCGTAAAATATATTGTTTTTGCTTAGTACGCAGGAACGAATTTGGTTCGGGAAGGAGGAGGAGAACAGAACGTTTACTCATGCCGATATATAAAAAAAGCAATTTCATCGAGAACTTAAGTCTGCTGACGTGCTTTAAAGGCGACCGCCTCGCAGTTCTTATTAGCAACTTTACTGCTACGTCGTGTTGGTGTCTCTTTCTTCGCTTTCGTTTCTTCGTGAATTGATGGGAAATACTGCGACAGGCAGATTGGCCGTAATTAACACGGCAACTTCTCCACAATCACAGCTCTCTTCCGAGTACACCTGGTCTTCACGTGTCGTTACATGCACAGGTGCCCCCAAAAGTATACGGAGCACGGGTTGGAGATTTTGATGGGATTTCTCCGTTATGTGCCAAGCCAGCGATCTCTAAGTTACTTTTGAAGAAAGTCATTCGTCAATGAAATCGCGCTGCACGTGTTCCATTTATGTTGACAGCCGCATGAAATAGAAATTACTCAAATTTCACGATGCCGTGCTCCGTTTACTCTTTCGGGCACACCTGTACCTTCCCAGGGCACTCTTCCGGCGAGTTATTCCCGTCTGCCACGTTGACGGGATAGCGCCGTGGTTATTGCACTTGCCTCCCGTTCTTGCTGCCCGGGTTGACATCCCACACGAACGCAGATGTGTTTTTATTATTCTACCTTCCCTCTACAGCGGTGGTCGTTTTGTTACCATTCGAATTGACGGATGACGACTGTTATGGTCCCTGTTGCGTTTTATGAGGCATCATAATAAAAGGAAGAGCAGACAAGTGGGCGGCCTTCTGTCTGCCATGAAAGCAGCAGTCTTTTTCAGCTGCCCGGGTGGTTGAAGTATTCTTGGTCTTCAGGCCGCGGGGGATGCATGTACAGTTCACACTCATATTGCTCCGCGGATGGGGAATAGAGGAGCGTTGGGTGGATCGGTTATCTGGTGCAGGGGTTCGTTAGGGGTACTTATTGGGAGAGGATTGTTTTTCAATGGGAATACTGAAATACGTTTGCGTTCAGAGTCAGCGCCAAACGCAGGCGTCGTGATTGTTTAGAGGCGGATGACTTCTGAAATTGTGGGTGTCGCTGCGTTGGTAGCAGTATGGAATTTATCCCATCCGACCTTGGATGTAGTAGCACAGAGGTGGATGAAAAACAACAGATATAGAAGTTTTCATAATTTCCTAAAAGGGGGAAGGAGTCTCCTTATGTGCGAAGAGTTCGCGAGCCTGACCCCTCCCGACGAAATGACGCTGACACGCATGGAACCGAAAGCGCCGCTTTATTCCGGACAATAAAACGAAACTATATGCGTAGAAGCAACAGGATGTAACAGAACATTCAATAGCGAACTGCGCCGATTGTGGAAAAAAAATACCGCGCTTTCATTAACACTCATGGCGATGTACGAGTCCATTATCCCACGCTGCACCGCGCGCCCTCCCCACATGTGCTTGTTAATCCAAGCCGGCCAGGGGTCCTGTTGAAGTCCTCTACCACTCGCTGCTCCCATCGTGGCCATGCGCTGCCGCCGGGCGGTACCGTCCACATGCTTTACCGGCAGCAACATCCAAGCGCGGATTCGGATTAGTAGCGCAGGCGGGTCCCTTAATCACCAGCAGTTGATCTTGTTCGTTTTGCCGTTTCCGGCAGGTGTTATTACTTGCAGAAGCTCGGGCGCACAGCGTGGTAGGTTTTTGACATCGCTAATATTGCACCAATGCTTTTCCAAAGCCAAACTGAAATCAGGACGACCGACTATGAAGCGTAAAGGGAGCTGCCTTTCTCGCAATGTATAGAACTGTGTTTTTGAAATTAGAAAACCGTGCGGATATTTTGGATTTACATTTATTTCCCGTTCTGAACCGCTTAGGAACCGTTTCTTTGAGGAAAACATTAATAGATGTTTCTCGCTCCGGCCGTTTGAAACCTTCGTCACATAAAAAAATGTGGTACCCAAAAGCGCGCAGGGCGCCGGCACCTGTTTTCATGCTTTGTTGAATTTTTTGCCTTATTAATCAGCGGCTAGTGGCCAGAACGGTTTACTCAGATTTTCTGCACCGTGCTCCATCGATACAGGCTAACATGCTTCCACCCTTTAAGGTCCCTTGAAGCACAAAATGGGTTGTCGAAATTCTTGTAGACGTATCAATAAACCATTCTCAGAGTTAGTTACGGAGATTCAAGTAAAATGTTTTATTCCGTCTGCGCTAATTCCTCGGTGCTGAAATAGTAAAAGTGCTACACGCAAGACATTGAAGCTATTTCTTGTTGTCTAGGCTGTAGGTGGTATGTAGCGCGCAGGTATGATTTCCCAGCCACCAATAAAGCCTACCACAAACCGCCGCGGCCCAGGGTGTTTTTCAGTGCTCCGCTCTAACAGCGTGATATTTTGCTGCCCACTGTTTTGTCGGAGAGCTGCTTGCGTTTCTCTGTTTTTTCGCTGCGCTCTTTTGTCCCTTGCTGCGCGTTACGCTAATATTGCTACGAGATGGTAGTAGTGGGGCAGCCGCATTACGTAACAATATCGGCATTTTAATAAGGACGACGAGGGCGGAGATGGGCCTCCTCCCGTTCGCCCACGTTGAAAAGTTCCGAACCACATTCGCTTACAACAATTAGTCAGTTCTTCAAGCTGCCAAAAGATAGCATCTGAAATGCGTCCAACTATTGATTACGCTGTTACAACTATTGGTTTCGCGGCCACAAACTTAATTGACTATTACACAGACACTAAAATATGTATGCTTGCGGAAATCGTTTTAAGTTGCTCCCGTTCGGCCACGTTGCAAAATTTCCGCGACACACTCGCTTACAACAATTAGTCAGTTCCTCAAGCTGCCAAAAGTCCGCGTCTGAAATGCGTCCAACTATTGATTACACCGTCGCAATCACAAAGTGAATTGACTCAGAAGAGTTAAAGCTTGAGCCGGTTGGTACATAACTTTGAGAGTAGGGAGTACCGCAAAAAACAAGTCGAAGCGGAGAGGATACAAACACAAGCGCTTATGTTTGTCTCGTCTCCGCTTCGTCTCGTTCACTGCGCTGCCCTACACTATCACAGTTAATTGACTATAACACAGGCAACACAAAATTATTGCTTGAAGAACTCATTGTACATTAATTGTATCAGCGAGACAAAGACAGTTCTACGGTGGAGCAACGGAACGAGCAGCGTATCAGTATTAGCCGCATCGGACCTTAGATGCCCTGGAAACTCCATATGAAAGCTCTACGTAGTGAGAAGGATCCACAGCCACTCCTACTTTCTCACACTCTTCCTCCCCCGGTGAGTTACAGGAATGACACGCGCCAGCGTGCGTCGGGCTTTCCCGGTAGCCCGACCTTCGCACTAACGATCGACGTTGAAAGGAGCGTATGACCGCAACAGCACGTGTCTCGCGGTTGCAGTATATAAACCCCGACGCATCCGTGCTCGACACACACACTGACCACTTCTCCCAGTACCTTGAGCTTCATCCGAGCTACAACTGGTGAGTTTTTTGGAGTTGCTTGCGTGGCTGGGAGTGTTAACTTTGCCGCCACGAAGGATGGCCCCTTTTTTGCCACTTTTGCTGCCGCATTGAGAAATTCCTGTGCACACATTACAGACGTATGTTCTATATATCCTTTGATCGCGAGAAGGATATCGTTATCACACGTTTGTGGCAGATGTTGTTGAAACATCTTTTTTTTTCATATAGATGCTTATCTTAAAATGTGTGAGCTCCCGGTACCAAAGAACGTGTTCCGTCAGTTAGGTCACTTCGTTGTTAGCCTAGCAGCAGAGAGAGATATATATTAGTAGTGAAGGAGCCAAGAAATCAACTCAAGATAATAATAATATCAATCAATAAAACAATTATTCAATCATTCAATGAATTGTAATATATTTATAATATTTGTTTATTTGAAGGATAAAATGAACATTTCAGAGCCTGCAGAAACCGCAGAAAGCATATGGGCCAGTGCTCGGCAGTTGGGAGCATGTAGGCCAGTCCCTTCGCCGTTAAACCAAAACGAAACAGAAGAGAAAAAAAGACAGTGTAAGGAAAGGGAAAGTCGGTTATTAGAAATGTTCAAATAGACACTTCTTAATAATTTTCGGCTGCTGGGAAAGAAATCGTCATCCTGTAATTGATTTATTGTATGCGAGACGTAAAAAGCGGACAGAAAAGGATGGACATGAAATGAAAGCCTACAACACGAAAAAAAACCTAGGGCATTAAAGGAGCTAGGCTTTTTATGTAAAGTACGTAACTTAGGTTTGTCACATTATTTTACTGCGACACCAACTCTGGGCTACTTGTTCATCCGTGTTTTGAGAACAGCCAAGTTAATTTTGCTGCCAAAGACATTTTTTAGTTCGAAAGGATCTAATCGGCATTGCAGTTTATAAACTGTCGGTAACGGCGTGTGCTACACTGGCACAGTTGCCTTTTCAGCCGATTTTGAAATCTGTGGTCCACGCAGTGAGTGCAATTTCAGAAATGCGGTAGGATGTTCGAGTGTATAGTGATTCTAAGAGATATTTGGTATAGCAATTGCCTTTCCGCTGCCACCATTGCGAACATAAACTGTGGCTGGCGTTTCCATACGGCGGTGGTGAAGAATACCAGTGTGCCTCAAGTATTGTTTTACTCAATGGTTTGCATCCAGCCTTAAATATCGCTTCATACTTAAAAATTTTGCCATACCGTTTGTTGTAAGAAGCGGGAATTGGTGGGGACGAAAGTCGTTTTAACAATACACCTGTTTTATGATTATGTGCATCAAAACGTAAACCTCATGTGTTTCATATGGTACCGATGATATGATCCCAGTAGCTAAGATATTCCCACGGCCTGAGCTGAGGCGTAGAT
Source organism: Haemaphysalis longicornis (assembly GCA_013339765.2). Lineage (NCBI taxonomy): Eukaryota > Metazoa > Arthropoda > Arachnida > Ixodida > Ixodidae > Haemaphysalis > Haemaphysalis longicornis. The sequence goes on from CM023451.1 coordinate 38,271,226, forward strand.
TGTGTACGCAGATATGGCCCACTTACATCTTAGGAAAGGAAAATCTAAGCCATCCCCGTAATGCGGGCACTAAGGACTCAGTAAACGCACAGCGTCGCAATTCGACCGAAGTCAAGTTGTACATTTGCGCCCTAATTGCTCAAATACGGAAGAAATTTGCGCACGTTTCTTATGTGATTTATTACTATTATGTTTTGCACTGGTCCTGCAGCCAACATGATCGCCGTGAGCAGCAAGTCCCTCCTCGTCGCCCTCGTGGTGCTGGCCGCCCTGTGCAGCCTGGCAGCCGCCCAGTTCGGCTACGGAGGATTCGGACGCGGATACGGAGGCTACGGCCGGGGATATGGTGGCTATGGAGGCTACGGACGCGGCTTCGGAGGCTACGGAGGCTACGGCCGTGGTTTCGGTGGCTATGGAGGCTACGGACGTGGCTTTTACGGCTAAACGAAGCTGAAGAGATTGTCATTACCCGTCACTACACCAGACGGACACTTCACGCCCTGTTTCAACGCATCTGATCAACCCACCGACATGATTTTCCATCCAATAAATTAATTCGCGAGCCCAACTGCAATGGTCGTGGCTTGTTGTCTAGGGGTTCTGCACATGGTATTCACAAATACGACTGCCCCGAGTAGTTTGTTGTCTAAAGCACCTAACCAGTTTTAAGTTAAAGGGGCATTTTTTTATTACGGTCATTTTACGCGCCGAAGGTACATCTAGGATATGTGGCTCATAGTACTGGGAGACTGCAGATTATTTGTGACCACATTGTGATATCTGACGTGTCCCAAGATCTCAACACACTGGAGCTTTGGCTTTTCGCCTCTACATGAAAAGTTGCCGCTGCGGCCAGGAATCCAATACGCGTCCTAGGGCTCAGAAGTAAAACACCTTATGGTGGATTCACACGACGGACATGTCCGCAGCCAGACCGGTGACGTCGCGTGACGTCAGCCGATTGTCCGGCGGAAACAAGCATTCACACCAAGGATAAAACGAGCAGACGACAGCGCAAACGGACAGAGCTCACTCTCGACGCGTGGACCGTCTCTGCGCGGCGAAAAGCGCAACCGGTTCGAGTGGTTGATGGAAGCGGCACAGATGGACGCTGACATCAAGCGTCGTTGCGTTGCGATAGCCATAGCGTTGGCCACAAAATGAGACGCCTAAGATCACGTACGTGCTGAGTGAAAACGCATATATCCAGGGAAGATGTAGCGCCCACATTTTATGGTCCTACGTTTCTGGAACTACTGCTGCGTTTTTTGTCGCTTCAACCTCTCCACCTTTCTCGGCTCCCCGGCGTAGCTCACGACATTCTTGCGGGCTCCTGACGAATGCTGCGATCAGTGTGTCGCCCACTCGTGCTTGTGGCTGACAAGACCAATGCCCCTTGATGGAAAGCCCTGTACTGCCGTGGAATCACGCTGAAACATGCACGCGATCTCGATCAAGTTGCGACCTCGATACGCCCCCCGCTGCTCCGAGCAGAAGAGAGGCATGGTTGCCAGACTGCGTCAAAGCGCAGTATTTTGCTGTATTACCCCGCCATAATTGCGAAGGGAAGTAGAGCCTCGCATTGTGAGCCCGCATCGTCCGCGGTCCGTTCACTGGGGTCACGATTCGGTGACGTCATAACACGGAGTACGCATTCCTGGGTCCGAATCAGTGATTTCGTCTGCCGTGCGAATCGGCCTTTTGCGACCACATTTATTGTGTAGTCTGCTCTGTGCCGGCACGGCTATGCTGTACAATATTTCTACTTCCCAAAAGGAAAGGGGATGTCCACTATACGTATTTACTTAAACGGTTTTTTTAGTTGCACTTTCTTTTATTATTCATATATTTCTTGCTACCTGGATCTGAGATCAACCAGTGCACACATATTTGGAGTAAGAACCATTGGGAGTAGGGCAGGTTCTAAACATGGGGATGTGAGTGTTGAGTAGAGGCAGACACATAAATGAAAGTGAGAGAGAGAGAAAGAAAGAGCGAGATAGTTATGCAGAGAGAACGAGAGAAAGAGAGTAGAAACATTTATTTGGGGCAAGCGCCCGGCGAGGGGCCTAATAGTCGAGCAAGCCCGCAGCTTCAGCGGCCAACCGGGTCCTCACCACCAGCCGACGCTGGGATGCACGGTCGGAGCTGGCCAACCGACCCGCCCACTGCGCGTGGATTGTGTTAGGGACGGGGTGTGTGGGCACTCTCATACCATATGGTAGAAACACGTGTGGTATTTCTGAGCATAAAATATGCTACAAAACATTGTAGCTGAGAGGACGGCTCAAAACAAGCGGCAAGGAACAAAGTATCGCAGCAATGTATAGAGCTGAGCGCGCCAACCCACTGCCGGCAGCGAGCAGTATTAGTGTCAGGAGATGCTATTGAATAAATGCTGTTTTCGCTAGTCAGGGTTTGGCCTATGTGGATTTACTCGTAGTCACGTCTACGCCACGTAAGCCGTGGACAATAGTTAGCCCTCTAAGACCTTTTTTTTGTCGCCTATCAGAGTACGTTTCGCGTCGGCGTGCTTCTGTTTCAGCCCCCGCTGCAATAACAAGAGTTCCGCGTCACGTCATTATTTTGTTATTGCTTCTGAAATGTAATTGTCGGACAGCAACCAATCATTTTTAGACGTCTCGATTCAAGAAGCATGGTCCACAAGGCACAGAGAAACGGCACTGTCTGCCATGTTTTAAGCATTTTGCCTGCTTGCTCTGGAAAGGTAGGGGGTGGGGGTATTCTGTAAGTAACCGGCCGTGCATCAGCGCCAAACCAACTGTAATCCAACTGTAAGGAGATCAAATTATTGGCTACGAGCTTATCGATGCACACAGCAAATCACCAAAACGAGGCACATTGACGCTGCCAGACACGGATGAGGTCGGGCTTTGCAGTTGGGCTGACTGAACAAAATCTTAAATAGGGACTTCGTCAACTATAACTTATGACAACAGTGGCTTGGATCTCTGAATTCGTAAACTTTTCAGTAGTGAGCCCTGAAGAGGCTGAAAACCCGCATGGTTTTTCAACACAGGCTTAAAAAGGCTGTGTCCTTCACAATCTTTCGCCTATGCTACGTAATTAAGGAAGCTCAATCCATGCATATGCAACATCACACGGTGAAAAGAAAGCGGCTAAAAAGAGACCCACCTTACAGAGCGTCGTATCGCCACCATTTAAAAAAATGCCATACATATTGCGTATCTCTGGATAGATAAAAGAAAAATGCAAACTGGTATTGTAGCACGATTGCTAGCTATTTGACCTTAGGCTTTATGAAGACGCACCGGTGGTAAGTCAAATGAGAGAAAGAAACACCTTTTACTGAGCCTTCAGTAAAGGTTACTGCACGCAGGCACCAGACGTGGTGGAACCTTCTTCTCAGGTCTCATCAGGCACCTGATCGACCCGCTGAGCAGCAAGACCCCGAACCAATCGCAACCTCAACAAAGTTCTGAACGCTTACGACGGCAACGGCCAAAGTCTCATTGAAGAACTTAAGGCGAAATACCTCAAGACAATGCGAGGACGATTTCCAATACCAGAGGAGTACGGGGGACCGGAAAATCCGGATTTGGACGAACCGTTCACCATCACGAAGTTGTTAACAGCCCGAAAGTAATAAGAAGAGCGCACCGGGAACGGACGCAATACCTACAAGCTGCTCAGCAACAGGAGCGATGCGGCGGCACGTGGGCTCCTGGGTAGCTCTAATGACAGCTATGTCACCCCTGTCTTCTCCGTATATATCTGTCTGAACTGCAAAAGAAGCTCAATAGAGCTAAGCAATTGGTCAGCTGAATATTGTGGGCTCACCCGCCAAATGCAGCGAAGGTTTATTGAATTCAAGTGTGCTTCTGGGAAAGCACCTATTGAGAAAATGGTAACGGCTATTGGTCTAAGCATCAGTTCGAGATAACCGCATTAAGAAAACCTTGTTAATATAGCCTGCCAAGAAGAAGTTGAGCAGTAAATTAAAAGCCGCTGGCGATAGCTGATTCTTCAAGGTAAAGTAACAGACTTTGTCCGGATTCTTACGCAGCTTGTGACCTTCGAGATCAAGAACTGGCTAGCAGTGATATGTTGGGCTGTTGACCGCCGTCTCTCATCCCTGTCTTACGCAGTCCCGTTTCGTGTTTCAGAGCACGACCATTGCGACAAGCTCCGCGTATGGAGGGAAAGGCGCAACCGGTTACGAAAGTATGCCACCGCGATATCGTTCCGTCGACGGAGGCTGTTTCTTAAAAAGCCTGGACAGCTGTGCTTGTGGTGTAGTGGTTATCACATCCGCCTAACACGCGGAAGGTCCCAGGTTCGATCCTTGGCAGGCACAATATTCACTTTTGTGGTTGTTTGGGACGTGATTGAGGCCTCACGCAACTGTAGAGAAATGAATCAAACTTGTTTTAAAAATATGGTAAGGATGTTAAACTTAACGAAGGTCTCCAAATTACTGATTCATACCTCATTATATAAATTTCTTCACATCTCATTGCCTTGATCTGAATATTCTACATATTAACTAAATAAAACGTGAACCGGTCAACTGAAATGTTCTCGCCTGATAGAAGGTTCATTTCAGGCAATTCAGTAAGCCTTGCGGAAGTGGTTAGGACATGAAAAAGGTGCACCTTAGTATTTTGCTTCAGTAATAATTAGCAACTATTTATTTTAAGTACATTATATATTACAAAAAAAGTGTTGCGTCCTCATTGTCCCAACATCTCGCAGCGTGCGAAAGCATTCAACTATAAAGTAAACCACTTATCGACTTTCATTGCTTCTTTGCGTCATGCATTTGCGGATGAGATACAAAAAAATTACCAGTGTGATACATGATTGCATTCTTTACCCTGGCCTCAAGTAAGGTGGCGCAACCTCATGAAGTCAACATGAACCTCAATATGAATGACTTCAACGTGTGCTATAAAGTTCGAGAGAAGTCAAACTTTGTAGCCTGCTGTTTGAGCAAGGGACCTCAACTTCAAAAGATAAGTTTTGAGGTTCAGTGAGGTTTGATCTCGAACTAGGGATATAATGAGGGCAAACACCAGTGGCCTTGCTCATCTGTGATGGCGCAGTATTTTTCCATTTTAACTTAAAATATGATGAGCGTAATGTAAGATTATCGCGTAGTTACGGAAGCACGCCGCAGTATCCGCGTTATCAACAACGTCATCAACATAATCAAAGTGCACCATGCGAGAACGTTCTATCGTAGCAGCTGTTGAGCGTGAAAATTCACCCGAGCTATACAAGGGTTCTTATAAGGGCTTTTGCTCGTTTTTAAGGGCAGAACACTTGAGGCGCTCGCCTTGTCGTCGTAGTCCACTCGCTAGACCCAAGAAAGGCAAGAGGGCGTTACCTTGAACCACTGTCGTCGCGGCGTACGCCACAAGCTTCGAAAGCCAAGCGGTTCAAAACACAAGCGTTCAAAACTCCTGAACCGCGGGCGCTTGTCCTGCGTCTCCCCGTTTTTTAGCGCAAAAATCCCTACAGGTACATTTGAGGCAAAATATACGCAATTAATCGGTAGCACCCACGCTTATTTATTCAGGAATACTCGTTGAGTTGTTTTTTACCATAGTAAGCAGAAAAAAAAAGCGGCCACACAAGAAAAAAATTACGCGGTCGAAATGACACCAAACAGCTCCAGCATACAAAATTAAAGCAAGCATGAAAACAACAGAACTCCCGCTGGCGCAGTTTCAGGCAGTGGGCGCGCAAGCACTGCGACGGCGGGAAATTTGAATTGAAGGGGGTGGTAACAGTGAGCGGATAACGGCGGTGCAGCCCATTATGACGGATCACTGCTCTGCACTTCCGACAGCGTTCAGATTGAGTGGAACGGCGTTAATTTTTTACATAGATATGCACGTTGTGCTATTTTGTTGAGACGCCACAAAAATATCTATGTGGAGAAGAGTAGGAGGGCGACTGTGCCGAGTAAAAAGGGGAGATTTGAAGAATACATGCGTGGTCTTTTCTATGTGTGTGCAACTTACCATATTTTGTACGATAGTAATGAAATGGATGTGAACTGACGACTCAACTCATTAGCCTCATTCCCCATCAGCTGTAAAGTCTTTGATAGAGTTGTCAGGTAAGCGACACAGAAGAGGAGGCTAAAAACTTGTGAGTCCGCAGGGGCCTACACTCAAATTTGAACTCGTAAACGCAAAATACTAGTAATATATCAAGCAATGGGAGTGTAGTTGCGCTGATAGGGGAGCCTGAATATGGTAAAGGGAATATTGTACGGCCAATGGAGCTTAAAGGACCAGGTGAGGGTTTTGAAAAACTGAATACTGTGCATATTCTGCGCTAGCGAACCGAGGAATGAGCGCGGGGTTGGTTTCTTGGTACACCAAAAAATAAAAAGGAATGCGAGAGAATTCTGCAGCGTTCGCGACAACGTCGTTCTCGATGTCAATAAGCAAAATAGCAGGTTCAAGATGAAGGCTGCGCATGTTTATGCACAACGTCTAGCTACGAAAGCGATGCTGTTATGAAGGTCTCCGAAATCGTCGAATGCGCAATGAATCAGGTAAAGATTCAGCGCACTACTGAGATGGGAGGCCTGAAATCAAAGGTAGGAAAGAAGCAAGTCACACTGGGGGAAGCAGGACCAAGAATGAAACATCTGTATCTACCGATTGACAATCGCACCCTCGGAAGAAAATGCGTCACAAAAAACATCAAACGCCACGCATCCAAAAAGCACTCACACATTCAAAGCTGTGCTTGTGGTGTAGAACTCAGCTTGATTTCAGCTAATTGCTGCACCTGAACTGCTGGCTGTAATAAGCATACTTGGCAGGATTGCTGACAGAGTTATTCCTTACACCGCCGCAAAATATGTACTAGTATATACGTACGCAAATATCGGTGCTTGTCGGACTAAATTTACGCTAACCATATCAGACCGATGAATGCAGTTAAAGCGCCTAATGAAGGAACATATCTGAAGTAAGCAGTCTGGACATTGCAAACCCCGGAAAAATATCAGATTAGGTGCACCCTCTCGATATGAAAACACAACGCAGTGCGAAGCATCTGAAGCTCCTGCACCTTTGACGCGTTCTGTTCGCGCTCTGTATTTCTCATCAACCCCCTCCTTGGGTGAGAGACAGGCTGCCGTAGGAACGACGTGCCCTAGCCTACGTCGGGATTTCCCGGCAGCCCGACCTTCGGGCTAACGACCAGTCCAGCGGCTAAAGGAGCTGATGAACGTACCAGCACGTGTCTCGCGGCCTCAGTATATGAACCCTGTGACCTCCGTGCCCATCACACACTGACCACTTCTCTTAGTTGACTGAAATTCACTGGAATAACCACTGGTGAGTTTTTTTGGGGTGGCCTCTAGTGCTCAAAAAAAAAAACTTTGCTTCAAAGCGAGTGCTCATTTTCCTGATAATGCCGCAGCATTTGTTAAGGTGTGTAGATACAATACGGACCAATTTTGAGACAGTAGTCGATAGAACAAAGGATGTCGTTATTACACTTTTGTGCTAGTAGTTCTTGAAGCACCCTTTTTTAACATTAACGCTTATCTTATTGTGTGTGAACTCTTTTGTCCCAAGAAAGTTTTAAGCCGTTCGGTGACATGGCGGATGAGCTTAGTCACGAAGAAAACAAGAAATCCATATAAAAAACCGAATCACCTGGCCTTTCTCTGTAAGGTATTTTAAGTCGCGTTGGCCCTGTTGTTTCAGTGCAACAGCAATTCCTGCTTCCGTGTTCTTCCCTATTTCAACAGAGGCCAGATAATTTCAGACGACCAGGACGTGTTTTTTTTAGTTTAAGGCGAAGCATTCGCAATAACTAAACAGTAGCTGATGGGCTATGGACGCATCAAAGTTGCTGCTTTTAGAGGATTCGAAATATCTTGCCAGGGGAAGCAGGCAATATAAAGAAGTCAGTAACTTTTTAAATTACTAACGACGATTAAACAACAATTTTGCGCAGTTTTACTGTTTCCAGAAGCGTCAGTCTTGCGGCTTGCATTTTCATTATGTGGTGGTTGTCCCACCTTCAGCATTATTTTTTGTATGAATGCTTTACCGTTCAGCGACAATACTTTTAAGCATTCCACCAGAAACAATTGTGGGAAGGGAGGAGGAAGGAAATAAATTCTCATAACATCCCACTCTTACAACCGAATGCCCAGCACAACATAGACGCTGTGCTTTTAATTTGGTACCCTTCAACACATCCCAATAGCATAGGGATTTCCCCAGTGTGGCAGCAGTCCACGGTTTTATTCGCAGAAATAGACAATTTACTTTTTATGAAAGCCAAATACAATTCGCCCGCATGAAGTGTGGTCGGAAATGTCCAAGTGGGCCCACAACGGTCCCATACGGTGACAGCCAACACGCCGTTCTGCGCCGGACTCAAACAACTACGTAAGTCATTTCCACAGGTTGCTAATATGTCTGTTTTTGTTCACATGGTTTCCGCAGCCAACATGATCGCCGTGAGCAGCAAGTCCCTTCTCGTCGCCCTCGTGGTGCTGGCCGCCCTGTTCACCCTGGCAGCCGCCCAGTATGGCTACGGCGGATTCGGACGAGCATACATACGGAGGCTACGGCGGCTATGGCCGTGGGGTAGGAGGCTACGGAGGCTTCGGACGAGGCTTCGGAGGATACTGCGGCTATGGCGGCTACTGACGTGGCTTCTTCGGCTAAATAAAACAGAAGAGATTCTTAATGCCCATCCCGACGTCAATCCAGAAGCTCACGCACTGTTTCAACCCAAGTGATCAACCCACCGACATGATTTCGCATCCAATCGATAAACTCATATCTCCTAATGCAATGGTCGTGGATTGTTCTTAGGAGTTATAGAGCCAGAATGCGTGAATACGACACCACCGAGGAGTGTGTTGCTGAAAACATCTGGCCAGCCTCTTAATATGGGGTCACGCTGCGCTGTTATGCTGCGCCTATACTGCGAAACCTTTTGTTTCCAGAACAGCAAGAGAACATCAAGAATACGCATTTAATAACGATTTTCTTGTAACCTGTTTTGTTTTACGGTTAAAAAGGCCTAATTACACCGAATGATAGTTTAAACTGTTGTGAGTTCAACTATTGTGTACATATTTGCAAAAAGAGCAATTTAGAGCATGCAGGGTATCGAATACATCGCACATGAGTGCTGCGTAGAGATGGCTTAAAAACACCAAACGCACTACCTTTCACTTGTTTCCCTCAGCAGAAAAATAATTATCCCGTATTATTGAATACAGGACAACAAACTATGTTCCAAGTAACTCATGGAGGGTGGAAAGAAACTTTATATTCGATTCGGATTAATATCGCGGTGGTCAAATTGTGAGTAAGAACGCCTTACGCAGGCGGCTGAAACTATTTCCTGTTGTCTATACCATAGTGTAGTGACCGTGCGCAGCTACGATTGCCCGACAACAGAGTCCACGACAAATCCGCCGCTCGTCGATAGTCTGTTTTTGTACTTTGCTCTTAGGGCGTGCAGTTTGTCGGTGTGCTGTTCGATAGGAATGCCGTTAGGCGTTTCTATGCTTTTTCGCCACAATCTATTGTCGCCTTCTCTGTTTTACTTTAATATCGGTACTTTAATAAGTGTCTCGTGTATGGTAATAGGCCACTTGACCTTCCGCAACATTGCAAAAGTCAAGAGTTGGTTCATCAATTTGACAGAAAGCGGTGTTAAAATGCGGATTTCGAGTTTTTCGTAAAGTTGTGAATAACGAATATACGAAACAAAAACTACTTGCCTTCCTGTTTTTTTTTTTTGAAGCTGTATTATGGAGCTCGCTGTTAACATAATATTCCTCCTGCCCCATTGCATTTCAGCTCCCATTTTTTCCACGCTCTCCTTTTCAACTTGGCGGGATTAGCTTAGTTTGGACCAGGTGACAGACCAATTCACTTTGGTGAACATACCTAGTGACATGCTCTGCGCTTAATGCCGCCTTTCAATGAAGTTTTTTCACCTCTTCTTCCTCCTGCTGCTGTTCTAACGCAAGAGCTGTTCAGACACCATGCGAGCCCTACGCGACATCCGACTCGAGAACACCCAGTGCAAATAGAACAGAAGCGGTCACCTTTCTCCGTCAGTGGCGCGGACGTATTTTTGTTGACGACGCGTACGCGTGAGCCAAAAAGAGAGGGCCCGGTCACGTGGACTGCCAACGTCATGAGCCTCCCTTAGACTCTACGCACCCAAAACATGTCCATGCACACTGCACAACTGGAATTATTAACAGAAGCGCTGTCATGCAGTTTCAGAACGTCACACAGACGCTCTGAAGCAACTAGCATTCAAGATCCTCAAATCTTAGTAGACACACGTGCGACCGAGCGCCTGTGTTCGCATTCTTGCTTCTTCGACTATGTTATGCAATGGGTCGTCCGTACTGAAGCCCAAAAACAGAGGCCGTTAACCACGTCTCTGCTTGCGGTAATGCAACAGCAATATCCAGAAGGCACGTGAGTGTCGCTACATTCGACAAGCCTCGGTTCCCCGCGAAGCCTGCGGAGCGTAACCATGAAGACGCTAGGCGTCGGAAACTTCCCGGTGAGAATGAACCCGAGGATTCCCGTTCACGGGCTGCCGCTTTTCTGATGGAGGTGAAAAACGAAAACCCCCGTTTGTTCGAGATTTATGCGCACGTTCAAGATTCCTAAGGGGTCCAAATAAACCGGAGCACTCCACTACGGCGTGCCTCATCGCCTGTGTAGCGTCATCGCGTTAAACGTCATAATCAGTCAACTTCACAGCGAGAGAGAGAGAGCGTAAATGTTATTGAGCATCAGTTAGGATAACGACTAGTGGTTTCCAGCGTTTGGATTTCGCCGGCGACCTGGACTGCACGTTTAGGATGTACTCGCTGGGCTTGAGTATTCGACCTGACTTACTCCGCCTCCCAGTGGTCCTCAGAAGAGATGAGAGGGAATGAGCTGTGAATGCATAGCCAATTCATATGAAAAACAGTTTAGGGGGCCCGAAGTCAAGGCGTTAGAGAGAGAGAGAATATGGATGGGGAATTTGCGTGCAGTCTGGTATTGGTTTTGAGAAGGCGCCAGTATCGTTCCTCCATGATCCCGAGTGACCCGTGAGGTGGCGGGTAGCGCTGGGGAGAGAGGCGGTAACGGCAGACAATTTCCTAGTGAGTCCAATTGCTGTCGCGGGTTGATTGGGCTTCATTAAAAAGGGCGCAACGCGACTCAGCTCGGATGCCTAGCTCTCAAACAGCAAGCATAGCAGCGTCATTTTCATCCAGCCCTGCTTGTGCAGTAGTCCAAATCAGCTCCGCGTGGGAAAGTGAGAGGAGTTTTAAGAAAGATTTAGAGAGCGGGGGGGAAATATCCCAGTGAAGAAACCTTAATGAGAGGTGCCCCAAAACAGTTCAGCATATGTGCTTGGTTTTCCAAGCTCGGTCGGTGGCGTCATAGATAGGGGAATCATCATCATCATCACCATAATCTTCATCATCATCATCATCAGCAGCAGCAGAAGCAGCCTATTTACGGCCACTGCAGGGCAAAGGCCTCTCCCATTATTCTCCAATTACCCCGGTCCTGTGCTAACTGCGACCAACTTATCCCCGCAAACTTCCTGATCTCATTTGCTCATCGAACTTTCTGCCGCCCCCTGCAACGCTTGCCTTCTCTAGGGATCCACTCAGTTACCCTCAATGACCAACGGTTACCTTGCCTTCGCAATACATGCCCTCCCATGTCCATTTCTTCTTCTTAATTTCTACAAATATGTCCTTAACACACGTTTGTACCCTAACCCACTTCACTCTTATCTTGTCCCTTAATGTTACACCTACTATCTTTGCACGCTGAGTCGCCCTCAATTTAAGTTGTACCCTCTTAGTGAGCCTCCAAGTTTCTGACCTGTAGGTGAGTACCGGTAAGGTGCAGCTGTCATACACATTCTTCTTAAGAGACAATGGTAGGCTGCCATTCATTATCTGGGAATGCCTGCCGATTGCACTCCACCCCATTCTTATCCTTTGAATTATATCTGCCTCATGGTTAGGGATTCGGGGTCACAACTTGGCCTAAGTAGATATATTCGCTTACTAGTTCCACGGCCTCGCCACCTATCTCAGGGGAACAATATTCCTGTTTTAATCCCCGGACGCCCGATCATATTGCCGCGAACCATGTATGGGTTTACTTATTTATTTTTTATTTTACTGCCGGGCCACGCCCGGCTGTGTTATCTGCGTTCCAAGCAAAGCGCGTCTTCCATTCTTTATTTTTATGCCGCACGGGCTATCACATTCAGATAAGCAGACTGTTTCACCCTAACGTCGCTAGCCCAGAATAATCTTCTGTGATCTACAATGTTCTGGATGTGCGTCGATGGTTCCAGAAACACGCGCGCCGAAAGATAAAAGCTTGCAGAGCAGATGCCGCGGCATTCGAATCGCCGACACCAGTTTACGCGCGTCACTTGGTTGATTGCTGTATCGCCGCCTTGTATTCTTTGAGTTGTTAGGGGAGCACAAGTTCTCTCCAATAAACTTCTTTTTCTTGAAGACAACTGCGTCATCTTTGGCAATTTGACAATATTTTTCCAGATAAAATGGATGCTTGGGGACGTCTGGCTACGCACTACAAAACCTGCTCCTGTACATCGAAGCTGGCGGATACGGATTGCCTGGCACGTGAGAAAGACGAATCAGAGAGCAAAATAATAAAAGTAGTAAACAATACAGAATATGCTAACGATTGCGTCAGCGCGCCTTCCATTAGCTTACTACCCATGCGAATACCATTTTACAAGGTCATGTCAACATAGACGTCGTTGATGTGTAGAGAAGAACTGTACATTTTTTACACTATTGTTCATGCCAAGGGTAAAGCGGGTTCACTAAGCCACAAATAGTATTGTTGTCCGAATATTCAAGTGCGGTATTTATTTGGTAATGGTGGGTATGTACATAGTATCCTTGGTATAAAACATAATGGTTCTGTTCCCGTCTGGGGTTTGTGCTTAGTTGTTGACCTTTAGAGGCTAGAACACGTTTGTTCGTGCCATTAAATTAGTATCCGGACATTTTACGTTTTTGTTGCTCTTCATGAAACTCAGAATTTGTGTCTTTCCTTGCGTTTAGGCTTAACTTTTGTGTGCAGATGCAACTGTATACCCTCGGCTTGAATTTCCGTCACTTGCTATCGCTTTAGCGAGATGGTTGTGTTCTGTCGCTGACCTTGCTTTAATTTTTGGTCCCACGTATGGTACGTTTTCGAACGTATTATGACTTGTTTGATTTATAGCATGGTTTTCTTATCTGCCACTTACTATTCTGTTTAGGCCTTCTTTATCGATTTGTTTCATTTTTATTATTTTTAGTGTAATTTTAGCAACTTCAAAAGAGATGTTCTGGCGGTTGATTGGCTGACAGGTGTTGGTAGTGGAAGGTATATACGTACTACGTCGCATCTTGGAAGAATAAAGTTGAGAGTCGTGATCCCGTCTTGTTACTATTGTGTATGTTTCCTCGTGTGTTCGCGCAGTAATTGTTTTTTCCTGAATGAACAAATTCCTACTAGTTCACCTAAACACGTTGAAAGCGGTTACCAATCCCTCCGTTTCAATAGCAGCCACATTAAACATACTAATGTCAATATCCCAAACAAACGTCTTCTGGTCATTGAAGGTAACCATAAGCACAGGCCCAAAACGGAAGCAGACCTATTATATCTCATATTAATGATACCACCTACAGGGCCACCATTGCCAAATTTGAATCCTCGGACAACACTAGTATTTATTGTTTAGTGAATTCGGTTTTCCCTTGCGATGAACCATTGTGTAAAAACAATTCGCAATTCTTCTGTAGGGACAAGGTGCAATGATTCCGGGAACGTATATGTGAACCCGTCCGCATGGTGCAGAGGGAAGTTCCTTGTACGGGTAAATGTTACCACAGGCGCTAATGTTAAGGATAGCAATATTATTATTCCTTATACAAGTTTGAAAGTTGTTTCCCAAATGTCAAGGGTTTAACGCGCGGAAGCTATACATGGGATGGTATAGGCGCTGTAGTTCAGGGCTTCCGGAAAAAAATGACCACCTGGTGATCTTTAACGCACACTAAAATCTCTACGCGCCGTCATTTTTGCTCTTCACATCCTTCAGAAAATCGGCCGCAGTAGCCAGGAATGGAAACCGTGTCTACAAGCTAAGCGGCCCGATGACTTAAAACCTCAGCCACTTAAATGGTGTTTACTTCTCTTCCCATGCACAGCCTAATTACGCTTGTTGGAGTGCGAAAAACAGTCCTATTTTTATTAAAGCGAAGCTTTCGATGTCTCTCCGATGGCGTTACGCGAGCACCACAAAACGCACTGCAGGAAAGCAATTTTTCTCTGACGATCATGATGGTCGCCGGTTAAGGGAGGAAAAAAGACGGTTCCCGGGGCCGTAATCGTACCTTGGTCCCTCCCGTTATAAAGCCGACGTCGGTACAATGGCGCCATTTGCGCCACAGTCGAAGCAGTTAAGATTTCGAGACGGCTGCATGGACATGCAAAATGACACAGTCGCATTATACAGCACTCGCTCAAACGATGACCATAGTTGAAAGCAAAACATTCTTCGTGTCAAATCAAATAACAAAGAGAAAAAGACAAAGCCGCTGTGATCAGAAGTACAAACACCGTGCGCTTCAAAGTTAAAGCTAAACCAGTCAAAGTTCAAACCATTTATAAAACTAAGTGCGAACTCAAACCTAAACCACGGAATCCCTCACCAGAAAGGTTCTCCTGCAATCATCGTCATCGTTGAACGGAGGAGTGCTCGATTTTATGATGGATTTCCCATAAAAAAAGTACGGAGACAACATTCGGTGATTTGTCTACTAGAAATAGTGGAGAATAAGGGCAGTCACAGATTTGCATGCCAATTGGGTAGGAGCAGAGAAAAACTGTATATCTATATACATTAATTCACGCTCGCATCATAAATTGCCTACCCTAACACCCCCCCTTCTCAAAAGAAACCTATTTTTGTACACTGCCAATAATTTATTTTATATTTTTATACGTAAATTAGTGACCAGAACGAGCACACTTGGCAGATCTCCTGGTTGAAAAAATTTCCGCAGATGTGGAGCTAAATATAGGCTAATGTATCAAACCGACGAAGAACAAACACAGCAAGCATAGGAAAGGAAGATATAACACATCATACAATAGTGAAGAAAACATCGGAATCTCGGAATCCTCGGATCCTAGTACACATTCTCGGTATGGAAACACAACGCAGTGAGACGGATCTCTAGTTCCTTCCGCTTCGTTTCCTCCCCCATCGTTGGCGCAGTTGTGACACTCGTCCTCCGGTGTGTGACTACCGGCGCCAAGAAGGACGCGGCGCGGCATGGGCCGGGCTTTCCCGGTAGCCCGACCTTCGGGCTAACGACCCGGCTAGCGGTGAAAGGAGTGGATGACCGCACCAGCACGTGTCCTGCGGCCGCAGTATATAAGCCCTAGGAGCCCCTGCACCCAACACACACAACTCTTTCCACCGTCGTCTGAGCTTCATTCCAGCAGCAACAGGTGAGTGTTTTGGAATGGCGGTAGCGCTAAGAAAGCTATGTTTGCTGCGGCAAAGAATTGCTGGATTACGTACGAAGAGCTGTGACTACGTGATAATGTGTGCTATAGACTTTCTCATATGGCGAGAGCTATGTTGTTATTGCAATGATCGCTAGGCTGTCTTGAGTAGTGTCTTTTATTCAAAAAATGATGAACTCACTATGAATTAGTCGAGCTATTTTGCTGTAAGAAGTTTCAAGGCTTAGAAGTCTCGTGACGAGAGACAAGAAAGGAAATCATAAAAAATTAGATGATGAGGCTTTTCCTGTAGAGTATATATATATTAACTCTGGCTCTGCTGTTTGACCTCCAGTAAAACTTGTGATGTTTTTTCGTAGTTTTCATAAACCAAGTCAAAATCTAAATCACGTATAGCGTTTTTAGTTCAGTGCAAACCTATCGCCGCTGCAGTTAACCAGGGGTGACCGGGCGTGCACCGCTTATTGAGTTCGTGTTTTCAGTGGATTGCACATGTGTCTTTTAGACGGGATGAGGTTTCGTGAATACGATAAATCTGAGATTGAACAGCGAGCATAAACGAACACTCTTGTATTTCGTACAGGATTTCTATACCGCAAGAAACAGCCCAGTTAGAATCTGCGACTTGCTTATCTATTCTAGTCCGCTGGAGAGATGAGCGCGCCCAAAGCTTTCCTGCTCTCATGGTGTAGCACTTTCTGATATTTCTAAGCATTGCAATAAAACGTCTCGTAGGCAGGGAAGGGGGTGGAAATATCCCATTGCCAACCACCTGTATTACTGTTATGCACCCGTAGTACCGTTAACATATACGAAGTTGCGTTGATTTGCATATTTAAATTTTAATTTAGAAGCATATATAAATACTTGCATATATTTGAATATAGATTTTTGCATATAAATATTTGTATATTTGCGTATAGATACATCTTCGCGTTTAAAAACCTCAGGCATGGCCGCGGCGTGGGCGGCGGCCGCGCCTTGAATTCGCAGAAATTTGGCAAGTTACATCTAGTGAAGGCAAAATATAAGCGTTCTGCATAAGTTGTGGTGCCAAATGGCGAAGTAAGATTGAAGTCAAACTTTTAATGTCAGACCCTCTGCCACTTGTCGGAAAAACCATTAACAAATTCCTAATATGTCTTTTTGTGGCACGGTATTTGCAGCCAACATGATCGCCGTGAGCAGCAAGTCCATCCTCGTCGCCCTCGTGGTGCTGGCCGCCCTGTGCAGCCTGGCAGCCGCCCAGTTCGGCTACGGCGGGTTCGGACGTGGATACGGCGGCCTACGGCGGCTACGGACGCGGCTTCGGAGGCTACGGAGGCTACGGCCGCGGATTCGGAGGCTACGGAGGTTACGGCCGCGGATTTGGAGGCTACGGCGGCTACGGACGGGGCTTCTACGGCTAAGCTACTGAAAGACAATGCCTGCCACCACTGCCATTGAAGGCGCATGCCCTGTTTCAAGTCATGTGATCAACCCACTCAGGCTGCTTCCCATTTAATAAATTATTCGAGATACCTACAAAATCCTCCTGAACTGTTTTTTCGTCGTTGTACAGATTGTGTGCGCTAACTCAATGTGAACGAGGTGTTTGCTGCCTAAAGCGGGAAGGCGTGAAATTGGCTAACAAGAAAATAGCATCCAACTATAGAGCGTCGCCACAAACGAACCAGTCACAAAACAGTGTGGGAATGCGGGACGCCTAAGGAGCAATGATCTACCCTTTTAACCAGTGTACGATATTACAGCAAAGCTGTCTATGGCTAGGATCCAGCCGATCGTCTCCGGCAACTGAGCGATGAAGACAAGAATCGCAAGCGAGCGTAGCGACACCTTGCGGCGCCCACTCAAATCCCCGGGATCGTAAAACTGTGCGCCACAGGTTCAGCGGATGGAAAAAAAAATTGCAGAATTAAAAATTCCTAGGCCCGTCAATTTTAATACAAGATGGCTTTTATTCCCAGAAAACAGTGAGTTCCCAGCAATACATTTGTAGATAGAGGCGAAGTCGCCTTTAAAGGGATCGTTGTAAGCCTGGTCTGTGTAAGATGATTTATCCCACATTTGGTTTTGCACAGTGAAGAACGTCTATCTTCGGAAGGTGCATCATTGCAGAAAGTCGCTCTAACGTTTGTTTTATTGAAACTATCCTGAAACAAATTGCGTGAAAAATAGCCGTAAAGACGGGTTTAACATTACGACGAGTTTTATTTACTGTTCGAAATTACACACTACAGAGTGAAGTTGCAAATATTGCGGATTTCTCGTCTGCCATCAATACATTGTCTTCATACGGAGGGAAACGAACAGCTCCATCTTTTCCACTGTAATAAAACTCTGGTTGGTTAAAGTTTTATTCGGGTAATTAACGAGGAAGTGGGCTCAATCGCAAATTACGAACAAATGTATTTTGCTTAGTGCACCCCTTGGACTACGAGCCAGTTCAAAGTATAAATTTGTCCACGTTGTGGCTCAAGGACCACAGCTTTGCTGGTCATCCTTCTTCACAGAGTGCAAGGGCACAGAATTTTGTTTAGTCTATAGAACACTTTCTGTACGTTTCTTGTAGAGTTTCGTATTTTATTGTTTTAGAGTTGTTTTCGTAGGAAACAGGAGAAAGGCGAGAATATTTTTTGTAAGTTTAGAAGAAATAATTTAAAATACGCGGCCACTACTTCCTTCACCCGAATCCGGAGGAGCAGGGGTAAAAACAAAAAAAAAAAAACTGCAGGAATCTATTCACGCTCGCCGCATACATACAAATACGGTACATAGAAATGCAAGCGGCTACCAGCTAGCGGATGACAAAAACCAAAAAGGCACCAGGAAAAAACAGGTTCTTTTTCCTTTTCAACAAGGACAGCATTAAAAAACCAAAGCTTCTACGGGGAAATTTGTAGCGAGGCGACCAATGCACACGGAGGGAAAAGATTTCAAAATCGATAAATGGACGTGAAATCGTGCGCATATTTTGAGAGCGGAAGCTCTGCTGGGATGTTTGTGATTCAGCATGTAACAATTATATTCTGTGCAGCGTCAACAGACAAATTTATCGGGCACTCAACCCTCTCCGATGGTTTGAAGGCGACAGCCAACGATCGTCGATGATTTCTTCCCTGCTGCATTGTGTTTGCGGGGCCGTGCCGTTCCCCTGTCATGCGGCACACATCCGGATAATTCTTGTTCCATCCTGACACGATACTGGGTTGATGCTGCAGGAACTACACTTGGCTGCGGCTATTGCAAATCCGAGTTCAAATCCCATTCGAACCCAAAAAACTCTATGTGTATTTAATTTGCTTATTTTATTTTTACACCTGCCGAAATTTGGCTTCATTCGTGTGGTCGCCGACAACTACGATCATATTTTGCGTTTGATGACACATCCTAAGCCTTTCACGTGATTAAGTATGTAGAATTTTTGTGGAAGTATGTAGAATTTTTCGTATTTTTCAAAAAACAACATGCACGAAAACGGGTTTTTTTCATACCCCTGCACGTTTCATGAAAACTTCCATCTCTGCTCCCAACTAGAACTGTCATGGCGAAACAGCTCGAATTATGTTTGTGGTGCTTCTCTTCTAACTGTTGTCAATGTTCTGAATTGACGGCGAGAATTCGGCACTTGGGAGAGCTGCTGATTGAAATATTAGGTGTGTCATGACAAGGTGGCGTTGAATGGCCGTGGTGTAGCCACAGACGGTACAAACTCCGTTTGTTCCTTAGGTAAAAAGGAAAGGGCTTTGTGGCAATTCCCTAAAAGTGTAATACACTGCGAATAGCCTTATTTTTTACCTTAGCCACTCAAAAATCAATATGGAGCAAAAATAAATGACTGACATTTGCAGTGAACCACTTAAACATACCTGGCGCCCCAAGAAAAGGTTTTGAGAGATTCTATAGCGCGGCTAAACCATGACCAGAAAACTCAACTGCACCGAATGGAAAATAATGTTCAGGGGGGTCTCGCGCACAGCGCTAGAGCCAAACGTTAGAGGTCAAATCGCAGCACTGGGATTGGTTCAAAACTTCGTCTGGGCTGCCGTGCCCAGTCGAAGCTGGGCACGGCAGCGTCCCCGGTCAATGCTTGCTGTGACAACCACATTTATTTTTAGATTGTCTTTTTGAGCAATTGTTCCCCTTACGGAAGAGATCGGAACCTTGTGAAAACAAATCGGCTTTAACGCGCGCCTGCCGGGGTTGCTCACCTGTATGCAATAAATAGCATCGGGTACGATATGGTAGCTGAAAACACGATGCAAAAATGTTGCAGGATGTTTCAGCGTATTCTTTTCTCGAAAGCCTCTCTATTGGCCGGGTTTCTTGCCGAGCATATCTCCTGCATAAGTCGACTATAAACTACAACCTCGACCTCAGATTCACTGCAGCTACCTTTTAAATAATCATTCAAGCTATTACTAAACTTCCTCCACAGAAGGTGAAGGCCAAATAAGACTCTGCGGGAAATTTCTTTCGTACGCTCGTTTTTTTTTCTTGTATACTCGTGCTATGCATCGTAAGCCAAAAGGAATTTACCAAGCGCCAAGCTTTTTTTTCCCATTTTTCTTTTTTCTTTTAAAGCAATATATGAAACAGTGCACACAAAGTTCTTCTTTATGTTCATTTTTTCTTATCCATGCTATAGAACAAAACATGCTAAATATTTCGGGGGGCTTTAATATTAGGAATATACTCGCGTGAAAACGCGTGAAACCCCATGGAACGCGTCAGCGAAGTGCCAGCCGATGTGAAATCTTTTTTGCGGACGATATCCGGGGGTGTGTGTTAGGTTGGCGCCGGCCGGGTGCGTGCTTTCGCCAGCGTCGCCAAAAAACAACTTCTCATTAACAACTCTTATTTGAGAACAACTTCAAGCCCATACAAAGTGTGAACTTCCCCCTGTGAGAATTGGCGAATACTGAGCACAACTGACCGAGAAAAAGACGAAGTAACCACGAGGGCAGCCCGAGCAAAAAAAAGTAGTATATGCAGCGGAGAAATGGGGATCACATGCCGCGCCAGACGGTGCAGTGGCGTCTGAAAGAACTAAAAAAACGTAAACAAGCAACAACAAACTAAGCGGGATGGGGAGCATGGGCAGGTCGCTATCTATAAAGCCGGTGGTGGACTGAAGAAGACCTTAAAGCGAAGGACAACTGATTTTTGTACAGCATATTTTCTCTATGCCAAATGAAAGGGCATCACCTAAAACAATTCAACCGACGACAGTTCTTCTTATAGCGCCCTAGAACGTTTGAAATCGCAGTTTTAGAGGTACCAGCCATACGTGGACCGTGAAAATAAATGCTGGCAACCACGACAATGACCCGTGCGGCAACATACTCTTTACTGTACGTGACTGCCCCTGTCCCCCCCCCCTTCACCCGCACACTTTCGAAGAAGACGTCTCGCGCCGTCAAGGCGAGCCACCCTCCTTTCCCAATTTCCCGACAGCCTCCTCCTTTGCTTTCTTTCACTCTTCGGTCTTGCCATGGTTTTCTTGGTAACGACGAGGACGGCACGGATGAGCCCAGGCACAGGCGCCAAGGGGCTGCGCAATAAAACTGTACGATTAACACCCCCAGACCTTGAGGGCCACCATGGTGGCCCGAAGGAACGCCACCCCGCCTGCGCACGGGTGACCTTTATCCTCCGAACGGCATAAAGCCTCTGTGTGGTGGTCACTCACAAAGTTAGTAACTCAGTGGAACGACTTATCCGGTCTCCCGAACGCTGTTGTGACGCCTCTTGTAGAAGAATAATTGCGTTCACTTCTAATCAGCCAGGAGAGCCATTTCGCTTTTTTTAAAAAGAGGCACTGCCACCCGACAGGCAACATGCCCTGTTGGCAGTAAACTTTGTTTTGGAAAATACTGCTGCATTTTTTAAGGACGCTTGTGTGCATACTAAAAAGCATGCATGCAAGCTCGCGTGAGGTTTTTATTTTCAGCGCATGGCCCATCTCATGATTCCTAACCACCACCGTAATGTCGCCATCGCCGTTGGAATGGCGTTCATATACACGCGGAGACCGCCGATTGTTGTTGGTTAAAAGTGGCTCGCATCTTCCTCTCGCTTAGATCGTCAATGAGCATGGTCGTGTCCGCAAAAAAAAAAGCAAATATTGCCTTCAAGGCTTTAGGGGTGCAGTATTGCTGGCACATCTTCGTCCTCCTCAAACATCATCGCTATTTATTTTCAAAGTCGACCGAGTTAGAATTGAACGGGCCCCTGAGCGAAGCCGACGCACGCCAGCTAAGTACGGGAAGAAAAAAGTGCTAAATTCAAACAATGAATAGAGGTATCCGGCTTACGAGGCTATGTAGCAACGTGTAAAATGGGGCAGTCGTTAGAAGGCGTAAAAAATCTGAGCACCTCCCAAACCTTCAGAAGTGCTAGAGAATTGAGAGAGCTCAATCCAGGTATAAGCATTCCCCACATTGTTAAAAGAAAGTATACCAAAGAAAGATCTACCTTGAAAGCGTTGGATTGTGGTGCTTCTCAAAAAATACTGCAGAAATTCAGAGAGTTTTCTCCTAATGCGTAGCGCTCTTATGCCGCTTATCTTGAGTGTGAGTTTTCACAGTCACATCGTCCAGTTATTTCCATTTACGGTATTATAACGACTCGAATCTCCATTATTGTGGAAATGCATGGCGTTATACGTATACGGTTTGCCGTTTCCCGGAATTGCTTAATATTTTCCTGATGTTTTTGGTTTTTCAAACTTTTGTCTGACTAATAATCTCCATTTACGCTGCACTAACAATTACATTTGGAACTTTCGTGAAATCTACATTATTGTGAAAATGCAGCGCTTTACACGATTCGCAATTTTCCGTAATTTCTTTTATTTTTTTGTATTTTTTTAGTGCTTGAAAATTTATTTCTACCAATTATCTCATTTACGCTAATACAACGATTATGGGTGCAACTTTGGCAAAATTGCATTATTGTTGAAATGCAGGTCGTTGTACGGTTTCCCGTTTTCCGTATTTCTTTCGTGTGTTTGTTAGTTACTTTTTTTTCAAAAATTTGTTCCATCAATTGCCTCCATTCACGCTCATAAAGCCTACAAATGGAACTTTACCGAAATAAGCATTATTGTGGAAATGCAGGGTGTTACACGGTCAGCGATTTCCCGTAATATTTAATAATTTTCTTATTTTTTTTCAAAGTTTCATTCAGTCAATTATCTCCATTTACGCTATTATGGCGATTACAGTTTAAATTTTCGCCAATTCTGCATTATCGTGGAAATGGAATGCGTTGTGCGTTTTGCCATTTTCCGCAATTTTTAATAGTTTTCTATTTATTTAGTTTCTAAAATTCCATCCGGCAAATTATCTCCATTTACGTTATTATATCGATTACATTGAAAAATTCGGCGAAATCTGCCTAAACATGGAAATGCAGCTTATGCACTGTTCGCCATTTCCCGCAATTAATTTATATTTCTCTTATTTTATTAGTTTTTCAAAATTTTCTTCGCCCATTTATCTCCGTTTACGGTATTATAACGATTACAGGTAGAACTTTTGCGAATTGTGCATTTATTGTGGAAAATTTTCAAAATATCACCATTTTTTCAAAATTTTGTTCGAATAATTATCTCCATTTACGCTATTATAACGACTACAGGCGAAACTTTCCTGACATCTGCATTATGTAGAATTGCAGGGCGTTACACGGTTCGACATTTTATGTATATTTTGTATTTTTTTATCATTTATATTTTTCAACATTTGGTGTGCCCACTTATCTCCATTTACGCTATTATAGTGATTGCTGCCAGAACTTCCGCAAAATCTGCATTTTTGTGTAAATGCAGGGAGTAACACGGTCCGGGCTGGGGGGGAACTCGGCAAAGAATGCTACATATTTTATTTAAAATAAAGATTGCTATTTTGCGTCTCTCTGAAATGTTCAAAGCAAAGTGGGGAACTGCTATTGTAACACGATTTCTTGCTATTCGATCCTAAGCTTCATGAAGGCGCACGGGTGGTAAGTTTAGTGACAGCTACGTCACCCCTGACTCCGCCGTATATGTCTGTCTGGACTTCCTAGGAAGCTCAATAGAGCTGAGCAATGGGTGAGCAGAATATTGTGGGCTCGCCCACGAAATGCAGGAAATGTTTATTGAAGCACACTCTCATTCATTCATTCATTCATTCATTCATTCATTCATTCATTCAGAGTACCCCTAAAGGCCCTCTAGGCGAGGGTATTACACAGGGGGGAGGGGGGCAAGACAACATTATACAAAAATACTGACAAAAATACAAAACGCATTATAACCAGTAATTAGTTGCCCACGAAGGGAAGAAACAACAAATACAACCTACAGCCATACCGCGTTGTACAATCGTTAAACAATCAGATAAATTGGGAACATAGCTCGCAAGACCTCAAGAATTTGCTTGACACTTTTGCGCCCATAATATTGGCTGAAAAAGAAAACAATATAACGCAAAAACAAAGAACAGAGAACATAACAAGTGGCAGCCTATGCAGAAATAGCCTGCCGCAAGAGCAAGAGCAACGTATGCAAGCTACTGCTACAATTTATGCGTGAGGTAAAAACTGCAAAAAAAATCGAGTTAGTGGCCGTAGTGTACAAGAGCTGCAGGAGTTTATTGGAATCTTTTTCGGTGGCAACATGTGCTGGCAAGTCATTCCACTCAACAATGGTGCGCGGTATGAATGATTGTGCGAAACGAAGTGAATGACATTGTGGGCGATTAACTTTATTGGGGTGATCACATCGTGGAAAGAGAGCAGAGGGGCTTTCAAAAAAACTTTCACGCAGTGACGGGTGGTTATAAATAGAGGCCGGATTTTTAGGCACTAAAAAAGCACGTTTTAGGCGTCAAAAATAGGCGGCAAAAACAACGTTTTAGGCACTAAAAAGAATAAAATAGGCGCAATAAATTTTTAGATAAATGCTAATAATTTCAAGTGAAGACGTGAGCGAACTGTAAGCACGGCAGGAAATCCAAAAATGTTATTGCTATGATGCCGCATGGCATAACAGTTTCAATTCATTTCACAATTCAATTCTTTATTTTCTCTCATAACAAGTTCTATACATTGACCTTAGACGTGGAATTGCCGCCCGTATACCTCTGGGCTAATGGCGATCAATTGGCTTAATTTCACAAGCGCATTGCTTACTACTGTTCAGATGCGAAAGTTACTCAAGCGTCGCATATTGTGAAACGGCAGGAGAACAATACTTGAAATATGGTAATACTGATTTATAAACGCGCAAGCGTCGGCACAGGTGCGTCTCTCCTCCACTCTCTCTCCTCTCCTCTCTCCGATAGCGAACGCGTCTCAGTCGAACGGTCGTCCGTGATCCGTTTGCACTCCTCGCAGTACTCGACGATTGCTTGATGCGACGGTTCCTTTAGAGATTCAACCCACGGAAACACCAATGGAACGACCCAATGCGTTGCTCACACCAGGGTTTCCCGCGAGGGGAGGTGGCGTAATTTCGCCCCCATCACTTTCTTTGCCCCTGACGGTATCATAGTTCCCCTGGGGAGTAGAGTTGTGCGTCCACCGCCAAGTCCTGCGGGAAGCCACCCGTAAAGCATGCAGAAGCCGCCGCTCTGTTGCTCCGGCGCAAAGAGAGGGGTGGTGGGTGGGAGTGTTAAAAAGAGGGCCAGGTTCAAACCCTAAAATTCAGAACAGTAAATATTTCCAGGTAGAATGAATAAGGTATCAAATTGCACTCGAAAGCGAAACTTGAACGCTGCATAGTGCTGATTTAGAGCGCCATTTTGAGAAAAAAGGCATTTATAGGCATTTTATCGGAGTTTTAGGCACCAACACCCAAAATAGGCATTTATAGGCACTATAAAACCACCATAAAAGCCATCCTTGGACCTCCATTCGTGCTCATATATCGAAAATGGGGCGATAGGAATGCGAGGAGAAAAAAATTAGGCATTTGCTTAAAATCCGGTCTCTAGTTATAAAGCTTGTGAAAAAGTGATAAGCGCGCATGTTTTCCGGCGCAGGGCCAAATCAACTAGTTCAGCACGGTTTTTCAAGTTAGGTGACGCTGGAAAAGGAAGAATAATCAGAATAATAAACCGAGCAGCACGGTTTTGCACGGATTCAATATTTGATACGATGTAGGCTTGATGAGGGTCCCAAATGGCGCTAGCATACTCATCTGAAGAATCACCATTCGAAAAATGATACGGCTATTGGTCCAAGCATCGCTTCGAGAGAACCGCATTGGCAAAACCTTGTGTTCTCGCTCGCCAAGCAGAAGTTGACCTGTAAATAAGAAACGATGGCTCTGACTAATTTTTCGAGACTAAGTAACAGAACTTGTTCGGATTCTTACGCAGTTAGCGACCATCGGGATAAATAATCGCGTGGGCACTGTTGTCTTGGCCGCAGACCGCCGTCCCTCATCGCCGTATAACGCAACCGTGTTTCTTGTTTCAGAGCACGACCATTGCGACACGCTCCGTGTATGGAGGCAAAGGCGCAACCGGTTACGAAAGTATGCCAGCGCGATATCGTTCCGTCGAGAGAGCTACTTTTTGAAGAAGCCCGGACAGCTGTGCTTGTGGTGTAGTGGTTATCACATCCGCCTAACACGCGGAAGGTCCCAGGTTCGATCCCTGGCAGGCACACAACTATTTTTATTTTGCTTTACGAGGGTGTAGGGACGCTAAGATAACTGTACAACCTAATGACCAGTGAAATATTAGGCCCGCATAGCCGTATTCGTTTAACAGCTTCCCCGACCTCTGTATTCTCCACTTTTTCCTTAACGTTGAGGGTGGTTTAAGATTTGGTGACCGTAACTTCTTTTTGGAACACCTCAGAGTTTAGGTTGCCTCCTGTGTTCGCAGCCCTACTTTGTTGTCTATCCCCTATCGGTATATTGTTTTATTCTTGCGTTCTCGTAGCACCTAACTTCTTATGAGAATCCGGGTGTAATTGACGACAACGGCACCTGGCTAGCTTCCTCTTTGCTTATCCCTGCGAAGGTACAATAACGAAACGTGGAGTTGCGAAGGCTTTCCATAAAAAGTACGGATTCCAGGTCACAACTTTCGCGACATGTGCCACGGGGACTGGTAACGCTGGAATCGGTACCGAAGTATGTCAGTCAGAATGTCTCCATTAGGCAAAGGCGCCTCTTTAAACCCTACAACATCTGTCCTTGTGGTGTACTGGTTATCACATACGCCTATCACGCGCTATGTCCCAGTTTCCATCCCTGGCAAGCACAGGATTCGTTTTTGCGGTTGTTTGGGTGATGAGGTCGCACTAACTCCCCAAAAGTGAATAGAACTTATTTTAAAAATAATGTAGGGATGTTAAACGTAAAGAATGTCTCCAAATTACTGATCCATAACTCATCATATGTTTTTTTTTTCGATCTCATTGCCATGATGCGCATATTCAAAACGGCGCTTAAGATTGCACATATTATCTGTATAAAATGCCAACCGGTTAACTGAAAGTTTTATGTGTTATGCAAGGTTCATCAAAGGCAATTCAGTAAGCCTGGCAGCAGCGGTTAGGAGACGGAAAAAGGTGGATCTCTTATATTTTGTTTGCGCAATAATTGGGAGCTGTTTATTTTAAGTACATTATTCGCTACAAAGAAAACATTGCGTCCTAATTCTCCCAACATCTCCCAGCGTGAGAAAGCATTCAACTATAAAATAAACCATTCTTCGACCTTCATTGCTTCTTCGCGTCATGCATTTGCAGACGGCATACGAAAATGTTGCCAGTATGGTACATGATTGCCTTCTTTCCCTGGCCTCAAGCAAACTTCCGCAACCTCCTGAAGTCAACGTGAACCTTAGATGAATGACCTAAACGCGCGATATAAACTTCCGGGGAAGTCAAACTTTGTAGCCTGCTGGTTGAGCGAGGGTAAGGTTTTAGCCCTACAGTATATACACCCTCAGAAGATAAGCTTTGAGGGTGAGTAAGATTTGACCTCGAACTGGGGACAAAATGACGTGAAACCGCAGGGGTTTTTCTCATCCGCGATTGATGTAGTATTTTGGCATTTTATCTTAACTTATGATCAGCGTATTATAAGATTATCGCGTAGCTACGCATTCACGTCGCAGCATACGCGTAATCATGAACGCAATCGACATAATCAAAGTGAGGGATGCGAGAAAGTTCCATGGTAGCTAGTTATTCAGCGCGAAAATTTACCCGAGCTCTTTGACGTTCCTATGAAAGTTTTTGTTTGTTTTTAAGTGCAGAGAAAGTAGGAGGTCGTCTTGTCGTCGTAGCTCGCTCGCTTGACCCAACTAGAGCAACAGGGCGCTTTCGTTGTAGCGCGGTCGTCGCGGCGTACCCAGACGCTTCGAAAGCCAAGCGGTTTATATAGTCATGAGCGTTCGCAACTCGTTACCGCTGGCGCTTGTCTTTCATCTCCCCGTTGTTTAGCTAAAAAAAAACTGTAGATACATTTGAGGCAAAATATACCTAACTAACAGGCATGCCCGCGTTCATTTACTTAGGAACGCTCGTTGGGATAGTTTTTACGATAGCAAGCGAAAAAACCGGCCGCGCAGAAAAAAAATGGCGCGTTCGAAATGACGCGCAAACGTTCCCAGCTGCGCAAGAAAAAAAAATACGCATTCGAAATGACGCAAAACAGCCCCAGCATACGAAACTAAAGCAAGCACAAAACGAGCAGAACTCCCGCTGGCTCAGTTTCAGGTCGTGGGCGCGCGACAACTACGAAGTCGTGAAATTTGGATTCCATGGGGTGGCAGCCGTGAGCGGATAATGGCGGTACATCCCATAATAAAGAACCAATCCTCTGCACTTCCGACAGCTTTCACATTGACTACAATGGCTTTAATTTTTTTATATAGATATATACGTTGTGCTATTTTGTTGAGGCGGCACATAAATATCTTTGTGGAGTACAGTAGGATGGAGACTGTGCCGAGTAAAGAGGGGAGATCTGAAAAATGCATGAATGGACTTTTCCTATGCGTGTGAAAGTTGCTATATTTTGTACGATAGTAATGAATCGATGAACCTGACGTCTCAACTCATGAGCCTCATTCCCCATCAGCTGTGACGCCTTTGATAAAAATGTCCGGTAAGCGATACAGCAGAGTGGGCTAAGAACTTGTGGGTCCGCAGGGCCCCCCACTTAAATTTGAACTCGGCAACGCATAAAACTAGTAATATGTCAAGCGATAGGAGCTTAGTTGGGATGATAGGCGAGCCCGAATGTGGTAAACGGGATTTGTAGGGCCAATGAAGCTTAAAGGACCAAGTGTAGGGTTTTAAAAAAACTGAATACTGGGCATATTCTGCGCTAGCGAGCCGAGGAATGAGCGTGGGGTTGGTTTCTTGATACACCAAGAGATAAAAAGGAATGCAGGAGAATCCTGAAGCGTTCGGGACAACGTCGTTCTCGATGTCAATAAGCAAACGAGCAGGCTCAAGTTGAAGGCTGAGGAAGGTAATGCACAATGTTTAACTACTAAACGGATGCTGTTATGAAGATTTTCGAAATTGTATAATGCGCAATGAATAAGTTTAAGATTCAGCGCACTACTGAGAGGGGAGGCCTCAGTGCAAAGGTGGGAAAGATGCAGGTCAAACTGGGGGAAGCATGACCAGTAATGAAACATCTGTATCCACCCATTCCCGTCGCACTCTCTCAAAAAAGTGCGGCACAAAGAACATCAAACTCAACGCATCCAAAAAACTCACACACATTAAAAGCTCGGTTTGTGAAGTAGAAATAAGCTTGATTGCATCTAAATTCTGCACCTGAAATGGTGGCTGTAATAAGCATACTTTGCAGGGTTATTGCCTGAGGTATTCCTTAAACATCAGCAAAATTATGTGCTAATAAATAAATATGAAAATATCGGTGCTTCTCCGAATAAATGTAGGTTCACCATATCAGACCGATGAAGGCAATTAAAGCGTCTATTGAAGGAACATATCTGAAGTATACAGTGGGGACATTGAAAACCCCGGAAAAACATCAGATTAGGTGCACTCTCTCGATATGAAAACACAACGCAGTAAGAAGCATCTGAAGTCCCTGCGCCTTTGACGCGTTCTCTTCGCGCGTGTATTTCTCACAAGCCTCCTCCTTGGCCGAGAGACTAGCGGCCTTAGGAACGACGTGTCGGGGCCTACGTCGCGCTTTCCCGGCAGCCCGACATTCGTGCTAACGACCATTCTAGCGGCGAAAGAAGCTGATGACCATACCAGCACGTATCTCGCTGCCTCAGAATAAAAACCCTGAGGCCTGGGTGCCCATCACACACTGGCAACTTCTGGTTGACTGAGTTTCATTGGAGAACAACTGGTGAGGTTTTTGCGTGTCCTTTTCTACTGTAAAACGAAACTTTGTTGCAAAGCAAGTTCCCGTTTTCCTGATGCCGCCGGAGCAGTTCGTAATGTGTGTAGATACATTACGGACCAATTTTTGAGACACTAGTCGATAGAGAAAAGGGTGTCGTTATCACACTTTTGTGGTAGTAGTTCTGAAACATCCTTTTTAACATTAACGTTTATCTTGTTGTGTGTGAACTCTTTGGTACCAACAAAATGTTCATACAATTCGGTGACATGGCGGATGAGCTTAGTCACAAAAAACCCAAGAAATCCATTTTGAAAAAAAAAAGATTTACCTGGACTTCCTTTGTAAAGGTATTTTAAGTCGCGTTAGCCCTGCTCGTTGAGTGAAACAGCAACTCCTGATTCCGGTGTTCTTCCGTATGTTAACAGAGGCCACATAAATTCAGAGGACCAAGACGTGTTTTTCAGAGTTCAGGGCGAACTATTTCTAATTATATGTAATTATAGTTATTAAACAGTAGTTGACGGGCTATGCACGAATCCAAAGTTGCTTCTTTCACAGGATGCGAAGTATCTGGCTTGGGGAAGGAGGCCTTTACAAAAAGTCAGTAACGTTTTGAATTACTAACGGCCATTAAGCCACTGTCTGTCGCAGTTTTTCTGTTTCCCGAAGTGTCAGTCCGACCAAAGCTTCGGCTTGCATTTCCATTATGCGGTGGTGGTCCCACCTTCAGCACTATTTGTTTCTGGAATGCTTTACTGTTTGGGGATAATATTTTCAAGCGTTCCACTGGAAACAATCGTCGGAAGGGAGGGGGAAGGAAATAACTTCTCAGAACATCCCAACAGCTACGACAGAATACCCAGCACAACATAGATTCGTGCTTTTATTTTGGCACCCTTCAACGCATCTCATTAGCATAGGATTTCCCCAGTGTGGCAGCAGTCCACGCTTTGTATTCGCAGAAATCGCCAATTTACTTTTTATAAAGCCAAATACGAATTGCCCGCATGAAACGTGGTCCGAAATGTCCACGTGAGCGCACAACGCTCCCATACGGCGCCAGCCAACACGCCATTCTGCGTCGTACTGAAACAACTGCGTGAGACAGTTGCACAGATTGCTAATATGTCGGTTTTTGTTCACATGGTTCTGGCAGCCAACATGATCGCCGTGAGCAGCAAGTCCCTCCTCGTCGCCCTCGTGGTGCTGGCCGCCCTGTGCAGCCTGGAAGCCGCCCAGTTCGGCTACGGCGGTTCCGGACGAGGATATGGAGGCTACCGCGGCTATGGCCTGAGGGTTCGGAAGCTACGGAGGCTTCGGACGAGGCTTCGGAGGATACGGCGGCTATGGTCGCGGATTCGGAGGCTACGGCGGCTACGGACGTGCCTTCTACGGCTAAATAAGCAGAAGAGATTCTTAATGCCCATCCTGACGCCAATCCAGAAGCTCACGACCTGTTTCAACCCAAGTGTTCAACCCATCGACGTCATTTCCCCATCCAATAGATTAAATTCTCGTCCGATAATGCAATGGTCCTGGATTGTTCTTTTCGAATTAATGCAGACAGAATGCGCGAAATACGACACTACCAATGAGTTTGTTGCTGAAAACATCTGGCCAGCCTCAAATATATGGGGCAACGCTGCGCTGTTACGCGGCGCCTATACTGTGAAAACTTTTGTTTCCAGAACAGCAAGAGAACATCAAGAATACTCATTTAATAACGATTTTCTTGTAAGCTGTTTTGTTTTACGGTTAAAAAGGGCCTATGACCCCGAATGCTAGTTTAAACTGTTGTGAGTTCAACTAGTCATGTACTAATTGCAAAAAGAGCATTTAGAGCCTGCAGGGTATCGAATACATCGCACATCAGTGCTGCGTAGCGATGGCTTAAAAAATAACCAAACGCATTACATTTCAACTTGTTTCCCTCAGCATAAAAATAATTATGCCGTATTAGTGAATACAAGACAACAAACTATGCTCCAAGTACTCATGAAGGGTGCAAAAGAAAATTATATTCGATTCGGGTTAATTTCGCTGTGCTCAAATTGTAAGAAACGCCTTACGCAGGCAGCTGAAACTATTACCTTTTATCTATACCATAGTGTAGTGACCGTACGCAGCTACAACTGCGCGACAACATAGTCCACGACAAATCCGCCGCTCGTGGATGGTCTGTTTTTAGTACTTGCTCTTAGGGCATGAAGTTTGTCGGTGTGCTGTTCGGTAGGAATGCCGTTTGGCGTTTCTATGCTTTTCACACCGCAATCTGATTAATTGTCGCATGCCCTGTTTTGCATTTATATCGGTAGATTAATATCAGTGCCGAGTATGGAAATGGGCAATTTGACCTTCGGCATCATTGAAAAAGTCAGGAGTTTGTTCATCAACTTGACAGAAGACAGCGTCAAAATGCAGGGTTTCGATGTTTTCGTAAAGTTGGGAATGCCGAATATACGAGAAAAAACGTACTTCCTTTCTTGTTTTTTTATAGCAAAATTTTGGAGCTCGCTGTTAACATAATATTCCTCCTGCCCCATTGCATTTCAGCTCCCATTTTTTCCGCACTCTACTTTTCAACATGGCGGGATTAGCTAATTTTTGGCCAGCTGACGGACCAATTCACTTTGGTGAACATACCTAGCGACATCCTCTGCGCTTAATGATGTCTTTCAATGAACTTTTTGCACCTCTTCTTCCTCCTGCTGCTCTTCTAACACAAGGGCTGTTAAGACACCATGCGAGCCCTGCGCGACATTCGACTCCAGAACAACCAGTGCGAATACAACAGTAGCGGTCAGTTTTCTCAGTCAGTTGTGCGGAAGTATTTTCGCTGAAGACTCGTACGCGCGAGCCAAAAAGAGAGGGGCCGGTCACGTGGACTGCCAACGTCATGAGCCTCCCCTTGACTCTACGCACCCAAAACATGTCCATGCACACTTCACAACCGGAATTATTAACATAAGCACTGTCATGCAGTTTCAGAACGTCCCACAGGCGCTCTGAAGCAACTAGTCTTCAAGAGCCTCAAATCTTAGTAGACACACGTGCGACCAAGCGCCTGTGTTTGAATTCTTGCTTCTTCGACTATGTTATGCAATGGGTGGTCCGTACTGAAGCCCAAAAATAGAGGCCCCTAACCGCGTCTCTGCTTGCGGTAATGAAACAGCAAAATCCAGAAGAGGGGTCAGCATCGCCTCGGTTCCCCGTGAAGCCTGAAGAGCGTAATCATAAAGGCTCTAGGCGTCGGCAACTTCCCAGTGAGAGCGAACCCGAGGATTCCCGTTCGTGGCTGCCGCTTTTCTGATGGAGGTGAAAAACGAAAATGCCCATTTGTTCGAGATGTATGTGCACGTTCAAGATTCCTAGGGGGGTCAAAATAAACCGGAGGCCTTCACTACGGCGCGCCTCGTTGCCTGTGTAGCGTCATCGCGTTAAACGTCATAATCAATCAACTTCACGGTGAGAGAGAGATCGTAAATTTCATTGAGCATCAGTTGGGATAACGACGAGTGGTTGCCAGCGTTTGGAGTTCGCCGGCGACCTGGGCTGCTCGTTTCGGAAGTACTCGCTGGGCTTGAGAATTCGAGTTGCCTTACGCCGCCTCCCAGTGCTCCTCAGTAGAGATGAGAGGGAATGTGCTGTGAGGGCATTGTCAACTGAAACAAGAAACAGTTTTGTGGGCCCCGAAGTCAGGCCGTTAGAGAGAGGGAAACATAGACGGGGAACTTGCGTGCAGTCTCGTATTGGTTTTGAGAAGGCGCAAGTATTGTTCCTCTATGATACCGAGTGACTAGTGAGGTGCGGATAGCACCGGGGAGAGAGGCGGTAATGCAGACAATTTCCTAGAATGTGCAATTGCTGTCGCGGGTTGACTGGGCTTCACTAAAAAGGGCGCGACGCGACTCAGCTCGGATGCATAGCTCTCGAGCAGCAAGCATAGCAGCGCCATTTTCATCCAGTCCCGCTTGTGCAGCAATCCAACTCAGCTCCGCGTGGGAAAGTGAGATGAGTTTTAACAAAGATTCAAAGAGGGTGGGGCAAATATACCAGTGAAGAAACCTTAATGAGAGGTGCCCCAAAAGAGTTCAGCATATGTGCTTGGTTTTCCAAGCTTGGTCAGTGGCGTCATGGATAGGGGAATATTATCGCTGTTTCAATCCCCGGACGCCCGATCATATTTTTTCAGATAAAATGGATGCTTAAGGACGTCTGGCTACGCACTATAAAACCTGCTCCTGTGCATCGAAGCTGGCGGATACGGATTGCCTGGCACGTGAGAAAGACGGATCGGAGAGCAAAATAATAAAAACCTGTGACAATATAGAATATGATAACGATTGCGTCAGCGCGCCTTCTAAATGTGTACATCAACGTCCTTGATGTTTAAAGAAGAACTGTACATTTTTTTGCACTATTGTTCATGCAAGGGTAAAGCGGATTCACTAAGCCAAAAATAGGAGTGTTGTCCGAGGATTGAAGTGCGGTATTTTTTGGTAATGGTGGATATGGACCAAGGAGGCTAAAAAATTGTTGCAGTGGAAGTCTCCTATACCAACCAATGGGCTCGGATGAAGCCGCCGGTGGCCATCTTGCTGGGGGCAAGAAACCACATGCCAAGTGCTTTGCAGCGGTCTTTGCGGACTTTCCCAGCGGTTCTAAATTACGTAACGGATTCTCAAGCTATAATTCAACATTGCGTACTATGAGGTGAGCCATGTCGGACGTCTCCGTATTGTTTTTACCAAAGGAATTTTGTTAAAACTCAGATATCCGAGTACACGGACATTGTTTTTTTTTTCACCTTATAGGCTCGGATATGCAGCTGCCACAAAGTAAAAAAATACATAAGAACTCGCAAAGTCATTAACACGTATGTTTTTATTGTAAACTGTTCAAATGCAGAAATTGATCATGAAAGTTCTCAGAACAAAACCAATTGAGAGTTGCCACTGCACAGTGAAAAACAGCAGTTATGCAACAAAATAAGTGAGCATAAAATGCAGCTTTTTCAGAAAAACAACACAAAACACCCAGATTCCAGTATTGTGATAATAAACATAATGGAGTGACACAAAACCGGCACAGAAACGTTCATGAGTATGACAGTAACCAATGCTATTACGTTCATTGCATTGCTGCGCAACCTAACGCACAAATAAACCTCAGAAAAAGAACTAACCATTTTTCTGGTAAATTACACCCTGAGATTATATTTCCGGTGACATGAACTACCGAAAAGAATGAACTAGTTTTTAATTTGGAAAACAAAGTGTTTATTGTTTGAAAGAAGACAGACTTATGATCCAAGACATCCAATTGATAAAACATACTACCAAATGGCAAACAAACGACATTGACAAAAGACACTACTCAGCATCGCTCGGAAACCTAGCAGCAAAGAAATTCATCGTTGAAGGCGCAAATACTGCGCCACACAATGCAACGACCATGATTAGTTTGGAATAAGCTTGCACGCGTGCAACTGACGTGAGAAATTTGACTCCCGGCGCAGCATTCACACTGTTTGCACAACCGTAAGCCATGTACGAACCAACCATACTTGTTTTGATCGCGTTACATGGCGCGCACGCGAATCAACAACACCTTTTCGCGCACACACGGAACGCGCGCTGCTACAACTACGCGTCTTCTGCCCTAGCAAGATGGCGTCACGGCGGCTTCACTTTACGGGCGCCCCCTCACCTCCAGCAATTTTTTTTAACCTCCTTGGTATGGACATAGTGTCCTTGATATAACATATAATAGTTTTGCTCCCGTCTGGGGTTTGTGCTTAGTTGTTGACATTCCGAGGCCAGAACACGTTTATTTGCGTTATAAATTAGTATGCGGATATTTTCCTTGTTATTTGCTCTTTACGAAACTCATAATTTTTGTCGTTCATTGCGTTTAGCCTTAACCTGGGTGTGCAGATGCAACTGTATACCCTGGGTTTGAATTTCCTTCACCTGTTACCGCTTTATCCAGATGGTTGTGTTCTGTCGCTGACCTTGCTTTAATTTTGGGGTCCCACGTATGGACGTTGTCGAATGTATTATGTCTTGTTTGATTTACAGCATAGTTTGATTTGCAGCATAGTTTTTTATCTGTTATTTACTATTCTGTTTAGTCCTGCTTCACCGATTTGTTTCATTTTTATTATTTCTAGTGCGATTTTAGCTAGCCAGAAGAGATGTTCATGCAGTTGATTGGCTCGCGGCTGTTGGTAGTGGAAGGTATGTACGTACTTCGTCGCGTCTTGGAAGAATACAGTTGAGAGTCCTGCTCTCGTCTTGTTACTCTTGTGTGTTTTCCTTGTGTGTTCGCGCAGTATTTGTTTTTTCCGGAATGAACAAATTCCTCCTAGTTCACCTTAACACATTGAAAGCTCTTACCAACCCCTCCGTTTCAATAGCAGCCACATAAACATACTAATGTCAATACCCCAAACAAACGTGTTCTGGTCCCTCAAGGTCAACATAAGCACCAACCTAAAACGGAAGCAGACCTATTATGTCTCATATCAACGATAACACGTACAGGGCCACCATTGCCAAAAGACTACGAAATCTGAATCCTCGGACAACACTCGTATTTATGGTTTAGTGAATTCGGTTTTACTTTGCGACGAACAATTGTGTAAAAGGAATTAACAATTCTTTTAAGGGACAGGGTGCAATGATTCCGGGAACGTATTTGTGGACGCGTCCGCATGGTGCAAAGGGAAGTTCCTTGTACGGGTAAATATTACCGCAGACGCTAATGATAAGTATAGTAATACTAATATTTCTTATAAAACTTTGAAAGTTGTTTGCCAAATGTCAAGGGTTTAATGCGCAGAAGCTACACATGTGATGGGATAAGCGCTGTAGTTCAGGTCTCCGGAAGAAAATTGACCACATGGTGATCTTTAACACCCAATAAAAACTCGACGCGCAGACATTTCTGCTTTTCACCCACTTCAGAAAATCGGCAGCCGTAGCCAGTAATGAAAACCATGTCCACAAGCTCAGAAGCACGAAGACATAAAAACCTCAGACACTTAAATGGTGTTTATTTCTCTTTCCATGCACAACCTAATTAAATTACGGTTTTGGGAGTGCGAAAAACAGTCTTATTTTTATTAAAGTGGAGCTTTCGATGTCTCTCCGATTTCGTCAAGCGAGCACCACAAAACGCACTGCAGGAAAGCAAATGTTTTCTGACGATTATGATAGTCGCCGATTAAGTAAATAACAAAAAAAACGCTTTCTGGGGTCGGATGCCTACCTGGGTCCCTCGCGCTATAAAGTCGACGTCGGTAAGATGGCGCCATTTGCGCCACAGTCGAAGCCGTTAAGATTTCAAGGCGGATGCATGGACATGCAAAATGACACAGTCGTATTATGCAGCACTCGCTCTAACGGTGACCATAGTTGAAAGCAAAACATTCTTCGTCTGAAATCATATAACGAAGGGTTAAAGACAAAGCCGCTGTGATCAAAAGTACAAACAGCGTGCGCTTCAAAGTTAAAGCTAAACGAGTCAAAGTTCAAACCATTTATAAAACAAAGTGCGAACTCAAACCTAAACCACGAAATCCCTCACGAGAAAGATTCTCCGGTAATCATCGTCATCGTTGAACGGAGGAGTGCTCGATTCTATGATGGATTTCCCATAAAAAAAGTACGGAGACAACATTCGGTGATTTGTCTACTAGAAATAGTGGAGAATAAGGGCAGTCACAGATTTTCATGCCAATTGGGTAGGAGCAGAGAAAAAAACTGTAAATCTATTTACATTAATTCATACTCGCTTCATAAATTGCATGCCCTAACACCTCCACTTCTCAAAAGAAACTTATTTTTGTACACTGCCAATAATTTATTTTATATTTTTATACGTAAATTAGTGACCAGAACGAGCACACTTGGCAGAGCTCCTGGTTGCAAAATTTCCGCAGATATGGAGCTAAATATAGGCTAACGTATCGAACCGACGAAGAACCAACACAGCAAGTATAGGAAAGGAAGATATAACACATCATACAATAGTGAAGAAAACATCGGAATCTCGGAATCCTCGGATCCTAGTACACATTCTCGGTATGGAAACACAACGCAGTGAGACGGATCTCTAGTTCCTCTCCGCTTCGTTTCCTCCCCCATCGTTGGCGCAGTTGTGACACTCGTCCTCTGGTGTGTGACTACCGGCGCCAAGAAGGACGCGTCGCGGCATGGGCCGGGCTTTCCCGGTAGCCCGACCTTCTGGCTAACGACCAGGCTAGCGGTGAAAGGAGCGGATGACCGCACCAGCACGTGTCCTGCGGCCGCA
The DNA here is from genome assembly GCA_013339765.2 of Haemaphysalis longicornis. Lineage (NCBI taxonomy): Eukaryota > Metazoa > Arthropoda > Arachnida > Ixodida > Ixodidae > Haemaphysalis > Haemaphysalis longicornis. The sequence continues at coordinate 38,309,479 of CM023451.1, forward strand.
GTATATAAGCCCTAGGAGCCCCTGCACCCAACACACACACAACTCTTTCCACCGTCGTCTGAGCTTCATTCGAGCAGCAACAGGTGAGTGTTTTGGAATGGCGGTAGCGCTAAGAAAGCTATGTTTGCCGCGGCAAAGAATTGCTGGATTACGTACGAAGAGCTGTGACTACGTGATAATGTGTGCTATAGACTTTCTCATATGGCGAGAGCTATGTTGTTATTGCAATGATCGCTAGGCTGTCTTGAGTAGTGTCTTTTATTCAAAAATGATGAACTCACTATGAATTAGTCGAGCTATTTCGCTGTAAGAAGTTCCGAGCGCTTGGTGTCAAGGCTTAGAAGTCTCGTGACGAGAGACAAGAAAGGAAATCATAAAAAATTAGATGATGAGGCTTTTCCTGTACAGTATATATGTATTAACTCTGGCTCTGCTGTTTGACCTCCAGTAAAACTTGTGATGTTTTTTCGTAGTTTTCATAAACCAAGACAAAATCTAAATCACGTATAGCGCTTTTAGTTCAGTGCAAACCTATCGCCGCTGCAGTTAACCAGGGGTGACCGGGCGTGCACCGCTTATGGAGTTACTGTTTTCAGTGGATTGCACATGTGTCTTTTAGACGGGATGCAGTTTCGTGAATATGGTAAATTTGAGATTGAACAGCGAGCATAAACGAACACTTTTGTATTTCTCACAGGATTTCTATACCGCAAGAACAGCCCAGTTAGAATCTGCGACTTGCTTATCTATTCTAGTCCGCTGGAGAGATGAGCGCGCCCAAAGCTTTCCTGCTCTCATGGTGTAGCATTTTCTGATATTTCTAAGCATTGCAATAAAACGTCTCGTAGGCAGTGAAGGGGGTAAAAATATCCCATTGCCAACCACCTGTATTACTGTTATGCACCCGTAGTACCATTTATATATACGTAGTTGCGTTGATTTGCATATTTAAATTTTAATTTAGAAGAATACATAAATATTTGCATATATTTGAATATAGATTTTTGCATATAAATATTTGTATATTTGCGTATAGATACATCTTTGCGTTTAAAAACCTCAGGCATGGCCGCGGCGTGGGCGGCGGCCGCGCCTTGAATTCGCAGAAATTTGGCAAGTTACATCTAGTGAAGGCAAAATAAAAGCGTTCTGCATAAGTTGTGGTGCCAAATGGCGAAGTAAGATTGAACGGTTTTAATGTCAGACCCACTGCCTCTTGTCGGAAAAACCATTAACAAATTCCTAATATGTCTTTTTGTGGCACGGTATTTGCAGCCAACATGATCGCCGTGAGCAGCAAGTCCATCCTCGTCGCCCTCGTGGTGCTAGCCGCCCTGTGCAGCCTGGCAGCCGCCCAGTTCGGCTACGGCGGGTTCGGACGTGGATACGGCGGCTACGGCGGCTACGGACGCGGCTTCGGAGGCTACGGAGGCTACGGCCGCGGATTCGGAGGCTACGGAGGTTACGGCCGCGGATTTGGAGGCTACGGCGGCTACGGACGGGGCTTCTACGGCTAAGCTAATCTGAAAGACAATGCCTGCCACCACTGCCATTGACGGCGCATGCCCTGTTTCAAGTCATGTGATCAATCCCACTCAGGCTGCTTCCCATTTAATAAATTATTCGAGTTACCTACACCACCCTCCTGAACTGTTTTTTCGTCGTTGTACAGGTAGGGTGCGCTAACTCAACGGGAACGAGGTGTTTGTTGCCTAAAGCGGAAAGGCGTGAAATTGGCTAACAAAAAAATAGCATCCGAATATAGAGCATCGCCACAACAGAACAGTCACAAAACAGCGTGGGAATGCGGGACGCCTAAGGAGGCAATGATCTACCCTTTTAACCAGTGTACGATATTACAGCAAAGCTGTCTATGGCTAGGATCCAGCCGATCGTCTCCGGCAACAGAGCGATGTAGACAAGAATCGCAAGTGAGCGTAGCGACACCTTGCGGCGCCCACTCAAATCCCCGGGACCGTAAAACTGTGCGCCACAACTTCGGCGGATGGAAAGAAAAATGCAGAATTAAAAATTTCTAGGCCCGTCAAATTTTAATATAAGATGGTTTTTATTCCCCAGAAAACAATGAGTTCCAGCAATGCATTTGTGGATAGAGGTGAAACCGGCTTTAAGGGGACTGTTGTAAGATGATTTATCCCACATTGGGTTTTGCACAGTGAAGAAGGTCCATCTTCGGAAGGTGCATCATTGCAGAAAGTGGCTCCCACGGTAGTTTTATTGATACTTTCCTGAAACAAATTATGAGAAAATTAGCCGCAATGATGACTCTAACATTACGACGAGTTTTATTTACTGTTCAAAATTACACAGTTCAGGGTGAAGGTGTAAATATTGTGGAATTCTTGTATGCCATCAATACATGATCTCCATCCGGTGGGAAACTGAAGGTCGATGTTTTCCACTCTAATACAACTCTGGGTCGTTAAAGTTTGCATCAGGTAAATTATCCAGAAAGTGTTCTCAATCGCAAATTACAAACAATTGTATTTGCTTCGTGCACCCCTTGGACTACGACCGCGTCAAAGTATAAATTTGTCACTTTGGAGGCTCAGGACCAGCGATGTTGGGGGGGGGGGGTTTTTTTTTTGTGGTCGTCATCCTTCTTCCCAGAGTGGAAGGGCACTGAATTTTTTTTTGACTCTATAGAACACTTCCTCTACGTTCTTCGTAGAGTTTCTTATTTATTGATTTAGAGTTGTTTCCGTAGGCAAACAGGAGAAAGGAGAGGATATTTTTTGTAGGTTTACAAGAAATAATTCATAATACGCGGCCACTGCTTCTTTCACCCGAAGTCAAAGGAGCAGGGGTAAAAATAAAAAAGCTGCAGGAATCTATTCACGGTGGCCGCATACACACAAATAAGGTACAGAGAAAAGAAAGTGGCAACCACCTACCGGATGAAAAAAACCAAAAAAGCACCAGGAAAAAAACTGTTTTTTTTATTTTCAACAAGGATAACAATAAAAAGAACGAAAGCTTCAAGGGGAAATTTGTTTGATTCAACCAACCTACACGCAGTGAAACTCTTTCTGAAATCCATGATTGTACGTGAAATCGTGGGCATATTTTGAGGGCGGAAGCTCGGCTGGGACGTTTGTGATGCAGCATGTAACAATTATATTCTGTCCAGCCTCAACAGAAAAAATTATAGGGAACTTAAGTGTCTCAGGTGATTTGAAGGCGAAAGCCAACGATCGTCGAAGGCTTCTTCACTGCTTCATTATGTTTGCGGTGCCGCCCTGTTCGCCTGTCATGTGGCTCGCATCCGGATAATTCTTGTTTCATACTGACACGATACTGGGTTGGTCCTGCAGTGGCCCCACCTAGATGCGGCGTTTGGAGACGCGAGTCCAAATCCCATTCGCACCCAAAAAACGTTTTGTGTATATTTTATTTACTTATTTTATTTTTACACCGGCAGAAATTTGTCTTCATTCGTGTAGTCGCCACCAACTACGGTCACTTTTTGCGTTTCATGAGATATCCTAAAGCTTTCACGTGAAGAAGTATATCGATTTTTTTGCGTGTCTTCGCGAGATCATCTTTTTTTAATTTTGCATATTTTTACAAAGACATTCAAGAAATCTTGTTTTTTTATGCCCCTCCACATTAACGAAAACTTACATCTTTACTCCTAACTAGAACTGGCATGGCGAAAGAGGTCGAATTATTTTTGTGTTTCTCTTCTAACTGCTGTGAAAGTTCTGAATTGACGTCCAGAATTCAGCATTTGGGAGAGCTGCTGATTGAAATGTTAGGTGCGTCATGAAAAGGTGACGTTCAATGGCCGCGGTGTAGCCACAAATGGTACGAAAACCGTTTGTTTCTTAGGTACAAAAGAAATGACTTTGTGGCAATTCTCTAAAAGGGTATTACAATGTGAATGACTTTATTTTTTACGTTAGCCACTCAAAAAATCAATATGGAGCAAAAATAAATGACTGACCGTTGCAGTGAGGCACTTCCGCATACCTGACACGCCAAGAAAAGGTTTCGAGAAATCCTACAGCACGGCTGGCTAAACCATGGCCACTAATCTAAAACTTTGCCGAATTGCAAATTATATTTTCAGGGGGTCTCACGTTCAGCGCTGGAGCGAAACGTTAGAGGGCAAATCGCCGCGCTGGGATGAGCTCAAAACTTTCTCTGGGCTGCCATGCCCAGTCGAAGCTGGGCACGGCCGCCATCCCCTGTCAATGCTTGCTATGACAACCACATTTATCTTCGGGATGTCTTTTTGAGACATTGTACTTCGTACCGAAGCGATCACAACCTGGTGAAAACAAATCGGCTTTAACGAGCGCCTGCCGGGGTTGCTCACCTGTATTCAATAAATACCATCGGGTACGATACGGTCGCTGAAAACACGATGCGAAAATGTTGCAGGGTCATTCAGCGTATTCTTTCGCAAAAGCCTCTCTCTTGCCGAGGTTTATTTCCGAGCCTATCTCCTGCCTAAGTAGACTATAAACTACAACCTCGGCATCAGACTCACTGCAGCTACTCTTTTAACAATCATTCAAGCTATTGCTAAACTGCCACCACAGAAGGTGGAGGCCAACTAAGATTTCCGCGGGAAATTTCTCACACACACACCCGTTTGTTTCCTGTATACCCGTGCTATGCATCATAACCAACAGGAATTTACCAAGCGCGAAGCTCTTCTAACCATTTTTTTTTTCTTTTAAAGCAATATATGAAACAGTGCGTGCAAAGTTCTTCTTTTTCATGTTTTCTTATCCATGCTATAGAACAAAACACGCTGAATATTTTGGGGGTATTAAAATGAGAAATATACCCACGTTAAACCACGTGAAACCCAGCGGAACGCGTTAGCGCAGTGCTAGTTGATGTGAAATCGTTTTTGCGGACGGGATCCGGGGGTGCGTGTTCGATGGGCGCCGGCCGTGTGCGTGCTTTCGCCAGCATCGCCAAGAAACAACTTCGCATTAAACAACTCTTGTTTGAGCTCGCCGTCGATCCCGTATAATGCGTAAACTCCCCCCTGTGTGAATCGGCAAAAGACTGAGCACAACTGACCGAGATAAAGGCGAAGTAACTACGAGGGCAGGCCGAGAAAAGGAGTATATACAGCGGGGAAATGGGGATCACATGCCGCGCCAGCCAGTACAGTGGCGTCGGAAAGAACTAAAAAAAACGAAACAAGCAGCAACAACCCAGGCACGCGGAATGGGCGAGCATGGGCAGGTCGCTATCTATAAAGCCGGTCGTGGCCTGAAGAAGACCTTGAAGCGAAGGACAACCGATTTTTGTAGAGCATATTTTCTCTATGCCAAATGAAAGGGCATCACCTAAAACAAGCCAACCCGTGACAGTTCTTCTTATAGCGTCCTAGAACTTTTCAAATCGCAATTTCAGAGGTACCAGCCACACGTAGACCGCACAAATAAATGCTGGCAACCACGACAATGACCCGTGCGGCAACATACTTTCAACTGCACGTGACTGACGCCTGCCCCCCCTTCACCCGCACACTTTTCAAGAAGCGTCTCGCGCCGCCAAGGCGAACCGCGCTCACCTCCCAATTTCGCGACAGCCTCCTCCTTTGCTTTCTTATCTTTGCTTTCTCCTTCTTTGCTTTCTTTGGTTTCTTTGCCGAGCCCAGGGACGACCGCCAAGGGGCTGCGCGATAAAATTGGGCGATTGACACCCCAGTCCTAGAGGGCCACCACGATGGCCCGAAGGGATGCCACCCCGCCTGCGCTCGGGTGACCTCTATCCTCCGAACGGCATAAAGCCTCTGTGTGGTGGTCACTGACAAAGTTAGTAACTCAGTGGAACGACTTATCCGGTCTCCCGAACGCTGTTGTGACGCCTCTTGTAGAAGAACAATTGCGTTCACTTCTAATCATCCAGGAGAGCCGTTTCGCTTTTTTAAAAAAGAGGCAATGCCGCCCGACAGGCAACCTGCTCTGTTGGCAGTAAACTTTGTTTTGGAAAACACTGCTGCATTTTTAAGGACGCTTATGTGCATACTAAAAAGCATGCATGCAAGCTCGCGTGAGGTCTTTTATTTTCAGCGCTCGGCCCATCTCATGATTTGTAGCCACCACCGTAATGTCGCTATCACCGTTGGCATCGCGTTCATATACACGCGGAGACCGCCCATTGTTGATGCTTAAAACTGTCTCTCATCTTCCTCTTGCTTAGATCGGCAATGAGCATGGTCCTGTCCTCCAAAAAGAAAACAAATATCGCACTCTGTGCTTTAGGGGTGCAGTATTGCTGGCACATCTTCGTCCTGCTCAAGTATCCTCGCTATTTATTTTCAAAGTCGGCCCAGTTAGACATTGAAGGGGCCCATGGGCAAAGCGGACACACGGCAGCTGAAGTACGTGCCGAAGAAAGTGCTAAAATCAAACAATGAAAAGAGGTATCAGGCCCACGAGGCTATGTCGCAACGTGTAAAATGGGGCAGTCGTTGGAAGGCGTAAAAAATCTGAGCACCTCCCAAACCTTCAGAAGTGCTAGAGAATTAAGAGAGCTAAATCCAGGTATAAGCATTCCCCACATGGTTAAAAGAAAGCCTACCAAGGAAAGATCTACCTTGAGAGCGTTGGATTGTGGTGCTTCTCAAAAAAATTCTGCAGAAATTCAGAGTTATCTGCTTATGCGTAGCGCTCTTATGCCGCTCGTCTTGAGTGTGAGCTTTTACAGTCACATTTTTGGGGTTTTTCTAAATCCTGTCCGACCAGTTATCTCCATTTACGCTATTATAACGACTCGAATCTCCATTATTGTGGAAATGCAGGGTGTTATAAGTATACGGTTTGCCATTTCCCTGAATGGCTTAAGATTTTCCTGATTTTTTTAGTTTTTTCAAACTTTTGCCCGACTAATAATCTCCATTTACGCTGTACTAACGATTACGTTTGGAACTTTCGGAAAACTACATTATTGTGGAAATGCAGCGCGTTACACGGTTCGCAATTTTCCGTAATTTTTTTTTTGTATTTTTTAGTGCTTGAAAATTTATTTCTACCGATTATCTCATTTACGATAATACAAGTATTATAGTGCAACTTTGGCATTATTGTTGAAATGCAGGTCATTCTAGGGTTTGCCATTTTACGTATTTCTCTCGTATTTTTGTATTTATTTTTCTTTTTCAAAATTTGTTCCACCAATTGCATCCATTCACGCTATTATAAAGGCTACATGTGGAACTTTACCGAAATCTGCATTATTGTTGGAAATACAGGGTGTTACACGGATAGCGATGTTACCGTAATATTTTATATTCGTCTTAATTTTTTTTTCATTTTCGTTCAACCAATTATCTCCATTTCCGCTATTATGACGATTACAGTCGAAATTTTCGCCAAATCAGCATTATTGTGGATATGGCATGCATTGTACCTTTTGCCATTTCCCGAAATTTTTAATAGTTTTCTATTTTTTTTAGTTTTTCAAAATTCCGTCCTGTAAATTATCTCAATTTACCTTATTATATAGATTACTTTAGAAATTTCGCGAAATATGCATTATAATGAAAATGCAGGGCGTTACGCGGTTCGCCATTTTCCGCAGTTAATTTGTATTTCTCTTATTTTATTAGTTTCTCAAAATGTCTTTCGACCATTTATCTCCGTTTACGCTATTATAACGATTACAGGTGCAACTTTCGCGAAATGTGCATTATTGCGGCAATTTTTCAAAACATCATCATTTTTCAAAATTCGTTCGAATAATTATCTCCATTTACGCTATTATAACGACTACAGGTCAAAGTTTTCTGACATCTGCATTGGGTAGAATTGCAGGATGTTACACGGTTCGCCATTTTACGTATATTTTGTATTTTTTGATCATTTATATGTGTCAACATTTCGTGTGCCCGCGTATCTCCATTTACGCTATTCTAGTGATTGCAAGTTGAACGTCTGCAAAATCTGCATTTTTGTGGAAATGCAGGGATCGATTTACACGGCCCTGGCTGTGGGGATACCCGGCAAAGAATGCTACACATTTTTTTTAAAGAATGCTATTTTGCGTCTCTCTGAAGTGTTCAAAGCAAAACGGGGACTGCTATTGTAACACGATTTCTTGCTATTCGATCCTAAGCTTTATGAAGGCGCACAGGTGTTAAGTTTAGTGACAGCTACGTCACCCCTGACTCCGCCGTATATGTCTGTCTGGACTTCCTCGGAAGCTCAATAGAGCTGAGCAATGGGTGCGCTGAATATTGTGGGCTCGCCCGCGGAATGCAGGAAATGTTTATTGATGCGCACCCTCATTCTGAAAAATCACCATCTCGAAAAATGATAACGGCTGTTGGTCCAAGCATCACTTCGAAAGAGAACCGCATCGGCAAAACCTTGTGTATCTCGCCCGCCAAGCACTGACTAATTTTTCAAGACTCCGTAACAGAACTCGTTCGGATTCTTACGCAGTTAGTGACCATCGAGATCGAGAACCCGGCGTGCAGTGATGTGTTGAGCCACTGACCGTTGTCTCTCATCCCCGTATAACCCAACCGCGTTTCGCGTTTCAGAGCACGACCATTGCGACTCGCTTCGCGTATGGAGGGAAAGGCGCAACCGGTTACGAATGTATGCCAGCGCGATATCGTTCCGTCGACAGAAGCACTTTTTGAAGAGGCCCGTACAGCTGTGCTTGTGGTGTAGTGGTCATCACATCCGCCTAACACGCGGAAGGTCCCAGGTTCGATCCCTGGCAGGCACACGCATATTTTTTATTTATTGCTTTAGGGGGTGTAGGGGCGCTAAAATGAACTTAACAGTCCCATCAGCAGTGAAATATTCGGCCCGCGCGGCCATGTTGGTTTAACAGTTCCCGGGACCTCCGTTGCCTCCATTCTTTCGTTTAAGTTGACGGCGGTTTAAGATTAGGTGACCGTAACTTTATGCAACACCTCAGGGTTTAGGTCGCCCCCTGTGTTCGCAGCCCTACTTTTTTCGATATATTCAGTAATACTCGGTATATTCGGTATATTTTTTCGGTAATACTCGGTATGTTGTTTTATTCTTGCGTTATCGTACCTCCTAACTCACTATAAGAATCGGGGTGTAATTGACGACAAGGGCACCTGTCTCGCTTCCTCTTTGCTTACCCTTGCGAAGGTCCAATAACGAAACCTGGAGGGGTAAAGGCTTTCCATAAAACGTACGCATTCCCGATCGCAACTGGGGCGACATGTGCCACGGCGACTGGTAACGCTGGAATCCGTACCGAAGTATGTCAGTGAGAATGTGTGCATTCCGCAAAGATGCCTTTTTAAACCGAATAGCAGCTGTGATTGTGGTGTAGTGGTAATCACATCCGCCTAACACGCGGAGGGTCCCAGGTTCGTTGCCTTGCAGGCATAAAATTCGTTGTATGGTTGTTTGGATTATTAGGTCTCACTCAACTCCATAAAAATGATTAGAACTTGTTGGAAAAATAATGTAAGGATGTTAAACCTAAAGAATGTCTCCAAAGCACTGATTCATACCTCTTTATGTAATTTTTTCAAATCTCATTGCCATGATCCGCATGTTCAACAGGGCGCCCAGGATTCTACATATTAATTAAATAAAACGGCAACCGGTTAACTGAAATTTTCACTCGTTATACAAGGTTCATTTGAGGCAATTCTGTAAGCCTGGCGGCAGCGGTTAGGACACGAAAAAAGCTGCATCTTTAGTATTTTGTTGGAGTAATATTTAGTAGGTATTTTAAGTACATTATTCATTACAAAGAAAACGTTGTGTCCTCATTGTCACAACATCTCCCAGCGTGCGAAAGCATTCAACTATAAAATAAACCGTTCTTCGACCTTCATTGCATCTTTGCGTCATGCTTTTGTGATGGCATACGAAAATGTTGCCAGTATGATACATGATTGCCTTCTTTACCCTGGCCGCAAGCAAAGTTGTGCAACCTCATGATGTCAACGTGAACCTCAAATGAATGACTTCAACGGGCCATATATACTTCGGGGGAAGTCAAACATTGTAGCCTGCTGTTTGAGCGAGAACAATGTTTTAGACCTGAACTTCAAAAGATAAGTTTTGAGGTTGAGTAAGCTTTGACCCCCAACTGGGGAATAAATGAGGTCAAACAGCAGTGGTCTTTCTCATCCGTGATGATGCAGTATTTTGCCATTTTATCTTAACTTATGATGAGCGTATTATAAGATTATCGCGTAGCTACGCATGCACGTCACAGCATGCGCGTACTCATGAACGCAATCGACTTAATCAAAGTGAAGGATGCGAGAAAGTTCCATGGTAGTAGTTATTCACCGCTAAAATTTACCCGAGCTCTTTGACGTTCCTATAAAAGCTTTTTTCTTGTTTTTAAGTGCAGAGCATGTTTGGCACTCGCCTAGTCGTCGTTGCTCGCTAGCTAGACCCAAGTAGAGAAACATGGCGTTTCGTTGTAGCGCTGTCGTCGCAGCGTACCCCAGAGGCTTCGAAAGCAAAGCGGTTTATATATTCATAAGCGTTCGCAACTCGTGAACCGCTGGCGCTTGTAGTACATCTCCCCGTTGTTTAGCCCGAAGAAAACTATAGGTACATATGAAGCAAAATATGCGTAATTAACCGGCAGCGCCCGCGTTCATTTAGTTAGGAACGCTCGTTGGGTTGGTTTTTACGATTGCAAGCGAAAAAAGCGGAAGCGAAAGAAAAAAAATGGCGGGTTCAAAATGCCGCAGAAAGGCTCCCGCAGCTCAAGAAAAAAATGGCGCGCTCGAAATGACGCTGAAACGTTCCATCCGCGTAAGAAAAAAATTACGCGTTCGAATTGACGCAAAACAGCCCAGCATACGAAACTAAAGCAAGTACAAAAAGCGCAGAACTCCCGCTGGCGCAGTTTCAGGCCGTGGGCGCGCGAGCACTATGAAGTCGGGAACTTTAAATTGAATGGGGTGGTAGCAGTGAGCGGATAACGGCGGTACAGCACGTCATGAAGAATCACTGCTCTGCACTTCCGAAAGCTGTCACATTGAGTGCAACGCTTTATTTTTTATATAGATATACACGTTGGGCTATTTCGTTGAGAAGCCGAATACATATCTACGCCGTGTGCAGTAGATGGGAGACTGCGGTGATTAAAAAGGGGAGATTTCAAGAATACATGGTCCATTCCTATATGTGTGGAAGTTACTACATTTTAGGCGGTAGTAATAAAAGGGATGTGAACTGACGACTCAACTCATGAGCCTCATTCCCCATCAGCTGTAAAGCCTTTCACAGGGTTGTCAGGTCAGCAATACAGCAGAGTGTGCTAAGAACTTGTGGGCCCGCAGGGCCCCCACTAAAATTTGAACTCGCCAACGCATAAAACTAGTAATATATCAAGCGAGGGGAGCTTAGTTGGGCTGATAGGGGAGCGTCAAGGTCGTAAACGGGATATTGCAGGGCCAAGCGAGCCTAAAGGAGCAGGTGAGGGTATAAGAAAATGAATACTGGGCATATTCTGAGCAAGCGAACAGAGGACTGAGCGCGGGGTGGGGTTCTTGGTACACAAAGAGATAACAAGGAATGCCAGAGAATTCTGCAGCTTTCGCGACAATGTCGTTCTCGTTGTCAATAAGCAAAATAACAGGTTCAAGTTAAGCAGCGCAAGTTTACGCACAACGTCTAGCTACGAAAGGGTTGCGGTTAAGAAGCATCTTGTTGAACAGCGCGAATAGGGACAAAAATAAGAAAGAAATGAACAGGACAAGCGCTGACTTACAACAGGATTTATTTCTTCACTTCTTTCTTATTTGTGTTCCTGTTAGTTCGCGCTGTTCCCCAAGATGCAAGTACACCAACTCGCCCAACTGGCCACCTTGCTACTGTCAAGAAGGTCTACGAAATTGTCGAATGCGCAATGAATAAAGTACAGACCCAGCGCACTACTAAGATGGGAGACCTCAGCGCAAAGATGGGAAAGAAGTAGATCAAACTGGGAGAAGCAGGACCAAGAAGGAAACATCTGTATCCACCAATTCCCGTCGCACTCTCGGAAAAAATACGCCACAAATAACATCAAACGCAACGCATCCAAAAACCTCTCACACCTTAAAAGCTCGGTTTGTGGAGTAGAACTCAGCTTGATTGCATCTAATTGCTACACCTGAAGTGGTGGCTGTAATAAGCATACTTGGCAGGTTTTTTGCCTGAGTTAGTCATTTAACCGCCGCAAATTTATGTGCCATTATATAAGTACGAAAATACCGGTGCTTGTACGACTAAATGTAGGTTAACCATATCAGACCGGTGAAGGCAATTACTGCTTATAGTGAAGACAGATATCCGAAGTAAACAGATGGGGCATTGCAAACACCGGAAAAACACCAGATGTGGCACACTCTCTCGATATAAAACCAGGCTGCAGTGAGAAGCATCTGAAGTCCCTGCTCCTTTGACGGGTTCTCTTCGCGCGTGTATTTCTCACAACCCTCCTCCTTGGGCGAGAGACTAGCGGCCTTAGGAACGACTTGCCGTGGCCTACGTCGGAGTTTCCCGGCAGCCCGACCTTCGGGCTAACGACCAGTCCAGCGGCGAAAGGAGATGATGACCGCACCAGCACGTGTCTCACTGCCGCAGTATATAAACCTTGCTGCGTCGGTGCCCATCACACACTGACAACTTCAGGTTGACTGAGTTTCATTGGAGCAACAACTGGTGAATTTTTTGTGTGGCCTTTACTACTGGAAAACGAAAATTTGTTGCAAAGGAAGTGCCGTTATCTTGATGTTGCCACAGCAGATGATAATGGGTGTAGATACATTACGGACCGATTTTTGAGACACTAGTCGATAAAGAAAAGGATGTCGTTATCACACTTTTGTGTTAGTGTTCTTGAAACATTCTTTTTAACATTAACGCTAGTGTGTAACTTTTGTCAAAAAATTATGGCGTACGGTGACACCATGGAAAGCTCACGAAAAAAACCAGATTCATTTGAAAAAAAACATCACCAGGCCTTTCTATGTAAGGTATTTAAAGTCGCGTTAGCCCTGTCCTTTGTTTGCAACAGCAATTCCTGATTCCCTGTTCTTCCGTATGTTAACAGAGGCCACATAACTTCAAAGGACCAAGACGTGTTTTTAGAGTTCAAGGCGAACTATTTGTAATTATATTATTAAACAGTACCTGATGGGCTATGCACGCATCCAAAGTTGCTCCTTTTACAGTATGCGAAATATCTGGCTTGGGGAAGGAGGCGATTTAAAAAGTTAGTAACTTTTTTAATTAGTAACGACTATTAACCAACTGTCTGGCGCAGTTTTTCTGTTTCCCGAAGTGTCAGTCCAACCAAAGCTTCGGCTTGCATTTTCATTATGCGGTGGTGGTTGCACCTTAAGCACTTTTTTGTTGGAATGCTTTACCCTTCAGCGATAATACTTTCAAGCATTCCTCCAGAAACTTTCTTCGGAAGGGAGACGGAACCGACTTGTCATAACATCCCAACGGTTACAACCGAATGCCAAGCACAACATAGAAGTCGTGCTTTTAATTTGGTACCTTTCAACGCATCCCATTAGCATAGGGATTTCCGCAGTGTGGCAGCAGTCTACGGTTTGTATTCGCAGAAATCGCCAATTTACTTTTTATGAAAGCCAAATACAATTTGCACGCATGAAAGGTGGTCCTAAATGTCCATGCGAGCTCACAACGCTCCCATACGGCGCCAGCCAACACGTCGTTCTGCGCCGTACTCAAACAGCTACGTAAGACATTTGCACAGGTTCCTAATATGTCTGTTTTTGTTCACATGGTTCCGGCAGCCAACATGATCGCCGTGAGTAGCAAGTCCCTCCTCGTCGCCCTCGTGGTGCTGGCCGCCCTGTGCAGCCTGGCAGCCGCCAAATTCGGCTACGGCGGATTCGGACGAGGATACGGAGGCTACGGAGGCTATCGGCCGTGGGTTCGGAGGCTACGGAGGCTTCGGACGAGGCTTCGGAGGATACGGCGGCTATGGCCGCGGATTCGGAGGCTATGGCGGCTACGGACGTCGCTTCTACGGCTAAATAAAGCAGAAGAGATTTTTAATGCCCATCCTGACGTCAATCCAGAGGCTCACGCACTGTTTCAACCCAAGTGATCAACCCACCGACATTATTTTGCATCCAATAAATTAATTCATGTATCCTAATGCAATGGTCCTGGATTGTTCTTTCGAGTTATACAGACAGAATGCGCGAATACGACACCACCGAGGAGTTTGTTGCTAAAAACATCTTGCCAGCCTCTTGTTATATGGTCAAGCCGCACTGTTACGCTGCGGATAAACTATAAAAATTCTTAGCTCTGAAATTCTTGCCCCACCACCTGTAATTTCTGTCCTTTTCCTGGCACCCTATATCAACAGGTATGGGAGTGTCAAAAAACCCCGCACCTCCCCCCAACCCCACACCATCCTATGAGCAGTGGATGGCTTGCCTGACTAGACCGGACCTAAGGATCCAGCAAGACCTGGTGACGAGGGCCCGGACTGCCAGCCGCAGCCAGGGTATCCTGGACTAAGGATGCCCTCCACCGGGCGGGCGCCCTAACATCTGCGCCTCATGCTCGCAAATAAAGATTTATCAATCAACCAAATTGCCTCTGAAACGGGACAACAACGTCAAGAATACACATTTACCTGTAAGTATTTTCTTGCAACAAGTTTTGTTTTACGGTTTTAAAAGTCTACATTACCCGGTACAGCCAGCTTAAACGGTTCTAATTTCAACTACCATGTGCATATTTCGTTAAAGAACAATTTAGATAAGCAGGGAATCGAATACATAGCCCAGGAGTGCTGCTTAGAGATGGCTCAAAAACAATTCCCCAAGGAAAAAATAAATAAATAAGTACGCCGTATTGTTGTATATAAGACAACGAACTACACTCAAAGTAACTGATGGAGCATGGAAAGAAACTTTCTGGTCGTATGGGGTTTATTTCTCGCTGCTCAAGTTGTGAGTCAGGCCGCCTTACGCAGGAGGATGAAGCTATTTCCTGTTATCTGGGCCGTAGTGCAGTGACCGTGCGCAGCTATGTTTGCCCGGCAACAGAGTGTACGACAAAGCCGCCGATCCCCAAAGGGCTGTTTTTCTGCTCTGCTCTGAGGGCGTGCAGTTTTTCGCTGTGCTGTTGTGTTGGAATGCCGTTTGGCGTTTCCATGTTTTTTTTCGGCGCAATTTATTGTCGCCTGCCCTTTTTATGTTTACATCGGTATGCACCGTGTATGGAAAAAGGCGACTTGATTTTTTCAACATTGCAAACGTGAGGAGTTAGCTCATCAACTTTAAAGAATACGCTGTTGAAAATGCAGGTTTCCAAGTTTTCATGAAGTTGTGACTGACATTTGGCACTAAACGAGAAAAAACTACTTTCCTTCGTGTTTTCTTTGAAGCTGCGTTCTGGAGCTTTTTGAGAACATAATATTTTCACCTGCCGCGATGCATTTCAGCCTCCAGATTTTCCATATTCTCCTTTTCAACATGGCGGGCTTAGCTAACGTCGGACCAGCTGACGAATCAGTTGGGTTTGGTGACCCTGGCTAGCGACATCCTCTACGCTTATTAATGCTGAGTTTTAATAAACTTTTTTTCACCTCCGCCTCCTCGCGCGCTAGTAATAACAGAGCTGTTACGGCATCATGCGAGCCGTAGGCGACATCCGAGGCCACAAAACCCAGTACGAATACAAGAGAAGCGGTCACCTTACTCTGCCAGCGGCGCGGAGGTTTTTCGGCGACGATGCGTACGCGGGAGCCAAAAAGAGAGGTGCCAGTCACGTGCCCTGCCAAAGTCATGAGCGTCCCCTGGGCTCTACGCACCCGAAAGATGTCGATGCACACTGCACAACCGTAATTATTATGAGAAGCGCGGGAATACAATTTTAGAACGTTACACAGACGCTCTGAAGCAACTAGCATCCTTAGAGCCTCAAAGCTTAGTAGGCTTAGTAGACTTAGTAGACTCAGACAAAGCTTAGTCCGACCAAGCGACTGCGTTCGCATTCCTGCTTCTTCGATTATGTTATGTAATGGATCGTCCATACTAAAGTCCACAACCAGAGGCCACTAACCCCTTCACTGCTTGTGGTAATCCAACACCAAAATCTAGAAGACTGGTGAGCGTCGGTACCATAGAAAAGCCACGGTGCCGCGCGAAGCCTGCGGAGCGTAAGCATGAAGACACTAGGCGTGGGCAACTTCACAGTGACACTGAGCCCGAAATCGCGGGTTCGCTTCCCGGCCGTTGCGGCCAGTTTTCTGATGGAGGTGAAAAAGTGAAAACGCCCGTGTGTTTGATATTTGGGCCCACGTTGAAGGTCAAAATTACTCCGGAACCATCGACTACGGCGCGCCTCATCGACTCTGTAGGGTCGGTGCGTTTAACCCCCCTAATCTATCAATCAACTTCACAGTGACAGAGACAGCATAAATGTTTTTGATCATCAGTTGTGCTAACGACGAGTGGTTACCAGCGTTTCGAGTTCGACGACGACCTCGGCTGCTCGTTCAGAAAGTCCTCGTTGGGCTGGAGAATCCGAGCTGCCTTACGCCGCCTCCCAGTGCTCTTCAGAAGAGATGAGAGGGAATGAGCTGTGACGGCAATTGCCAACTTATATGAGAAACCATCTAGGGGGCTCCGCAGTCGAGGCGTTGGAGAGAGGGAAATATAGAGGTATAAATTGCATGTGGTCTGGTATTCATTTGGGGATGGCGCCAGTATCGTTTTTACATATTAGAGAGGGACCAGTGGGCTGTGGTGTAGCGCCGGTGAGAGATGCGGTAGTGGCAGGTAATTTGCTGGAAAGTCAAATTGCTGTAGCGCGTCGATCGGGTTTCATGAAAAAGGGCCCGACACGACTCAGCTCGGATGCACAGCTCTCGACCTGCAAGGATAGCAGCTTCATTTTCATCCATTCCCTCATGGGCGGAAGTCCAAATCCCCTCCATGTGGGAAGTGAGAGGACGTTTGAGAAAGTTTTTGAGAGCATGGGGAAATATTCCAGCGAACGAACGTTAATGAGACATGCCCCGGACAGTTCAACATAATATGCTTGGTTTTTCATGCTCGATGAGTGGCGTCATGGATAGGGGAATAAAATTGCTCTTTTAATCCTCGGACGCCCGATCATATTTTTTCAGTTAAAAAGGGTGCTTGGGGACGTCTGGCTCGGCAGTGCAAAAAATGCTGCGGTGAACTCGAGCTGGCGGATACGGAATGTCTGGCACGGGACAAAGATAAACAAGAGATCGAAATAATAAAAAACTTACAATAACACATAATATGATAACTATTACGTCAGCGAGCCTCCTATTAGCCTACTACCCACTCAAATACCATATTACGACGTTACGTGTGCACAGAGACTTTCTTGATAGGTTCATTTTCCGTGTGTGTTGCTCTCTATCAAACTTGGAACTACTGTCGTTCATTACTTTTAGCCGTAGCTTAGGTGTGCAGACGTAACTATATCCCTCGGCTTGAATTTAATTCACTTGTTATCGCTTTATCGAGGTGGTTTTATTCTGTCACTGACTTTGTTTTTATTTTTGGTCAAGCGCTATGGTACGTTGTCGAATGTATTATAGCTTGTTTGATTTATACCGTGGATTTCTTGTCTGCTGCCTAGCATTCTGTTTGGCCCTAGTTTATGGGTTTGTTTCAGTTTTATTAATCCAAACGCGATTTTTGCTACGGCAAAAGAGTTGTCTTGTAAGTACATCGGATTGCGGCTGTTGATAGTGGAAGATTTATACGTGCTTCGTCACGTCTTGGAAGAATAAAGTTGGGAGTCCTGCTCACGTCTTGTTACTTTTGTGTATGCTTGCCCAGTATTTGTCTTTCCCAGAATGACCTAGTTACTGCTTCGCGTAAACTCATTGAAAGCTGTTACCAATCCCTGCGTTTCAATAGCAGCCACATTAAACATAATAGTGTCGGCACCCCCCCCCCACACACAGTGTTCTGGCCTATGAAGGTCAACAACTAAACACAGAGCTCACACTGAAGCTGCCCTATTCTGTGTGATACCAACGCTACTATGTACAGGGCGACCTTCACCAATTAAATACCGAATTTGAATCATCGGACAACACTCAAATTTATGGTTGAGCGAATTCAGTTTTTCGTTGGTATTAGCAATGTCGTAAAAATGTTTTACAATTTTTCGGTAGGGGCAAGACGCAACAATTCCAGGGGTCGTATTTGTGGGCACACTTGGTTGGGGCTTTCAGAAGTTTGTTGCACTCGGGTATATCACCGAAGACGCTATTTGTCACACCTTTGATACATTTTTGTCCAAATTTTAAGGGTTTAACGCGCCGAAGCTACAACTGAGGTGTAACAGGTGCCGTAGGTCAGGGATTCGGAATAATGTGGCCACCTGGATCTTAACGCACACTAAAATCTTGGCTCGCGCACTTTCTTGCTTTTCACCACCACCAAGAAATCGGTCGCCGTAGCGAAGAATAGGAACCGTGTCCACATGATCAGGAGCACAACGCCGTATACTGTGAGCCACCTGAATCACGTTTGTTTTTCCTTCCTTGGAGAGCCCATATGAGCTTGCGGGAGTGCACAACAGTACATTTGTTATTAAACGGAAGCTTTCTTTCTCTCACTGACGGCGTCTGCGCACACCATAAAATACACTGCAGGAAAACAAACTTTCTCTGACAATCATGATGGTCGTAGGCGAAGGAAGAAAAAAAGCGATTCCCGTGGTCGGAATCATACTTGAGTCCCTCGCGTTATGAAATCAGCGTATTTTCAATGCGCCATTCTGCCACGGCTGAAGCAGTTGGGATTTGGGGACTAGTGCATGGACATCCAAACTTACACATAAAAATTATGCCCCCCCCCGTCTCCCCCCCCCCTCCCGGAATGACCAAGACGTGAGTTGAACGCGAAATCAAATGGTGAAGAGTCAAAGCTGCTGTGATAAAAAGTTCAAACTGCGAGTAAGTTAAAGTCCACTGCGAGTAAGTCAAAGTCCAAGCTCAGCAAGTCTAGGTGTTTCCAAACTCAAACTTCAACCAAAGAATCCCTCAAGGGAAAGGTTCGCGTTCAACCATCGTCGTCGTTACATGGAGGGGGGGAAGACGTTTATTGTGGATTGCACATAAAGAAGTACGATGACAACTTTGAGTAAATTGTCTACTAGAAATAGCTGAGAATAAGTGCAGTCACCGCTTCTGCATGTCCTTTTGGTAGGAGCAGAAACAAAACTTTAATTACATGAATTCACGCCCGCAAATATGCAAAGATATGAAGCTTTAAATACAACTAACCGGCTCGCATAAGAAATCTCATACCTTGACTCCTCGAGGTGTCAAAAAGAACCTATTTTTATCGTTTGTGTATATTTTAATTACATATGTTTACACGTGAATTGGTGACTACAATGAGCACACTTGGCAGAGCTGCTGCTTCAAAATATCAATACCTCTCTAGATAAATATAAGGTTAACCATTCCGAACCGACAAAGACCCGACTCAGCGGGTTGTGAAGGGAGATATACCGCATCATATAATATCGAAGAAGACATTGGAATCTCGGAATCCTCAGATCCTAGTACACATTCTCGGTACGGAAACACAACGTATGGAGAAGGATCTCTGGTTCCTCTCTCCCTCGTTCCCTCCACCATCGTTGGCGCAATGGTGACACTCGTCCTCCGGTGTGCGACTACCGGCGCCAAGAAGTACGCGTCGCGGTGTGGGCCGGGCTTTCCCGGCAGCCCGACCTTCGGGCTAACGACCGGGCTAGCGGTGAAAGGAGCGGATGACCGCACCAGCACGTGTCTCGCGGCCGCAGTATATAAGCCCTTGGAGCTCCTGCATCCAACACACATACAACTCTTTCCGCAGTAGTCTGAGCTTCTTTGGAGAAACAACTGGTGAGTGTTTTGGATGCCTGTAGCTCTAAAAAAGCCATGTTTGCCGCCGTAAAGAATTGCTAGATTACGTACGAAGAGCTGGGAGTACGTGATAATATGTGCTATAGACATTCCCATATGGCGAGACGCATGTCGTTATTATAATGATTGCTGGGCTGTCTTAGGTAGTGTCTTTTTTTTCAAACAATGATGAACTCCCTATGCATTGGTCGAGCTCCTTCCCTGCAACAAGTTGTTCCGGGCACTTCGTGTAAACTCTTAGAAGTTTTGTGTTGAGAATGAAGGAAGTAAATTATAAAAAAATTGGTGACGAGGCTTGTCCTGTGGAGTACATAGATTAATTGGGGCTCTGTTGCTTGTCTTTAAGGGAAATTTGTGATTTTCTTTGTCAAGTTTTCATTATCCAAAACATAAACTCTATGCTACGCAAAGTGCTCTTAGTTCAAGGCAAACTCATTGCCGCTGCAGTTAACACGCCGTGACCGGGCGTGCAGCGCTTATGGAGTCACTTTTTTGGTTGATTGGAAACGTATCTTCTTCGGGATGGGATGCAGCTCGTTGAATGCGGTAAACTTTTGATTGAACAGCGAGCCTGAATGAACAATTTTTTACATTGTAGAGTGTTTATACTACCGCAAGCAGCATCCTAGTCAGAATCACCGACTTACATTTCTATTCTTTGCAGCTGTGGAGATACACGCACCCCAAGCATTAGTTTTCTCGTTAAATGGTTTAGTATTTTCTGATAATATTTATAAGTATTGCCATAAAAAGCCACGTGGGAAGCGTAGGGGGGTGCGGATATCCGATTGGCAACCACCTGAATTACTATCATGCACCCGAAGTACCGAAATCAACTCTTTGTATAGTATACCCATTTGTGCATTGAAATAGTTTTTTCAGTAATTTCCCCGCTGTGGGCTGCGGCCACGGGTTGAATATCGCAGACATGGCCAACTTACATATAGTGAAGGCAAAATAAAAGTTTTCTGCATAAGTTGTGGTGCCAAATGGGGAGGATAAGATTGAAGGACGAAGCTGTTGTTCATGGCAGCCCCACTAGTCTCTTATCGGAAAAAAAAAACCTTGACAAGTTTCCTAATATATCTTTTTGTGGCACGGTTCCCGCAGCCAACATGATCGCCGTGAGCAGCAAGTCCCTCCTCGTCGCCCTCGTGGTGCTGGCCGCCCTGTGCAGCCTGGCAGCCGCCCAGTTCGGCTACGGCGGATTCGGAAGAGGATACGGAGGCTACGGCGGCTATGGCCGCGGGTTCGGAGGTTACGGAGGCTACGGCCGTGGATTCGGAGGCTACGGAGGTCACGGCCGCGGATTCGGAGGCTACGGCGGCTACGGGCGCGGCTTCTACGGCTAAACGAAGCTGAAAATACAATGCCTGCCACCACTGCCACTGACGGCGCACGCTCTGTTTCAAGTCATGTGATCAACGCACTTACGCTGTTTCCCATTTAATAAATTATTCCAGTTACCTACCCAATCCTCCTGAACCGTTTTTTGTTGTTGTTGTGCAGATAGTGTGCGCTAATTCGCCAGGAACGATGTCTTTGTTGCCTAAAGCGGGAAGGCGTGAAATTGGGTAACAAGAAATCAGCATCCGACTATAGAGCGTCGCCATAACAAGGCAGCGACAAAACACTGCGGGTATTCGGGTCCACTAAGGGAGCAATGATATGCTGTTTTAAGCAGTGTACGACATTTTTGAGTGTACAGAACACTTTCTTTAAGTTTCACTTACGGATTCGTTTATTTTCGTTGCTTTTAGCGTTGTTTCCGTAGGCAACAGGAGAAAGGAGTGAACATTTTTTGTAGGTTTGCAAGAAATAAGTAAGAAAACGCGGCCACTCCTTCTGTCAGTGGAAGTCAGAGATGCAGGGGTAAAAACAAAAAGCTGTATGAATCTATTCACGCTCGCACGCAGCATACACAAACGTAAGGTACTCAAGAAAATTAGGTGGCTACCACCTTGAAATGTTGGGCGGAAAACAGGTATTTCGCGTTTTTATTTCAACCAGGGTAGCATTGAAAAAAATACAGAGCTTCTCCGGAGGAATTTGTTGTGATGCGACCAATTACAGGGTAAAACGCTTTCTGAAATCGATGATTGGACGTAATATTGTGGGCATATTTTGAGAGCGGAAGCTCTGCTAAGGACATTTGTGATGCAACTTGTAACATTTATATTCTGTCCAGCGTTTACAGAAAAATTTATAGGGAACTTAAATGTCTCAGGTGAAGGCGACAGCCAACGATTGTCGAAGACTTCTTCACTGCTGCATTGTGTTTGGCAAGGCCGTCTCGTTCGCCTGTCATGCGGCACGCATCCGGATAATCCTAGTTTCATCCTGACACGATACTGGGTTGGTGCTGCAGTGACCGCACCTAGATGCGGCGTTTGGAGAAGCGAGTCCAAATCCCATTCGCACCCAAAAAACGTTCTGTGTATATTTTATTATTTTATTTGTACACCTACCAAAACTTGCCTTTATTCGTGTAGTCGCCAGCAACTACGGTCACTTTTTGCGTTTGATGAGATATCTAAGGCTTTCACGTAAAGAAGTGTGCGGAATTTTTCACGCGTCTGTGCGAAATATTCTTTTTTTCTATGTTTCGTATTTTTCCGAAGAAAACATGCAACAAAACTTGCTTTTTTTCATGCCCCCCAAATTTCATGAAAACTTACATCTCACACACAACAAGAACTGTCCATGGCGAAAGAGTTCAAATCGACCAATAGAACCTATATTTGTACTTTTTTTGTAATTTTGCTCTGAATTGACGGCTACGATTCGGCACTTGGGAGAGCTGCTGATCGAAATAACACACGTGTCAATGCAGGGTACTCTTGAATGCCCGCAGCGTCCCCCCGAACGGAACAAAAACCGTTTGTTTCTTAGGCAAAAAAAAAAAGAATAGAATTTGGGGCAATTGTCTAAAACTGTATTAGACTGTGAATAACAACATATTATTAAGCTTGATCACTGAAAAATCAATGGGTATGTCTCGTGCCACGGGCGTGGTACGAGACGCGCCCCCGTCGCGGTAACTGCTGCCACGCAGAAGTGACGTCAAGCTAAAGTAATCCCGTGACTTCCTGTGACGTTACAAAATAAACGTCATATTAACGTCATTTTATCATGCCGCTTTTTTGTGCTAACGACGACGGCAGCACTGTGTTCACGTCTTGTGTTCCGAATCTTCCGGTGTTCTCCGCCCGTGGTTCGAATGACAGGCCTGACGCATCGTCACGTCCTTATCTCCCTGTACAGCGGCTGCCTCGCGGCGCTTTTTTCTTGTTGGGAGGTGTGCTTGGAATTGTTTAGATTGGGTGTTTTTCGTGAACTTGCTGTTGCTCGCCTTAGTAAGCATAACGCATCCTTTTGTGCATGCTGCTTCGCCGCGCTTTTTACATGCTCCTAGAACTGTCGTGTTGTCGCTCAATATTTTGTAAGCTGCTTGTTGTCTTGCAGTTCGCGTGCCATCGGCTTCACGCGCCTGCATTCGTTGACTACTTGTGCTTCGCTTCTTCTATGCTAAGCCTTGTGTTCTGACTCTGGTGTTGTTGCTTAACGATAAAACGTGGGGATCAGTAGTTTCCATCGCGTCGCGCCGTGACTAACCAGGTAGCTGTCTTTGATGACATGACAACGCGAGCGACGCAGTGTCAGCGTGTGCACGAATCGAGTGCCGTCAGGTAGCGCATGGCATCACCGAACTCAATCCGACCTCGCATGTAGCTTCTGGAATTTTTTTCGCGGGGCAGTACCGCTATCGCCGAGAAGTGTATCCTGACTACTCCGCGGAAACGGTCTGTGCACGCGGCGCTGCAGAATCCGTGCAGGGAGCGCAGCTTCACTTCCGTGGGTGGAGCCCAACTGCCCGTCCAAGGACATCTAGTCAAGATACCGCTGAAACCATTCGCTGACTCGCTGGCTTCTTGTGCAGGGAGGCTCAAGCTCCAACTGCGCAAGCATGAGAAAAGTGCAGCCGATAAGATCGCCGTGTGGGCCAAGTTTGGCACTTCGTCTAAATAGTCCTTTAAAGTCTGGTGTGCATAAGGTTAACACGTGACAGTTCAGTTATTGTTCATCTAGGTTCAAATTTGTTGCTTCGAGTACCATCGTGCTTTCAAATTGAAAAGTCTTAATGAAACTGATAGGCAAGACTTAAAATGAGCTGCGAATTTTAGCAAACTGTAAGCAGCCACTATTGAAAGCATCACGAAACAGATTTGTAACGTTTTGTCTACCTTGAAATTATCCACAGAGCGAACGCGAACTGCCAGCTAGCAATTTTGATGAAAAGTTCTTATCTGCTCAAATGGATGTAAAGAAGTGGCAAAGGATGGATAGGATAGCCCTTCACCCTCGCCAGTTGATTGTCTGCTCGCACCACAGGATTTTGTTCACAATTACTGCTTGGCTTTTATTTCCCTTACCTTTGCTCCAGTGCCTTTTGCGTCCTTTACCCTGGTTAGGCAACAAAACTTCCTCTTGCATCTGCTTTGAGTATGTATTTTGATAGGCTCGTTCCTTCTTTACTCTTGTGTTTGGCTTGGTTGGAATTGAACATAACCAGCCACAATACTTTCATTCACTCTCAGCAGGATGGGCTAATGATGATGAGAACTTATCTCGGAGGC
Organism: Haemaphysalis longicornis; assembly: GCA_013339765.2. Lineage (NCBI taxonomy): Eukaryota > Metazoa > Arthropoda > Arachnida > Ixodida > Ixodidae > Haemaphysalis > Haemaphysalis longicornis. The sequence continues at coordinate 38,334,021 of CM023451.1, forward strand.
TTGCAGTCTACGCACAAATTCCAAGTGTCTGCGACATATATATGCCCATCCCAAGCACTCTTCAGAATTCAACTTGACACTAATGCCTGTATTCGCAAATGGTGAAGTGTGCTTAAGCGTCTGCTGTCCAAACCTTTGGGGTAGTGAACAGGAAGAGTTTCCAATTGTGAAAGGATGTTTCACATTCTATTGCTTTGTAACTCCGCACTGTGTTGTAAACTGGTTTGGAAAATTGCTCAAGCGAATTTACTTAGTGGTAAGGGGCATAACAAAATGTCCCGAATTTTGTTCACAACGGTGCAAGTCTCGTCAGAAGCCAGCTGCTAGAAAACAGATTCAGTTTACAGATACAGATAATGATACAGATACAGAAAACAGATAGTTTTTTTTTTATTTTAGTTTTTCAAAGTTTTGTCGGACTAAATATCTGCGGTTACCTTGTTATAACGATTACATTTATAACTTTCTGGAAATCTGCATTATTGTGGGCATGCAGCGCGTGACATGGCTCGCCAGTTTCCGTAATTTTTTATACTTCTATTTTTTTAGTGTTTCAAAATTTCTTTCCACCAATTATCTCATTTGCGCTAATACAACGATTAAAAGTGCAACATGCTCGAAATCTGCATTATTGTGTAAATACAGTACGGTTTGCCATTTTCCGTATTTCTTTAATACTTTTGTTATTTATTATTTTTTCAATGTTTGTTCGACAAATTGTTTCCATTGACGCTATTATAACAACTACAGGTGGAACTTTCCCGAAATCTGCATTATTGTGGAAATGCAAGGTGGTGCATGGTTTGTGATGTTCCGTGATTATTTTTTATTTTTCTTATTTTTTTAGTTTCTCAAAATTTCCTCCAACCAATTATCTCCATTTATGTTATTAAAACGATTACACTTGAAACTTGCGCAAAATCTGCAATATTGTGGAAATGCACGGCAATAGGCTGTTTGACATTTCCCGTAATTAACTTATGTTTTTAATATTTTCTGTTTTTTTTAATTCGGTTCGACAAATTATTTCCGTTTACATTATTGTGACAATTTCATTTAGAAATTGCGCGAAATCTGCAGCATTGTGGAAATGCAGTGCATAAGACGTTCCGCCATTTTCGAAATTGTTTATATTTCACTTATTTTATTAGTTTTTCGAAATTATGTTCGACCAATTAATTATCTCCGTTTAGGCTATTATAACTATTATAGGCGGAACTGTCGTAAAATCTGCATTATGTGGTAATGCTATGCGGTATACGTTTTGCCATTTTCCGTAATGTTTTACTATTCTTCTTATTTTTATTTTTTTCAAAATTTCGCCCCTCAAATTATCTCAATTGACGTTATTATAACGATCACATTTGAAACTTTCCCGAAATCAGCATGATTGTGGAATTTCAGGGCGTTGCACGGTTCGCCATTTTTTGTATTTTTGTATTTTTCTTATTTTTTAGTTCTTCAAAATTTCGTGCGACCAGTTATCTCCACTTACGCTATTAGAGTTATTACAGGTGGAACTTCTGCGAAAACTGGATCTTTGTGGAAATACAGGGCGTTACACGGTCCTGGCAGGCTGGGGGGGGGGGGGTGGAGTTTGTACAAGGCGAAAATGCTATGTATTAAAAAAATGCTATTTTGCGTCTCTCAGAGGTGTTCAAAGAAAAAAAAAACGTGGACTGCTGTTGTACCTTTTCTTGCTATTTGACCCCATAGCTCTATGAAGGCACGCAGGCGGTAACTTTGGTGGCAGCTGTCACCGCTGGCGTCGCCGAATTTGTCTGTCTCGACTGTCCAGGAAGCTCAATGGGATTAGGAAGGGGTGAGCAGAACATTCTGGTCGCGCCATTAGAATGCCGCAAAGGTTCAGTGAAGCAAAGTCTGCTTCTGGGAAAGCACATATGCGACAAGCGATAACGGCCCCTGCTCCAAGCAAAAGTGCGGGGCAACCGCATGCACTGGCAAGGCCCTGCAATTCACGCCCGCCAAACAGAAAACCCGCTGGAGTTGACTAATTTTTCACGATTAAGTAACAGAATTTGTTTTGATTCTTACGCAGTTAGTGACGGTCAGGACCAAGAACTGGATGTTCAGTGATCTGCTGGGCTGCTGACCACCGTCTCTCATCACCGCCTTACGCAGTCCCGTTTCGCATTTCAGAGCACGTCCATTGCGACACGCTCCGCGTATGGAGGGAGGGCGCAACCGGTTACGAAAGTATGCCGCCGCGATATAGTTCCGTCGACGGAGGCTGTTTCTTAAGAAGCCTGGCCAGCTGTGCTTGTGGTGTAGTGGTTATCACATCCGCCTAACACGCGGAAGGTCCCAGGTTCGATCCCTGGCAGGCACACACGCTATTTTTCTTTTGCTTTTCGAGGAGTGTATGAAGGCTAAAATGACCTTAAAGGCCCATGAGCAGTGAAATTCTGTGTCCACCCCGCCGTGTTCGTTTAAGCTTCCTCGACCTCCGTATCCTAGCTCCATTCTCCGTTAAGGTTTAGGGCGCTTTAAGATAAGGTGACCGTAACTTTGTCCGAACAAATACACATTTCAGGTGGCACCGCCTGTTCCCAGCCCTACATTTGCCCTCCCTTCCCCTATCGGTCTATTGTTTAAACCTTGCGTTCTCGTAGCTCTTTGCTCACATGAGGGCAAGGGTGTTATTGATGGCTAGCGCACCTGCCTTGCTTTCTTTTTGCTTAACCCTGCGAAGGTCCAATAACCAAACCTGGAGGCTTTCCATAAAAATTACGCATTCCCGAGAACAACCATTGCGACACCTGCAACGGTGAATAACAACGCTAGAACCGGTACCGAAGTAGATCAGTGCTAATGTGAGCATTACGCAAAGGCGCCTTTTCCAAGCCAACAACAGCTGTGCTTGTGGTGTAGTGGTTATCACATCCGCCTAACACGCGGGAGGCCTAGGTTCGATCCCTCGCAGGCACAGGATTCGTTTTCATGGTTGTTTGGGTCATGAGGTCTCACTGAACTCCATAAAAATGAATAGAACTAAGGATGTTAAATGCAACGAATGTCTCCAAGTTACTGGTCCGTAACTGATTATGTGATTTTTAACATGTCATTACCATGATCAATGTAATCAACAGAGTGCCAATGATTCTATACATTAACTAGCTGAAAACGTTAACCGGATAACTGACATTTTCTCACGTTATACAAGGTTCATTTCCAGGGAATTCATTAAGCTTGGCGGCAACGGTTACGACATAAAAAGGGTGCATTTTAGTATTTCGTTTGAGTAATAATTCGAAGTTATTTTTTTAACTACATATTCCATTACAAAGCAAATATTGTGTCCTCATTGTCCCAACGCCTTACACCGTGCAAAACCATCGAACTATAATTTAGGTCACTCCTTCGGCCTACTCATTTTTTTTTGCGTCATGCATTTGGAGATATACGAAAGTGTCACCAGTGTAATCTATGATTGGCTTCTTTACATGGCCCCGAATGAAGGTTGGGCAACCTCCTGAGGTCAACGTGAACCTCAATTGTATTTCTTCAACATGCGAGATGACGTTCGGGGAGGTCAAGTTTTATAGTTTGCTGTATGAGCGAGGTCAAGGGTTAGATCTCTACTTCAAAAGAAGTTTTGAGCTTGAGTGAGGTTCAGTATCGAACTGGGGTTGATGTGAGGTCAAGCACCGTTGGCCTTTCCTATCGGTGATGACGCAGCGTTTTCCAATTTTATCATAAAATTTGGGTTTCATATTATAAAAGTATCGCGTACTTACTCATGTACGTCTCAGTATCAACGTCGTCGGCATGATCAAAAGGAAGTGCCCTAGAAAATGCTATGCTGGTAGCTCTTCAGTGCGAAAATTTTCCCGAGCTCTGACGCGTTCCTGCACTGGTTTTCAGCTTGGAATTCTATAGATATATTCGTACTGCTATTTAGTTGAGACGCGGCCTAAATATCTACATGGAGTACAGTAGGAGGGGGACTGTATTGAGTAAGGACGGGAGATAAAGAGAATACACGTTCCTTCCCTATATTTATGGGAGTTCAAATATTTAGTGCGGTGTTCAGATAACCGTCTATAGTATACATCGAATGTGAAGAGTCGATAAAAGGGATGTGAACTAATGACTCAACTCATGGGCATCAGTCCCCATAAGCTGCGAAGCATTTGGCAGAGCGGTAAGACCACCATATAGCAGAGGGTCCTAAGAACGTCTGGTTTAGCACGGGCTTCCACAGGAATTTCAACTCGGCAATGCACAAATCTAGGGGAGCTTAGGGGAGCTTAGTTGTCCTGCTAGGGTAGCTTGAATAAGTTAAATGGGATATGGTAGGGCCAAGCGATGCTAAAAGACTAGGTGAGGGCTTTAAGGTATTACACAGTAAATCTAATTGCTCCAAATGAACTGTTGGCTATAATAACTTCACTTGGCAGGGTTGCTGCCGGTGTTATTTCTTAAAGGGACACTGCAACACTTTCGATAAGCGCGTTCACTCTTTCCTTCGCGTCCGGAACCACTGCTCAAGCTGTAGTTTTCGCCAGCGCAGAGCGGCACTGCGTGATGTGCTCGTCGGCCCAGATACGCCTTCTATTTCTGCTTTGTTTTTGTGGCTTTTTTTGAAGTTTCCATCGAAAAATGCTCGTAGCTGAGACTCAAGGAAAACCGGCAAGCCGCTACATCGCCTTATTGACGTAATTAGGGCCGCCGAAGAAGGTCAAGAACGGGTCAGAGAGAAAAATCTTTTGAGCGAGTTTACAACTTATCTGATGGGCATCAAGCAGTAATTTTCGGCTGAGGTACTTTGCAACCCCTAATCTAAGTACTGGGTGTATTTGGTGACTACGTTCAGCAAGCATTTAAAATTTCAAAAAAATGTTGAAAAAAGTGTTGCAGGGTCCCTTGAAACCACCACACAATTATGTACTAGTGTATAAGTACGGGAATATCGGTGCTCGTAGTACTAAATGATGCTAACCATATCAGACCGATGAAGTCAATTAATTCGTATAGTGAAGACAGATATCCGAAGTAAACAGATGGGGCATTGCAAACCGCGGAAAAACACCAGATGTGGTACACTCTCTCGATATCAAAACGCAATGCAATAAGAAGCATTTGAAATTCCTTCTGCGTTGACACGTTCTTGTCGCGCGTGTATTTTTCAAAACCCTCCTCCTTGGGGAGAGACTAGCGGCCCTAGGAACGACGTGCCCTGGCCTACGTCGGGATTTCCCGGCAGTGCGACCTTCGTGCTAGCGACCAGTCTAGCGGCGAAAGGAGCTGATGACCGCACCAGCACGTGTCTCGCGGCCGTAGTATATAAACCCGGCAGCCTCGGTGCCCATCACACACTGACCACTTCTCCTAGTCGACTCAGCTACATTGGAGCAATAACTGGTGAGTCTTTTTGGGTGGCCACTAGTTCTGGGAGACGAAATCGTGCTGCAAAGTGAGCTCTCATCTCGTTTTCTGACTTGCGGCAGCATTTGTTAATGTTTGTAGATACATTACAGAGCACTGTTTGAGACAGTCGGTGACAGCGCGAAGGACGTCGTTATCACGCTTTTATGCTAGTAGTTCTTGAAGCATCCTTTTTAACATTGACGCTTATCTTGTAGTGTGTAAACTCTTCGGTCCCCAAAAAATATTTATGCTGTTTGGGGGCATAGTGTATGAGCTTTGTGACGAAAATCCAGGAAATTCCTTTCTAATTATAAAATTAATGACCTCGCATTTCCTTGTAAGGAATTTATATCTGACTTGGCCCTGATATTTGAGTAGTATATCAATTTCCGATTCCCTTTTTCTCAGGGTTATGACTACGGCTTGGTACCGTCTGCTTACCCAGAAGGGTTTTCTAGAGTTCAAGGCAAACTATTCGAAATTACTGATAATAAACACTACCTGACGGGCTGTGCACGCATCCGAAGGTGCTTCTTTTAGAGGTTTTCAACCATGTGATCTGGGCAAAAAGGCAATTTGGAGAAGTGAGTAAATTTTGTAATCAATGACGAGACTTAATCAACTATGAGATGGAATATTTCTTTTACTCCAAGCATCAGTATGATCAGAAACTGCAGCTTGCATTCTCATTATGCGGGGAGGCAGGAGGGGAACCAACGCACTTCAAGGTATTTGTTGGTCGGAATCGTTTACTGTTTAGCGATACTGTTGCAAGACCAGCAATACAAACTATCGTGGGACTGGGATACTGTTCAGAACTTCCCAACTGTTTTAACACTACGGAAAGCACAGGACAGGAAACACAGATAGAATGCTTTTCATTATTCAATCCCTGCATACCAATAGCAACGGGTTTGTCCTGGTGTTCAATGATTGCACAGCTTGTATTCGCAGAAATGTCTCATTTACTTCTTATGAAAGCGAAATACAAGTTTTCCTCGTGAAATGTGGCACCGACTGGCCAAGTATGCTTCCAGTGCCCTCAAACGGCGGGAGCCAGAGGCTCATCTACGCCCTACTGACTCAGGCGAGGAAAAAAAATCCCGGGACACCTCCACTAGCGTGAATCCTGGTGCGGGATTCACGTTAGCGGATCCCGCATGCAGTGTATAAGTGTATTCTTGGCGTCTTCGCGTTTTGGCCAACGGAGACGAAACCGTTTGGGGGGGGAGAGGTATACAGCTTTGCGGTAAAGTCCCGTGCCTTTGAAGCACGGAGAGTTCCAGCAGAAGGCGTAAATGACTGTTCACGCGTTTTTTTTTTTCGTTGTTACGAAGCACCCCATCGCGATGCGTAAAATAGTGTCCCGGTGTTTTTTAAGTACGCCATACTTTTTCGCGCGAGGCGTAAGCGAGGTTCCCAGTGTTTTAGTACTGTGACCACATGAGACGACGATAACGACGATGACGACAGGATACGCCCACAGCCTCAGCCCTTAACTGGGCTTTGCCCCTCAAAAATTTTCAAACGTTGCTAATACGTCTGCTGTTTTTTCTGTTCCTGCAGCCAAAATGATTGCCGTGAGCAGCAAGTCCCTCCTCGTCGCCCTCGTTGTGCTGGCCGCCCTGTGCAGCCTGGCAGCCGCCCAGTTCGGGTACGGAGGATTCGGACGCGGATACGGGGGCTACGGAGGCTTCGGCCGGGGATTCGGTGGCTACGGCGGCTACGGACGCGGCTTCGGAGGCTACGGAGGCTATGGCCGCGGATTCGGAGGCTATGGAGGCTATGGACGTGGCTTCTACGGCTAAACGAACCTAAAAAGTCTGCTTATGCCTGCGAAGACGCACCACTGACACAAACACCCTGTTTCAAGCCATGTAATGAACCAAACCACACGCTTTCCCTGCCAATAAATTATTTTTCGTCCTCTAAAGAATCGTCCTGGTTTGTTCTTTTGACGGGATAGACACAGTACGCAGGGAGACGACAGCACTGAGGAGTGTGTTGCTTAAACGATGTAACTACCCTCAGGTTATACGTTATAGGCCGGGCCGCTATGCTGCGGATATGCTGTGAGCTATTTCTATTACAGAACGAAAAGAGAAGGTCAACAAAATGTTATTTTCAAACATTTTCCCCGGGTAACCAATTTATATTATGGTTTGAAACGTCTAACGTACCCCGGCAGCCACTTTTAACGTTTTTGCGCTTAACGTCTGGGTGCGTAATTGTAGGAAAAACGGCTCAGACCTGTAGTTGTTGAAATACCTAGCTCTCCATTGAGGTAGAGTAATGACTCATAAACAATTTCCACTCCGTTCACTGTTTTTTCCTTAATGTGCTGTAGATACCCTAGAATGTTATGCACGTGTCAACGCATCTTTTTTTTTTTTTTTGCAAAATTAGTTCCGCGGGTGGAGATAAGTTTTTAATTCATTCGGGCTAATTTGTCGGTATTGAAATCTGAACCAAGGGCGGACTATAGATAAGGCTGAAGCCAATTCCTGGTACGTAAGAGTTCTTCTCGAAATAATGTGCAGATATGACATCTCGGTAACCTATAGATGGCATTCACTGAAAGCTTAACCGGCAATTTCTCTGCTTGGCAACGGTGGAAGTCGCCGCGTCTGTTACAGTTATACTAGCGTATGTGCAATGCACCCGCATGTAGATAAAACAACGGCATGCATCGTTTGCCCCCTTTCAACCCGATTATCAGCCATGGTATTAACAGCCATGAGACAGTTGTAAAGAAAGGGCCTTTATTTAGGGGCTAACTTGTGCCCGAGCTGGACAAAACAAAAGAAAAAAATTAAATCAGTTTCCCTCGACGTGAGAGTTGTGGAAAGTGCAGAGCACTGCTGGCGCGTTATTTGGGAGTTTTCCCGTCTTAAAAACGTCTGTTTAGCGTCCGTTTTATTGTTCCGTACATCCTACTTTAGGCTGGATTTGTGTTGACGTTTTTGCGTTGGTTTGTGCACACACGTTTCAAACAAAAAAACTATTCTAAACTACCTTTTATATGTTGATTTGAATGGATTTTGCAAGCTTAAACATGATAAGATTTTTGTAGGGACGAAGTTGAAATTTGTCCCCACAAGCGGATGAATGTCGAAAGATAGCAGCTGCAGTATGTGGCAGTAAAGCGTTAACTTAACGATGCTATGGCTTCTCAATGCTTTCGCACTTGCAAAGCGATTTTTATGTCCATGACAGGGATCGTGTATGATAATAACCATCTGTTACGTATTTTGACATCGACGCACTTGCGGCATGCCGACGCGAGCTTTTCGTTGGCTGTGGTATTTTCGGAGGGAAAACCTGCATGAGTGGCGGTGATTTTCATTTTGTAACACGAAAATGTTTCATGCCGGGGTACACAAACCTCCCCGATGTCCTATCCGTCACAGGAATGATGATGAGATCCCAGAAAAAGTTCCATTGACTCGGCGTTCCATCCCAGGATTCCAGCCCATGATCACTGTGGCCGCGACGGGAGGTGAGAGACGCTCTGCCAAGTGGGCCGTATGTCTGCCCAACGCGCTTTATGCCGTTCCCTCTTACTTTCTCCATTCAGGTGGTGCTGCCGTCTAGGAGAGGTGAAGCGAAGTTCTGCGTCATGACGCTAATGAGCGCCGATAGTTGGCGCCTCGATAGGGCAGTGTATAACAGCGTAAGCTGCTGTGTTTATCCGTCCGCCGCCCATCCTGCGGGTGTGATGGCCCCGCGCACGGTGGAGGAATAACTTATTCCTCCAACGTTGCCCCGTGTAGGAAAACTGTTGCATTAAGGCAGAAAGGCAACGAAGCTGACTGGCGAATGTCGCTCTCCTGACTGCTTTGGTGCGACGAGAGACACACCAGCCGGAAGCAGAACGCGTACACGCATTCACAATCCAATTAAGCTACGAGCTCTGCCTGTCGCGTTCCACAAGCTGAGCCCGTCGCAACGCAATTGCCTGCCATACACCCCACGAAGCACAACCCAGGTGGTCGCACGTTTACCGAAGTGGCCAGCGAGCAGGCCTTCGCTCGCGAAGCACACCCACAAGACTGCTGCCGACCCGCAAATCATGCTGCTTTCGCTGTAGCGGACCGTGACTTCACCAATCGATTCGCTGACAACCCGTTCGGTTTCGTGCGCCCGTGTTGCGAGCGCTTGGGGTTTCAATAGGCGCGTGTAATCCATTGTGTAACGTTGATGCGCCTAACGGTGCCATACCGACGAAATATAAATAGCGATGTGCAAGTTCATATCGATGCAAAATAAACATTTAACGGCTCCTGTGAAGGCACATTTCACTTTCGTGTTTTACCGATTGCTATGAAAGAGGGATCAACCACATTTTTTCAATCAAGGCTGCTCAAGGTTATTTCCATTTGTGCTGTCTTTTTAACTACCTGCCTGTATCGTGTCAAGTCTACGAACGTTAAGCTGGTATGCGTATTCGGCAAAAACCCAAAGAAGTTTACAAATTTCATGCCGAATGTTTGTGTAATGTTGGTCGTCTGCTAAAAAGCTATCGAGCTCACACACGATCGTTTATTTCACTGCGTGATGGATACGATGTAGTTGCACCGGCACGTTGAGGGCTGCGACAGCGAAATCGTGTCCTCGTTACCGACCGCTGACTGAAAGCCACCAGTAGCGAAGAAACGAAGGGCGCGCACATTTCGTCCTCGATACATACCCCGCGCTGCCGCCGGTAAAGGTCGTCTCGCCGATCATCTCACAGCCACCACGCAGTTCTCTTCGAGAGGCGGAACGCTTCAGGAGGCATTTCGGGTGGGCCAACATTATTTCTTCCCCTCATGTTCCGCCGCCAGGCCAACAACAAGGCAATGAACGGTACATTTATTGTAGAGCTGCCAAAAACGCATGCTCCATTTCGTCTGCTTAGAGGAGCCGCGGCTCAACGCAGTAGCTCCGACGTGCATTGCATCACATCCGGGCGTTCGGTTTCAGCCAGGCAGGGCTCGTTCAAAACGGACAAAAAACGTAAAAATCCTCAGAATACCGCCCAGGCTATTCTTTTCGAGCTTGCTTTCATCTCGCGCTTGCTGGAGCCGTACTGCGCAATTGTGAACGTCGTTTTTTCTCTTCCGCGGCCATTTTGTTTTCGCTTACTATCGCTAAAACCAACAGAATGAGCGTTTCTAACAAAATGGTCGCTCGGTGGCCGGTAAACTACATGTATTTTGCCTCAAATATATCGGCACCTTTCTTTGCGCTAAATAATAGGGACATGATGACAAGAGCGAGCGGTTCAGGAGTTTCGAATGGTAATGACTATATAAACCGCTTGCTCAAGTATGCTTTTAACTCTTGGCCAGAAGGCGGAATCGAAGGACAAGCGGGTATCTTTTCGAAGCCTCTGCTTGGGTGCGTGACGCCGTGTGATACCGTGACAGCGGACGAGCTATAAGGCGACAAGGCGGGCCCATACAGTGCTCTGCACTTGAAGACTTGCGTCCCGCTTGACCTTCGAGAACACTATACCAGCGTTCATTGCGGAAGAGGAGGAGGGAAAAACTTTATACAAACGCAACATTAAGCGTCGAGAATGTCCCGGGTCAGGTTCAGCAATGCTAACTGGTCCGTGAACTGATCGAGGCTAGCCAAGTAGGCCACGTTGAAGGAGGAGGGTGGCGAAAATGGCGTTATCTCCTCGCGGTATTCGTGCTTTCGCGCCCCGAATGGCGAGGGTGGTTGTTGTGGTATGAGGGAGAGGGAAAGGAAAGGAAAAGCACTGGGGATATTTTGAGCTCGGCAGGGAGCTCACCTGCAAACAACCCAGTGCAGGGGAAGGGAAGTAGAGGGGGAGTGAGATGATAAAGTGGAGAGAGACATAGAGAGAGAGAAAGAGAAAGGTATAAAGATAGCTGCAAGTGCTAGAAAGCTGTCAGTCCGGGCACATCAGTCAGTCACTGCACTCCGGGCTACACGCGCTGCGTGAGGCCGGTCGTCTCTAGGTAATGGAGCAGATGGGCGAAGACTTCCCGTTGGCGAGCACACACAAGCTCGCGCTCCCGGCGCCAAGTTTGCGCTACCGGTTGCAGCCGGTTCTAGCCAACTTTGGGAGATATGTGAAAGCAAGCAGCGATATATTATAATAATATTTCGCACTAAAACTTTGCGCTGGCGCTCTCCTTCCCCTCAAGAACATCGCATCACGGGAGAATGATAAGGCGACGGCGAATGAAAGCGACACGGCGCACAAGAGGCCAATGCTGCAGTCCCCTGCGACCGCGGATGTCGACACAAGTGCCCTCTAAGAGGTGGCTGTGTACAAAAACCAAATAATGCTGTGGTTTTTTATACAATAGTAGCGTAGTAGCCGGTACATGCGAGGCCCTCTCCTGAGCCGTGGTTGCACTCATCAGTCGGAACAAGCGTGGCGAAGCGCTAGCGCCGTTTGAACCGATCACCTGATTTTGGCTTCCTCACGGCTAAATTTTCGGCAGAAATATTTCCGTAGCTGTCCTTAGCAAAGAGGAGGCTATCAGCTTGCATAGCATATGCGCATGACTTGGTTCCTCACGACGTAGTTGCACATGAACGCAGGCTCCGAAGTTTTTACCGCTCTACCGATAGCCATACGACGATTTTGACCACGTCTGTTGATAGTAGTTAGGTCTTGGGGTGCTGCATGGAACTATATTTGGCATCACGGTATTACTTTGTGTTCGGTGGGGCGCAGTTTGGAGCATCAAAAAGCTCTTGCTGTTGTCGTGTTCTGCACTTTACCGGGTGCAAGCACGGACAAGTACGGCCATCTCGGAAAGCCAGACGTGACCCCTGACACTTGATTTGGCGGCGTCGTCTTAGCAGCACAGGCACATGCTTGCCCAAATGCAATCCGCGGCAGTGAATACAACACATTGAGCATGACAAAACAGGTAGGCGTCAAAATAAAGCCGCGCTCTCGTAGTACTCTTCTGTTAGGGCGTGCTGTTTTGTTGCCTTGCGGTTTTGTCGCTTCGCAGTAGGGTCGCTATACTATTTTAACGTTACGTTGTTTATTCGCTGTGTTGTTTTGTCGCTGCTTTATTTTATCGCGAACTGGGTCTGACCATGCATAAGTATTTTCATTTGTGAGTTGTGTCCCGAATAGACCCCTGATATTCACCAACATTGCAGAAGGTACGAATCCTGTTCGCTTACATACGCAGGAGTTGCTACCTAACCTACCAAACGATGACGCCTAAAATTAGGGTTTGGATGCTTTTCCAGGGCTTCGAAGCGGCTGATGGCGTGTAAAAATTAAGAAAGGTGCCCTCTTCTCTCGTTTTGTCTGTCGCTGCATCGTGAAGCTTGCGGCTTCTTTACCGCAGCGGTTAGAGCATAGTGCCGCCTTTAATCGACAGCCGGGGCAAAAACGACCGGCGCGGATAAGGGCAGAGTAGAACAGAAGCAGTCAAATTTCTACCTTAATTGTTTCGAAAATTTTCCCTTCCTCGAGCCCGCGAGATCAAATAGAAGGGCTTCGCTCTAGTCTCCAACTGTGTGGGCGTGGGTTGACAATCCGGAGTAAAATGGGCCGGCCGATGACCGCTCAACAAAGAAGTGACCACTTATGCCCTGCCAGCTTCTGTAATTGCCGTGGGCAAAGCTGAAGATGGTGGGACCGTTACTACGACGGACGCAGCTTAAGACGGGCGAAGACTGTGGTGCATTAGCAGGATGCAGCTCCTCGTCAGGAACATTTGCCCCGTTTTAGTTCGGATGAGAGGTGTCCCGAAACAGTTCAACTGATCTGCGGACGAAATTGTTTTAAAGCGAAGCTTTTACCTCTACCTCCAAAGGTTGCTGTCGCGACATGTTCGTGTCAACAGAAAACTCCCGCGAACAAATAAAAGAAGCTACAGCTCCGCCCGGGATCGATCCTGGAGCAAATAGAGTAACGGAGCGGGAGTCCGTTGTCTTCCCGATTGAGCTACAAGCCCAAGCGGAGACGGGGGAGACAGACGGTGCACTCACAGAGAACATCTGCAGGTTTACACTCTGCGTCCTCGCTGAATGCCACGGTTATAACGCCACGATACCTGTCACCCCGCTGTGTACTCAGCCCACGGCACATGTGGCGGCCGCGCGCGCGCCTTTCGCATGCGCTAGGAGTTATAAAATTTAAAGGAAGCTCACACCAACGCATGGCATGTCCCTTCTCCTCCGTCTCTGGCACCGATCTCTTCGCCTCCGTCGGCGGCGGCAGAGACGGAGGAAAAGTGAGATCATCTAACACCGAGTTTGAGCTTCTGTTAATTTCATAGCAAAAATGTTTCCACTCATTTGCTTCACAAATACAACTCAACTACCCACCATTCATGAATCATGAATTGATTTAGCCTTAGCACAGACTATCTCTTTGAAGTAATAAAGGGTGTGGTTAAGTGCATTTCACTTGTCTCTGGTTTCACTGTTTGTGGAGCCACGTATGTGAGTTCAAGCTACGCCGCATGGGTAATCGTTGTGGATGTCGCTTATAGCTTCACTTTTCAACCACCTTCTCAGGGTATGCGTAGACTGGTTCACATTTTTCGCCCTGCTTTGCTCCGTCAGCCCCATCGAAAAGAACTCCTGTAAAATTGTTATTTCAATGACAGGGCACGTGGGCAAAATCTTTATAATCGGGTATTTTCTATAGCTGAGCGCGGTAATCGAGGTTGGTTGAGCTATAGCTCGGTTTTCCCAAAGAGAGCACGCTGTGAACGGGCACACAATCGCGCCAATAGGCAAAACACCACGCCGCTCTCCGCAGTCGGTATATAGGCGCGAACAGCTGTGATCTTGTAGCAGCAAAGCTTGTTTGTGTCATTTTCTGACGTCACGCTTTCTGTGTCCTGCCTCCGTATCCCCCTCTCCTTGCGGAGCGAACCAGCGAATAGACGCTTTTACTGCACAATCAGGCGAGACGCTGGCTTGCCCTTGCAATTGCTGAGCTTGAAGGCCAGAAATATAGTACGAATAACTGACAGAGCGAGGTGCGTTCTGGGTTTCTACTTGGGGTAACAGAGCTTCCGCCCTTAAACAATGATGGGGAATATTTCGGTATCCACGGAAAAACCTGTGGCTGCGAACTGAAGCTTCCGGATCCGGAGTTACGGGCACGTGGTGAAGGTGAATCATAGAGGGAAATAATAGAAGTGTATAACAATAAATACTACGCAAAGGATTGCTTCAGCGGTCCTTCCGTTATCTTGCTACCCACGGAAATAAGTTTTCGAGGTCATATCATTTTTGTTGTTGGAAATGGGATTTTAGTCACGCCGAAAGCGGTGCGTCGGCTGTTGATTGGCTTGCGGGTGTAAATACAGGAATGTACATGCGGGCTTTGTGGCTTCTTGGCAGGATAAATTTGGTAGTCCTGGTTCGGGATAAATTTGGGAGTCCCTTTTACTCCTGTGAATCTTTCCTCCCTTTCTTGCACAGTAATTGCTTTTCCCGGAAAGAAATAATCTTCACTATACCTTACAACATTAAAGGGGTGACACAAATCACCTAGCCCTTACTAATCTCCCCGTTTCACTAGCAGCCACGTTAAACGTATATACTAATATGGAGATTCCATACAGCCAGTCATAATTTCAGGCGAATGTGCTTTGACCCATAAACCTCAAAAACTAGGCAGAGGCCTCCGACGAAAATAGCTGCTACAGCGTGTCATCGGCTATACTATATGCAGGGCCACCACACACGAACAAATACCACCGAATTTGAGTCCACGGACAGTACTCACACCCCCATTACAGTGCATTCGGTTTTACGTTAGTATAAACAGCAGAGTTACACACCCTACAATTCTTCATTAAAAAGACAATGTTCAACGATTTCAGGGCTGCATTTGTGGTTACGCCGTGTTAAAGCAGTCTGAAGTTGTTTATATTGGTAATTACCGCGAGCAATGATGCTAAGAATAGTAATATTACTATTTTTTGAAAACAAGTTTGAAACAGTTTTCTTTAATATTTTGGGATTCAGGCACGAACGCGCACAAACAAATAAAGCTCAAAGAAAACGAAACAGCTCGAAACTTAAAACCCTCATGGCTTGAGTGCTTGTCCTGTTAAATTTTTATATATTTTTTCTTCCAATCACTTAAACTGGATTGGTCCCTAGAGTGAGCACGTTTGGCAGAGCTTTTGCTTGAATTATTCGTTGAACTGATGAGAGAAAATACATTCGGGGTCGCTCGTAATCGCCTACTACAGTCGACTCTCATTAATACAAATTCTACGGTAACCAAAAAACACTTCGAATTACCCGAACTTCAAACAAAAAAAAAAAGGACAAAACAGCACTGTTACTAGCCAGAACCATCTAGCCCTTCCAAATATTGTTCAGAATCTTGACTTTTGTTGCCAAGTCGACCGTGATGGCTCCGTCTTACCATCAAAATCGAAGCCTGAAGCATTTACCACAGAAAACCCTCACGCGGCGCTGTGCGCAACAATGAAGGTTGAGGACCTGAAAACAGGAAACTACGTAGGCTGGCGCAAGTCTCAACTGGCCTACCGCTTCGTCAACTGTGCGCTGCATTAGTTGCGATGGCTCCTACATAGTACAGAGTACACCGCTCTTTTAGCACTTGAAAATTTCCAATGTTTTTCTTGAAATGACAGCCACCTTAATGTTCTGCATTGGAGATACCTTCCAATCAACCGATACAATGCGTTCTAGCTTCGCAATACTGAGCAATGTCTTCCACTGGATTTCATGTAAAATATTCTGGACCAGCACACACTTAAAATGAACTAAACCTTCCAATTAAGCGACTTCGAATTATCGAGAATCGACTGTATATAGAAAATGTCAGTAATTGTGGAGCTAAATGTGGTGTAACCGTATCGACCTACGAAAGAACCACCACTACGGGTAGTGAAGGAAGATATACCAGCATCACACAATATCGAAGAAGACATCGCAATCTCGGAATCCTCGGATCCTAGTACGGCATTCTCGGTATGGAAACACACCGTAGTGAGACGGATCTCTAGTTCCTCTCCGCCTCGTTCCCTCCCTTATCGTTGGCGCAGTTGTGACACTCGTCCTCCGGTGTGCGACTACCGGCCCCAAGAAGGACGCGTCGCGGCGTGGGCCGGGCTTTCCCGGCAGCCCGACCTTGGGGCTAACGACCAGGCTAGCGGTGAAAGCAGCGGATGACCGCACCAGCACGTGTCTCGCCGCCGCGGTATATAAACACTGGAACCTCCGGCACCCAACACACACACAGCACTTCCCACAGTAGTCTGAGCTTCTTTGGAGCAGCAACAGGTGAGTGTTTTGGATGCTAGTAGCTCTAAGAAAGATAACTTTGCCACCTCAAGGAATGTGCCCCTATTTCCCAAGATCTCTGCAATATCTAGGAATAGCTGTGGAAGCATGACAATACGTTTTAAACATTCGCCAGGGGTTTTGTTATTACAGGTATTTGTAGCGTTTCTTGAGCACTGTAGGTTTTTGCACAGAATGCAGGAACTCAATGAGTATTGTTCGAGCTATTTTGCAGCAACAGTTCTTCCGCAGCTTGCGGTCAACGCTTACTAGCTCTGTGCAGAAAGAATGAACGAAATGAAAATGAAGAATTAGATGACGAGCCTTTTCTTGCAGGGTATTCAAACTAAGCTTTGCAGTGCTTTTTGATGCCAACCAGAATTTGATATTAATATTTCTCGTGCTTTTCCAAAACCGTGAGATATTTTGTCGGGCAGGTAAAATGCGATGAGTTGAAGGCTAACTGATCGCCGCAGCAGTTAACACGAGTTGGCGGCGTGTGTACCGCTTTTGGTATTAGTGTTTTTC
The DNA here is from genome assembly GCA_013339765.2 of Haemaphysalis longicornis. Taxonomy (NCBI): domain Eukaryota; kingdom Metazoa; phylum Arthropoda; class Arachnida; order Ixodida; family Ixodidae; genus Haemaphysalis; species Haemaphysalis longicornis. The sequence goes on from CM023451.1 coordinate 38,351,211, forward strand.
AGCGAATTTGAAAATCGTTGTTTTTTTGGGACAGGAAGGCACTTCCGTCAATACAGGAAGTTTTGGGAGAAACTTAAGCCTAAAAGTGTTACGTATTTTGTACAACTTGTGTGCTCCGTAAGGACCTGTCTAATCAGATCCTGCGGCGTGCATTGCAATTGTGGCCGACTAGATAGATGAGCGAGTCAAAAGCAGTTGTTTTTCTCGTGTAATGGTTTTAATTTTTTCTGTTTTAATTCGCGAACCTAATAATAGGAAGTAATAAAAAACGGAAGTAAATAAAAAGGAATCGGCGGGGTTAAAATGAAAGATAACCCCTCTTCAGAGCCGCTGTTTTAGTATGATGCACTCGCATTTATGGATCTTACGCTGTTCATATAGTGCACACGATTGCATTTGAGTAGCTCAGACACACTCCGGCGTTGCCAGCTGCCGCGGCGTGAATTTACCGATATGACCAAGCGACACCGAATGAACGCGAAATGTCAGTTGTGATGCTGAAGTGCCATGTTAGTCCGCAGGCTTAGAATACGTCTGAATTAAAGGCATTGTTCATCTGCACCCTACTCGTTCCTATCGGGAAAAATGTGCACACGTTGCTGAAGTAATAGATTTTTCCTAACATGGTTCATGCAGCCAACATGATCGCCGTGAGCAGCAAGTGCATCCTCGTCGCCCTCGTGGTGCTGGCCGCCCTGTGCAGCCTGGCAGCCGCCCAGTTCGGCTACGGTGGATTCGGACGCGGATACGGAGGCTACGGCGGGGGATACGGCGGCTACGGAGGCTATGGACGCGGCTTCGGAGGTTACGGAGGCTATGGCCGCGGTTTCGGTGGCTATGGCGGCTATGGTCGTGGTTTCTACGGCTAAAGGAACCTACAAAGCCACCGCCCTCCACGACGATAGACCAACAGCCCACACCCTCTTTCAAGACATGTGATCAACCCACTCACAGCCTTCCTCATTTAATAAATTATTCGTGTTGTTTACTCATTGGTCCCGTATTCTTGTTTCGTTTCTGTACAGGCAGTGTTCGCTAACTTTATAGTAATGCGTTTTTTCTTCTTTAAAGTGGAGAGGCGTCAAACTACGTAGCAGGAATATAGCGCCCGACTATAGAACACAGCCCCAACCAAACAGCGACAATACAAGGGGCGAAAAAAGGGCGGCTGACAGCGTTGAACAAGTATACAAAGCTGCCCCCGCCCACCATGGCATTCAGCTCACAATGAACGCTGAGCGCTGCAGCTCTATCAGCCCAAGTAGAAGCACCAACAAAAAGGGAAAGCGAAACGTAACATTTCACCCCATTCCATTTTTGTTTAACAGCATGTGATATTCACAAAGTCGTGTCACACCAGCCAAACATTTTAGCGTTCACGTTGAGAGAACGCTCTAACATTAGGCTTTATTATATCATTATTATATGCGGTATTTCGTAACATTATCTTGTGTTACATGTCTTATCATCGCGGCTGTGGGATCGTAGATATAGAAAGAAACGCCGTCGAAGAATAGACGAAACGCGTTAAGACAAAGCTGTAGGCGGTGGACTAAAATGAAAACTGCTCCTAAAGAGCTTTGTGCGAGCTTTTTATAACTGCAGTTTCTTAACATTGGAACAGAATTTCTGGTCGTACGCTAAGTCCCTATTGACCGCGACAGTCGAAAATATTGCGCTGTTCGTCCTCAAATCCCTCCGGTGTCCGCGTCTTAAGCAGGTATTCAATAAAATTCCCGAGGGTGTTCCATAATTTAGTGTCAGACTGCTAAAATGGCAGATAAAAAATATCGGCCCAGTCATGAATGCCGACCCAAATTTCCTGGTCTCTCACCGAGAGGCCTAGTCATTTATTCAATAATTCCGACTTTGGAATATCTGGAAACTTTAAACGCGATAGTCTTTCGTGCACTACTTAAACGCCGAAATTTTGGTTTGCTCTCTGTCTGCACATCTTTCTCTCTGTCTCTAGATACAGTCGCTCACCCAAAAGTTAAGATAGCTCTTGAACAAGACGTTGATATAGGCAAAATATTTCCGAACTAGCAAAATCTGGTAGCATAGTTCATACTTTGTGAATACTGCTCCGTAAAAGCAAAAAAAAATCACAAATAAAAAACTTATACCTCAACAACTATTTTAAATAAGAAATTACGCAGATGTAATTTTTCCAACAAAAAGACAAAAAATGCATTAAGAACAATATTTCAACGCCAAATACAAAAAAGGCTGGCGCGCAAGCCTGGAGCTTGTGGCTGAAGCCCCGTGTCACACAGCAACAAAATGTCCCGACAGATGGTGTACCAGCAGTGCGAACGCGGGAAAGTTGAATTGTAATTCAGCGAACCTTTACTGCGTCTATCGTGGGAGGACAAAAACAGAGGGACAAAGCGTGAGAGGTAGGCGGGAGAGAGAAGATGTAGTTACGTTGCACGGGCAGCATAATAGCCGTCTTTCGAAAGCATTTGCAGCGAAGCTGTCCGATAAGCCACCAATTTTTTTCATTAATTAAGGCGAAGAGGGTTAATTTCCCCATTCAACACAAAACGGTCGTTGTTACTGCGGTTGCCCGATCAAAAAAATGGCCGCTGATGTTAAGAGTAAAGAAAAAAAATGGCGAAACACACCCAAAGTTCGGAATCAACGTAACGCGAAGCTTTCATGGTGGCATACGTGTGCTTAGCTTAACTTGAGCGTGGCATTTCTTTAGTGTTAATGTGCTGGGCATGGTTGCTGATTTTTTATTTACGAGAGCAGCTTCGAGTGAGTCAATAAACACGCCACGTAACGAGAAAGTTTAGGCGTCTCAGTCTACTTGGCGAACACGCCACCAGCTCCAAGCGTAGAGAACGGGATGCAGGCACGAACCGGCGTAAAATGCAACTGCGACCGTTCCTCACACCGTTTCTTTATACAGACGAAGCCATTTTAATGCGGCAGGCGTTGGTTTTTGTGGACGTTTTCGTTCGGACGCCAGGCCGGTGCGCGCTTTCTCAAACGTAGCCAAACAATTGTATACCGTTAAAATATTCAGCTGCGATGTCGAATATGGAGGCGCGCAGGCCAATTGGAAAGCAGGGCCCTTCGTTCGGCGCTTGAGTCGCGGTCACCCCCTACATTATAGAATGATGGAACCGGGTGTACTCTACTTAGGGTAATGTAGTGCGGACACCTCGGCACCACTTGCTGGTTGCGCTGCTATGGCGTGGCCGTTGGGGAGTGTCGTGCGAGTTGAGCGGTGCTTCATGTTGGCAGCGATCGCAGACAAGTGCCTCTGTATTTATCGGTCATGCTGCGCTGCGCCCCCACTGGAAGACGGTCGTCGTCGTCGTCGTCGTCATCATCAGCATCATCATCATCATCATCATAATCGCCGTCGTCGCCATCGGCGGCGGCGCCGTAATTATAATAATATTAATATTATTCCTCACCACCATCATCATCATATCATGGAAGCTACTACCATCACCTTAATTATCATCGACCTGTTTGTGTCCACAGCATGACGAAGACCTCTTCCAAAGATATCCAGCAGCTTATATCGCGAGTTTCCCGGGTCCTTTCTTTTCCCCCGAATTTTCCAATTTCATCACTGCGTCGAATATTTAGAACTCACCTGTTTCGCTTACCATCTCTTGGCAATCACTCTGGTGAATATATGGTCAACGCCTTTTAAATTATCAGCAATAGATATGACCTGCTCGATTCCCTTTCTTCCGCTTAATTTGAAGTATTTCTTCGGGACCTTGTTTTTAAAATCAAGCTGATGATTTCTTATCGCTTAGCGTTATGTCTACAACATTTCCGGCGGATTAGTCATCACGGGACGTACACAGTGGTTGTGTGCCTGTCGTTTCAGTGGCAACGGCACCTGACTGCCAACAATTTAGGAATACTCACGGAAGGCAGCAGAGCCATGCTGATTCTGCGCCTTTTTTTTTCATTTTTGATTTGGAGCACCACTGACAATTTGCCCTAAGAACGCAGTAGCCGACCGATTTTCCGGGCATTGAGGGGAAGGAAAAATAATCCCGAATAAAAGAGCAGTTACACGAAATAAACGAAGTGTATTTCGTTTAACTATCAAAACACTTAAACCACTATTTCAGGAAATTATCTCCTAATACGTTAAAATGTAATCCCAAAAAGTTTTGGCGTCCGGTTAATCCGAAGGAAAATCAGGCAGTACCTACCCTTCCCTGGCGAAAGTGAGGGCGCTCTGTCTCTAGCAGCTCGTTCAGAGCTTTTTAACACGCACTTCAGCGGCGTGTTCGCAGACGATCGTCCTTTTCGATACCCTCGTATCTCTTCAATCTCTTGTTATCCCTAATACTAATGACTCGATAACCCCAATCAGAAATTGTGTGGTGAAAGCAAGTGACCGCCTTCCTTTCAGCTCTAGTCCGGGGCCAGATGGCATTAGTAGTACAAAGCTGTTTAAAAAGACTGCTCGCCCGGCGGCTGCTCTATTATTTCGAATTTTTCAACAGTCATTAGACACAAGTTGTATACCAGATGATTGGAAAAACGTGCATGTAAAGCCTGTACCTAACCGAGGGGACAATACTTAATCCAAACAATTTCCGACCTATTTCCCTTAACTTCATTTTGCTGCATGATACCGGAGCATATTATATTCACTCAAGTCATGGATATATTAATGCAAGTAATTTACTATTAGAAAATCAACATTAATTAAGTATATGAGCAATCACGCCAAACCAAACTGCTTGAATTGACAACTGACCTTCACAAATCCATCCACATGTCCTTTTGCACAGACGCAATATTCATAGATTTTTCGAAAGCCTTTGGTCGCGTGCCCCACAATCGACTAATGTTGAAAGTTCAGCAGTTACAACACAACAGGAAAAACTACTCGTTGGATAAATGAATTTTTCAGAAACGGTCTCAATCTATAAACATCAATCAGTGCATATCCAGCAGCTGCTGTGCTAAGTCGGGAGTCCCACAGGGCTCAGTTTTGGTCCACTTCTGTCTGTAATCTATTGTAATGATATAGCATCTGGTATTAACTCGTCTTTGCGCCTCTTTGCAGATGACCGCGTTCATCATAAACATATAAATAACATTGATGACGTCATTAGCCTACAGGTTGACTTGCCCAAATTAATAAAATGGTGTAATAAATGGTAAAGGGAGATTAAAGGGATCCCGCAACACTTTTTTCAACTTTTTTTGAAATCTTAAATACTTCCAGAACGTAGTCACCCACCACACCCAGTGCTTAGATTAGGGGGTCACAAAGCACCTCAGCCAAAAATTACCGCCCTGTGCCCATCACATAACTTGGAAACTCGCTCAAAAAAAGTTTCTCTTTCCCAGTCCTGACCTCCTTCAACAGCCCGAATTACGTCACTGAGGCCATGTAGCGGCTGTTGGCCGGTTTTCCTCTACTTGCAGCAACGAACGCTTTTCGATAGCAACTCCTCAACAGTCTCCTCATTTAAATATCTGGGTATATTTGTTTACTTCAAATCTGAGCTGGAGCAGTCACATTAAATACGTCACTAACAAGGTCATCAAAAACTTGGATTTCTTAAACGCCATTTTTTTTTCAAGCGAAGAGCAATACCAAACTGCATACGTACAATTCCTTAATAACATCCACGTCAGAATATGCTTCTGTTATCTGGCACCCACACCAAACGACCTTTATTAACTCCCCCGAAGCCATGCAGAACAAAGCTACAAGATTTATCTTGCGTTCCTACTCTCGTGATATAAGCGTATCTGCTCTGAAACGTTCTCTTGATCTGTCTAATCTGGATACAGGAAGAAAATTTTCGAACTTTTCCTTTTTCAACTCCCTTTACCCGGGCGGGAGTCAAGCCAATCCCCATCCAATCCGAATGTAGCCAGGCGGCTTAGGATTCAAAATGACGTCGTCCTGGTGTCGCACCGCGGCTCCGCCGCGGTAAATCTTGTCCGGAAAATTGAACTTTTGGCTCTATTTTGTCCGAAATATCCATTGTTCATACACATTACTCCCATGGGACAACTTCCGGTTCCTCGGGAAAGTCCGGAATATCCAGCAAGTCCGAATTTCTGGATTCCGAAAAAACGGTTGGCTACTGTAGATTTAAACTTGTGCTTGGTCTTGTATGTCATAACCTGTCAAAACAAGGCGCTGCTGAGAATGTTTATTCAATATTATGTTTGATTATCTTCTGTTCGTTTTTAACTCCGCTGCTAAGCAATTTAAGCGCTGTTGGTGAAATATTTCACCCACGTTATGATGGGACTTGCTAATTAAGACAATGTCATCTGCAAGTCCCAAATAAGTTAGGTATTCTCCATTGATGCGTAATTACCGTCTTGCCTAATCAAGTTTACAAAATGGGCCTTCGTAAGTGATTCCAGGGAGACTGGGCCTCTTTGCTTCAAATCCTTTCTGATAGGGAAGTTTTATGTAGGAGAATCAGAAGAATGCTATTGTCTTAACAACCTTGAACAGTGTTTCCTAGTCTATTCCGCGATCTCCCGATACTTCCACAACCACAGGGGAAAGGGGGGGGGGGTGATAGCTGAGTGAAATGCTCTTTTGAAAATCTATAAATGCCATATAGAGAGGTTTGTTATATACACTGCACATTTCTCAGTTACCTGGTTTATTGCATATATATGATTCATCGTTGAGAAACCCGTCCTCAAGAAAGTCTGTTCATTTGGAAAGTTTAGCATGGCCCCTTTTCGACTAACCGTTACTTTCAAAAATAACTTACACATGACAGAGAGTATTCGATACGCCTGCAACCATAGGTATGGCCTCGAATGCAATAACAACAGCTGTTGGACAATTGGCATCGCTTAAATGCCTTACGTATGGGATTACGAAAACGCGACCGCATTTTCTAAACTCGGTGAGCAAAAAAAAAAAAGGTGCACACAATGTGCCTTACTTGAAGCACGCCAAGTGTAGGGGAGGAGGCGGGAGCACGGCTGGCTCCTCTGCCCCCCCCCCCCCCCCCCCCCCCTCAAATCTGCCCCCTGCATTCGTCCTTTCCAACGTTTGCTAGTTGTATGCAGACGAGCAAAAATGATAAGATGCAAAAGGCAACGCTCTCTAAAGCCAATACTCCGGGATTCCCAGAAAGTGCTCCTTGCAACAAGCCAGGGTGCAGGACACGCCTCGGGGTGGGTACCAACTCCGCCGTAAATAGCACATCTTCAGTACGATGGAAACTTGGGCGAGTTGGTTTTGATACATTATAGAAAACGGATCGGAAAAGACGGCGACGCAGAGTAGAAGACACACGAATGAGCCCATCGTCCTGGTGTTTTTATATTCTGTGCCACTGACTTTTTGTGCAATTTCCATATTACCCTTACATATGGCCGCCAAATTAGAATGGGAAGCGCTCCCATTGTACATCTTCTTGAATATACCATGCATCGTGGTCAGCATATCGTTCAAAGTGATACTGTATTCACAATTCAAATAACAGAAACAGAGCCCATGAAATCACTTCCAAACGTGCCGCTATTTAATTAATTACGTAAATAATCTCGGCAGCGTGAATTTTGAAGCGCATAGATGCCTTGAAGTTGACTAGTGTTGGCTTATACACCAGTTTAACAATTTACGCAAGCTTAGAGGGAGTTACCGCGCTACGAAAAATTCCACAAAACATTGGAGTATCAGAAATTCTTGGAAGAGTCCGCATGCTAAGAACACTGGACCGGACAACATCGTGCCTCGAAAGCATTCTTACCGTTGTATTGTATTGACGAAATTCGCAGCATCCTCCGAGTTGAAGCGCGAAACGAAAACAGAGGACGTCTAAAACATCTTTTAAGCATTGCAACAACACAATATTTAGGGGGAGGTTTCGTACCACAACTTGTTGAGCCGCTTCGGTTTGCAGGTTGTTGTATGCCCGTGCAGGAAGGAAATAGATTTGCCTACAAATGTGTGCACTGTCAAAAGTTAACGATCTCGATCAAATTCGCAAAACGTGAACATATAGCAGGTTTACTGTTTTCACGACATGTGAATGCAGGGATAGTTATGTCATAGTCATAGAGCATAGTCGTACAGCAGCCAGCGGAAGCCATTAACTAAATAAATATTCTATCTTCTAGTGCGCCTTGAGCAGTCACAAGCACCACACCGCCAGCATTTGTTTGTAATGCAATACCTCATTGATTAGCTAAGGTATTCTCCAGTGACCGGAGCAAAAGTGCGTCTGTGCATTTTTTCAACTAAGAAGGAATTCCTAAAGCAAAGTACAGGACACGCGCATGTGATGCGCATTGGGTGCGCTAAAATCACATGTCCTTTTAAACAGTCCGGTGCCGTTTACGATGGTTTGCATCAAAGGAGAATGCGTAACCATTCTGTATCTTAAACGACGATTGATGTTTTACTGCCAGTGGTAGTACAACTTGTGTTTTATTATCAACCCCTAATGAAAGTAACATCCCCAGTACTTGGCCAACACGACTGGATAACACGTTCGTAGCCATACACTAATTTGAAAATTTTAAATTATGGCTAAATTTGCACGCGAAATCGTGCTTCACTCTTCTCCACCAGCTGGCAAACCATGCGATGTTTGGAGAATAAAAATTCCTATCATGAAAGGCTGTTTCTAGGTTTGTACTTCAAATTTTTCCGGCTCTAAAGCGCCCTTTCTATACTTACCGCAGTATGGTTACGGCATTTCGTGGTCTCCGATAAAAATTGGCGCATGTTACTTTCCAAAGAACACAAAATATTTGGTGTATTGAACCGTAAAAGACCCTCAAACCCACCAAAACCAACCCGCGATAGAGCTCCCCACTGTGTCAACGAAGGGTGACACCGAGTTCAATGCGCCAGAGAGCTGCCCTTCTACTTTATCAGACGTTTTGTAGATTGTTTGCGTGTTTAGATATCGGCAGGAAGGAAAGGGAAGTTTCGAACAAGCGATTTCTCCCCGATTGCGGAGACAAAAAGCTAAAGTGCTAAGCGGAAACACATATTTTAAGCAGTCGCGGATCCCACGAAAGACCGGTCTTTTTACGCCACCGGGTCTCTGAGCCAATGACCGAGCTCACCCGGACGCACCGGCACGTGTGCGTCTTGTGGTGTATAAAAGCACGCCACACTGACAGCCGGAACCCATCCACCACTGACCATCCCTTCGAGCAGTCGGTTCTCACTGGACGAGGAAAACGTGAGTTTAAAAGGGTCTGAAAATTGCCGCAACCCGCGAGCATGCTTTTTATTGTCTAAAGACGTGTTTCTCCAGGCCGGAAATGTGTCTACGGCTACTTGGTTTTATTTAGCTCTAGACGTGGTTTTTTTTGCAATTTTACACGTTCTTGTTGGCTAGTGACGTTGCCATGGACAGTTTCGTTGGTACTAAACAATGACTTCATTTCTGGAATGACGGTGGTTTACCCTTTATTACGTTGTTTTATACTTTTTTTGTAATTGCCAGAGGTTGCCCTACGGCATAACAGGAAGTTTTAAAGGTACAACATTGCACCAGTTTCACGCAAAAATCCGAGAGACCGGTACTGGGGTCCATATACCCAATGCTTGAGATCGGGGGGTCTTCCAGGATGGAGCACTGTGCCTCGAAGGTGTTGAATTCGGGCGTTTCTGAGACCTGAGAAAGTCCACAAAAGGTGTTTAACGTCAGCTCCTGGCTGAAGGAGTCAGACATAAGGGGCAGGTGTTTGCAAACGGGGCGTGATATCGGGCAAGCCAAGCGTGAGTAACTGCTGGGGATAACGCCACCCCAACTCGAAGCCTCCCCAGCAAGACCTCCTCCCAGTGAGCGAGCCCACTGGGGAGGTCAGTTCCACGCGATGGAAGTAAAGCACGCGTGGCGCGGCGGAGGTTCTCTTTTTCCACCAACAGTTCTTCTACTTCTTCTACGGTAGATATTGGTGGATATTACGGTAGTGGCCGTGGGAGATCTTTTCGGCGGCAGGCGCGATCTGCCGCAGTTTTGAGCAGGACGCATGTCCCGGCGAATCCACAACACACGGACAGGGCATGGGTAGGTGTCCACAATCGCGTGAATGCCTGCAGCCAGGCTTGTACACCGTGCAACGCGACGTAAATCCCGAATCGCTGCAGTTGAGTCTGTGAAAATTTCCAGCTTCACCCCACTGGTCACTGTCGATGCAAGCGCCTGCAGACCATACCGAATGGCAGTAAGTTCTGCTAGCAGGCTAGGTAGAGTACGGAGGGTCTCGTACGCGCAGCGTTGGTTCAAAGCAGGGTAAGACGGACACTTCAAGGCCGTGGTGACGATGCAGTTCGTATGTCCCGGCGTCCACGAAAGCCTGGTAAACCGGATGCGTCGCAGGCGCCTGTAGGTGACAGGTTTTGTACCTGCAATTGCTTCTACTGTTTTAAAAAGCATGAGTTAGCTTTTTCTCCAACTGCCTTGAGGGGAAGGTTTAGAAAAGTTTGCATTGATATTTCATGATGACGAAAGTAGGTGACAACTGTTTCCATTACCAAATGAAAGTGTACGCACTAGGGAAGATTTTTGATTCCAGGTCCTTAACGTTCCTACTAGATACGTTGAAGCGAAAAACGAAGTGACTCATTATAGAGATCCAAAATACACATATTTATACCTACTTAGCTTCTACTGCTGTTTCGGAATTATTCTCCGCTAGCGTCGTCAGAAAAAATGTGCAGCTTTCTCTGAAATTTGCAAGTACGATTCAAGCTTACTCACTCGATTTCATGCTCATTGGCTTCTGTCTTTACGACTTAGTGCTATATTTAAAGGTGCATAGTGCCAGCATGACAGTTCCTTTCTACTGTGTTAGTACAATGTTTTCTTTGAATTAGAAGTCGATATGGCAGGACGCTGTCTTCCGGAGGATGCGTGTAAGAATCGCGAAAGCCAGACATTTAATTGACAATTGGCCACCAATAAAAACACTTTGAATATAAATTTTGGGCTAACCCCTAAGGAAGTGATTGGAATTCGTGGGTTCGGCTGGAATTTTCATTCAAAACCACTATTGATACCGCAGCAATAGCGTCTCCATCACAGCATACTAAGTAAGGCTGGAGAGTAGGTTTTGTCTGTGCCTCCTCGAAGAGATTGATTGATTGATTGTTGGATTTAACGCACTGACGCAACGCAGGCGATGAGGCGCGCCGTAGTGGAGGGCTTCGGGTTAATTCTGACCACCTAGGGATCTTTAACGTGCGCCGAAATCTCGTACAGACGGGCGTTTTTGCTTTTCGCCTACATCAGAAAAGTGGCCGCCGCGGCGAGGAACCCAACCCGCGTCCACGTGCTCCGCAGCGCAACGGCTTAGCCACTGAGCCACCCCGGTGGATCTCCTCGAAGAGAATTGCAAAAGCAAATACCAACATCAAAGATTTTTGCTGGGCGATTTCGCGGCAGCCTGCAGCGAGCGGCCTGTAGAAAGTTTAACAATGAAAAACTAAACCGGCTCTCAATATTTCACCGTTAAGGAACCAAATTACCTTCAATTCCCGAGCTACAACATCCGTTGCATCTTTTACCGGTTGATTGCTGAATATGCCTCTTATTTTTGTTCTGTCCGAAAGTTTTTTACCGCATCTTTTTACTCGTAAAATAAATATCACAATTTAGGAAAAGCAATGCCATTAATTCTAAATTTATCTTCGCTAAGAGCATTCAAATTAACCTGATTTTCGCCTCCAAATTTTTATTCTGCGAAACCCAAACAGAGGTTAAGGACATGTATGCTAATTTTAAAAGTGGGTTCTCGCTAAGCTTTTGAAAAGGGTGGTGCTTTTACAACGACGCTTTGTATTTTTCATTGTCACTTTCCTTCGTTAACGTCCTTAGTTTTTCAAGTAATATCATAGCTGCCGACCGGGAAAAATAAACTTTGCTGCGTATCTGACTGAAAGAGTCTTTGGAAGGCTGAGCTTTGAACCGGCGTCATGCATTTTGTTATGCCTTTCAGCGAAAACCTTTTCGAATGTTTCCCAGTTTGCAATTCACTCCAGGTCGTCCCACAGCCCCTTCTGAACAAGACAAAAGTTTCTATTTCTCTTTTAGGGTCCATAGGTGGTGGTGTTTATAAACCCTGAAATAGAAAAAAAAATGGTTGCAATGTTTACCAAGGTAATTTAATTGTGCCTTGGGCCCAACTGACATTTATCCTTTTTTTAATTTCAGAAAAAAGCAGAGATGATTTCCGTGAGCAGCAAGTCCCTCCTTAGTCGCCCTCGTGGTGCTGGCCGCCCTGTGTAGCCTGGCAGCCGCCCAATATGGCTACGGTGGTTTTGGTTACGGACGCGGCTATGGAGGCTACGGTGGCTACGGCGGATACGGCGGCTACGGCGGCTATGGACGTGGCGGCTACGGCGGTTATCGAGGCGGCTACGGCGGCTACGGACGTGGCTACTACGGAGGCTATGGTGGATATGGCGGATACGGCCGTGGCTATGGTCGCTACGGCGGCCTTTACGGTTAAGGCGGTCCACCAAGACTTTTGGACCATCCCTGACGACACGACATTTGGAACTCCTGGTGAAGAACGCTGGCGGCTACGTTTTTCCACCGATATGAATGGCATTAATTAAAATATTTTGTTTTACCTGCGATAAGAGACTGATCATCAAGTTATTATTTGTTTTAGAGTTCGGAAATACGACACTGAGGAGCGTTTTCGTTCTCGATGGCACTGAATCAATGACAAAATTTTTAAGTCATACAGGGTTGCACCTTGGTGCAGTAGACTTTTTGCATCCTGTAGTGCTGTTAAAAGCCGCTCCGTAATTTATAAAAATTGTAAGCCAATAAAATATTGATCCCTTTTTTTTGAAAATCGCGTATTATAAAATTATTTCTTCGTGGGTGGTGTGTAGTAATATACATAGACACCCTGCGGAAGCCTCGTATCACCGTATTTAAATGTATTTGGGAACTAAAAATTTACCAAGAATACCAAGTTGAACGTAATATTTAGGGAGATGGGCTAGGTATACTGCACAGCAAGTTCGGACAGAGCAGTCATAGCATACAAACCAAGAGGGGCAACACAAAAACGAAAACCGAACGAAATCAAAACCAAACTATCCTTTTTTGTAAAATTTACCCAAATTGTGAAATTTGTAGCAGTGTGAATACCAGGGTGCTACGGTAAAGGTACAAGCGAAACGTTACAAGGTACAAGCTCGTCTTCCCGCGGTATGGTCAACTCTGGTTAAAGAGATGATCGCCCGAGTTCTTGTTTTATTTGCATTGATTTGTATGCTACTTGAAAAAAGGAACAAAATTACTAACCGAAAATACTTGCTTTGTTGGCTAAGTTGCTAAGGCGATGCGCTCTTGAGTACGACGATGGCTTATATTCTAGCGTGGTGCCAGTTTCCCTCATAAAGGCGGACAACGAGGGCTGCTGTGCGTCAATATTGCGGCGTATGTTAAGGTTTCCCAGTTGCCCAAATTATTCTTGAGACTACCGGTACGGCATGCTTCATACCGCGCGTAGCTTCGACGCGCAAGGCACCCCGAAATGGAAATTTCAGAATTTTAACAAAAACGTCTATGTGAACAGCCGCATCCGTTTGCGGTAATAGAAACTATCGCCGTTCCAGACCTGTGTATATCAGTCAAAGTCCCGCTGTGGTGCTTCGTCAATCCTATTGAGTTGCACTCCATCGCATAGGCTTTCGCGCTGACACATAGCGCGAATAAGTGATGTTACTGTCGCCCGTCCTCCGGGTAGAATTCTTTTGCAGATTGGAGGCCACAGTGTTGCTTCACTGTGTTCGGTCGGGAAATGTTTCGAGGGCCACAGTGACCATCGCAAATCTTTTAGGAAACTGACACGAGACCCATGCAAGCTGGCAATTCGGCTCGCCGGCAAACAATACTCCGTTTAGCAGGAATGCTTGAAGAAATCCCCGCTCCTGCCTTTTTGCGGTGGTCACCGTAACATTTGGACTTCGGGTATGCACAACGTTGGCCAATAAGTGTTGTGTTGCACATTTTGAGAATATCACAGTAAAAAAATATTATTTTTAATATTGCGCCAATTATGCTTATTCTCCGCTCTCAGTGTCCATTCTGGTTCTATGTATATAAGCAAAATGAGCTCATTCCGCATACCAATGTATGAAATGCTGTATATGGATAATTGTAAGTTAGAATGCACGCAGAATAATCTAATACAAACATGTATTATTTAAACTAACGTTTAGATAATACCGACCCGGGCTGTGTGGATGGTTATATGGTTTCGTATATCGAGGTAGTGGGGTTTAATGGTAGTGGATACTACAATGCGCCAGTGCAAAGTATCAAAACGCGCTGAAAGTACTGCCGCCACGAAGGAAAGACGCACATGCATATTTTAGGGCGCCACAGCATTTTTACTAAAACCAATAATATTTGGGCTAGGCACCACGCTTCGTAACACCCTGGTGGTCTCTACGCGATATCAGCACGTTCTGTCCGGTTGAATAGATAGAAAGGCCTAGTCGAAAACAATGTCAGCTAGATGGACACAGATCCGGGTCAACACAGCGCCAAGATAATGTAAACACATCGTCAAACTTACAGCTGTCGAATAAAAATAAAATATGAAATCACAAGTTAAAAATGTGCGCATGGGGTGTAGTAAGATGCTAATCGCTTGACGAGATTAGACGGTAGAGGGTGAGGAATAAGGACTCCTTATCGACTCCGGGTTGTCTTCTTGAACGCTGATTGCATCTACGTGAATCATCGTCTGTCGGCATTTAGCAGCGACTCATCAGTGACTCCCGACGTTTTGGAAGCGTGATGAACGCCGTGCTCGGCCTAGTCTGTCTTTGTCAGCGCTGGCACAACCCTAAATATTCTCGGTGGCTGTTTACGGCGCCCGCTAAAAAAAACAAAAAAGAAAATAAAGAAAAGGCGAGTTCCTGCTCCTCAACAAAACTTTTGTCACTTTCCGCCTTCAATAAGCGGACACCCCTCTTATTTTTGTCTTTTATATCATATCGATTTGGTGTGTAAATAGCATGTGCGAAAAAAAGGGCGAAAGGAAAAGGTGGGAAGGGATACGGCGCTCAGAAAACTTCGGGGGTGTTCTGACACCAATCCCCCCCCCCCCTCCTTTCTTTTTTTTCTTTTTTTTGGCACTATGGCAGTATATAATATTTATACGTTAGCCATGACAACTCAGTTTAGGTACTTTGCTCGTAACCTGACGTTTCAACCCAACCAACATTTTCATTCTGTACCATCACGAAATCCAAAGATCATCAAATCTGCAATCTTTACTTCATATCTCTGCAGTTGAGCAGTAAGTGTTCTTGGAACCCTACCGTGGGCGTTTTTACGTGTGCTACAAAGATATCTGAAAGCGGGATAATCTAATAGTTACACGGTGGTAGAAGTTGTGACCCGCTCATCAAACGATACCTTCTATATATAAGGAGTGAACCCTTTGAACTTGACAAAACTACCACGTACAGCATGGCGCTGGACTGGGGTGACCTATAGTTGGTAATTCAATATTTTGTTTATGTTAAAGGGCTCCTGGAAGGCCCTTTAAACACACTACATGAACTAGTGAAATCGTTACGTTGGGTGGTCAATTTCATCTGTGCCAAGTATAACATTTGTAGGTGCGGCGGAAAGCTCACATTTTTGTTGCAAAATTTGTTGCCGCGTCCCCCTGCGTGTTTTCGGGCTCCACTATCTTCGCACATGTATGTCATTGATTCTCCCATATGCATCACGCAGCAAAAATGATTGAATTGTACGGCTTTTTTTCGCACTTCCGGCGACGAGAAGCGTCGCCTGCTCAGCGTAGAAGGGTCGGGGCGGCAACTGTGGCTAATCAGCGCTTCCTGCAACACGCTTACCGCTTTCGTGCACGTCCCTATTTATGTTTTTTTATTCTATTAGCCCGCTTCTCATTAAAGCTCGTTGTCTAGGCGAACACGACGATGATACGACGGCGACGACGAATACCGAGTAGGCTGACCGCCATGCCACCCGATGCCGACGGCGACACGCACACGAACACGAACACTGAACCTCTTGTTATGATGTAGTAAATACAAAAGCGTTAGTGTGCAGTCGCTGATCTGCTCTTTTATTAATCATCAACATGTTTTTTCTTGGCGTCTTTTCTTTCTCTGTTTCTATGACTGATATCTTTAGCCATCTGCCTTGTTACGCGTACATCGAGACGCGTACAATAGGCAGCCATAACGATGTGCTTCAATTATGACGTGCTAAGCAATATCAAATTGATTACGTCAAGCTGCGAGGGCCATATAAGGATGCAAGAGCCTAAAGCTTAACGTTAGGTTGATCCTTGTGCCAGTCTTACACGCCGAGTTCGCACGTCTCGCACGCCCTCCTTTAGGGCAACGCCATACGATCATAGGCTACAGTGGATGCCGCACAACGCTGACATAAGGCCGGCACATACCTGCGTTCGCGTGGACAAGCGAAGAAGACATTTAGCAGGAGCGCACTTTGGTGTCGCCTAATGACTACTTATGTAATTAGAACCTTCAAATTAATGATGTACGCCTAAATGCTAGTCCTTAACACACGCTTACAAGTCAAACGCTCACGACTCTTTCAACAAGTTTTCCTTTAGTCCGCTAGAGCCATCGAGTGGTAGCTGCGGTGTTCGTCACGCATTGCGGATGAGATGGGTTTTGTTCCAACCCCATCCAATATTCTCCTAATTACCTTTTGATCTGCGTTGCTTTAATTTATACTGTTTGCGCTATTCACCATTTTAGGGTTTGCTTTGCTGGTATAGACGCTGATTTAAACGGGGGGTTTTCTGTTTATTGGGCCATTCATGGCGTTCGGCAGCTCGTGATTCACCAGAACCTCCCAGCCGATGCAGCTATTTCCATGTGGCTGTAACAAGCGCACGGCCAACTAAAATTCTCACATACCCACTCAGTGGGATGGCCCGGTGATTTGCGAACCAGCGCTTCACAAATTCACATTGGCTACATAATGTTTAGGAAAGCAGCCAAGACTGCTCTAGGCCTTCGTTTCATAGCATCCACCGACAAGCAGCTTAAATTAGGCGTACATAATACGTTAGAGGAGATGGTCGAAGCCTACAAAGCCAGCCAACTCGATCGCCTCCAGCTCACTCCTACAGGCAGGGCAGTACTCCGGTTTCCAAATTTCAGTGAAACCTACATCGCGGACACCGATCAAAAAGCGAGACTACCATCAGCACTCCTAGAGACAATCTGTATAGCACACATACCACGTAATATGCACCCCACTTACCACAAATAAAGAATACAGGCAAGATCGAAGGCACTCCTGCGAAAATATGAAAAGATCCTAACACCAGATACACGGACGCTGCTCGATACCAAGACCACACTGCTTTAGCAATAAGCGTCACGGACCAACTAGGCAGGGAATTGGCGTCGGCAACAATTCCGGCTCGTAACCCCGAAACGGCGAAGAAGCAGCCATTGCCTTGGCAATGACGATCTGCAGCAATCGAGCACTCATATTCACCGACTCCCATGCGGCATGTCGGAACTTCCAAAAAGGACGCGTATAAGCGGCGGAACTTAAAATCTTGAAGAAGCACCCCAACTTCCTGACCGCTGCGTCACGTGGATGCCATGGCATGAAGGGACGGCGGGAAACAGTGCACGCCGCAGCCCGAGGGCACACCAGCCGGGCCTTCCTGCCCCCCAACAGCCGTGCTGCAACGGGCGCAGCAGGCGTACCCATCGCCTACGGGGCCATACTTCAGCACTACCGAGTTAAGCGAAAGAGATATTCCCTCCCCCCCTCCCACACCGTGACCTCGCCAACGAAGAAAGCGTAATCTTTCATCGGCTCCAAGCAAACACGTACACACACGGAATAATCATGAGCCCCATTTTCATATCTGTGCCCTTACTTCGACATACCCGATACCTTGGCACACATGATCCTTGAGTGCCCTTGCGATTACCATCGTCCAGACCCACCTGTAGATAGCCAAGCATCCTCAAATACACTGACTGACTGCCACACCACAAGACAATGCAAGCGCCCATGCAACCGGTGACCACGACAGTTCTGAAAAGTGGGAGGCACTGCTCGTCTACGAGGACCCGGAGAACCAAAAGAATCTGGTGAACCGGGTGAAGACGGCTGCCACCGTCAGAGGTTTCCTGGACTGAGGAGACCTGCCATCTCCGACCGGCAAGGACCAAGTCCTAGCTAGTCCTTTCAGCCAATAAACGATTATTTTTATCTCTCTCTCTTTGCGACGAAAGCACATTCGCTTGAGGGGCCACATGCAGCGATGAATTAAATCAGAAGCCTTTGGGTTTCACAGCTTATAAGATGTGTTCAGATATCTGTGCGAGTTTTTTTTTCAGGGTTTTACACACGTCTTGTGTCGTCGACAAGTAAGTCCAGAATTGAGAACAATTCCGCAAAACCTTTCCGGATTTCTCTGCATACTTAGGACGTCAACTTTTTAAGTTGTGTTTTGTGCACATTCATAAAATTCTTCACCCGGAATCCATATTTGTTTTTTCAATGCCCGTATCACCATCAGAAGCCTCAACGATTGAGCCGCAGGGGGGAAGTTAGGTGGTAACAATGGCAGCATTTTTTTTGCGAAAACAAAACGGGGAATTTTTTGGTGTGTGCAGTAGAAGACGAATAACTTTGTGGGCAAAAAAAACAGAAGGTTTTTCGAAATTGAAGCTGCCTTGGCCGAGATTATCCGAAAAAAACGTAGGGCACACTTGCAGAAAATATGCGGCCACTGCAAGAAAAAAAGAAATAGCTGGTACAATGGCATTCTGCGAGCCATTAAGCCGTGAAAACACTAGTTTTGTCTTGTCTTGTGCCGCGAGACATGTTTTATACGTTGATGCGCGTCGATATCGCACCAACTTCTAGCAGGGTATACCAGAGCGGTTTGTAACCTTACAGTGGGACGTGATATCTCCATGAAAATCACGGAACTTCGAATTGTGCCAAATCTAAAATTTTGATGAAATACCAGTTTATCAATCTGAGCAACAGCGCGAAAGGACGGGACGCCGAGTAGAAGACAACCACGCGGCGCTGACTAACAACCAAGTTTTTAGATGCGACTGCATCTCATTCACTCGCCTTGTCCTTGCATCCAGCGTCGGCGTTGTTGTCGGCGTCCGCCCCTCCCCCATTCTCCTCGCCGCGTGAGCTGCGCTCTCCGCCGCTCCCCCCCTCTCCTCTCCTATAGCGACACTCTCTCGCGAGGGGCATTGGATTGGATTCGAATGGATTGAATTGTATTGGATTGGATTGGGTGGGCTTGGATTGGATTGGATTAAAGTGGATTGTGTTGGATTGTGTTGCGTCATAGCCGCGGCAGACGCACTAGCGCCGGCACGCCCCCTCACCGTTATGCGCGCTATAAAATGCGGTGCCTGCGCCGCTCCGCTCCATCGTTCCACCGCCGTTCCTCCGCTGTCCAACGCTGCAACGGGAACCTCCTATCCGTCGCATCTACACAGGGGTTCCCGCGAGGGGAGGTGGGAGATTTATTGCTTGCAGGCGGCTTATATACACATGTACAAAGCAATGGGAAGGGAAAAGGAAATTACAGATGGCATGGAATGCACATGAGGTTTTTTCACATGGTCATCAATAAGTAAGGCCCAGTTATTCATTTGAAAGTTACATGATTTCATTTTCATACAGTAGCAGAGACGGTTTGCTTACACTTTTATCACCCCTCTGAACAATGCAAAATGCTTCAAACTGTCGTTATATGCCGGTTCCTATTATGCCCTGGGTTTTACGGTAATTTCCCGAACCATAAATGGCAATGACTCACACAGTTCCGGATGTCTGTGTGGTATTATAGTGTCACACCACCCTCCGCCCACTTTAGGTTCCCCTCAATAGATTTGGCCCACATTGCATGAGTTGATTGTTTGCTAGGCAGATTTGAAAAGCCACATAGTGCGAAAATTTTAAAACTTCCCTTTACAAACAAGTGGCGCACACACATCCACCAGTCTGGCCCGCATGAGTTCAAGCTCCGCACAGTATACCAGGGAAGCAAGGGTTTCTGAATCGCTTGTTCGCGCGCTTACTTTCATGCACGTTTTTTCCTTGATTTATTCCAGGATAAACAAAGATTTCACTGATGCCATATCCGTCACGGAAATGATGCCAGTACAACGAAGCAAGCGGCCTGTAAAGGGTGAACCCCTGCACACAGGTTCTCAGAAGCAACCTTTAGTACTAAAGAGTAGGCCGTTTGGCCTTTAGGCACGCATGAAAAAACAACTAACGAAGCAGTACAGGGAGATATGGGTGGGCGTCGTTTGAAGTTCGATAAGCACAAAGTAAAACATGTTTTGAGATGAGGTTGAGAGCAATGGATCAGCGAAGGTGGGCAGCTGAGGTTTGTAGGTACCTACACTTCAAACGCGTGGACACGCAGTGGTTAAGGAAGACTAGAAGGCTAACGATGAAATGCGGAAAGAACAGTAGATAACTCAAAACAGCCAAGGTAACCAAAAAAGAGGGAAGGCAGATTGAAACGAATAAATGGAGAGAAAAAATGGAAGCTAAAACGTCGTTAGAGAGGTACAGGGCTGAGAAATTGAACATCAGAAAGGACAATTTCTACGCTAATTCTTTTGAGGCTAGAGCAGTTTGCGTGCGAACTAATATCTTTGTGGTGAAGTATTCACAAAATGATGGGGTATGCGTGGTCTGCGGAAAAGAAACAGAAAATATGCGGCACATAGTGTTAAAATGTGAGGGTATCCATCTAAATCTACATGAGGTAAATATTCGGCTTCCAGAAGCCCTAGAATTTAAGGGTAGCACAAAGGAAGTTAACTTCAAGGCTGTCGAAGCGACGAAAAGAAGATTAGAATTCTGGTGGACGAAAAGCAGAGAGTGGAATATTGCCTTGGACAGTTACCACCTGTAACAGAAAAGAACGTATCTTGTGCCCAATAAACTTTTTGTGCCTGCCCTAAGCAGCGCTAGTATTAAACCAAGAGTATAAAACATAGGTATATTAGTCCTTTTTGGTACGATGTGTCATCACCCCGCTACAAAAGGAAACCAATAGTAACCATCATAATTATGAGTACTTTATAGTTAGGGTTGTTCGTTTTCGGGTTTTATATTTTAACGCGAAACTGTGTTATGCCAAGATACACCAAGATTTCAGACATATCCGTCACGGAAATGACGCCAGTACACCTGTGCCGAACCAAACCGCCAGCAGGACGTCGCTCCCCAAGCGCACCCACAAGACAGCCGCCAACATGCAAATCACGCTCAGCTGCAAATTTCGCTGCACATTTCAATTTTGTGTTTTACCAATTTCTGTCAGAGGAATCAAACAAGGTTTTTTTTGTATTTTCTGCAAATCAATACGGTCTGGACAAATTTTCGCCCGTCAGTTTCATGCCTACGGTTTTTTGCATCCACTTCAGTGGGTAAATGAAACTTCCTTAGTGATTACCCCGGAAAAAAACAATAACTATGGAATGAAGTATACAGCGCGTCTCTGTATACATTGCCTTGTTGGATGTGTGATAGGCGTTGGTTTACATCTATTGCGCTGAGTTAAGATCACCGACACACAAACCCGCGTAAGTCAATTTCAAAGCCTCGGCCCCATTCGCTAACTATGAAAAACAAGCATATTTTCAAAAATTGAATGACTGTGAATTACTGAGAATGGAGAAGGACGGTAAGGTGCTGAAGGTTTTTGTCGGGTAGCATTGACGCCATTGCTTTGCCTAATGTGTACGGTGGAAGTGTAATGAATTGTGCGCACAATCGTCGCTCTCTCCGTCAAGTGGTAAGTGAGAATCCGTCGCTGCGGATCCACGGGCTTTCCCGAGAGAGCGACCTTCAACAAATGACCACGTTCGAGAAAACGGGCTTGCAGTGTACGTCGACACGTGTCAGTCGTCGTAGGTATATAAACAGGAGGACAGACCAACTGTAGACCATAACACACTCACCAAGTCTCTGAGTAGCCACAGCTCCCCTCAACAAGAAAAATGGCAGCATCTCCACTCCGTGGATGATGGCGAGGGTGTGGA
This sequence comes from Haemaphysalis longicornis, assembly GCA_013339765.2. Lineage (NCBI taxonomy): Eukaryota > Metazoa > Arthropoda > Arachnida > Ixodida > Ixodidae > Haemaphysalis > Haemaphysalis longicornis. Next base: position 38,373,262 of record CM023451.1, read on the forward strand.
GTACGGGGACCCGAAATGACATCCAAGTTGCGCCCCGAGTGATATCCGATTGCGCACTAACCGTCATTCGATTTGAATCGTGAGTTGCACCTTGATTATTCCCTAAATGAAACTGCAACTCACGGCTCAATCGAATTTCGCTTGATTTTCTCTTGATGGTTGTGTGCGCGCGGATGGACATGGACGGACACAGGGAGGTCCTAAGGTACTCTGCATCATTCTACGCGAGGGAGTAAGCCGTTTGCCTCTCGGAGACTAGCTCCCGGTCGTAGCCCAATGGGTAAAACGTCTGACACTAACTGTTTCTGGTCTACCAGACACAGGCTCGAATCCTGCCGGTGGCTGTGTGATTTTTTGCGATTGCTATGCGCACGGACGCGGATGGACATTGTGCGGTCCTAAGGTACTCCGCACCTAAAGAAATGTTAGTCCCTTAGAGCTGGGCTGCTCATTGTCGACCGAGGCTCTGCTTGGGCCAGAATAATTTCGCAGTTATGATAATGTGGGTTAAAGCTATGATCTCTGAATGTAAGATGTTTCTTTCGGTACTTTTTGGAAGAACAATGCAGGAGGGGTTCTGACTATGTTTTTAGATACTTTTCTGTAGTAGCTTTAAATGGAAGCCTGGGAGGCAGAGTTAGATTGTTAGTTTCTGCAATTGCGGGCCAGTGTTTTTGGAAAGAATTCTATGTCAGTACAAGCAACGGAACGAAAAGCTCTTTGAAGTTTTTGCGCTAAATTAAAACCCTTTTGGGCCTCTTACTAGGCATTTTAAACGTTGTAGTACCGTGTGCTACGTGATGCCGAAGTCAGGTGAGGAACCTGAAGAACTTGTTCAAATCATGACAACGTTGCCAGAAAAGAACAATTTTATTTTTAAATAAAAATACTCGACCTTTTGGTAAAGTAAACCGGTATTTTGGCGGCTATGTCAACACCGTTATACAATTTGTTTTACTAGTTTTGCCCGCTTTCAACATGTTCACTTCGACACGCTCATACAGGGTGATCGAAGTTAAGTCGACCCGCCGCGGTGGCTCAGTGGCTAAGGCGTTGCGCTACTGAGCACGAGGTCGCGGGTTCGATTCCCGGCCGCGGCGGCCGCTTTTCTGATGGAGGCGAAAAGCAAAAACGCCCGTGTGTACGAGATTTCGGCGCACGATAAAGATCCCCCGGTGGTCAAAATTAATCCGGAGCCCTCCACTACGGCGCGCCTCATCGTCGCGTTGCGTCGGCGCGTTAAACCCTACAATCAATCAAATCAATCAAGTTAAGTCGACAGGTTCTTTTAAATTGGGCACTTATATTTACGTGAACACCACCTCTACATTGGGGTTATGCGCCAATGATGACACAGAATGTGGCGGAAAATATTGATGTCGGTGGCTTAATTAACTAAAATTTATTAATTATTTTTAGTTGCTGCAGTAGACAGGCATGTTTGTATTGAAAAGTTGGACGCAATCGCGTTCCACGTAGTTTCATTTGGCAGAATTCTAGCGCATTCGTACTCCGAGATATCGAACTACGAAGTTTAATTGCCGTCTGCGTGTTTACGCATGCAAGACAGTGAATAGCGGAACAATGCTCCACCCTATTCGCCGCGAGCTCGACATGTAGGTGGCGACAGCGTCGCGCTGCTAGTGTAGATGCTCCCCTGAGCGGCCCGTAAGAATGCACACTGTGGGCGCGCTTCGTGCCTTTTTCCCGCCGTACGTGCGCACGAAAGGCGCAAACAAGAGTGGTATGCTGTAGTTTCGGTTCCTCAACGTTCAATGTATAGCATGGAAGCGGCAATAAGTTTTCATTACTACGCCAAAAAAGCAACGACTCATCGGGAATCTCAGAATGGCCGTAATTGTGACAATTAACTTGTGCGCTGTGGCTCGTAGCAAGCTCGATCTTTCCAGACTATGGCTTTGAGCCTTCAATAAAAGCATAAATAGAAACAAATCAGGAAGCCTCGATCTCTGAAATTCAATTTACAAACGGCAATCTCAATCGCTTTCACTGGTAGCAGGACGCATTCTTGCATTTGTGGGATGCCCTGAAATGGTAATACTACTTAACTGCCCCGAAATTCTTTCTAAGAGCTTACGATATTTTTTGTGTGTTCAAAAGGCAACATAAAATTACTGAATTTTGATCAGCGCAGAGATATATATGTACCCGCTCTAACGGGTCTTTTAAATGAAATTTTAACGACTCTGAAGGAAGGTTTGATGAATAACGGTGTTGGATCAATTATTTACGGCTTTCGTCGCAAGTTAACTTGCGAATTTAATTGTCAACGCACGCAGTACAATCAACATCTCATGTTTAGCTAGGTTTTCGCAAAGTGACAAGCAGCTGTTTACAGTGTGCAGACCAAGCTTCTGGTTCCTCACAGTGAGCACAAATTTTCTGTTACGGCTGCTCTGTTGACCATTTGCGTTCCTTTTAAAATCTAACAGGTGCCTGCAACAGCGAGATGTGTTTGCATTCTTGCGTATAAGGTCGCTTACGAACCTAAAGATGGCAAATGAAGTTGCGCTGTTGCAGGATGTAGTAAAACATTTCCTTTTTATTTCTCGTTGCGAATCAGCGCAACGGGTTCCCGGTAACTACTTTGTTTTGTAAACTGAATAGCACCTTTGTCTTGCGTTTAATTCTTGAGGATTGGTTAAAAAATGAAATTCTGTGCATTTAGTTTTTTTTTCGGGAAGGGGGGGGGGGGGGTCCTGCCAACGTTGCAAGAGCAGCGAGAAGAGAACGCGTGTAACGCGAAAAGCCAAACTATGGTTATAAGTAGTACTTACAATCGAAACTACACTAGGCGCCGTGTTCTGTAGCGGTGAAAAAGCAGTACGTATTTTCACAACTGATTAACCCCCCTTTGGTCCGGGATTGTCCAGGAATTGTGGCTCGCCTTTTTCAAAATTGTATTGAAAGCAAGCATTGTGGGAAAGAATTAAAAAAAAAGCGAGTCATGGCACACACCCCTCACACATGTGGGAAACAACGTGCATTATATTACGCGTTTTCTCCTCTTTCTTTAAACTTAGGTCCACCTTAAGAAGTTAAAACGTGAAAATATTAGGCATTTGGTTATGCTGAGTGAGACATGTTTCTGGACAAGGTGATTCATGTCGGATTTAAAAATGATATATATGAATATGACACAAGAAATGCCACATGACAGACGCAAACTCACAACTGCTTAATTTTACCGAAAAATCCCCCCTAAATACTCTTGCGCATCCATAGAAACGTATTTTAAATAATACGTAAAATTAGCAACTCGATACAGTTGAATAAATGTTTATTCTTTCTCCTCAGTATAAATAACGACTGTCCAAAAAGGGTATTTATTTTAGAAAAGGTACGGGAAGGACACGATCACACAGGCGCTTGCGGGTGTAAAACACGTGTCCGGTAATGTATGGGCGATAGCGCACGGGTCGTGTGCAGTGTAAATGTTTTTGTTTGTTTCTTCTTTTTTTGTTTGTTTCTTCTTTCTATAAGCACGCATATGCACAGGTCTTGTCGCTTCTTACCCGTTTCGCGTACTAAACTTTTATCCTTTAAATAATCAAAACGCCACCTTCAAAAAGCACCCTTCGCGTTCGCGAAACGGCAGACGGCTGCACTCAACAATAAGAAAAGTGCAATGTGTGGAAGCAAACACTCAAGCGGTGACCAGGGCGAAGATGTTTCGTGGAATTAAACCAGCGTATTAACCCGCAACGGCCGCTGATTATTGCGTTTCTAGAGGAAATGCGCAAGCAGAGATAACTATGTCATTGCTTACTGCCAAACGAGCACACATATTGGTTGTTTTGTCGTGTGCAGCACGCGTATTGCGCCGCACGCAACGTGAAAAAGCAGACGACGCGAGAGCGCCATCCACACTAGGAGCGGTTCGTCCCGCCGCCGCCAGGGGCCGACTGTGTTCGCGCTCGGGGCGAATAGGGACCGGGCGGCCGTTGTATGGCACCACCGTCGTTTCAGCGAACAGCGCCGCCCGTGGCGAACCGCTCGTCAGTGGAATGCCGGTGGCGGTCAGCGCAGCGTAGTTGTGCATGGCTT